>CM044557.2:22365691-23065691 GCA_024416835.2 Perccottus glenii
TTTAATTGAGGCATTTCCAACAAGCGCACCTAAAGGACCCTCCACTTTCTTTAAATTTCAGAGAGTCAGGTAACACTCAGCCTTTCAATGAATTCTGTCGATTAGTGAAGAGTTAATTATAAATGAGGGAGACACAGGGGGAGCGCGTCCCGGGACCAGTGGGCCTACCTTCAGCTCTGGCATGCTGCCAATCAGTTCATATGGTAGCTTCACATCTGGGTCGTTGGTGTAGTCAAGAGGAACGAGCTGCGGTGCCAGGTCCCGGTAGCGGTAGAAAAGCCTACAAAAGAAGAGGTCACATAATGTTCTTGTAAGATTGGATTACATATTTTAGAGGGGTATTTAAAGGGGTAAATAAAGGTTGCTCAGTTATTCAAGGGCAGTCCCCGCCGAAGGACAGGTGCCCTGATACTGGAGTTTAGAGTTACACTATTGTGCTGTGCAGAACAGAACAAAATTATGCAATGTCAGTACTTGGTGTACCAACAAATATAACGTGTGCTCACCTGAGAATTTCTTTTCTCGTGAAGTAAGTGCAGTCCTGCAAATTCAGTGTAGACAGTTAGTGATGCAATAATACATGCAACATTTATTCATACTTTAATTAGCACCAGGCAGAGGTAAAGGTTTATTTCATCCCCAAGTGAAGACCAAGAGACAGGTTCTTGTTTGGGCAAAATGACTGAACAAAACTTATAAAACACTGCCAAAAACAACAGATTAATTAGGATCAGCTTTACACAGAATTAACAACTCGACTGATAAAATATTCCAGCTCCAACATCCATCACTGTCACCATCAGTATCTGTTTTCAATGGTGAGCATTGGTTCAAAAAACTCCAATAACTTTGCCCAGATATAGTACACCTGAGACTCTGGTTGAAAGCAGCAGCAAATTCTTTAAGATTAAGTGATGAGATTTTGAACAGTTCACTTTTTTGACTAAGTTGTCATATTAGAGGCAAATGTGTTTTATCTAATATCTCAAATGTTTTTTACCTTTTTACCTTCTTTGTGGTTTTACACTGATGTAAATGTTGTTTAAAAGCTCTATTTGCACAAACTGTGATATTGTACATTTTGGTATGTACATATATGTTTCCTGTCTTTATGTGTATGTACATTCCGGCAGTTGCTCAGCACTTTGCCCAAGACAAATTTTCCTTTGGGACATTAAAGTATATTTGATATGTAACTTTGTCAAAAAACAGTGAAATGTTTTCCTGTGGCAGTTTTATTTATTTAAGGATCAAACTGTAAATACAGACATTTAGCTGAATCAAATTAATTAAAATATTAACAGACATTTATGGACAATTTGCACCAAAAACATTTTTGTCAAGAATTATTTGCTTGTGGCAAGTGGTAAAAATGTAGGGGAATGTTGGTGATTCTAGGGTTGGTTCAGACTTCACACAACACAAGTATTATAAATCTGTATGTATTTAAAAGCTATTCCAGTCTCTCTTACAATACTTGGGAATATTTTGGAAGGTTTGTGAAGCATCACTTCAAACCTGCATCCATACAAGACGATGATGGACACTGACCTGATATGCGTCTAGCTGCTGTGCTGTGAAGATGGTCTGTTTGTTCCCCATCTCTGCTCACAAACATCCAGGCGCGGGTCCATCGTGCAGTGCTGTTTAAGCTGCATGGATATGCCAGATATGAAATACTGGGACAAAAGCAAGCCAGAGCCAATGGAGAGATCAGATGTCGGTCGGCCACAGGGCCTTTGGTTCCCATTATAAAGGCGGCATTTCATCGTTTTCTCCTTTGTGAATGGCAGCCCCTCTGACAATGAGCAGAGGAAGCTGTCCAGCATCATGCCAAGTGCTATCAACCCCCTTTAGTGCCACTCTAATATGGCCAACGCCTCAGCCAGCGCTCAAGTTACACTCTGTAGAGGCAGCCTTTTGTCCACAGCAAATAGAGTTTTGACAGGAGGCAACTTTTGTTTTGGGCTGAAGTTGTTGTTGGGGTCACAGCTAAAGTTTAACAACAAAAATGTCTACGTTAAAGCAACTTTTCAGCATTTATCAGTTCTAAAAGATTGCAGCACTAGTAACCTGTGTCTCAATATACAGCGTTCACTATGTCCTCACAAATGATAACATGCTTTATCACTCAAAGCTACAGACGTACAGTATATACTGAGTGAACTGAGGCTTGTCTTCTGGGTTTATGAGAGGATTCATTATATTTAGTTAGGTATTAGCTTGTGGTATGACTGTAATTGCAATAATGAGAGAAAAAAATTGTTTTCCTTGTCATTCTTTATCTATTATTTAAGCTTCTGTGGTTCAATATACTGGACAAACTTTAATGACCCCAAAAAGCAGGGACATAGCAATTGTTCAGCCCAAGTTACAAATACCAGGTACAAGTTAATACATGTGCACAGTTTGCATGCTAAAATATCATATTACTAATTAAATACTTAGAAATAACTCAAAAACATTAACTTAATACTTTTACAGCCTTTATTCTAACTCAGAGCCTAAAATATACATATTGACATCTGTTACAGCACTTCCATCACTGCCATATATTATAATTTCTGGTTATTTACATATATTACATTGTCTCTTGTGGGACTAAAGGAACAGCCCACAGCTGATGTTAGTGGCAGCCACAGCTTCCTGCCACCATGTCGTTGTACTGCTTCAACACCACGTTCTCGTCGTCATCAAAGTAGAGCAGGTTGATGGAGAACAGCTTGTCGGGGACACAACACGGAGTTTCAACACCCTTGAGCAGCTTGAGGGCATTGATGATGGACTGGACGGTAGCGTGGTTGGTGGGCCTCATGTTCTGACCCAGAGGAAAGGAGCACGAGCCTTTGCAGTGGTAGGCGTTGTAGCCGCGAGGAGACACGATCCAGCCTGACCAGCCGATCTCCTCGAAGTCCACATAGAGGGGCAGGCGCTGGCACGGCATGGACGTAGCATCTTCGTCGCTGTAGTCCACAGAGCGGGCAATACGGGAGGAGGAGCCGGACACAAAGGCTTGGGGCAGGTTGGAAGTGGCTGTGCTGTCATGTGGATCTATTGGAGAGAAGATTCTTATTAGGGAATGAATGTATTAAAACGGTAAGCTAAGCTCTAGGAGGACATTAGGATATGAAAGAATGCATGTAAAGCTGGATTAACATTGAATACTCTAAATTAAACTGTAGCTTTAAGGACAAACATTGCAAGTTGGCCATTATAGACCAATATAAAAGCATGGTCTAAAATCCCACCTGTGCTTTCCAAAGTCGTGGAGCGACGGCCATCATCAGTGAATAGCACCAACATGGGCTGTTTGCTCTGATGGTGATTGCGTCCAGAAGCAAACCGTATCAGTTTTATGTCCATTGGGCTGCCACCCAGAGTGCGGACCACAACATGGAGGCCCAGGTTACTGCCTTCATCCACCATCCAAGACCGAACCTTAAATAAAAACATTAGTCAGTTAATTCCACAATTCATTCAGTTTGTGTATTTTTCTTTGTTGTAGTATTAAGATAAATACTTACAGCTTGTGTGATGGTGAACACTTCCCATCCAGTGGAGTGGACTGGGATGAGTCGAGAAGACAGCAGCTTTTTGTCCTGTGTGCTGTTGGTCTTGCTGGTATCAAGCAGCTGATAAACACTAACCTGAATCATAAGGATACAATATTTTAATAAACATTTAAATAGGCAAACATACAATATTATAAAGAAACGTGCCTTTTAGTCATAGATTGTGCATGACTTTCTGGTCCATACCTGGCAGAAATGGTGTCTGTTAAAGGTCAGAGTGGCCTGAGGTCGCAGCTTGAACAGATGTAACTCTGCAGTGAGGATCTTCTCAGTCCTGGACACCGTGGACAAATTGAAGCTGAACTCCACCTGCTCACTGCGCACTGCAATAAAAGCGACTGTATTAGACACTGACTCAGGCTACGTTTTTAAAAGAACAGCAACTTTACTCTTAGAAAAGGGTGTTTTAAATAAAAGCTTACGTTTGTCAAAGAAACTGCGGACAGTGTTCCCCTCCAAAATGTACGGGTCTTTGGTCACACCGTCCACATCCGCCACAGTGTTGTACAGGTCGAGCATGTACTGAGGAGGCTGCTTGTGTCCGTGGATAGCAGGGGGGTCATCCATCCCAAAAACTTCCAAAAGTCTCTTGATAGCAGTAGAGCGGACTTCTTCTGATTCATTCTCGGCGTTAAAGTGGTTTTCCAGATAGTTGAGTGCAGGCCGAGCTGCGGCGGAGCACAGCAGAGTCGCAAAGGTCAACAACAGGAGCATATCCGAGCCGTGTCTAGTCCTGGCCTACAGTCCGTCTGCAACTCAAAGGTGAAGTGACTGCTGACTGCTGATGCTCAACTTTTTATATCAAACGGCCCTGACGCGTCCTGAGAGCCCCCAAAGCCTTTGGTAAACAGCAGTAAAGATGCTATTTGGTCGCAAATGTAAATCACCAATCAGCGAATGTAAAGAGAGACTAATGGCGACGTTAACAAGGTGTGAACCCCGTGTATTCAAGCCCATTGTCCTCTTGTCTGGCAATATGACCTCAAATCAACTAAACTCAGCCTTTGCAAGAAATGTGTACTTGTGCAAGACATGGTGCAGTCCTGCGGAATATACTTTTATCAGGTTTATTTAAATAAAACGCTTAAAAATCACGTACATGCGCGGAGCTGGTCTGTTGAGGAAGTGCACTCTCTGTGGGAGGTTAACGTATGCTGAATGAATCCATTAAATTAGAATAATCGGTGAAAACCAATTACTACGAAAAAAAGACGGGTGTCGCTGTCTACACTTGGTGAGATTTGCACAACTGCTTATGCACTTACAGCTGGATAATCATCAAATCTGCAGTTTTATTTTACAATTCGATCCCTCACATCCATGTGTCATCATCACCGCCTTACTCAATACTTGCATAAACCTAGCAGAGTGGTTTTATCAACTATTGCCACACACTAGCCGATTATTTTAGGCTATGCTTGATATTAATTCCAATTGTACACGTTTATATAAACCTTGAAAAAGTACCAATGTGACGCACCGTGGTCTTTGATCCATTTGATCTTTACGCACAATTACGCACCAGAAAAAGTCAACTAAAACTGAAAATGGTTTGTTCCTCAGCTACAGAGATCAAAGTCAGTCTGGATTGCACCTTGCAAGAAGATCATAGAGTTTCTACTGTTCAGATGACCATGTTGTTTCACACGTTTATATCAAAAAGTGAAACTATTAACGACTTGCACGTGTGTTCTTTCAAAGGGGCACTAAACTTTATTTAGTCTAAACACTGTTTTATGTTTCCCTTTTACACATGGCTTCAAAGAGAGGCTTTGGGCCTTTGGGACTTCACAGAATCAAATATATTGTTGACAATGCTTTGTCTTATTTATTCATACAAATAACTTTGGGCCTGAAAAATAAAATCAACATCACACAACTTGAAAAACGATTATAAGATTATTTGTTCAGTTTATTGTGTCCAGTGCCTTTAACTAAAAAGGGGGTGACTTTATTCTACATTTTTCTGAAATAAATTTGTAGCTTTGAAAGTAGACAATGTATAAGACTGATTTTATTAGTCAACAAGTGTAGGGATATTTATTTAAATTTTGATAGTATGTTACTCATCCGCACATTATATCTGTCTGACTTTTGTTATTGTACTATCTGCACTTATAACCTTTATACTTGTAATTATAAAGAGAATACCTAAATACCTTTGTGTTTTGAAATAACAACTAACTAACAAATAGGAAAGTCAAGCTACCCCTTCATTTTCAAGACATAATTAAAATCAAAGTGAGCTGGGTCATTTGTGCATGTGACCTCAAAGACCAACAGCAAATAGAACAGAAGGTAACCCTTGACCAAAGCAAGTCTAAATGCATAGTATTCATTCTAACTATGACCTGTTTAATGCATCTTACTTTTTGTTTGTTTATTTGTTTTGTGAAATCTCTTGACTATCTATGAGCCGTACATAATTTTTGATGCCTTTCATTTGATCTGTATTTTCAATATTATTATTTAAATAATGTATTGTGTGTAGTTTAGCTAATCTGACCAGTAGTTTTCCTTCTGGATCAATAAAGTTTATCTAAACTCTAAGGCCTTGCAGGAGCTGGATAAATACATGGTGGGATGCATTTGGGAAACCTTTATCTTTTTGTTTGTTGTTTGGTTTGTGAGATAACAGCTCAAGTGAAAAGGGTCCGTTTAGCAAAGTTATACACACTTAAGATTAATTCTCCTGTACTTACTGGGACAAGGACAGCGGTACGATTAATAAGCCCACTCAAACATTAACAAAAAACTGTGTACTTCACTGCATGCACTGTTTTTAGGTGGATAATAAACAGATTTCTGTAATAAACTCCAAATAGAACTTTCAGTTCACAAAAATGTTTGTTTGTGCATGCTATTGTTGATAATAATTAATTTGATGACCCCAAATAATTGACAAGTTGACGGGAAAATGTTGTGCAATACATTTATTTACAAAATAATCCTTTTCACATATATTACATATAATACAATAGTACTTTAGGGTAGAAAGAGTAGAGGGGATCAGTAATCTGCAGCCACAAGGGCTCAACATGTCTGACCCCCGTAAACAGTCTTTGTTTAAGGCTTGGGAATTCTCCAGAAGGGGCACGGTGTCTATTCTTGGCACAAACAGGAAGTGATGGAGAGCACTGTGCGCATCTGTCCGTACTGATTCATGAAGCTGTGGCTCTCATAACCCTGGGAAACGCATGAGTTCGACTGTCTTTCAGCCCACAAGTGGCAGATTTCTGGATCCAATGGACTCCTGCAGCAGAAAATACCTTTTTAACTCCATTATATACTCTGACAAGATTATATTGGAATTTATGAGTAAAACCAAATTACATGTGAACATATAACTTCTAAAGATCTATTTAGAAATTGTAGGTTGTAGGGTTTTATTACATGTATACTTGTACAATTATTAAGTGTTAATATCAAATAGAAAATATACATATATTATTATATGTCTCTATATCTATTTGGTATTTGTAGATGTAATGGTTTTAATATCAAATGAGAAGAAGGCTTTAAAGGGACATTTGGTCCACCTCTAAAGGTGTCAGAGATCACAGGTAATTGTCATGAGACGTTCAGGGACATTGCTGGGTGGCAGCTGTGTTCTTACTTACCTAAGAAGGCACCGGTTTCCTGAAGAACAGCCTCCCAAACATCTGCCCACATCTATTTCCTGTGGAACATTAACAAAACAGAGAAAGTGCAATGAGCTCACAGCTGGTCACAAATATTGACCTTTTTAAGTGTTGGCCAGCTTTGATCCCACATCTGCAAAGCACCATTTGTTTTTACACAACATTGTTACACAACATGAATGCATTGGTGAGAAGCTGTCTCTAATATAAACATATTGATTTGTCTTTTAACTCATTAAAACACACAATAAAATTAAACCAATAGAACAAGCTGCTGTCTTGATGTGTATTGATGCACATGGACACTCGGCACACATCCTAAAGCCCTTCACCCCAGACTGTGCGGTGCCAGTCAGTGAAATGGTCTGATTAAGTGGTGTCTTCCGCATACATGTCTGATGAATAAAGACACTTCATTACTGCCTGGCACCCAGCTGAGGCTGTTTCCTCTCAACCTGACACAAGAGAAGGTGTGAAACCAACATCCAAATGACCTAGGTGTTAAGTATGCCTCTTTATTTTAGCAAGCTAAGTTAAAATATATAGTTTATGTATAAAATCTGTGGCCCTTATAAAAGTCGATGCAGTGTTTTGGTTTACACACCTTGAGTCGCTCTTCTTTGACTCCGTCTTCATGGTGGACGGTCTCATAGTAGTACTCCACATAAGGCACTCTGTAGCAGCTTTCCTTCAGCTCACAGGACACAACTGTCTGGATCACCTCCACTTTGTTTGGAGTCTCCACCAAAGCAGAATCAAACTTAGTGGGGACGCAAGAGAATCCTTCTGTAGATGACACATGACACAAGTGTTCAGGCTTTTAGACAATCACAATTTATGTTATAACAGTATAAACCTTCAGGTCAAACCCCTCCCTCTAGAGATATAAGCTCAGCTCTTGTATCAGTTGAACTCAGAACTGACAAAGTTCCTTGGAGATGAAGCATCTTCACCATGAAAACTAAATCTAGAGCCTTTGCTTCAACCTTTTCTTTAAGTAAGCAAAACTTTATTCCATTTAGGCAAATGTATGTCAAAAGTCACGTTTTTTCAAGGAGAAGATTAATTGGAGAGATTGTCCAATTGTAACTGAACTTAGACAACTGTTAAAGCAAATGAACTGAACTATATAGACTTTAAAGTATTTAAAGACTATAAAATATGGCCCAGGTTCACTTGACAAAATCCGGTTTTACTGTAGTATTGAAGGGTAAACAGTAATGGGGGCTTATTCTTAGCAAGCTTATTATTTTCAATTGATCATTTCTGTTTGTGCAAAGTTTGGGCTACGGTTCTGTTGCAGTGTAAGTAGCCCAAAGTGTTTAGGACAGTTCACTGGGACCACACACACACTGTATACATTCACATTAATAGTACATCTCGGTGTCACTCAAACGCACCTGGAGAGCCTTTGGACCGGGAGCATCCTCCCACATCAATGACTGTTTCGTACGGGGTCTCCGCGTAGAACGTCCTGAGCGCAGGGACACGGATGCACTGCGTCAGTTTGATCTCGCAGTGGCAGTCCTCGATCACATCCACCTCTCGCGGTCCTTCGAAGAGAAGCACCCGCTCCACGCGCATCCCAGTTGGCTCGCACACCTGGTTCAGGCCGCACGAGGGCAGCTGCTTCTGCTCCGAGCTCTCGGCCACAGCGGCCACGCGCGTCCTCAGCTGCAAGGACAGGACAGTCATTTAGGCTGCCACACGTCTCGACGAGGGTTATCAAGGTTAAGGCACATTTTTTTAAATAAACGACCATGTCTGAAAAAGCTATTAAAATAGCCGGCCACTTACATTTTCTATACACTACTATAAACCACAAATATACTTTTACATGGTACGACTTATAACTTACACGTAAAATATAATTTACACTAATTTTAAATCTTCACATCCTGAAATACTAAAGAGACGTAAACAACTCGTATAGCGCCCTCGTGTGGTGTTGTGAGGAAATGCTGGTGTCTTACTTTTTTGCTCCTGATAAATTCCAGCATGGATGAGTGCTTAGAGTAGTCTTTTTGGGCTGCTTCATGTAAAGGCCTGGCTGCTCCTCCACAGTGGGGTCTGCACATGCCCACATCCACATTTACAGGGCTGCCAGATATATCTGAGAGGAGAAAGCCAAACAGTTAGTATTATTAATTATTCTTTCAAAACTATTTCTGACTTTATAAGTCTGTTCAAAACTGTGGAAAATAGAAAAATAACGTGTGTTTAAAAGTTACCTTGGCCAATGTAAACAAAGTGGCTCTGTCTTTTGCAGCACATTCTCTGTGTGAATAAGTTCCTGTGGTCAATGTTCTTGCTCCACACCCCAAGGACTAGAAAACAACACATTACATTAACATACTACAATATATACAATTATTGTATTACATAATGTAACAGTAACTGTATTGTATTTCATGACACTGTTATTTTCTTATTTTCCATCAATATTGTAGGAATAATTATAATATATCTGCAAATGTTTTTAGCTCTCAATTATTATTCTGTGATGCAAGATGTTAGCCCACAAATCATTTAGTATGGACTAACATCTTGTGACCCATGGTGTAAACACAGCCCATGGGTAAATCTGTTGCTTCTGGCTGAAGGAGAGCTCCCATATTCCTACTCACTACTGTAAACAAGCAGAGCATTGTTTCCCATGCCGAGATAAGTCCTGTTTATCAAGTTACATGTAATGGTTAGAGCAGAATAAACAACAATAAACAGAGTAAACAGTACTTACAGGTCAGGTAGAGGGCACACAGGAGTAGGCAGAGCTGGGCTACATCCATGCTGTTAGTCCTTAGTTTGAAAAGCTCAGCTGCTGAACTCTGAATGTGCCTGATCTCACGGAGGCCTCTGATATTTATATGGGATCAGCTTCTGTCCCAAATGTCCCCTGAAACAGGCTCTCGTGGTGTGGAGAGCTAATCAAATTTCCATGTTGAATACCATGTGAGCTGGTTTTCTTTAGAGAGAGGCCACTTCAAAGGCTTTCAGACCGGTGTGCTTCAGCTGCGAGGGGACTGTGTGGCTGGACCAAGGCCTAGCTCACGCTAATGAAGGGCTTAAGTAGCCTGTGGCCATTAAACCGTCACTCATTCAAAGGCATTAATCATCTTTCATCTAAGGGGGAAGGTGTTTAGCACCTCTGACTTAAAACAAAACCTGACCCAAACACATAAAAGATCAGCCTGAGAAAACTCCAGCACCTTTGTGTTTATTCAAAATGGCACCAAATGGTCAGGGACCTGAGGAACTCATCAAAAAACACACCTACCTGCAAAGAAGCTTGAGACTGAAATCTTAAAAATAAAAATAGTAATGCACATTAAGTGCAACTGAATCCAGTTCTTTGGAAACAGCATAAATAATATAAAAAAACAGAAACTGTTCTTAGTGCGCTCCTGCTTTAAATTTTCTATAGGACTTTATCCACCATGTCAAATATCTAGAGATAGAAAATAGTAATCCAAATTGTGGGCAGTGGTCAGGAGGCATTAGACCATGTTTAAAGTGTTGATGTAATCCCCTCATTTACTCCAGGATTAGGCGGATCATCGTTCAGACAGTCGTCAGCACTCGGACAACTTGATTAAGGTCTAACTTTCTCTAGTTTCTATAGCTGAGCCTGTGATACTTTTTATTAAGTGAAAACAAATCTAAAATTTTAGATGACCAGCTTTAGTGAAAGAACACACAGCAGTGGAAACAAGTATAATGAGGCAGTTCAGTTTCTATGATTCTATGACTATTATTAAACACATTTGTAATACAGATTAAAAATATAATCTGTCTCAGAGCTTTTGGCTCTAAATTGTACTGTGAATATCTTATTTACTCTTTACATTGTAAATTCATCCTATTCTGTTGTCCTACAATCTGTTGCCTTTATTAGACTTTATTACTTGTGATATGTACATTTTGAAAAGTTATCCGAGGCCTGTTACTTGATTTGTTTTACTCGGTTCACCTCGGCTGTCTAATGATAGAAAACCACAAACATGCATAGCACTAGTTGCAGTTTAATCTATTTCCGTTATGATACTCTCATCATGAATTCAGCAGCAGTGCACGTGCTGATATAACCACTGAGTGTCTGATTGGATTAACATAAGTGACTGTGGACATGAACAGGAGGCTTATGGCTGATAGACACTGGACTATCCCTGTGTCTGCTCCGAGGGTCAGGGGCCGACAGGTGTGATGCTCACAGACACTCTGTCTAGCCTGTTAACTGCTGTCTGCCTATTGTCTGTCTGGGTCAGTCTGCCCTGGTCAGGGCGTCTCTTCAGGGCCTAGCACATTTACACCTCTGTGAGAATAGAATAATAATTATATTTGTAATAAAAATGGTTTGTTGTATTCTATTTAAGTATAGATTGACAAAAGTAACAAGCTTTGATTCAGCACATGGTCACAATAATAACTGTTTGATGATGAGAAGACACTGTGACACAGGTAGTCACTACATTTTTGAGTCAGGGTAACAAAATTATTCTGAACCAGCTGCTTCTTCCCCTTTTTCCACCACTCTTGCATAAATTATTCATCAGTTTCACTTTCTGAAACTCACTGTCCCTAATACGTATATGATTACATGTTTTAGTGAGAGGCCCTTGCATCATCAGCCTAATCTACCTTGTGTTTTCAGGGAGGAGTCCAGTGCTTTGGGATTACAGGCCAATCAAGCAGGATGCCTCTGGATTATCCCAGTACTCAGAGACAGAGCAGGAGGAAGAGCACGAAAACATCTGGATGCATACTAAAGAAATCCTCATTTATGCTTCTATTTTACAAGACATCTTTGACATTTTTGTCTGCTACTACTACCATTTTCTAAAACCACCAAGAACCAGAAGGAATCATGTATTTGAAAAGCAGACATAATGCCATCAACATCGAAAGGTCTAAAAGGAATATAAAGGGCAAAACATGTGAGTATTGAAACAGTTGGATATGTACATTTAGAAATAATGAGCAACATGTTGTCATTTCAAACTAACACAACATAGATTCTGCTGTTTTAGGGGCCTATATAAAAACACCTCAATGTCAAGAGAGTATTTACACTCAGACGTCTCCAAAACTGGAAGAAAAGAAGTTGGCCAAGACTAGCAGTGCTGTCGATGGAGAGGCTTTTAAGTGTACAGCGTTTGGGAAGGCTTTCTATGATCTGACACACTGTGAGAAAGTCATGGAGGACCTGACGCTTGGGCGACGTGTGGGGTTGTATGAGCTCAGAGGAGAGATCGGCTCCGGCAACTTCTCCACCGTCCGACTCGGAGTGCATGTTGTGACCAAAGGTAAGATGCTTGATGCAATAATTGTTTTTATCATTATCACTTTAAAGAGGCTGTTATTCAATTAAAGTATGTAGCACAAAATCAAGCCTCAGTGTGCTTTACCTTTCTATTATACCCAGTTTTATGATTGCACTGTGACTGCACAAATCAATGGCTGTATACATTTTAGTTAAACATACTGTAATTACATATACACATTCTGTTTAAAGGCAAATAAGGATTGTATATATATAAATTCATTGGAACAACATGACATAATCTCATTTCAGTGAGCTTCTGTAGTTAGCATCACATTTTGCCCATAATCAAACTAAATTCTCACTTCTGAAGAAAATGTGATCTCTGTTGTTGCAAAGCAGATGAAATTAAGTGGGACACCCATTTTATTAACATTACATATTGCCAATTTTAAGATACAGCATTTTAACCTTCAAAAAGATACAATTTACTTTTGCTTTGATTAGCTTTAAATGGTGTCGCTGGTCATTCATACAGTATATGTTATTATATATTGTTATTTTATATACTGGTTGCAATTAGGCTCTTTTTTCTTTATAAACTTGAGGTTATACTCCAGATCCTGATGTACGTTTTATTGAGACCTAATTAGCAAACTGTTGAGGAATATAAAAAATAAACATTGAATGTCTTAAAAATCTGACAGTAAGTGCTAGCTCAACATTATTTAAAGGTTTAGATGTGATGCCTATGTGCTGCACAATGTAAATCCAGTCTGGGTCATCCCACATACTATCAGAAGACAGGAGCTAATCTTGTTAATGGGCCAACACTAATCTTTTTGTCTCCACCTTCCTTAGATTTCTATTCAACACATACACACACTCTGTAATTTATGTAAATCAAATATGACACAATGAGCAGTGTTTACATCTTTATGACCTTTTCTGTACCTCTCGGTAATCCACAGAGAGAGTGGCAGTAAAGATCCTGGATAAGGTGCGCCAGGAGAAGCAAATGCATGTGCTTTTTGACTCGGAAATCTCCTGCATGGAGAAGCTGTCCCATCCCAACATAGTGCGTCTGTACGAAGTGGTGGAGACGTTCAAGAGGCTTTATCTGGTTATGGAGTATGCCAGCGGAGGGGAGCTGTTCTCCCGGATCAGCACCAGGGGGCGCCTGTCAGACCTGGAGAGCAAACTGGTGTTTTCTCAGGTTGTCTCAGCTCTTAAACACATGGTGAGACAACATCCGTATCCAAGTCACATGAGGCTGCTCTTGTAATTATACTGCTTATTGTTTTTTATGGCACTGAGGATTACCATTTAAAGTGATAGTTTGAACTGGGGTTGTAAGAGATTTGTCAACTTAATACTGAAAAATACAGCTTTTTCTAGGCACTTGAGCATAGCCATACATTCAAGTCTTGTGAAAATGTTGTCTGAAATACACATAGAGCAAAAATTGAGGAATTAAGCTTGAGGTGATATATGATTTTAGACAGGACTTGTTTATGGCAGCACAATTTCATCATATCTTCTCTCCAAACAACATATGAGCAAGGACACAAAGTTATATTGACAGTTTATAGGTGAGAGATTTTTCCACATAAACAAGCCTTTAGAACAGCAGATAATATTTTAGTTTTTAGTCATGACTTTTAGAGCTCTGCATGGACAGGCCCCCCCATCACTGACCTGCTGACCCCTTACTCCTCCTCCCGCGCTCTTCGGTCTTCTGGTCAAAACCTTCTAACGGTCCCCAAAACCTGTTTTAAAACTCGGGAGACCGGTCTTTCCAAGCAGTCAGACTCTGGCTTTAAACAAGCTTTTAGTTGATTGGGCTTTTTATGTTTTTAATATTTTGTGGTTTTAATTTTTATTCTCATAGTTTTATTGTTCTTTTATTGCACTTTGTAAAGCACTTTGTGATTTATATCTGTGAAAGGTGCTATATAAATAAAATCTACTTACTTACTTACTTATTTGCACTCATTGGTAACAATATTACCTTGTCTCTCTTGTATCATCCGCAGCATGATAACAACATTGTCCATCGAGATCTAAAGGCAGAAAATGTCTTCTACACCAGCACCTTCTGCATCAAAGTAGGTGACTTTGGCTTCAGCTCCGAGTGCCGTCCCGGGGAACTCCTGCACTTGGCCTGTGGCTCTCCACCGTACGCTGCCCCTGAGCTCTTCAAAAGCCGAGGCTACAGCGGGCAGTCTGCTGACCTGTGGGCTCTGGGGGTGCTGCTGTACTTCATGGTGACCGCGTCCATGCCGTTCAAAGCCACAAACACCGGTCGACTGCGGCGATGCATCCTACAGGGCTCCTACACCATCCCCTCTCACGTCCCCAGACCATGTCAAGAAGTTATCAAAGGTCTGCTCAAACTACTGCCAATAGATCGACTCAGCTTGTCTTGCATCATGAACAGTGAGTGGATGATGGGCATTGAATACCCACAGCCTTATCCAACATGTAGAGCCTCACCGTCCCATCTCTATGAGCCCACGTACCTGCTCAGCTCAGATGAACTGAACGTCAAGGCGGCACTGGCGGATCTGGGCATCACCAAAGTCCATCTCCTGAACAACAGCTTAGACCTGAGAAGTCCTATCACTGGAGTCTACAGGATTTTACTGGACCGTGTTCAGAAGAGGAGGTCTGTGGAAGTGGTGGGGTACAGTCAGTGCACCCATGAGTCCAGAGCCAGATGGAGAGCAGGCTCAGACAGTGTGCTTAACAAGCGCCACTCTGTAGTCTGTATCATTATGTAGAACAAAGATAGTAGATTTCCTAAACATGCTGTTAGATTAACAATGAAATGACTAAATCTACAGTCTAACAAATCCCCTCCTCACCTTTACCATGTATTATTTATGACCAACCAAGCGCAACGTTTTTACTGATTGCTTGTCACTTTTCTGCTTCATATGCCAAACAACACTGGCTTTTGATTGATCACAACAGCACTTCATAACTGTTTACTCCTACTATACCTTTATTGTTTGGAAAGACAGAGTTAAGAGTAAATTTTGCAATGTTTAAGCCACCAGTACTGTTAAGAGGCACTTTAATGAGCACTTCAGTGAGCCTGGATGCATACCCATTCATCCAGATCTGAAAACACCAAGTCCACAGATCTAGTTTCTTAAACACATTTTACAAGACATCTTTGACATTTTTGTCGCATCTAAAAAAGGCTCAAAGATTTGTGATTTGGATTTCATTTTGTATGAGGGTCAACAAAATACACCTGACATTTCCAGAGAGCAAAGACGGTGAGTTCAGTTGCACATAGCACGTGTCTTTTTTCAGCCATCAAGTCAACAAGAGACATACCTAAAGTAGCTATTATGACTAAGCCCAGATTCCTCTTTACATCTGCGGCAGTGGAAAAGACAAAGCAGAGAAGGGTCTGTTCTACTGTAAGTACATCGAGGTTGACAATCGAGGGTGACATTCTGCTCTTGAAATGTACCTAACATTACTAACCACAGATATTCAAGTCCGACTGGACAGTTTTGTTTCTCTATCAGCTCATTATCCTTGACAATATTCTCTTTAATGGTCCGAGACTGAAAGATTAAAAGAAGGAATAGGTGATATTTCACTGAAGACAAGACAGTATTCAAACCTGGTCCATTCATGTTTAGTATATATTCCTCCACGTCAGGCACTAAAGCACACCTCACTAAACTTTATTTTAAAATACTATTATGCTATCTTCAAGTGACTGTGACGCAGGGGCATCCTCTGTGGCCACATGAGAGCTACAGTTGAGCAAGAGACATTCATTGCTTATACTGCACTTGTTGTTTCCAAACCAACATGTAATGGTTGAAGAAAAGGAATGCAACACCCACAAGTACCCACAAGATTTAACACATGGACATAATTTGTGCACAGAAGGAGATGGTGAAATATACTGGACTGGAAAAGTACAACTTACTGCAGCATGGTTTGGTTAAAGTATAGGCAGAATATGATCATTTTTAGCTATAATGACATCATTCAGGGCACTTTCAGAGCAAATAACATTGTAAAGAGTCACTGTCTTGTTGACATACATTCATTAATTTCCTTGTTCTAATGGTTATGGGGAGGGAGTCTATCTTAGCTTCTTTGGACATGAACGAAGTACTGTCCAATCCCAGGGTAATCACAAGGCAAACATTTAAAGAGAAACACTGACAGAAACTCACATTGGTTCACAGTTTAGGTTCAACCAACTGACCTAAACATGGATGTCTTTGGACAGGCCATCGAAGCCAGTGTACCCAGAGAGAGCAGCACACACACAAGGCACTGGAGTATGATGATCTGGATGACTTCCACCTGCAGACAGAAGGCACAGAGTTTCAAAACTAGTTTTGAGTGCATAGTTTACACAGTAATTTACGACGTGCAAAGAGGGGAACATAATATATGGATTCAATAACATTACTGCTGCAGGGATGGAAATGAAATGACAAAATTACTGAGGATCTGTGGGATGAGTCACGCTACCTTCTTGTAGTAACCACTTACAGTGCATCCTTTTTCATATTTCAGTGTTCGTCAAAACTGGTTGGGTTCTGTGTAGAAAAAAATATTTTTTTGTTTTTGGATCATGTTTTACTGTCACCATAGATTTTAGGAAAGGACTCTAATTGAAAATGTTGAATAAATTCAGTAATTGTTATTAACACATATCCCTGAAATACAAACAAGAAGTTACCTCTCCCACTTACCTATTCATTTTTTGTTTATAATAGTATGAGATAGAATCATTTTTATGAAACTGAATATATAAATAAATAATGGACAAAGTATTTTAAATATTTTTTGTGCCACTTTTTTTTTCTTATATATTTTTAATCATTGTTGTAAAGGATTTGCAAAACACAAAGAACACATAAACAAACACACCTCAGCACGGTCCGTGGATACAAGAAAGAAAAACAAATTGTCCACAGCTAGTCCACCACAGGGCTGCTCAGCACCAAGGCCAGTGAAGTAGAGGTGAGGGGCCCACACCTCCATGAACCACCCCTTTGTGGATCGCATCAGGAAGCAGACAAGTCAAGTAGTCCAATGGGAAAAATTCCAGGACAAGTTTGTGCCAGATAGATTTGGAGGGAGGTTTGTCACTAATAATAAATTATATAAAGATAGGAATATGTTCTTTTGTGCAGCATACCAACATCTGTCTCTACAGCCCAAAGCAAAGCTACAGGATCCAGATTCAAAGTCCAAATATTTCCTCATGTCTCCAGAATTTCTGTCCAATTTGATTGAATTTTAAGACATGACCAAACACAGTGAGTAAAAGTCCCTTACACTGATTTTGAACTGAACTGGCTTGTTCTATTTACAGGATTTCACATAATCCTGCTCCAACACCATATGAACAAGTCTTAGATGGAAAAGTAACCAGAGTTACTAGAGGTGAATGTGCCATACCTCATAGACACACAGTATACAGTAAACAGGTGTCATCTGTCAAAGTTATTGAGATTTAAAATGACATTCTAGCTGCAATAAGAAAATACATTCACATTTAAAACACACCTTAAATAATGGCCTAACTTTATTGTACCGTGGATTCTCATTCATGTTGTTAATTGTCTGTGCGTGATAGTGTATTGTTTTTCTCACATGTTGTTCTTTCTAACCTGCCAGGGTCTACAGTAAAAGTAGCCTTCTAGCTGATTCTGGCATATTTACATTGATATGTTCATTAATATGCACTGTCCCTTTTAAATTTAAAAAATCCCATTAAGCATAAAAGAGCTGAGTAGAAATAGTGAAAGAACATAAAACAGATGTCTATTGTCAAAAAACCTGCAGACTTTAGCTATGAATAAAAGCAGTTGAATACATTTCTTTTGCACTGCCATTTATTAAAACTAATCTCACTGTAATCTTGATCAGTTTCTGACCTGACACACCATTTCCCTCTGATAAATCCCATTTAACAAGAACAGTGTGATTTAGTTGTATAATCCCTACTGACGGCTCACATTGCTTTTTTTACGTTTTCTTTCAGATCAAAACGTTTCTGCTTGGGATGCCAAACTGACAAACTGTGTTCCAGCATGCAACAGTAAGTGAATAGTGCTTTCAGGAGTGTTGTCATATAAACAGTAGAAAACGTTTTTTTATTACTACTCTTCTATTCGGAGGCACTGCTTCTCTCGCCTCTGAAGTGGTTCAATTGGTAATTATGGCATCCATCACAGAAATGTGTAATCACTTTATAATTATTACAGATTTGTCATTTTATCTAACGTCAATGCCTTTTGGCTATTTTTAAAGTGAGTCAAACCCCTTGCTCTACTTCTAAGCCTTGTCCATCATCGTTTATTTCATTCTCACCTCTCAGTCTTATGGCTCTGAGGCATGTTCGTACCTTTTCAAACTCACTCTTTTAGTGTCTAATGTTACCATTATATTCCTAAAAAAGCGTTGGAGTGGAAGACATCTATCTTTAAAGACAGTTAAAACACGCTGCATTAGTCACAGGCAGATGTTATCTACAGCATGTCCCGGTTTTCTGAATAGAGCCCACACAGAGATGACAGAGATCAATAAGATACAATGGTATCAGGTAATGAACTCGCTAAACCAATAGTTATTTAGGATGTGCAGTGGTGGGAGAAAACAAAAATTCTCTAAATGAGAAAACTGTCAAAGAATGAGTCACCCATAAGTTTTGGCATAGCTCTATTTGCATACAACGTGGGAAAAAGTGTAAAAAAAAAAATCATTTAACACTTCCCCGACAGTCGGCAGGCTTGTAGGTTAGGTTTATTAAATAAGAAAATGAATTACAAGCATCTGGTTTTATTCTTTTTCCACAAGTTTTAGTTGGATTTGAACAGGTTTTAGTTGGATTTGAACAGGTTTTAGTTGGATTTGAACAACTTTTAATTAGAATTAAACAGGTGTTAGTTGGATTTTAGTTTTGAAGTTGGACTTGAACAGGTTTTAGATGGATTTGTCCAGGTTTGAACAGAAATTGTATCTTGAACCTGTTCAAGATACAAGCTGCTGCTGTTGGGGCCATAAACAATACATTTTATTACTGACGCTAAGGGCGTCTTTGTGCCATGTTTGGCCCCTGGGCCAGACTTTGGACATTTCTGACTTAAGCGGATCAGTACAACTAAATTTGTTTAACACACACTAAAAATTACTACAACACAAAATTACTACATAGATTATGGTAGGTTAAGACATAATAAGAATATGTGTTCAAACATTGCATTGGTGACATACTGTACAGATGCAACAGGCACGTTACAGTTTCACAATCTCAACCCATTTTTTCAGGAATTGTGCAATCAGAGGTGAACAAGTTTTTTTTTATATGGACAGAAAATACCCCAAAGTCAGCCTTTTTGACAATAAAAAGGAATATAAGGCACTTCTTTTTGCAGAATTAAAGAAACAAGCACATTTTATGGCAGTAAGCGGTGTATGAATACTGGAAACATTCACCAAACATTACTATAACAGGAGCTTACAAACCATGTGAACCAAGTTAATCCTCTGAATTAACTGGAACTGTCAAATGTACTGAGATGTTTATACAGAAACTAAAAAAATGTATATCTGTTAATGTAGATGTACACCTTCACTAACTTGTAAAAACATGTAGAAGTAGGACACTGTAAATGTCTGAAGAAATAATAAAACACAAATAGTTGGAGTTATACAAGTTTATTGTCATAATTTTGTCATATACTCAGTTATAGTGTAGTGTTATAAAACCCATTTATATATGCAAAGATCTCAGATCAGATCAGAAAATAGAATAAAGCTTGCCTTCTATGACACACATTTATAATTAGAAATATACTGTATTAGGTAAACTAAAGAAAACTCACATTATATTTGTACATAATCATTAGCACTGCAAATGTTTATATAATAAAACAGCTTATTTAATGTCTTTGGTAATGGCACAGGGCATGAAAGTGGCTATGCATATTGAAGAAGCCTGTGTTGCTTGTGTCGCTTAATGGTTCATCAGCAGTCTGAGTCTAAAGCTGCGTCGCTCTGCTTAAGCTTTGTATCACGTCACACATAAAAAAGAAAAGTAATGCTGCCCATTTTTATTATTTGCTTTTCTGGGAAAGCAATGATAAGACTTGGCAGAAGTTATGTGAAGGTTTATGGTCCTCGGCCTTTGTACTGCTTCTTTGAATGCTGTTATAAAGAACAATAAAGAAATTTAACTTTACTCTACAAATCAAAAATAGTGGTCAAGCAAAATGTGTCTGTGGCATTTACCTTAGATTTGCTTTTTGGTTTGTTGGCAATGAGCTTCATCAAATCCAAGACTGATTTGTCTTTAGGGTCTGTGCAATAGTGCTTCCCTCTCCTCGTGATGAAGCTGGATAATACAACATGCACAAAGGATGCTTGGGTCAACTAAACTGCAGTTATCAAAACAAATATACAGTAATGAAGAATATGTCTTACATTGTCGCAGGAAGGTTGCAGCCTCCGTCCACCAACTGTTGCCTGTATTTGACCGCATGTCTCGCAACGGCAGGGACCAACTTTCTGTGTCTCAGACAGCAGTCATCATAGGAAACTGGAGGACATTATATTATCAAGTCAAACATTTACACCACATTAAATGAGAAGCAAAGTTCACTGAATTGAGTGGCTTCAATCAAACATAGTGCAGTTGTATTCACGTCCATGCACTAAAGCAGTAAACATTTATCTCGTTTTGATGTAGGTCTTTTGTTGTAGCAGTGCTATTGCAGTTTACTGGGAGCTTACCTTGTGCGACGGTAAGACACACGAACGATACGACCAGTAAAGAGAGCAGTGTGGTGAACCTCATGTTGGAGAATGGAGTCGGTCACAGATCTGGGAAATTATAGACACACACAAAAAGAATATAGTTTTTATCAGCAATAAGCCTTATCGCAAAGCCATTATTGTACCTCCGCCCCACGCCACATTGAAAACCTTGGACCCTGAACAAACATCCGTCATCTGCGGTTTCTCAGACTGCTCTATCAATCTGTCACTTTAATGTGCACAGAAACAACAGAAAAAAAAGATTTGAAATTCCACATTATTAAAAAATACTAAATTGCACAAATATAGCAGGGGCTAATTTGACTGTGGACTTAATTCAGAAATTCAGATACAGCATAAAATAAACTAAACTAAAAATAAAAACTTGAATGATTCTTTCTACTAAATGACTGCCTACCTCTTTTTTCTTTCTAAAATCATAATAATGTAAACTGACCTATTTAAAAGCATAATGCCTCGGAGTAGTGCATTTAATAATAAATAAATCTCAATCACTTTCAAGCGAGAACTGACTTAACCTTACCTGCACGTCTCCAGAAAGAAGGTGAATATTGTGTCACTCCAGTCTTTGTCTGAACAAACCTCTGCGCTTTGCTCTTATAAACCACTCTAGGGCAGGATCAGATTTCCTCAGCACACCTCACCTTTGCACTTAAGCACTTTCGTTTTTACCAAACACAATAATGTCTAATAAGCAGTTTTTTCCATCGATAGAATTACTCCAAATACACAACCAATTGAGTTTAGACATTCCTTGATAAACCCACACACATATAACACTGAGCCTGAAATACAACTGGTGCACTGTTTAAGTTCATTACTTGAAAGATTGACATTGTGGGATAAGTACTTAGGATTATTATGATTTCACCTGTAAGCCTCGGGGTGTGCCCTTGGAATCAGGCCTGTTTCTCTGCTAAAAGTTTAAACTGACAGTTAAACATTGAGATATCACAGCAGTTGTTGAAAGACTCGATTTGTCGACAACAACAGGCCGTTTCCCAACTGGTCAACCTTCATGAAGTTTCCTGTAGCAAAGCATTGGTTCCAGGTCCCAAAAATCATAGCAGGATACTTTTACCTTTCACGTGCACAACCATGTGGAGAGCAAGATAGAGCCAGTTGCTATACCATATTATATATCACACATGCTTGGAGTACGTTTTCTATAATAAGAAAACATATATTGAAAAGACATGTTTGAGCAAATTTGTTCTTAATTTGTCACCAGATCTACTGCATATTTGATGTTTTTATAGTGCTCAGTGTAGTATCACCTAATGCCAAATATTCAAAAAGGAGGAAAAGCAGATCCAAGTGTGGATACAGCTGTTCTGATCATTATTCAGGTACTGTATCGTTGCTAATGTCGTGGTGGAAATACCCGTCAGATGGAACACATTACAGTAAGTTAATAAAGCCTTATCAGTATTTATTGATCTGGCAAACCTGACCCTATGGCACTTAAGATAACAATTTGCACTATTTCCTTTGAGCTCAATATACTAAACTGTACTTGCTTTAAATTGTCAACAGTTCATCAGAGTTTTGTAATATTCGTTTTAAAGGTGCCTGCCTAGAAATCCCTTTTGCTACAGCTTGTGAGCACATACGATAGCCTTTCAGGGACATACAGTTGTGCTCATAGGTTTACATACTTTGGCAGAATTTGTGATTTTTGGGCCATTTTTTAGAGAATATGAATGATAACACAAAAAAATGACCCTGATCAAAAGTTTTGTTTTTTGGTCTCATCACTCCAATTGTTCCAGAAGTTTTGAGGCTTGTCTCTGTGCTGTTTAGTGTATTGTAAGCGGGATGCTTTGTGGCATTTGGGTAGTAATGGCTTTCTTCTGGCAACTCCACCATGCAGCCCATTTTTTCCAAGTGCCTCATTATTGTGTATCTTACATTTACATTTTACATTTAGACATTTAGCTAAAGCTTTTATCCAAAGCGACTTACATTAAGGTTCCATTCACCAGTGTCACAGCTGGAACACCACTGGAGGCAAGGTGGGTTAAGTGTCTTGCCCAAGGACACAACGACAGTATGAACTGTGGGGAGAGTGGGAATCGAACCGCCTACCTTCCGGTTGAAGGACGGCCGCTCTACCACTGAGCCACTGCGCCCCGATCTTGAAACAACCACACTACTTTTTTTTAGAGAATCCTGTATTTTGTGTTTGTGTATTTTCTGTAAGTTATTTGTAGGTTTTTCTTTGCATCCCAAACAACTTTTCTGGCAGTTGTGGCTGACATTTTTGTTGGTCTACCTGACCATGGCTTGGTTTCAACAAAAAACATTATTTTCCACTTCTTTATTAGAACACTGTTAGCAGTTTGAACACTGCTGATTGACATTACGCAGATCCTTTGTCAGGAGCCCAGAAACTCACTGACCTTTTATAAACACACACTGACTACAAGTAAACAGATCACAGGTGAAGATGGTTACCTTTAGTATCGATTCAAACCTGTTTGTGTAACTTGTGTTCATGTTATCAGGCCACAATCACCAGGATATGTCAACTTTTGATCAGGGTCTTTTGGGTAATTTCTGTTGTCATTATGATTTAACATAATTGTTTGATAATAAATGGCTTCACCCATCCACTAACTATTCATTTTGTAATATATATTAAAATGGCCCAAAAATATATATATATATATATATATACTATACAATTTTGTGAAGGACATAAAACAGAGCTATATAGAAGTACCATAGTGTAGGACTCCATGAAGTCCACTCTTTTGATGTGACACCTGAGAAGCTGAATTAAAAACTTCTGCTGCGTTGTCAAAACGACATGTCTATCCACAGGCCTTTTTCCTGTTGGCTCTTGAAAACACACTGTTCTTTTCACAGGGATCTTGTTGAATGCTCACTGACAGATATTAATGGGTGGACATCTGATAGGTCTGTTTGGTGTTTATCCTCTTTTAACATGCCCAAACGCACAAGGAAATGCTTCACTGACATCCCCTTTTCTTCACTTCACGTGTTTACTTCATTACTGTTTAGAATAAGCTTTGACAATTTATTATTATCAGTTGTCACCCGAGGTAAACACTGCAGAGTAATCAGGCTGGCTATGATTTATTTACAAATTGCTGCAGTCGTTTTTGGTCATGCTGTGACTGCGCCCTGATTACTGTGTGGCTTTAATCACACTACGACATCAAAGACTCCAGCAAAACTGATTATAAAGTTTCCAGTTGGCTCTGCATACTTTACCTCTATTCCTAGTTGTGGCCCTAAATTTGATGGATTAATGGGAATGATTTGTCAGAAAACAATGGTCCACTGCCAAAAGTTCTTGGAATCAAGCCCTGGGATGATACAGTATGTTGTCTTCTGCATTCCTTTTGGACAATGTGATATGTTGTTTTATGCCATCAGACTTTCGACTGTGAGCACATGAAAGAACACAAATTCATTTATCACTGAAGGTGAAACTTTACTTTGGCAGGCTTTGCTGTGTGTGTGGACAAGTATCTCACACAACGTGAATTCTATATAATAACACTAATTTAGCATTTACTTGTGTTGCAGCCAACCATTTCTAAACTGCACTGAATGGAAAATTAAAGAATATAAACAACAGTCTTTTTTTTTTTTATTGTGCAGGCTGACAGAAGTCAAAGACTCATGAAACACTGTTAAAGTCAAAAACATAGGAATCGAAAGCAAGTCAGGGCCGAGCCCAGAGAAGACATAGACATTGTGACTAATTCAAGAACAAGACTATAAACAAAGAAACCAGTTGGGGTCTGAGTCCGTAATGAGACCCAGACCAAGACCTCTGAAGAGTGGTCTTAGGGCGTACTCACACTGGTCTCAAGGTAGGACTGGTCTCAAGGCCAAACCTAGTCTCAAGTACTTGTATGTGAAGCCTTATCAGAGTGTAACTGCTATTGCAAAATGGATCATTTGCACAATTATACTTGGTGCCATAAATGTAGATGGTGTTAATAATACATCTAACTTAACTTGAAATAGTTACTGCAAAAATGATTTCTTTGCAAGATAATGCAACAAAAATATGAATTACAGGCCTGTATTTATACATTAAGGGTTTTCTTTTGAAAAATTTGATATTTGATTTGATATGTAGTAATATTTTGATATTAATGTGGAATAAAGCAATGCACTAATTTGTTTTAGAGTTAAAAGCAATAACACTATCAATTGAAGGCAAGAGGGTAGGTTCTACATGCCTCGCCATGTAGAACCTACCTTGAACCTTTCTTGCCTAAAGGTGGGGGTTCATTTTTCCATGACCTTTCTGTTCTTTCTGGGTACTCTCTCCCATTGTTAAGACATAAAGTAGGTAAAATGCTGAGATGCACACTTAACAATGGGTTAAAACCTTTGTGTTACTGCTGCCATTACCTGGTTATTGTCAATGCCCCTGTGTACTGCGCCACCTTTTGGATATGGTCCAGTCTCACCACAACCCTGAAGATATAAAGGCATTACATATACTGTGCCAAAACATTGACCTTTATAAATAAATAAAATACTTTTATAATCACATATTGAGATTTGAATACGTTTCTTTGTTTTAGTTATTGGTATTTTATTATAATCATTAGATTGACAGTCAGTTTGACCACTGTGTAGATAAGATGGCTTGTAGATTTGTTGCAGAAAACTTTCCCTTCGTGTCATGTCAGTGGTTCAGTTAAAATCATCCAAAAAACCTGTTACATAACTGACTGTGTCTTATTTCATATCACACCTCAGGACAAGAAATCAGCTTTTACAGTCTGATAGATTACAACACTGAAGTAGGGACACTCAAAGTTGAAATACAGTCTACATGCGTTTTTACATAAACAATGTTCTCTCGCAATCAGAATATACAAGGATGACTGATAATTGACCCTGAGACACTAAACGAAACTAAAAAAGGATGAGTAGCTAATAGAAATAAAACTGTTACGGCTCTATGCATGATTTAGGCAAGGATTTCCCAACCAATGAGGGATTTTGGTAACAAACAGCATAAAACACATGCAGTGGCTTGTTTCAGTTGTAGCTGCAAGGGAAGTTCCAGCTTCATTGAAAAAAAAAAAAATTGTTAGGCTGGAAAATAGGTTGGAATTGTGCAATAGCAACTATTATGAAATGCCTTTTCCTTCATGTTGATATATAGACTGGCATTTCATGTGTCTCATGGAAAAAGCCTCCATTTGAATAAATAGAGTCTAGAATTGTAATATATTTTAATGCTTTAAATCTCTGCACACTTAAGAAGTCGACAGGTGCGTTGGAGGAGATACCACAGAAGAAGACAAAGAAAAACTCCTGCACAGTGTCACTCTTATTACAAGCAATGTTTAAGGCTTCAATGAATTGTGCGGGAATATATTTTATAAGTAGATGAATGTTTTTGTGTGCGCGTTTAACTGTGTAAAGTATGTGCTACATTGCTCTCTAGTGGTGGTTTATGGTAACTGTATATATTTAGAGCAGCACAAGCTCCCAGTCGATCCACACAAATGTGACCTTACTGACCTACACCTGAGACTGATGGGCAATCTAGATTTGCATGAAAATCAAAATCCACAGCCTTTGGCCTTTAGTAGATAGCTTAGTGGACATATACTGGGGGCTTATGTTACTAGTGCTATAGCTGGATGTATTACAAGTTAATTAGTCTTTGAGAAGGCTTGACACAATAAATGAAAAGTAAGACCTTTACAAACACACAAATGTTTTGAGTGTAAGCTAAATAGAAGGCTGGCCCACCACATATTTCAGTTGAATACATTTTATATTCAGATAGAGGGCTAATAGAGGGCCTATTAGTTGTCTCTTAAAAGTATAAAAAGATGAATAGCAAAGGAGTGATAAAATTATTTTAACCTTTGTCCTTTACAATGTAAATATGTTCACAACAACTATAATCTGGCAATTATAGTTGTATTACATTACAGCAGGTAGGCTGTTTGTTCTATCACCTACCCTGTCATGACCTTTACTTTTATTTTCCTAATATCTTTTTATTGTTATTTTATGAATCCTTATGTACATATCTTGATTTCATCTGATCTTGTTCTTATACATAAATACAAAGACATAGCCTACGCATTAAATGTGTGTGTACGTCTATTATATGAGATTGGTAGAAAAGCTTGGGGCCTGTCTAGAGCCTTGTTGTAACCATAGGCTACTGTTACCAAGAGTGAATTTAAAGTTAGACAAGGTGCACTGGAGTGATTAGCTAATGTAACCTGCTGAAAGGTGTCAACAGTGAAAATTAAAGTGGCTCGGAAAGGACAGAAGGTCGAGCTCAGTTTGTAAACGGAGGCAATGTGCTCTCTGCCGCTGCCTGAACACAGTCGTGCTTCAGCTCGCATTATCTGCGCGGTGGGTTGTGGGTGTGTGAGCGTCGAAGTAAAATGGCGGACTTGGCAAACGAAGGTGAGTAAGTGGCAGCGTGAGAAAAACAATACCAACGCTGTGTTGCCGTAAACGGCTTTTTTTCTGGCCGCATGATAGACAACCCAGCCGTAACGCCATGCACACATCTTGAAAATTACTTTAAAGTTAATATTAGCTTTATGGCGTTTACATGGTAACGGCATTAGCAGACAGGCTAATTTTGCTAACAGCTAGGGTCTGGGTAATATCTGGAATGCTTCAAAACGCCCTCGAACAGTGGCTTACGTTTTAGCGCTAGGTTAGCTCATAGCACCCGGCTATTTATAGTCCGTGTGCTAACTGTATTTCTTAATGTGTGGTGAAATCACGAATAGGGAAAACGCAAAGCGCTGACATTGCGATCTCGACAGGTAGTAATGCACCCACGGTAGTACCTTTTTGTTGTTAAAACGCATTTGAGCTGCTTTGCAAAATCTAGTCTGCTTTCAGTTGCGGGATATTTCACGTACATTTAGGCGCGTAGCAAAAATACGTCAGCTAAGCGACAGTGTTGTGGTTTACCAAATGGCCCGTTTAGATCCTTTGTTTAATTAAACTCAGCCAAGGGACAGTAATAATTGCTTGGATAAGAATTTGTCACGGTCTTTAGACCCTTAGATCTGTGCCTGGTAAGCGTAACGTTACAGAAACAGCCGGCGTCACCGTCTATTTGCTGGAACGGGTCAGATGGTGCAAATGCTAACTGGTCAACATAAAGCCGGGGACGTTTACAGCCGGCTTTAATTACCTCGTTCAATAGCATTGCATACGCTTATGTGTGTGCATTCAAATTCAACCGTAACTATCGTGAGGGGCGTGTTAAATCAAGCACAAGTGTGAAATATGGGTCACGTAATGGTGGTACCTATTAAACACTTTCAATGCGTCAGCGGCTTGATCATTAGGAGGACCTATGTTGGCGATGCCCATATAAACATTCTGTTCATGTGCGGAGTATATGACATTTATGAACATGGCTACGGCGGCCCACCGTAAAACAATTTTCTCCTCCCGCAAAAATTGTCTCAAAATTATTTTAAAAACTGGTCAGGTATCATTACAAAGTATTGGGTAGTACGTAAAGGCAATAATTTTTTTTTGTTTGCCATCTTCAACGGATTAGACATCTCACGAATGTTAACAGACGTTAAGTGGCCTTAGGAGACGGGACGTGCTACCTGGAGATTAGTGTTCAGGTTTTGTTGTGACGCTAGTTTAAAGCCCAACTAAGCTATACATTAAAAAAGCTTTAAGTGTATTTAAGTATTATTCACTGTGTTGGAATGCATGCAAATCACAGAGGCAGAATTTGAAATTACATTGAGTTGTATTTGGTAAACTTGTTTCTCTATTAAAGTTCATACAGATTTACTTTTGTGTGACCTTTTTAAGGGGGTGCAGTCTAGTCACCAAAATGAAATGTGTATTCTTTTCTAGAACCGTAGAAATGTCAAATATCAATGTTTCAGGGGGAAAAACATAGCATTTTCTGCGTTATTATGTAAATAAATAAAGACTATTGAGAATGTGTCACTGTTTATTATTGGTGCAGTGAAGGAGTGACTCTGACGCTTATGGATATTACGTTTAGGGAGACAGTTAGATGTAATTATTAACATTATTTCCTCAACAGAAAATTTATTACAGTCATCTGCATCTCCTTTTGTTGTTTTTTTTTTTTTTTGTCACCAGGGCTAACCAATGCAAGTGTGTTGATTTGCATATCACTTGGTGACAGGATGTGTTGTGAATATAGGAAGTTTACTTGTAGGTGCTTTTTCAAATATTCCACTTTGGTCAAATTTTTTATTAGGGTGATCTGTGGTGCTATGTTATTCTTCCTTAACCCTACCAGATTGACTTTTGTGCTGTGTATGTTATTGCTTATATGTAGCCTATTTTTTTTCTCTTGACAGACAAGCCTGCCATAGCACCTCCTGTGTTTGTGTTTCAAAAAGATAAAGCACAGAAGGTAAGTTTGACCCTGCATTTAAAGTCTGATCAGATTTTACATAAAATCTTAATAGTGGTACAAAAGAGGAACAGTTTGAACAATAAAGAGCATTGTGTTATAGAATTTCATAAATATTCATCATCCCAAGTTTGGGAATAGCAAGTGCCATTTTTTGACATTGCTTTAAAATGTATTTTCCTTTTTATTTTCAGCGATCTGCAGATGGCTCAAGTGCAGAAGATGGAGAAGGTAGATATCTTGTCTTAAATTATTGTATATTAGTTTAACTATTAAGTTATTTTCCAGATATCATTAATAATTGTGTTGTAACAATTAGATTCAGATAAAGATGAAATTTCAGAAATATTCATCATCCCACATTTGGGAATAGCAGAGCATTTGTTTTATTCTCGGCGGGTGCTTGTGGTTTTACACATTAATTTGTATGCTGAGTGCAGTGTCTGTCTCCTGCTTCACAGTTTCCAAGAACAATGTATTCATGCCCTCGAGTTTCAGCCATGGCTCAACTGACTCAGAAGATGGAGAGTTGTGAGATATCTTGTCTTTGTGTATTTCTGTTTAATAGGTGAATTAGAAAATTAGTCTTAGATATATCATTAATAATAGTGTTGTAACAATTGCTTATGTAAAGATGAAAATGTATTTTGTGAAGTAAACTATCTTAAAGTACCTTACAGTTAATTACAGGGTAAGACCATCAGGCAAAAATAATACTTTGAGTAGATTTATCTAAAGCCAAACAAAATGTACTTATTCTACAAGTTTTACATCTACAAGACTAAACCTACCACATATATTACACTGCATCCACTATAGTTACACACCTGAGCTGCTTTAAAATAATCACTCCACCAAACAAGTCATTCAAGAGTGGTCACAGTGGTCCCAGCCGGACCAAACTTGGTATAAGAACTGAAAGACTTTTTGAGTGGATTTGACTGATGCAGCTCATTTTTAAACCATGTGTTTGTAATCCTCTTGTGCCTCTTTTGTTGGTGATATCTGTTTTAACATTATTACTATGTGGGAGGTGAATTAGAAAATTAGTCTTTAACATATATCAAGGGCATAATATATATACTAAACACTCAACAGACATAAAATAGTGTCTAATACACAAGCCACCAAGTCCTTTTCAGAGTAAACTGCTAATCAAAAGAAGTGTGAGTTTAGTGTTGTTTGTGTGAAGCTTTTGGTTGTGAACTACCATCTGACATCATCAACCCATTAACCAACCTGAGGCTTAATTACAGGGTAAGACCATCAGGCAAAAATAATACTTTGAGTAGATTTATCTAAAGCCAAACAAAATGTACTTATTCTACCACAAGCCGGTGTTTCAGACTCAAGTTTTACATCTACAAGACTAAACCTACCACATATATTACACTGCATTATAAACCATATCTGGTCATTAATGTTCTTTAATATCACAGATCTCATCCATATATCAATATATAGCTAAACTAGAAACCTTGTAAAGACATTGGATTGGACTTGTCTTGAGGTTTTCTTTTGTTTCATCAGAGGAAAAACCAACAGGATTCAGACTGAAGCCACCAACACTCATACACGGACAAGCTCCCAGTTCAGGTAAATGGTTCATGTTGTTAACCTTTGTGTTGAGCTTGACATACATGCTTCAAATCCACTATGTACTATTATACTGTGTGTAGTGTAAATAAACTCAGGTTGTAGTCAACAAATCTCCTCCAGTATAAGTCTGTTTGACTCAGTCAATACATGTCATGACAAAAAACATATATAAGTCGGTTACAGCAGACTATAAGTCATTTATTTAGACTAAGAGAAATTCACAGTTGTCTATTTACTAATAGTTACACACCTGAGCTGCTTTTATGCATATTAGTGACTGTTTCTTAAAATAATCACTCCACCATTTATTATTTCATTAAACATGGTCAACATCTTAACTGTGCACCACACCTCAAACTTGTTTTAACAACTGATTATATTTCTGCTAGAGTGGATAATGACTAGAGCTCATTTTTAAACCATGTGTTTGTAATCCTGCTAGCCTAGCTTACATGAAATCTGTGTTCTAAATGAAGAGAATATAAGCGAGCACTTAGCCTGCTGTTTCACGCTTCATTTATTTAAAATCCAACAGACAGGAAAGATATTGGTCAATCTGGCAAGTCCTCAGAGCTGGGGCTGTGTTCAGCTAATGGTAGACCAACTAGCCTATACAGAACAACAGGCGTGCAACTATGTATATGACATCATCAACCCATTAACCAACCTGAGGCTAAAATAAACACGACACATCGAGCCCACAAGTGTATGGTTGTATTGCAGGCATCCCAAGTCAGAAACCTAAGGAGCAGCAACGTAGTGTCCTTCGCCCTGCAGTTCTCCAGGCACCAGCCTCCAAATCACATATAGAGTCAAGTATGTTAGTCTTTTATTGCCATTAAGTGCTCGTAATGTTCTTCAATATTCCCTGATCTCATCCATATATCAATATATAGCTAAACCTAAGACCTTGTGACATTTGTGCTTGATGAAGTAATAAATATTGCTTGGACACTCTTTAGATTCCAGTTGTGGAACAAATGGTGTAAAAAAGTCCGAAGAGGCCCCATCTCTCTTCTTGAACAACACAGAACACTTAGCCAGCCAGGTTCATGTCAAATAAATTGATAAATACACCCTGACTATGAAGATGTGACCAATAAACTAGGAACACAGCTGTTCATTCTTATAGTCCGGAAAATACAATTAATTTAAGGCATTGAACTGCACTTTGTTTACATCAGGCTATGGTGGCACAGTTTTATGTTTAACGAGCAGGTTACGCACACTGTGGTGCATATGTTTGACATTGCTGCGGTTTCGTTTTCAGACACATGAAAATGAGGATGATGGAGCATGTAACAAAGAAGGAGGCGGAGCTGAGAAGAATACAGATGTAGCAATTTCTTTTGTGTTTGGTCAAAATATCAAAGACAGAGCTAAGGTCAGTTGCTCTGTCTATTTTGGTATTTTTCTTTTTTCTTTTTGGGGGGTATTCTTCTACAGCCCCTGTTTTAGCTACAAAGACACAGCTCATCTGTAATAGCTCATATATTCTCTTCACTGTCTTGCATTGCTTTTAAGAGTAATTGATGTTGACTTATTTGTGTCAGGCTGTTTTTATCAAAGGGTGCTTTCTTCCGATATAACCCACTGTGTTGCATGTTTAAATTCTGTCTTTGCAGCTTGATGAAAATAGTACAGATGCCAAGTCGAAGGATGGTGTTCCGTCAGACTCTCAATCAGAGACAACTAATTATTTTTTACAGTACATCTCTACCCCAAGGTAATTCAAGACCGAAACGGTGCCCTCTTTTTAAGTATTTTTAGAAAGCCATCTTCAATCTCAATGCAGAACTCACAAATGTTGCTTTTTTTATTCTTTCCAGTTTAAAAAATACCACAAACAGTACAGACAGTGGGGCAAAGTTTGTTTTTGGGCAGAACATGTCTGAACGAGTCTTGGTGAGTTGCTACAGTGTCGGAACTCATCTGTTTGTTTTTCTCTCTGGAACACCTCTCCGATGAATTGCCTTTTAACGACTGCTGTGTGTGTGTTCTCAGAGTCCACCAAAGGGGGAGTGCTCAACCGAAGAACATAAAGAAGTTTTAGCCACCCCTGCTTCAGAGCCCTCGTCACAGGAAAACACACCGGAGAAGAGTAAAAACACTATTATGTCTCAGACACAACACAAGCTTGTGTTTTTTATATGTTCCTTTTACTTTACATCAGCAGTGCAAATTGTATTGTCAGATTAGGCATTTAATAACCAAGCCTCAGTCTGTCTTTACATTTTTATACATTACATCTATTGGTAATAATAGTAAGAAAATGTAAAGTCCACAAAAAACAGTGTCCAACCGTGGAGAGGCCCTAGAGCACTCAGGGAAGGTCTGTCTCTCAGGACTGTCTGGGAATGTTTTGGTTTATACCAAGCCCACTTGTCTAACTTAACCATCAATTAATGGACAAAGGATGTCTTTACAGGTGCAGCAAACAAGTGCTTGGAAATGATCTTGTTACCAATACAGCAATGATTATTTGATTGTGAAATAGTTGAAATATTAACTGTGCAATTCTTCTGTTTTAACCGATGCGTACTTAAGAAAGCAATGGTGCACTATTGTTTCTAATTTAAGCCATAATCAACCTACCATGATTTAAAAAAGGAGAGAGAACCATTGTGATTAAGACACAAAAACTATAACAAAATTATAGAAGCATTTCAACAAAAATAAACCAATAAAATAAGTTAAATGCAGACTCTTAAAGAAGAGTTGCCATTGCACTGCAGCTGTTCAGTGTTGCACAAGCATCTTAAAGCAGATGCCTGGCAGCCATAAGGTAAAGAGTGTTTGAATGAAAGCGGTTCTGCTGCATTGGCCTTGTGAATTATGTATCTACAATGACAAATTCATGTTTTTCCAACTGTGTATAAATTTATAATGCTGACAATGTCAAAGCAACCTCAAAGTATTAATGTTACAACTTAGATTTAATGTTCAAGGTTTTATGTTGCAAATCACATTCAGATGCTTCAGCAGTATTTAGCAACAGGGTGATGTCATGTTTACAGATCTGCACTGTGACCAAATGTTTTGCAGTGGAAGGTGTTGAATTCTCCTTGTGGTGTTGTCTGTTTCAGCGAACAGCGTGTCGGAGTCCTTGGAGGAGTCTGCAGCAGCGTACACCAAAGCTACTGCCAAGAAGTGCATCTTAGAGAAAGTGGAGGTCAAAACTGGGGAAGAATCAGAAAGCAATGTTTTACAGGTAAATATCGCCTTTTTATTTTTTTCAATCATGAGCAGATGATTCATTTTAACCACGCGTTTCACCATTAGATGCAGTGCAAGTTGTACGTTTTTGAGAAGACAGCTCAGTCGTGGATAGAGCGAGGTCGAGGTTTGCTGAGGCTCAACGACATGGCGTCGACAGAAGATGGCACGCTACAGTCTCGTCTCGGTAAACTACCACAGAATATCACCGGAGTGTAAAAAAAATCTGTTTGGCTCCTCAAACAAGTTAAATGGTTTTGCAAAGATATGAGCTAAGAATGTATTTATCTCTTTGTTCTCCTTATTTACACAATATCCAACTGTAACACAAGGGGGAGCCAACTTCAATATTATGAATGTCTGCTGGGCTTTGAAAACATGCTATACACCAACGTTATTGCTCATTAATCTTGTTTTTCTATTACATTATTCAAGCTAATCATTATTTAGGTTTTCTTAAAAAAATTACCAGGCATTGTTTTTTGTATATATCTATCTGTATAAAGAGGACTTTACAATAATTATTATGGACATGACTGCAGTTTAATTTATTTCCAAACTGTTGCAGTGATGAGGACACAGGGCAGCCTCCGGTTGATCCTCAACACGAAGCTATGGCCTCAGATGCAAGTGGACAAGGCCAGCGAGAAGAGTGTACGAATTACTGCCATGGACACAGAGGACCAGGGAGTCAAGGTCTTCCTAATATCGGTAAGTGGCAGCTGTTTAAGACGTATAACGTTTGGATGTGGGGTTTTTAGGTGGATCAAGTTTTTGTTCAAATCAATCAAGCAGCTCTAATGTCACCTTGAAACTGAACACTAGGGGGAGCCAATCCCCAAAATATTATGTTGAGCATCACCGTGACACTGATTTTTATTAAGAAGCTATTGTTGCTCTTTTCATTCGGTACTGATAAGACTTGTACCTTTGTCTTTATTTCAGGGTAGCTCAAAAGATATAGGTCAACTGGCTGCAGCGTTACATCACCGCATCCTGGCTCTAAAGAGCAAAGCGGACCAGGAGCCCGAGGTGCCAGCTGCCACCGTCCCAGAGGCTGAGGTCCCACAGTCGAACGAGGACGACAGCGACGAGGAAGATGCAGCCTCTGCCTCTGCTTCAGCCTCTACTCCAGCTACGAGTCAGTGATCCATTTTTATTTTTTATGTTGAAGGTCTGAGTAAACATTGTTTCTCCAGACAATTTTAACTAGTTTTCTCACAAAGTGAATATTAACCCTTTAAGCGCCAAAGTCGCAAAATTGCCACAAGCAACTTAACAGGAAAAAACAGCCGCTACTTCAGGTTTATGTGCTAAATTATGCTTCCACTCCCTTCCACCAGATGTCAGACACCCTGTACTTTGTTTCTAGTCCACTATTACCATGTGTTGCCATTAAAAAAATTTGTAGAAAAAGACCTCAAAGACGCATCTCAGTGGGAGTGTCAGGACCGGCTCAATAGAAGCCTCATTCTCTACACGCCAGCTGATAAACATGAAAATAAAAAATACACCTGTGATGAAGTTTTGGTATTAGTAATGGCTGACTCTGATTCTGAGGGAGAACATCTACCTTTAGAGTCTTTTCAGCCGAGTGAAAGTGAGAATGAGCGAGAGTGAGAGTGCGTGTGTAACTTGGACAGCGGCGCCGCTGCTCGTGCCTTTCTCAGTGCCTCTTATAAAGCACACGCTGTTTTTCCCACATTTTGCCAAACATCAGTGAAAGAAACGGGAGGAAACTAGTCGCTCTGGCCACAGTAGTGAAGGGGATGTTGGGAAGGGAAGCCGTGAGCGCGTAGCACCTGCAGCTTTACCTTTAGCACCTGCTGCTTTACCTTTAGCACCTGCTGCTTTACCTTTAGCACAGGTGATAGAAGCCGGGGCGGGTGTACTGCCGTGGCCGCGGTAGTGACAGGGAGTTTTGAAATAATGCGTCTTCTATTGACAGCTGTTTGGGACAAATACGTGTTGGTCATCCTGACACTTTACCCAGTCGAGGAGGGAGAGGCAGGGGTAAACATAGTCAGCGAGAATACGCTAATCAAAGCAGCGATCCTAATAAAAGTGATGGCTGTTGGCTGGGCTTTGAGAGGTCCCACACTCTAAAAAACTACTAACTGGCATAGTTAGTAGTTTTTTAGAGTGTGGGATGGATGGATGAATAAGAAAAGATAAAGCAACTGCAACCACACACATACAGTACATGTGTATATTTCTCATAACTATTTGCATACGTTTTACTAGTTATGGTATATTAGAAGTTGTAGTTATTCTTAATTTTGGTAACGTTGCTTTTACAAATTAGTTGTAAAAAAAAACTATTATAATATGTTCATTAGTGTGTATGTACTGTAAAAAACATAACCGCCAATATATATATATATATATATATATATATATAGCCAACCGCTATATAATGTCATGGTATGCAAATTAGATGCTTAAAATGTATTTACTTGTATACTTTGGGTCATACCTGACATTTTTCTAGTTTAGAGTAGGACTCTATCTCTTATCATTTTCAAACCACAGCCTTTTGAAATTTGGTTCTCAAAAATCTGTATTTTTTAAAATAAACCCTGGCGCCTAAAGGGTTAATAAAAAGGTAAAAAAATTAAAGGTGTAGTTATGTGATGTTGGTCACAGCTCTTTTTGAAAAAGTCTCTGACAAACTGTTGTGGTTTGTGTTGTGCAGGTAATTCAGAGGGAGGTGAGAGCCAGGCAACAGGAAGCACATAGCATCACTCTCTCGGACAACCTGCTAACATGCTGCTGATGAGGCATTTTACTGTTGGCATCTCTATGGACATCCCTTGACCAACATGGGTCCTACAGACCAGTACTTTTGGATATTAGAAATCTAGCTCCAGGAAATAACCCCTTTGTGCCGGAGTGTCTCACCCAACTTGTGCAGTCCATCTTCTCTGCATTCAGCGTAATATCTGGAGTCCCCTTCTCCCTCCCTAACTGTTTTGTTTTATTTTTGTTTTCAATTATTTTCCTCCTCTCCCCAATAGCAAAAATAAAGACTTCAAAGCTTTGGTTTGGGACTTTTCTGCTCATCATATTGATGAGTGTAAGGGTGTTTTCCTCTACATTTTAAAGTATGGCACATGTTAAGACTGCAGTTTCTACTTTGGGACCTTTTTACTCATTCTACAGCTGTACCTCTGGAAGCCACACATCCAGAGGGCTATCATTCACATTGTATTCGACTAGTCCTCCAGTGAGTTGTTCCTGCGTCAGGTCTAACCTTCCTTGTTCCCTCACCCAACCAGTCTGTGCGTTAGGTTTTGGCAAATGTAACTTATTTTTGCCTGTCATTTTCATGAGGCGTCAAAACATATGTGCTGTTTCTAATGGCTCTAAGACCGCTCAAGTTGTCATTAATAGCAGTTTCTTATATTTCCTATTGACCTATATTATAGTGAATAAAAGACTGAGACAATACACTTCTAATGTGAGTTTATAACATGCGAACAAAAAGGGTCACTTCAGATTTTCTCTAAATTAAGATGTTTGTCAAATCACTCTTGTTTTTTTTTTTACTTTTTTTATTGTTTTTATCAAGGAGTAACTCACGGTCGGCATTCTGCATGTAACTATTTTTCTTTCCAGCATCCCAAGGGTTTATTGTGCATACATATTTTTCATTTTGAAGTATACAATCTCTTTTGTCCATTTTAGATTTGGAAAACCTGTTGGAATGAAGAATTAACTTCATGTGTGGATAATTTGAGTGATATCTGTAATACCCTTTGAATGTCATGTAAATTTAAATATATTATTTAGTAGAGCACCATGTTTTCTCATCTTCTCCAACTGCCCCTTTACAAAATAAACAGTTTTCGACTCACCTCTGCCATTTTCCTTTTTAACAAATTCAAAGCAAATGAACCCAGACTGACTTTCAAATGCAAAGAACTTCACTGACCCCCTGAGGACAAATTAAGGGCCCTGCTTTCTACTTTAAATCCTTTATCTACTGAGGTGTTGTATGGTCTTGTTTTTGCCATATTACAGCATGAGTATTGTCCATGTTTTTTAGTTTGGCAGCCATTTTATTTCTCACATAAACTTTTACCTATTGTTGAGATCGGTGTCTGTTTTTTCCCCCACAACAAACTTGCATAAAAGAATAGGCAGAAACTGGATGATAAAAATGTAGTGTAATGTTCCTACATGTATTAAGAACTAAAGGAGAAAGAGGCTTTAATGCACCTGCCTGTTATGTGCAGCTCTATTGTTCCGGTCCAGTTTGTTTTTCAGATGCACTCTAGGTATTTACAAGTAGATACTATCTCATTGTCTTCTTTAAATTAGAGTCTTTTATTCCTCGATCATCTTTAGTGTACACAAAGAGACCCGCAGTTGTAATTTAAGCCTTTAATGTCGGCCTTGTTGGATCATTTTAGGTGTTGTGCTCGTTCAAGATCCCAAATTCAGACCCTAACTTGCTTTAAATGTAATTCAAAATAAAGTAGGCCTAACAGCATGTATGAGAAGATAAAGAATAAACATAGACAAAACCATATGCTATACCAGTTTTATAGTTGTTTAGATGCACCTTTACCATTTTTGATGTTGAATTAGGCCAACTTTAATGTATTCAAAGTACAATAATGGACCAAAAACAGTCTCCTGTGGTATTCCTGCATAGCTAATTACAATCACAGAGGTACAGCTCCTGAGTCTGACTTAAATATTAAATCATAATCTAAAATAGGTTCCTGCAGAGGTAAGGGGCATTAAAATACAGGACCTTATGTTTGGTATGCATTAAGTTGGATCACACCTGCAGTCTGATATATTTTGCACCGACAGCGCTGCGAAGGTATCAGCCCAAATATTGCTTATTTACTGTACACATCAGGCGCAAGGTCATAAATATTTGATGCATGCACCCATCTCTCGGCCAACACAATCATCCCAACTAAGAACATTTCTGCCACACTCCCAAACTCCTTATCTGCCTCCTCACAGCAGTTTTCTTTATTCAACGACATCTGTAAATGACTACAGCAGTGTCGTGAAAGTCACAAGAAAATCTCACCTTAAGATGTTCCTGTTCGAGCTTTCACAAAGTTTTAGGCGCTAGGATTTATGACCTTCCACCTGTTCCAGTATATTTATGCATCTGCAGATGGTTACATGTATCCTGCCACTGCACAAACTAGATGCTTATCTGTTTGAGTTCTGGGAAATGAAGTCTATGGGAAAACGCTTCAATTCTGGTTATTCTTACAGTCTGCCTTGCGTTGTCATTGGTCAACGGTTTTATATTATTTCAAATGCACAGGTAAAAAGGCCAAATTTATGAGGTCAGAATTACAGACCCTCATTCACAGAAGTCAAGACACAGAGAAACATACAAGGAGCTGAACTTTGCTCAAACGTGGTTTGCAGGCGCAGGCTGCCACCCCACCCTGGTTCATAAGTAGCATTAATAAATCATGTGATAAAAGGTTGTCACCTTTTCTTAAGTTAATGCACGGTGGATTACTACATGAATTAAGTCTGATTGCCTTTTTGGCTCTGACATAGTTTACATCAATGACTTTCTAAAAGCATATAAAAGTTTTTTTTGCCCCGCTGTTGTAAATCTTCACTTGTGTATTAGGGTTAGCTTCACATGTTGTTAAAGGAAGCTGCTGGCCCCGTGAAGGGGACTAGACCGAGTGCACGGGCCCTTGTCTCCTGACCCTGAGTCCCAAACATCGTGGTTCCAAATTATGTTTCTGGTGTTTTCCAGAACAATCTATGGACCAGTCATTCGCCATATCATTGATATGAGTTTTAAGAGCAATGTTTAAGGGAGGACATAATCAGAACAACATGCACAAAATATTACAAAACGATTGAAATTGAAATCCCAACAAACACTATAAATAAAACATAAGACTGCATTAAAGTGCATTGAGTTAACTTTTGTAATGTACGGTTAAACCTACGGTTAAAACAGTCAAACCATAGTTTTAGAAAAACAGACTTAATGCCACAAAACCCAGTGTATATTTGATAATGATTACTTCCTGTTACTGTTTCTACAACTGCCTAGAGAGGACAAACTAAGCACTACTGGAGGAGAAGCACACTCATAACTCTTTTTTTTTTTTGAGAACATGGTCTTGCACTAAGTCTTAAGACATTTAGAACAATAAAACTTATTTAAACAATATTTTATACTGTATATTTATTTTGAATGTCCCTGCAGGGCTACCATAGATGAGAAAAGAAGGTGTGTGAGGAATTGCAGCCCGCTAGATGTTACCAGAAACTACACAGTCCACCTTTCCAGTGAATGTTGAAGTGTCACAGGCTTTCATTTTTTGTCTTTTAGATTATTTGGATCAAACCTAAAGCAGACAAATATCAGGTCCATACAGTATGTGACCTGTTACATTGTCATTGCAATATTTATCCAGATCTCATATCGCGTCTAATAATATATTGCAGCAAAACTTGACTATTGCCTGTTTCTAAATAAATTATGACATATTTAATAACATGACTTTAATAACATGACTTAAACATTTAATAACATGACTTAAACATAGTAACCTTTCACTTTTTAGATGTTATTATAAATTGTAGCAAAATGGGGTCACAATAATTATTTGAATTCCTGACATTGGGCCAAATGACCTCGATTAGTCAGCATACCTTTGGATAATATTATAATTTTATTTTAATTTTAGAAAATTCCTGTGTATCACTGTTTATCTTAAACATCCCAAACATCTTTCACACTCTTCCAACACTACACTGTCACTTCTTCAACTTAATTATTACCATGTGAGTAAGATTTGTCATTCTTTTACTGCATTGTGTTGTACTGAACGTCCTCCGGCACATGATGTCTCAAGGTTTAGGTCAAAGACATAAAGCTGCCATTAAAATAAAACCACGCCACACCTACTCTCTTCCTTAAAACATAAGGAAGTGAGCATTAAACCACACACTGATTTATTGGAAACGGCTTAAAGAGTATCTGAAGTTGGCCCTACCTGTTCAGGAAAGTTACGTTGCATAGTAACGTTAAGTGTTTTCTAAAGCATGCCTCTCCCTTCTCTTGTATGCTTTTAGGATTAGTCTATAGCCTCTTAAGAATCAGAGTGATCACGATAACCACATAATCACCAGGTGTTGTATGGATGTCGAAGGAGAAGTGACCCTGAGGTAAATCCTTCATCAAAGCACTAATAAAACATTATCAAAACAGGGAATCAAAAACAAATGGCAACGTCCTCGGCTCTGGTTCAAAGTTTACCGGAGTTTTTCCTCGTGGACAGACACCGGAAGTAAAAATGACAAAAATATAGAAACCAATGGGGACTTTGGGTAAAAGAAACTACATTCAGTCTTTAGGGAGTCAATTTATGGTGAAGTGAATGGAATGAAGTAAATAGAGAATAACTATTCTGTTTTTATCCTTCTCTCTCAGTTCCACTTGTTGTTTCATTATTATTAGTATTAGTATTATTATTATTATTATTATTATTATTAGTAGTAGTAGTAGTAGTAGTAGTAGTAGTAGTAGTAGTAGTAGTAGTAGTAGTAGTAGCAATAAAAGCCTGCCTACACAACAATGGCACATGATCCACCAAGTTTCTCAAAAATCTTTACTATTTACATTTTAGGTAAATGAACCGTGTGTGGTTCCAGCGAGCTACCTGCGAACAAGTCACAACAACAACCATCACAACACAGAGCTGTGCTGCTTGTACTCAGCCTGAAGCAGAAACAGCACAGAGGCGACTCATTTTAACAGGATGAAACAGCTGTACACTGTTTATTTTATTTTTTTCTGGGGCAGATAGGACAATGGAATATAAAAAATATTTTGGTTAAAGGGTATGTCATGTTTTGGTTTCAATATTCATTACTTGAGTCATCTATTTATTATATTTTGCAATTCTGAGGATCCAAGTAACTTCCTGTACAATTCTTTTTGGGAAAAAAAAGGAAGATAAACTATGAATGTTGCAAATCAGGTTCTTGGTCCAAATGATTCAATGGTGGCGGTCTACGGAGTAATTGATGGAGGATGGATAAAACAAAAGTTACGGAGACAAGTGAAAATGAGCCAGTAGCTTGTGAGTTACTACAGACTCATCTGTTACAATTTCAACTTTATTACTCCCACTAGGGGCAATTCATTTGAGCAGCAAGTAAGACACAAACAGACACAATAAGCATTACAATACAATAGCAACAGAGATGATTAAATATTAAATATGCTATAAAAGATGATTAAAAAGATGAATAAAAAAAGAGACTAGAATTTAAAAGACGAAGAGCTGTTGGGATAAAAGATTTTAAATACAGATTTGTTTTACAATATGGTTAAACATTGATGTCCCAAAGGCAACAAACTTCTAAACACAAAACATTAAAATGCTTGATTTTTTAAAATATATAAAAAAAACATAATTTTCATTCACGTGGTTTGTAAAAAAAATAAATCCAAATAAAGGTGGATGACCCCAAATAAATCCTTTGTCACTTCAACTGTGTTTTTTAATTCTCTTTTATTCAGACTCTTTCATTCTTGATGCTCCGAGAAGCTGCATGACTTCACTTCTGTTGAAGCTGCTGTAATGTGTTTCGTCTACCTTCAAGCCTAAACATGTCATGATGTCAGAATGAGAAATGTCCTTAATGCATTGTTAAACCAAGGTCAAGAATCAGCCTCTTTGCCATCATTCAAGCCTCGCCGCAAACACTTTTCCCGTTAGGTCTGATAAATTACACCTGCTAACACTGCGTCCATTGCTCTTCTTTTTCTTCTTCTTCTGCTTTATTCAGCTGATGCAATAACACAGCCAGTGCTCAAAAGGGGGAGCAAGAAATTTCTAATAAGCACCTGAGACACTGTGGTGAACCTGGGAGCAGAGGCGTGTTTACAGACGCAGAGCGCTGAGTGAGTCATGCACTTGTACGCCTCTAGAATCTAGAAGTTTTGGCATGGCTTTAAGGATGGCTGCGTCAAATTGGATTAGCTTCAGGGGGGAGTAGTTGATAAAAGGCCGCAACAAAAATACTTAAAACCTGAGTCTTTGGAATGCTCAGACAGGGAAAAAAGGGAACTGTGTTTGCCTACCAGCGAGCAGAAGTAAATATATATCAGCCGTACGTAACTCTTGCTGCAGCAGGTGTCACATAAAACCATCACAAAAGCACACTTACTTTTTTATAATCTGCCATAAGTTGTGTTCATCATTCTTTAAATGTGTCATTTATTGCCTTACAAGGAGGCAGTCGGAGAATATGAAGCAGAATGTATCAAGAGAAAAATGTTGAATAAATAATAAAGACATGCATTTAAACTTTAACCAGAAGTTACTCATGGTTCAGTGCTTTTAACCGAGCTCAGGAAAAGGTCCTGTTTCCAAAGAGATTGGATTTAAAAGATTTATTTTAATGAAAGAGTAGGAAAATGTTTTTGCGCGTTGTCACAGCTTTTTGCCGTCCAGGTTGAAAAGGATTTTGTCCTGGACAAGCCAGCTCAGTGTTATTAAAAGTTTCATTTAGTGAGAAACTGTGTAAGTTTCAACATGTCCTTGCTTATATTTACAAAGATGGAGGAGTTTGGTTTGGTTCTGTGTATTGTACATGATGTTTATCGCGTCGCTACCTGCTTATGTACCGTACAGTATGTGAAAATGAATGAATTTTCTACAATGCAGCCAATAAGCCTCTGGCCATTGTCGTTGTCATCTCTTCAGTGTAGGTTTAATTCTTAGCACACTGATAAGATTGACTTAAGGAATAGGAAATAGGCCAAAACTCCAACATCAAAAAGGAGTGGATATTGTCTTGTTGTTAAAATGTGGCCAGGAAGGAGTTCTGTCAATTATTGAAAAGCTCTGGCTGTAATTAACTCAAAGAGTGGTCCATCCTCTGTTAGTGGGGCACAGAGAAGAGTGACAGGAACAAAATGCACACATTTGCAGTCAGTCAATGCACTGATACAAATTCCAGTGCAACAATAGCTTCATCATTTTAAATACAAATACCTCCTTTGATAAATGTTGACACTTCTAGAAATATTATTACATTGATCCATATTTTTAAACCAACTATACAGTATTTACAATTTTTATTGGGGGTCATGTTGTCATATACTAGCCTGACCAGCCAGACCCACTGACTTTCTTACCAAAGTCTAGTAGATCTGGAACCCCTCACATTGAGCCTGTGTTCCACCCGAGCCCAACACCATTGACCCATTATAATAATGTATCTAAAAAGGGGCAGGCTTTACGCAATGACTCATAAAGAACTCAAACTATGCTCCTTGTTGCATTGCTTATGTCAGGTCATTTCATTTCTCTGATTGGTTTAACCTGCATCCATTTTCTAGAAATCAAGCTTGGATCGAGAGGAACCAGAATAATTCTGTACAGAACAGAAAAATACAATGAAAGAAGTTGTGTGTATACATCTAGTGAAGGTGCAGCTAAAATTAACATATCCAAAAACCCTCCTCTGACAGCACCTTCTAACGTGTCTCTTGAGAAAAGCTCAGTCTGTTGTGTCGTTGAGCTCGTGGTCCAGAGCTCAAAATGCCACTCTAAAAGCTGAGATGACCAAAAGCTAATTTAACTCAAGGGATCGTTTGCAATTTTGGTCCAAACTAAAAGAAGTGGAACCACAAGTGTAAACACAACCTCTGTTTGCTGCAGGATCTAAATTTAGTCACACAGTAGCCTTTTTAAACAGTACAGCAGTCGTTTTGTAGTGAGCCTCTGCTTATGTTGAATAATGTCCACTTCTAAAAATAGACACTCTTCCTTTCCCTGTATATCATCAGCCAACATGTTTGTGGACATCTTCCGTGCATAACAACTGTAATTCTTTCCTTTTTTATAACATGGCACAGTGGCTCACAATAGAGTGGCCAGGCTTTATTTCTCACCTTGAGTAACTAGTAACTAGTGGGCTCAGAGCTACACAACAACTATACACTGCTGTTAATGAGGCCAGTGATCAGCCACATTTATAACATTAAACTTAGACCTTCCTAAAAAAGCAATTAGTTTGTGCAATGAAGTTATTTTGGTTTTATCAACATTTGAATCAAGCCTATTTAAACAACTATAGAACTTCCCGTATTAAAGTGCATCTAAAAATCTTGAAAGTAATCTACTTTAGATCTTACAATAACTATGCATCAGGGCCGTGTAACTTTTCATCTTGGCATCTCCAGCCTGGTTTCTCTTTGTTTTTATTCTGTTTGACTCCATAACCTTGTTTTGTCTGCTTCTTGCTGGCCTTTGCGCTGTGTTTTCGTGTTTGTTCATGTCTTTTGTGCAGCAGGGTCAGGTGGGGCCCACATTCTCCTTTAAGAGTAAGTTCCTAGTAATTTATATCATATAATTCTCAAGAACTTATTGCAAACCACGTATCAAAGATCTGCTATTGATTTTCTGTCATTCCTTATCTGATTTAAGTCTTAACTTGTTTATCAAAAGTGTTACACTAACAACTAATTCTCATGAACTCTCTATTTCCTGATGGAGTAACCAGTGTTTATCGAGCAATGACAAAGCATTTGAGGATTTCTATTCATTCTGTTTCCTTCCAAATGACATATACTTTAAAATTTCTCTAAACTAGTTGTAAATTTCTTTTTACAGACTATACTATGTGACCCGACTCAGATGACATTCTCATCCTCTTCCACAAGGGGGAGTTGTTCAGTGAAAGATATCAAGGTCATAGGATTATTCTAATTCTAGTCTTAATTTTCCCCTCCTTGAACCACAACCTTATCGTGGTGGAGGGGTTTGAGTGCCCGAAAGATCCTAGGAGCTATGTTGTCAGGGGCTTTATGCCCCTAGTAGGGTCTCCCAAGGCAAACAGGTCCTAGGTGACGGGCCAGACAAAGAGCGGTTCAGAACCCCTTTATGGAGATGAAGATATCAAGGACTGTGACGTCGCCCGGTATGGCGCAACCGGGGCCCCACCCTGGAGCCAGGCCCGGGGTTGGGGCTTGCATGCGAGCGTCTGGTGGCCGGGTCTTTCCCCACGGGGCCCGGCCGGGCTCAGCCACACTCCTTAGCCTCCCCGGGAAAGTCTATGCCAGGGTACTGGAGAGGAGAATGCGGCCGATAGTTGAACCTCGGATTCAGGAGGAACAATGCGGTTTTCGTCCCGGTCGTGGAACACTGGACCAGCTCTATACCCTCTCCAGGGTGCTGGAGGGTTTATGGGAGTTTGCCCAACCAGTCCACATGTGTTTTGTGGATCTGGAGAATGCATTCGACTGTGTCACTCGTGGAGCCCTGTGGGGGGTGCTCTGGGAGTATGGGGTCTGGGGCCCTTTGCTAAGGGCTGTTCGGTCCCTGTACGACCGAGCAGGAGCTTGGTTCGCATTGCCGCAGTAAGTCAGACCTGTTCCCAGTGCATGTTGGACTCCGGCAGGGCTGCACTTTGTCACCGGTCCTGTTCATTATCTTTATGAACAGAATTTCTAGGCGCAGCCAGGGGCCGGAGGGAGTCTGGTTTGGGGACCACAGGATCTCGTCTCTGCTTTTTGCAGATGATATTGTCCTGTTGGCTCCATCAAGCCAGGACCTTCAGTGTGCACTGGGACGGTTTGCAGCCGAGTGTGAAGTGGCTGGGATGAGGATCAGCACCTCCAAGTCTGAGACCATGGTTCTCAGTCGGAAAAGGGTGGCTTGTCCCCTTCAGGTTGGTGGAGAGATCCTGCCTCAAGTGGAGGAGTTCAAGTATCTTGGGGTCTTGTTCACGAGTGAGGAAGGAGGAGCGTGAGATTGACAGATAGATCGGTGCAGCTTCTGCAGTGATGCGGTCGATGTACCGGTCTGTCAAGGGGAAGAAGGAGCTGAGCTGTAAGGCAAAGCTCTCGATTTACCGGTCAATCTATGTTCCTACTCTCACCTATGGTCATGAGCTTTGGGTCATGACCGAGAACAAGATCCCAGATACAAGCGGCCGAAATGAGTTTTCTCCGCAGGGTGGCGGGGCGCTCCCTTAGAGATAAGGTGAGGAGCTCGGTCACTCGGGAGGAGCTCAAAGTAGAGCCGCTGCTCCTCCACATCGAGAGGAGCCAGCTGAGGTTGCTCGGGCATCTGTTTCGGATGCCTCCTGGACGCCCCTAGGGAGGTGTTTCGGCATGTCCCACCGAGGAGACCCCGGGAAGACCTAGTGTCTCTCGGCTGGCCTGGGAACGCCTCGGTATCCCCTGGAAGAGCTGGAGGAAGTGTCTGGGGAGAGGGAAGTCTGGGCGTCTCTGCTTAGACTGCTGCCCCCGCGACCCGGCCCCGGATAAGTGGTAGAAGATAGATGGATGGATGGATAGTCTTCATTTTACTACTATAACTTTTTGTCAGTCTCAACATTATGAAGTGAACACAGACAGTCTGAACCAGACTGTAGGGATTCTGTTGCATTTCGAGTCATTGCTGTTTTCTGAGGATAAACCCATTGTATAACTGCATTCAGTAATGCAACACAGTCATAAAGTCTTCTTTTTAACCTCACATGGCCTTCACAAACCAAACAGTGTTTTTCAATACATAAATTCTTAAAAGTGGGAGAAACCAAATAGTGTGACCAATCCAAACAAACAAGGCGTGGACGCTCAAATGTTGCGTGTTTGAAATTGTACTGCGATGTGAATGTTGATTATTTGTGCTGTTGTCATAACGGCTGAAGATGTTTACATACGTTTTTTGATAACATAGATTTTGTTCCATTATTCCATCATCTGACAGACGTACAGCATTAAAACGCTGCAATAGAAATGTGAGAGTGGAAATGCTGTCACGACGTCTGAGTGTGCACTAATATGACTTTAGAAAAACATGACAAGACAGTTAAGGACGATTCTTTTATTGTAAACAGAATAAATGTGTACATGTGACATCTGTGTGAAATGCTATCCTATAACCGGAAAGTTGGTGGTTTGATTCCTCCCCCTAAGTTAAAATGTTGTTGTGTCCTTGAGCAAGACTCTTAACCCACCTTGCCTCCAGTGGTGTTCCAGCTGTGGCACTGGTGTATGAATGGGTGAACTTTAATACTATGTTGCTGTAAAGCAACAAACGCTGGGGAGTCTCAATTATTTTTATAAGATGTAAAAACTCTTAAAGTGCCACTACCTGATATTCTTTTTTTGCCTTTTTGCCTTTTTAGGTCTTACACCTCAGTGGCTCACCTGGTAAAGTGTGTAACGTAAACTCGGGAGACTGCTTGGGTAGTTTGCCTGATGTCATTCCCTGGTTTCTGTCAAATATCCAAATATATACTGTATATATAAATGTCCATATTACTAAATGAGTCCCAGCTACACCCATCAGTGCCCGGCCCCAGACACCCCCACAACAAACTCTCACACACCGTCCACGCTGCACAGAAACAACTAGCACGCACATTATTTTTTTTATGTCCGCTATCAATGAAAAACCTCCAAGGATGGATCTGCCCCATTTCAAACTCGGCTTCGGGTTTTGTTCATTTCCGTCATCATTCTCATGGATTCATTCACGGAGGCCTGCTTTGTTTTGGGGGTTATTTTTTTTTTCAATGCCTCTAGGCCTTTCCTCAGATCAAAGCAATTACAGAGGCCTTAAAAGCAATGGCAAGATATGAGTCAAATCGTAATAACCTGGAATAACCTTTGTCTAAACAGTTTAACATCTGAGGAATGGCAAGTAAACCAGAAAAACGTATAGGAAAGGAAATAACAGTAATAAATTAGGAGTAATGGCACATATCAGACTAAGCACTGTAAGGAGTTTACAATTAATGTGGAAAGAGACAGTCTTTCTGACCAAAATTCCAGCCATAAGTTTATATTTTTCCGTGTGTTCATCCGTTTTCATTATCTTTAAACAGGTTGCATAGCTCCAAAACAAAACAAAAAAGGCTATACTTTCTCTGTTGGCTGTCATTGTCGGACTGTTTGCGATCCGGTAGCCAAGAAAATGTACCAACTTTTATCTACAACTCTTTTTGTGGGAATAATATTTGCAACAATAATAACAGCGGTGTAAGGTTAGGGGGAGATAATAGGGTGTGTTTTAATGGAGAAAATATAGGGTTGTTAATCAAATGATTCATATTCGAGCCATAAAAAATGCACTTATCTTCTTAACCAGAATAAAGCCTTGAAGAACTGAAGACTCAGACAGGATGCAAATTCCAGTGTCTATATGCTATATCAACAAGGAGGGATGTAAACACAATAAAATGTTGGAAAATGTAAATAAAGAGATTGAACTGAATCTGATTTTTTTTTCTGGGTTAGAGCAGTAGAGTGTATACTGTCTTTGATTTGAAATGTTTAAGTGACTTTAATGTAATCTCATTTATTTATCTGAATTATGACTTAAAGCATCTCCATTCAAGTACACAAATTTAAAAACACAGATAATAGCAAAATCTTACAAGGCACATATTAAAGCAATACATCACTACAACATAGCGTTTTAGGAATTTCAGCTTCTAAAAACTATAAACTGTACCTAAACTATAAACTGCTGCGAACTCACATAGCACTATTATTTTAGTGTATTACTTATAAGACTAAAGATTTAAATGGTTTTGAGGCAATATTCAGTATATGTTATGTTGAAAAGTTCATTTTTATGTAAAATTTCTTCTCTCTGAATTAACTATGATTGTTAAAGAGAAATAGAGTATACTGTACAATTGCTGGCGACTCTTTTGTCATGTGCTATTTTAGGTTAAAAACTGTCCAGCTGTACATTAGTTTGAGAATATAAATAAATCTGATGAGAAAAATAAAGCAAGTCTTGACAATTGTTTGGATGATACGTTACAGAATGTTTGCCAAAGATGTTTGCCAAAGATGCCGAGATGTGGTATATTACAGCAACTAACCATTGCTTCGGGCTTAATGGTTGCCCTCATAGTTTATGCTGGACTTGTAATTCAGAGTTCTGTGGCCAGACTAAGGATGGACAAAGGATGTACTTCTCTACATCTACACCAAGAGGAGCCTAATGTCTATCAAGGAAATGTAAGGATGCATACTGTTTGACCAATGGCACAGTAGATTCTATGTAAAATGGTTGCTTCTTCTGTCTAAGCGTTATTCATCATGTATTTAACCTTGTCACTGAATAAAGCAGAACCAAAAATCTTCTCACGGAAAGCGTCCAATCAGACGGTTCCAACAGCGGCCCATCTGGAGCAGCATCAGATCACATTTATGTGAATCACTATTATGCTTATATGTCATCAGTATGTCTGATGTATATCTGCCCTGTCGTCTTTGTCAGTAAGCAGTGAGTTATGGACGCTTATTTAGGTCTGAAGCATTTAAATATTTATCCACAAATGAATGAATCATAACCAACTCAGTCTGAGAAGTCACATTTTAAAAACTTGTCCATATATCTTGTTATACAATAATAAATGTATAACCACCCCACCCTTCCCAGGACTAATCCCATATAAATCTTCTAATGTAGATGTAACGCCCAATGTCTTAATGTAATCATGTCATTAAAAAAACAACTCCAGACAGAATAGATGGTGCTAATTTGTCCTGGGGGAGTTGCAAGTCGCCTGGGAAGAGGAGAAACACCTGCTCGCTGCAGTTCACTGGGGTTGGGGTCCTCTAACCCCTGTCCCAGCGCGGACGCACCAACACGCTGCAGCTGGACGCGAGGAGACCGGGGGGGGGGCATGTTTATTGTAGATCTTGTCAGGGCTGTTACCAACAACAGATGTCTTGTACACACTAACACTATTATCTGCCAACAAGGCATGTGAAAACTGAATGAAATGCAGGCAGTTCAGGCTGAATGAGAGAGAGCACATAAAAGGGAGGGGACTGTGTAACACTGGTTAATGACATCCGCTCTAGTTGTGTCGGGACCAAACACTGTCCAATGGAACAACTCAAGGCATGAAACTTAAAGATAAAATGTGTTGTTAAAAGTACTTTAAAAGTTAAATTCATTTTGAAAACTATAGCGCTCCAGGAAGTCCAGGAGGATGTTTTTGTTGTTAAGAATTCTTTTTTGCCTCTATTTGATTGTCAGTACAGACAGAGGAATAACATTAGGCAAATGACCAAAGCCGGATTCAATCCCAGGTCTCCTGTTTTCAAGGAAATAATATATTATTGCTCAATGCTCTCATATAAAATATACAGACTAGACAAGTAATAATCTGTATATTTTATTTATTTTGTATTTTATTTTGTATTTTTATGCATGCCCTTCATGTTGCACCTTATCGCCGAAGCAAGTTCCTAGTTTGTGAATCTTGTTCACTGACAATGGCAATAAATGTTTTTCTGGTTCTGATTCTGATTATCCACATACACTTGTGACTTCATGTCTTCAGCTGTATCTCCAAACAAGACAAAGTCATCACTTTGCACTTCATCTTATGTGTTCTGTAAAACCTATTGGCATATACACGTAAACTCAATCACATCCATGACTGACACGTTGATCATGGATGGGTTGTCATGGATTACATTACACATCAATCCATGACAACCCTGGAAGTGAGAGGAAGGTATACTGTACATATAAAAACTTCATGTGCTTTAAACTCTTCAAGCAAATCACCTTGTACCATTGTTACATGTGTCTGATTTCTTTCCTGCAAGAATTAAAACCGGTCTTCCATTTCAAAATATGACCACGTGCAGTCTTTGTCATAGAATTTTTGATTAGAACCAAGCAATTATTGTAATACACAAGGCCTTTTCCCTGGTCTTTCATAGGTTGAGGTGTTGTACAGTTTTGTATGATTTCCCTCTAACAGTGCGTAGACACCGGTCCATTTTGTTTGATGTAGCATCCACCTTCCTGCACGTGTCCCTCATGCATGTACTGTAGGAGAAATAGTTTAATGTTTAATCATCTAAAAGCATATAGTATTCTAATAGGTACCATATGTAAAAAAACAAGACTTTATTATTAAGGATTTCAGTAGCCCTGAGAGTCTATTCCAGCGCTGGATACAACTGCTTACACAGAGTAACAGCTCAAAAAAGAAGAAAATAGAGAGAAAAAATGGATGCAAAGGTCTTTTCGCTCTGACGCTGAACTTTTTTTTTATTGATTTGCTGGTCTATTCTGCTGTGTTTTCAAGTTATTTTCCCCTCTTTTTTATACTTTTTTTGAGAATATGGCAAATAAATGAACTTAATCCTGATACAGTCTTCCTTCCCTTCGGTTATTCCTGTAGGTTTGTCACAAATAATCATTATGGTAAAATGTATTATGTTGTGTTGGGAATGGCATGTCACCTAAAAATCCACAATTTAAAGGTGGTAAAGAATAAAACACATTATTGTCAAAATATAGACGTGTTTTTTTTATTATTATTTCACCAACTGCTCTTTTCTTGTAGCAGTGTTAATTAAATCACAAGGTGTTGAAGTCATAGATTGTACCGTGTAATTTTACGGTTTAAAATGTGCCAGGAGACGGGGCCCCCTGGGTTTTTTCTCTTTAAAAAATTGGGTTTAAGTAGTTGGCAACACTCTTTAATGTGGAAGTTTATTAGCGTATTGGCCCAAGGTCTAACCTGCTATTATCACCATATGAAAAGGAAAAACAAGCTTTATTTTATTGGGAATGCTGAATGCTTGCAGAACCTCGGTGGCCTGGATCCTTGCACATTAATAATTCTCTGTAATCAAATTGATGCCATGTGTTAGTGCACGGTTTGGTTCCCACACAAATGTTTTTTTTTTTTTTGTAGGGCTTCTCTGCTGTTGCTGTGTTTGCTTGAAGGCCATTTACTGCAGTAGCAAGAAACGGAAGTGTCTGTTTATATCAGAGGTGGAGTGGCCGCTAAACAGTTAAAGTTTGTTAAGCCTGTTTTGTTGCGGGAAACCCAGAAATGTCAAAAGGATAATATGCAAATACAAATCCTTACGCAATGCTTTTAAGTTCTTCTCTTTCCATTTGAGTTGTGATTGTCTCTAATAAGGAAATGCTTCACATATTGAATATCATTGTTACCAAAAGCTTGAGGCTGATGTGCCTTGATGTGAGTCATATTCTCCAGTGTTATCCCTGTAGCTGGCATAAAATATGAAATTACTCAAAATACAAACTGCTGAAGTCATGTTCCCCCCATGCACAGCTGTAGTGCATACAGTAAGTTGCAGAAAATCAAAACATGTGCTCTCTTTGGCCAAAAGAATTCCCCCAACGGGAAAGGATTTTTTTTTCCACACTTACCAGGATCATATTTTAAGGCCCATCACTCTGTGAGCTATCTCTGATCGACGTGTCACGCAGATTGCTCTGGCAGACTTAGTGTTACCTCCAAGCGCCTGCAGTGCTGCTTTGCTCTTGCTCCATTGAATCTGTGCAGGATGTTGTGCAATTGTTGCCTGTTTTTGACTGGAATGTGTGCCTCCCAGAAGCAAGGCAGTCTTCATATATGTACAACTGAAGAAGTGGTTTTTCTCAAAATATACTTGAAATATGGCCTTAAATATGGTCTTCAGTGATGGAAATGTATTATCTATACTAGTGCAGCCATTGTCAAAGTTTTACATTTGTTGTATTATAGAAAACCATGTTGATTTCACAGATGCACATCATTTGGTTACGGTAAAACAAAACAGGCTCCTTACACTACCCTGTTTTGACAGTTGCAATTTTGTAATAAGATAGAGCAAAGAAAGAACATTTGTACATTTCCCAAGTAGCTTAGTTCATCGGCAACAACCAGAAAAATCTACGTTCATGGAGCAGAGTTAGCAGATTTATTACCAACTCATTATAAAAACGTAGGCTTTTAGTTATACACATTTTTGGGTCTGGTCTTCCTTCCCTTCACAACAATTTCCACTCAGTAGAAATCCTGTCAGACCAATTGTAACTAGCTCACATTAGAGTGGCTTTAGCAAATTTCCAGCAATCCTCTCCATACACTTATGTCTAACACTTATGTTTTATGTACACTTATAAGTTAGACTCAAAGCTCTGCACGGTATATATAAAATATGTTCTCATGTTAGCTGCAAAAACAACACTACAAACAAGTTAAGTTCTAGCGTGATCCTAATAAATTACAATCAACTTACCTCATCCATCCTTTCCTCTTAGTGTGAACCCGGAGACGTTTCAAAAATCAAACTAACACGTTTCTGCCATTGTGGCGTTTTATCGTAGCCTGAGGTGTAAGTCATTATTCTGTGGTTACACTTGAAATACTAACCTGTCCAGCCATATTCAAACTAGTGAAAGTGTTCTGGTATCCCTTTCTTTCACAACACTTTACACAATTCACTAGACATCCTGTCAGACCAATTATAACTCTTAATATGTCGAAGTGACTGCGTTCAGAGGAAATTTGGAAGTCCAACTTAGATCTGCAAAATTCTACGGAAACAAAAAGAATTAGGACGACTGACCAGGATAAATCTTCTGGCATTAAGAGAATCTCTTCACCTCATGAATTTTCACCTTCCAATTTTCACTAAAACTGGTGTATTACATAAAGTGTATTACACTAATAATTTATAGGGCAGTGTTTACAAGATGATGAACACAGCGCAAAGTCATGAAAATGTCTGATTAAATCACAAGCCAGATGTATGTGAGTCAGCTGTCCATTGTTAAAGACAGATTAGTGAGAATGTCTTTGATGATATGGAGTGTACATGTCTCAACTTCACTTTTAGGGATGGACAACATTTTTTAAATATTCCTTCATTGGGTGTTGATGTTTACATGCAGCTCCGTGTTACCTCCAGACGCCTCCCATGACGTGTCAAACTCAATCAACAGGGGCACCCTCTTCCCGACAAAGACCACTCCCAAAATGTTCTCCATTCGTATTTGTCATGGTCTGTGCATTGCCATGGCATTTTAAACAATAGCCACAGGATAAACCCCAATGACTTTCTCTCTCGTGCCAACAACAGGTTAACATTTTTGGCTTCATTATTGGCATGTCTCGACAACTACTCAATGCATCAAAGCTTCATCGGATATCATTTATTCAGCTTGCCTCAGGACATATTCTCTGTAAATACAAGCCAGGGTTTACCCTGAACAATATGCAGTTAGTAGTGCATTATCACTAGCTGTGTTAGCATACACTTTTAGCTCAAAGCCCTGGGCCAAATATAGCCTCACTTTGCAGCCAGGTACATTCTTAGTCCTGTTAGCGAGAGGCTTTAGCTAATGTCCAGTGCTCCAGTCTATACAGTTAGGTCAGGTAGACCGCACAGTGGAAGGAAACCTCAAAAAACAAACAAGTGTTCTCACTTAACCTGCAAGAACACTACAAATGTTGGTTTACTTTTGATAATGAATAGGTTTAAAACTCTAAAAACAACTTTCCACAGCAGCCATAGTGACGTTTCATCGTAGCCCAAGGTTTAAGTCATTACACTGCGGTTGCACTGTGTTCTCCAGTGAAGTAAACACTGCACAACAATCACTGAGCTGTGTAACATGGGTCATGGAGCAGACACACCTGAGAAGACTGCAACCGCATTAATGACATCAGTTACACTTGTTCTTCCTGCTGCAACTTGTCAACAACCAGCCAACACATGGGGGCCTACTGGGACTACTGCTGCTCATGTGGACGACTAGAATGATCCATGATATAAAATGTTTGATGTAAATGTAAAACTATAATTGCATTTACTTTTGTCTTACTTTGGGCTGGACTGACAGTGGACAGTGAAAAAAATAAAACAACTCATATCCTACTTTTAAAGGTGCAGTGTGTAGTTCAGTAAAGACAAGAATAACAATCCCAACATGCAACTCCACCACTAACCTGGCCTTTTGGTGGAGCTCCAAAATGGTGCTTGTGTTCAGACAGAAATCAGGACTGTTTATAGTCACTTCTACAAAGTTTACTTCCTTTTACTGAGTGAACTCAAAATGGATGCATCTTGTAAAATACATCCCTGAGGTGAGTATTATCTGTAAACAGACAAGTTTGTTCCATGTGAGGTCATCCACAAATCAGAAGGACCTTCGCTGGTTTTGTTTTTGGAAATACTTGAGAACTATGTCAACAAGACAAATGGATACAACATGAGCTTATGACACCACAGTGGCTGCTGTATAATAGATGACTGTACAGTACGAGGAGACCGTTAGTGTCCCTGCATTAACATGACAAAAGGGCTCTATTTCAAATCCACAAATGGTTTATTCATTGTAACCTGATCAACAGCATTCCTGTCTGTGCTGCTGCCAATAGTCACCGAACTCACAGCTTTATTACCTCACATGATATTATGTTACATTGATTTGTTTTTGCAGGCATTTAATCATTTAAATACTCTTTGATTGCACAGGTTGTAAAAGCCCAACATTGTCGCACAGTGGGTGAAATAATAACATCCATACCTCTGAAATGAGCTTTATTCAGCAGAAGGTTACATAAAACACTTTGGCACAGATGCTTAATGAGAATAAGCTGTCCTGTTTCTGTGTGCTAATCTAAATAAATATGCAAACCATAATTTAGTTAACAAATAAATAAACTTTAACTACATTAAAGATGCACAGCATCCGCACCCCATGCTGCACATCATCAGAAAATAAAAACACAATCATAACTTCCAAACCGCTTGAAACAGGTGACGGCTTCAAGAACAATATAAAATGAAAAGAGTTGCTTCATAAGTCATTGTAACTGCTCTCATTTCTCCTAAATTGTAGCAGGCAAAGCAACATGGAGGCATCGTGCGGGCCAATAAAAGGCTGTGGGCTTTGGAGGGCTGATGGGTACAAGGTTTTATGGGTACAAACAAAATTCCAAATCCAGATCTACTTCATAGTTTGTTTTCTGAAAGCAAGAAAAAACATGTCACTATCGCTCACTAAAGCCATTCTTCTTCTTCACACTCAGCCTCACATTACCTAATACCGCCGAGTGTAAGCTTCACAAATTACATCCAGAGACGACATCACAGGAACGGCTTATGAATTCATCAAGAGTGTTGAATCAACGTGTGTTTTGGCAAATCTCTGTGGGTAATAATAGAACGGGATTATTTGGGAGAAGTATAAAAAAAAGCCTGTTAAAATGAGTGGAGACATGGGAGCATAATGACTGCAGTATGGAGAACAGATGGGAGCATTTCATACTGTGACATTACAAAAGTGATAATGAGTTTTAAAGCAGGGGCTCACTCTCAATCATTTACACAACAAGATACAAAACACATGACTTTTCGAACCTCCAGCTCCAGAAAGGGATACACTTTCATTGTCTTATTAGTAACACCTGTACCTGTGTGATAACACTGCAACCTGTAACAGTATAGTATTCATAAAGTCAGCAGACTTCAAAGGACTGTTAAAGGGGTTATATGTATCTTACTTAAAAGTTTAGAAAAAAAATTATCTACACAGACTGATTTATGGGTACTTTTTGTTCACTACTTCCTTTTACTTCCTGTTAAAATTATTTGTAAATGGCAGAACTACAAAGCCTAAACGTTAATGCCTTTCACAATCAACCTATAGCAATGTTTGGGTTACACCACAATATACAGAAAAATGCAGGCTGCACGTTTATCAAATTACTCTATGTCTTGGAAGAACAAACACCTGATGACACGATAACTAATGTGTAATCACAGGCTGATAGTGTAGGAACGTTAGTATAAGGTTAGTATTTGCCTTTTTTGCAGAACCCACCTGAAGCACAAGCGTCAGACGTTGTGAGTAGAGTCATGAAGTACTAGACATAAAGAAGTATCACAAACGTTATGTTGCTACATAGTTGTTACACCACATTGTACAGTGTTACTACACAGATAGAAAAGATAAAAGCATCTTTGAGGTGTAAGCAGTCATTCCCTGTCTTCTTGCATAAAATCATATTAAAAACAACACATTTTTGCTCACTGGCCACTTGAGAAGGTCCCAGCGCTAAAAGTGTCCAAAAGTGTGGTCCTGGGGCAGCCTTAAATATATTCAGCTTATACTCCATAGTGGAAAAAAATCTTTTGAATTCCCAAAAGAGGCTGAGCAGCATGAGGAAGAGATAAAGTCCGTTTGGGTCATACACACCCGCAGCTCTTAGCCGACAAGTTCTGTATCGTGCGGTACTTGTAGTTGTCGTCCAGGAAGGAAAAGTCTTCTTCAAAAGCTGTTGGGCGGCAGCATGGCCCATTGCTCACTTTGTCCTTGCGTCCCTTCTTCCTGAAGCCAGTCCTCATCATGTGCTCCATGGTGATGTCATAGTTGCTTCGGTGAGCCATGCATTTGCCGCTGCAGTAGCGCAGCAGCATGGTCTCGTTGCTCTCGTAGCCGAGACCCAGTTCACTGACCGTCAGCTTGAGCTCCCTGATGGAGCAGGGTTTAGGCCTTCTTGCCCTCTTAGTCCTTCGAGTCTGGCTGTCCAGTCGATGGCCCTTCTTTCTTTTCCTGTTCAGCAGAGTGCCCACCACATGCTGGAGCTCGCTCTCAGTGAAACTCTGGAACATCAGGGTAACTGATAGAAGACAAATCAACATGTTACATCAGGTGAATAATGATTGATATGTCCAAATAATGAGATTTTAACCACAGCAGATGGTTGACAGAAATAGTGTACAGTAGCTTGATTCTTTATAATCTCTCTAAATAAACAAACAAAGTCAGGTTTGTTCTTCAATGTCAATCAGTAAAAAGTTACAAAATCAGTATGAACACTTAATCACATTTATTACTGAATGAGAAAGAGGCTTGTGCAATTCTCCACAACAAGCTGTGCAAACACAGACAAACTCAAGATCACAACCCTTGTGTAATTTTAACAGACACACAGACAGAAAACTGATAGGGGCAGATAAGATGATATTTACTTCATTTGAAGCTAATTGGGCTTGGACAACGTAAAGTCAGCAGTATTAGATTGCTCAAGGCTACTAATGTTTGATCAGATCTACCACAAAACTGGACACTGTACACAGGAATCTGCAGAAACCCTTGTTTATACCACACTGATTGTTTTAATGTGAATTCTTCTGGGTTATAATCAAGTAGTAGTTTAGGCTTTTGAGTTGCTGCAAGAAACGCAAGATCTCAAGGGTTGAGAAAAAGGGATCAAATTGTGTATTTTGTCAAGAATTGTGCATGCTGCCTTCAAATAGACCTTATGGGGTTTAACACAAGACAACTGTGATAGACTTCTCTTAATATTTGTCAGTATAGATGTTAGAGCACAGCTTCTCTTGTTCCTTTGCACATCAGTGAACATAATGAATGAGGTGGTAATTGAATTTACTGGACACACTTCACTTATCACCTTATCTTACAGCCAACGAGAAAGAGTGAAAAAAAAAGTTTATCTTACACTCTGAGAGAAGTGAGTTCATGTCGTCCGCTGATCGGCTTCTCCGTCGAAGACCACCCATCGTCCTGGAAACCGCCAACGTTTCTGCTTCTTCTTTTGTTTTTGATCTTGATGATAAGGCGGATTGTGTCCTTGACAATGCTTTTGAGTGACTTGCTGTAGGTGTGCGAGGATATTTGTCGTTGGGTTTAAACTGTCCGAGAGCGGCCATGTTTCTAACGAGCACGAGGGATAAGGCTGCACCACAGAGCATGAAGGCAAGAGTAGCACCTTTCCATAACTTCATCTTAGAGCGTGGAGGAGCATTGAAACTCTGCGGAGAGAAACACACAGGCGTCAGACGTGTCCAAACAGTCACAGCATTTGAAACATACACCATCTCATGTGGGATTTTTGAGCTGTCACATTAAAGCACACACAGAACAATGTGTAATTGTTATCACTTCTCTGTGACCTTCTATAAATCCACGCCTCTCAACCTTAGTGTTCTGGAAAATGGCTTTTAATTTAGACGCAGTTTACATTTCCTGATTGAGTCTGTCAGCTCATTTTCACTTTAAGTGGGTTCAAGATCTACCAGCTCGACATCCCTCGCTGACATTTGTGAATGCAGTGTGTGTTTAAGGTCATATCTGCCGGCCACGGAAGAAAACCTTTGAAACCAAGCCAGATTGGTGAGCGCTACAACCCTTTGCCCCAAACCTGTTGTTTGACTACCTAGGAAAGGAGTATTGTGCAAGAGTTTATAGTATTTAGTTAAATATAAAAGACACATCAGTCCAAAATAATATATATAATAACAATTACAGCATTTTTGTTTCTTGGAAAAAAAAGAGATTAAACCTCTTTAAAAAAACAGTGGATGTTTTATTACATCCTGTTCCTAAAGCATTTTACAAACCTTTTTTGTTTGTGTGTTGTGTTTCATATTGTGTTGATCCCAACATTACAGTATATTGTGTGTTACATATGTTGCCCCCTTTTTTTTCCTGGTTGATTGTATCTTTATTCAGTTGAATTTAGAGGGAAAATCACAAACCTGCATAAACAAGAGTTTTTTTAGAAAATGGCAGCCGACTGAGCACATGTGTGTGCTGTCGGTGAGTGGGTCCATCAGTACTTACTCTATTAAACAAAACTGAAATATCAAGTTAGTGTAATACTGCTGCTTTTGTTGCCACAGGTGTGTATCTGTTTTGTTCTAGTTTGTCCAAGAGACCAGACTAATCTTTGTATTGCATAGAAAAATAATTAAGGTTGATTGGCCAGGTTGCCTTAGAACATCTATGTAAATAAATAAGTTTGCCAAACTCTTACAGACCCTAGCTTTATGAAAATGAGCTTCTCTCTTTAAATCTGCACATTTTTGAAGTAAATATAAAACAAATCTTAACTTTTAAGAAGGGACTAAGAGGAATCTCCTCAATGCATCTTTTTAGTATGATTATGATTCTCATGTATTTGTACATCCCTTTCTCTCACACAGCCCCTCTTTTTTAAACTACACTCACCACAAGCCTCACTTTGGAAGACCTTATATTTCCTCTTCTTTGTTGTCACGCTTGAAGTATTTCAGAACTTTTACAAGCCTGCTACTTTGTATTTCTCGTATCATGTCACCAGAGTCAAACATTTCCCCAGAGCAGGAAATGGTATACTGGCAGTGACTAACAGCAAATCCAGACTGGACTTTCAAAGTGTTTTGCCAGACTGGATCCTGGAGTGTACATACGGGCTGCTGGATTGTTTACAGTGAGGGAAAATGTCACATATCCACTATAGGATGGAAAAGACAAAAATAGAAGATTGTCAGGATGTGGTTTGCGCCTCACATTTCACAGATACAAGAGAAATGTGGCTTTTTCCCTAGAAGCACATTTCATGAAATGTATGCACATTTAGAATTTTAGTATTAAATTGTTTTTGTTACAGCGTAAAGAAAATACAAAAGAAGCTGCAATGATATAACACATATATAAACAAGCATAGCCAGTCCTATCAGTCAATCTTTGACTCATCCATAATTCCATCTGGGTTTGACAATGTGAGCGGCTCCTGTAAAATGAAGGGTCCTGAATGGTACTCATTTGAAAGTCAAACATTTCAACTCGCAACCTCACTTTACACAAAACGTCCAAGTAAATGAAACGATGCAGAAAATGAGTCAGCTATACGGTCTGAGTGTCTGCTGTGGAATCACCTCATATGATGGATGAACCGAACCTTCACTACATGACCAATTTTGTTTTTGCTGGTTCAACACCAGCTTCTGACTTTTGATCTCACTGTAGTTGGATCAAAGAGGACTTTAACCATTTTTCATGAACCCAAGTGGGTTGATGCTGTTAAAGTGATAAATAGTGGCTTATATGGACTAGGGCTGTATGGACAATATAATCATTATGAAATTTCTTTATGAATATTGACATATGCATATTACATATTTTATTTTACTGTCCAATTATGAATTAAACAAGCCAAAAGCCGTCATACGCCAGCTAATGGAAACTCTTATTCTGAATTAAAGTATAAATAAATAAATAAAATTACAGCCATATGCGATTTAGCTCAAATTGCTCAACTCAAATTACAATTGTTCTGTGATTACTATCAATTGCACTGCTCTAATTTGGACCCTTAAGTGTAAACATGGCGTAAGGCCAGAGTTCAAGCAAAGAACAACAACTAAGTTTGCTGTTGCTAGCTACTGTTGCTATTCGGAGAAGTACTGCATAAGCATTAGTGGAACACATTCTGTTGGCTAATCACAGCTGCCCATCTTTGATTTAATCTTTCGCATACTTTAAAAATGCTTTAATGATTGAATGTCTGTAATTTGTGTCAAAGCCTTGTGAAATGAAGCAGTTATTTACATATGGATGTAAAAAAATGTTTCAACAAAGGTGACTTGATCTTCCAGTTCAGAAATGTTCTGTCCATGAGTGAAGCAGAAACCAGTGTAGACCTAAATGTTAAACCATTTGATGGTGTTTTACATAAACTAGACCGACTAATGGCTTGTGGTCTTGTAAAAAGCCTTTGCCACAAAAAGAAAAGCAGTGTCAATATTTTTAGTACCTCGCTCATACACAGAAGCATCTTATGTTGTAGTCAAACATGAAGGCACAATTACGTTTTAATTTTGCTAAGGTCTTCCACAACAGATTGACATTAGTATTGTTAATATAAGCTCTTAGTATGTTACTTTGTTTGTTCTGTACATTACATTCTATTTTTTTTTTGTCGTTTGTTACCTTGAACAGTAATTTAACTTTTGTGATTTTATGGTAGAAATTTTTTATTAATGATCAAACAAGCTAAAATATATATTTCTTTGCCGTGTGCAGCCCATAGTGTCCTGTAGCTAACATTGTCTAACCCTAACACCAACAGCCGTTTATGCTAGCTGCTTGTGTCAGAGGCTAATGTTACTTTGTTTTAGTTTGTTAACTGTCCACTATTTATGATTTTACTAAAGAAACTTCACATTTGTAGTCGACAAGTTAAAAGTTAGTGGTTTCAATTTATTTTAAGGCATTGAGGGTAATTTTTTAGCAAAAGATAAAAAGGTGGATTAGCTATGAGACCTGCTTTCTCAAAGGCAGACATTCTTTCCTAAGAGGCCTGTGTGCGACTTGTTTATGTGGATGCAAATTATCTTTCTCAACACGTGAGAGCAATGTGTCTTCTCATTCAACTTTTTTTATTTTCTTTGTTTGAGGGCATGACGTCTACACATTGTTAAAATTACAGGAAAGGTTTTATGTTACCATCTGTTCACACAAGACGAGATGTACATTTGTCAAAAAAACTAATTAAACGCATGTACTTGCTCTGGTGTATGGCAAAGGATGAGATCAGTGTTTTCTTATTCTATTAAGAGGTCAGTTTTGCACAGTTACTCAGCTTTAGATGAGTTAATTAGATTTTTCACCATGTGTCAATGTCGACAGTGTGTTATCTTAGTGCCCCATCGAGATAAAGCTCGTAGAACTCAGACGGGTTTCTGCCGGCGCAGGATGGAGCGCGGTCATCAAAAACTGATCTCACATCCCTGAAGAGACTTTGATTGTTATAATTGCCCTGCTCAGGATCGCATCAGTCTCACTTTTACTCCAATAGTACCAATAAAAGTGCCAGCAGCCTAAGAAAAAAACACTGCAGACAATTAATATCCACCAATGAGGTCAGACATATTTAGTTCATCAGAAAAGCTGTTTATTGTGTTAGTCTGACTAAAACCAGACTTGCGTAAATCTCTGTGTCCTACTGATATCCTACCAAACACAAATGAACGCCACAGTTCCCTGCACAAGGTAGAAGTACATGCATTATTGGAAAGACAAAATACTGAAGATTTGAAGGTCACCTTTAGCAGCAGAGGCAGACATATTGCTCAATGCTCAATAAATCAATATCACGTATGACCAGATCAGACTGTAACCATAGCCCAACCTAACTGTGCATGTAAACCAAACTGACTGATACCGATTGGAGGAAGGGGCACCTGTGTTTTCTTAGCAACGCAACGGAAAGACATGTGCGCGATGCAACCTTCCTGAAAGAACAAATGCTGGTGTTTTCCAGCAAACAGAGCGAGCCCCGGAGGAGCACTGAGCAGAAGGAAAAGCCATCCTCAAACACAGACATAAAAGTACAAATGAGTCGCAAAGAAAACTCAGGCAGCTCCAGCAGCTGCAGCATGTCTGCCCCTGTCACTGCTGATGTGCCCATGCACGCTCCGCACTAGGTGTGAGACCCAAAAGCAAACACACTCATCCATTCACCTGGGCAGATGGATGTTACAGGAACATTAAGACAAACTTGGCATGTGTAATTTTACTGTAATTGTAATGGTATGTCTTTGTATGTTTTATCTGTCAGTCATGTGTCACCTGAAGAACTAGAGATAAAAAACATTCCCTTAAGATCATTAACATGTTTGAGGCAAAGCATGAAATTGAACTTCTTGTGCCAAGAATTTGAGCGTCTGTCAAAGCCATTCCTGAGACATTATGTATTCCCCGATGCACACGTCACACAGGGACAGCCTCATCTGCAGACGAGCCCTCAAAGATCGCATTATCTCAAATGGCACAATCAAATTTATGTTTTTGAGGAATAACTGGGTGCTGCTGCTAATGTCATTATTAACGGGACAATGCTGGTCCCAGCCTCCCTCCCAAGGCAGTGGGACAATAACTGGACAGACTGCACCAGATGAACTGAAGATATCTGTGTTAACACTTCTGAAAGAAGCGTCAGACAACACAGACAGTCAGATAGCTCAGAGCTTGACCAGCGGGACATAATTACAGCCACAGAAGATAACAGACACTTGAATGAAGAGTGTCTTTGTGCAAGAAAAAAGCACACCCCAACTTTTATGTCTGCCCACTTTGAAGCATTTTTCCTTTACATTGACTCACTCTCACGCTCTCAGCCTTGGTTTATGACTCACACACTATAAACACAGCATTGCATGGTTTCTCTTTTCCCAACTCCCATTAGATTATGGCTTATGTTGAGAAGTCTAACCTTCCATTGTTGTCCAGACACCCACTTCACTTCCAGGGTGCACCCACGCTCCCAGCAGCACCATCACATAACTCTAGATAATCCTTCTTCTTGATATCTCTAAGTGTCCTCAGCTCCAGCACTCATGATGTCTGTGCCCAACATGTGGCCTCCACCTATAGCACATTAAAGGGTGTGTTTGTGCATAGCTCCACCTCACGAGACTCCACTCTGAACACACCCCACAAATACCTGCACTCAGTGATAACAGCCAACAGCGGCAAAATCATCTACTGTGTGTCGTTGCAGGGAAACGACGTGTTAGAGGGAGTCCCGTCTTGTCTTTAACCCCCGCTTTAAGTGAGCATCAAGAGGCCTGGGGACAGCCGCAGAGTGCTTCGAGAGGTAATAGGGACATATTCCAAAGATCAGGTCGGGATTAGCACTAATGCCTCCCGGCTTTATCTGCAGTCACGTGGGTTAACACCTGGCTGCAGTGATGGCGCTGGTGTTAATCCATCAGACACATCTAACTCAGAGGTGAGACCAGCATGTGAGGCCCACTAGCCTTTTGCTTTTCGGCCTAATGAAAACCAACATGGAAAGTGGAAAAGTAAACACATCAAAACAAATCATAATGGGACAATTTGCCTTGAAAGAGAAAAACAATTATAAATGGGATAGAACAATGTAGCGTGATCTAAAAACCCAAAATTGGCTTCATTTTTATTTGCCCCTTAGAAATGCGATGGGTTTGCCAAACCACAGCTACTAAAATGATCAAGACTCAAAATGACACGTGGTGGTGACGGATAAATGGCTTTGCACAACATGGAAACTTCAAAACACAGTTGTATAACTAATTTTCCTTATTGCATTGCATTGTCATTTCTTATTAGCCTGAATCTTTCAAGTCCTCCTTTCAAAGACTTAAAACCTTTGACTGTGATTCTTATACTAGGTCTGCAACCCAAAGGCTAGATAGCTCTAAAAGTTAGCATTATATAGCTTAACACACTGAAAGGTTAGACAAAATAAATCCCGGTCAAAATGTATGAACTATAGCCACTGTTTCAGGGAGGATCAGGCAGAACAAGCTTGATTTGTTGTTCTGGCATCATAGTGGGCCAAAAGGCTATAAAATAAAGTGGATGTTCTGGGTTAGGATTGGCTCTTCTAAATCCAGCCTTGGTTTTAATGCAACTGCTGAAGGCTTAGGCTAGACTCCGATGTGATTTTACTGGGCAACCGCTCGTGTTGGCTCGCGCTCTGTCACTGGGTTACCATCGGATAATTAAAACAAGCCTGTTTCTATTTAGCTGCCATTTTTTATTGAAAGCAAAAAAAGGGTGAAACATATGGGTCTAAAATGGAAAAAATAACCATAATTCTTTCACGCAGATTGTGCAAATTATGAGTGTGACCGCACTTTGTGACTGATCTAATCTCGTAGATGAAGCTGAGAAGTTCAATTTATATTAGAAAGCCTACTATCACGCCTTACGGATTTATGCAGATTAATCCAGTGCCCTGAAAGCACACCACGAAATCTCACAGCTCAAACCTGTTGCACTTAAAGCACCGTAACAAAGTGTGAGAAGACACTCTGCTCTATTACTGGAACCCATGAGACAACATATATGTGTGTTCAAATAGCCCCATTACCACAAGTTTAGGTTTAAGTTGTGCTGCCATTTCTGGGAGTCTTCTGATTCAGATTGCGTTCTAACTTTTAAAGAGTTTCTCTTCTGTGTAAATCTGTCTATAATCGATCCTCTTTTACCACAACAGCATCGCCTCTAAACCCATGTTAAACATGTTTGAGTTGGAGTTACAAAAGTTTGACTGCCATCTGGCACATGTTGAATTGAATGCAGCTTTAAAAAAAATTTGCCCCATTCGAGCAAGCACAAGCAAGTACAAACATCTGAAATATGACATTTTACAATATAAGTCCTAGCTTTCCCAAAACTATTAAGTGCACGTAGGCAGTAGTATAAACAGGCAAAATGTGAGATGAGAGGTGGTTATGAAAGTTGAAAAGCTCAATTGACTTTAAGCTTAACCTCCATCCGTACCTCCCAGTGGCTCTGCTAGATACAGAATAATCTCAACGTATGATATGGGCTTAGTCAGAGGGGATCATCACTTCAGTAAAATACCAACTGTGAGAATTATCAACTTTGCTTCTTTCAAAGAACACTGCATTTTGACTTTACAGATCAACTTAAACCAGAAAAGCCACTGGCCATGTAAAAATTGCTGACTCTCAAAGAGGTGTATCAAGTGCTAAATATTCATAGATTTAATATTTATCCAGTTCTCTAAATGTTGCCTAACTGACGACAGGAAAACCAGGCAGCACTTAAGAGCGCAATTACCCATAATAATGAGGCAAACCACCATGTTGGATAAGTGACAGGGAAAAAAAGCCCACTCTGACAAAACAAACTTTTGCTGCTGCTGCAAGAAAACGAGAGTGATAATTTCTTTTTGTGGTTGACCTCCAACATGCTTGTCATAATCAGTGGTAAATATTCTGCAAACATTTCGTGACAGGCCACTGTGCGCACTTGACATGCGCTTCCAGGAAGGGCCGCTTGTTGATACAGATAATCCAACGTGTGTTTTCTGTCACTCAAGCCCTCTGTGCAGCATCCCTGCGCGCAGGACCTAACGCCTTCCACATAAGCTGGCCCGGCTTAAACTAACAAAAGAAAATGTGGTGTCCTTACCGTTCGGCCGGCTAATCCAGACTTAGCTGCGTTGCGTCGTCTTCAGCTGACCTCCACAAGCAAGTGCTGGTTGAGTAAGTCCACCATCATCACAGCAACTCCCTGTGAGTAGGGGAGGTGTCCAGACTTGGTCCAAGCTCTAGTTGAGTTTTATCATATTTCCACAGAAGATTTTTGGATTTATGTTGCAAAGATTATGATCATCATTCCTCTTAATGTTTGGTGCTCCTCAAGGCTGTGTAATTAATCCATCTTTGTTTCCAGTCATTTAGCTTCAAAAGGTCCATGCGTCAATGCTGAGAACTCCTCTTGAAAGTGAGCTCTGAGGTAAAACCAAGCTGGAATCTCTGATCTGACAGATGCCTTAACTTTCACTCCATCTCCTGTGAGACTCCTGGATCATTTAGGTATAACTCTTACCTCCTCCTAAGCTGCAGGTCCCAGTCTGATGCCTGATGGTCTAAGGTGAAGAGGGAGAGCGTGGTGAGCGTAAGTGGAGTGCTCAGCTTCTCTGATGCCTCTGTCTGCCTCCCCCTTCAACTGTTGCTCCTCCTCCGTAGTTGTGCTTGTGGGCCGAGTCGGATTACTCCTGACATGATAATCTCCCTGGCTCTAGCTCCAGGAGCACTAAAGGATGCTTTGGCCTGAGCGAGGGCTTACATTTACCTTCTGCCACTAGAGAGTCTGCCATCTTAAGCGGTCCACTGATAATAGCCTCAATTGGGGAGATAAGTGCACAAAGATGGGTCTGCTGACGCTTGTGTTTTTAATCATTTAGTGGAAATTAAGAAAGTGCACAATTGGTTTAAATCATGCTAAAGCACCACTAAATCCAGTTAAATGGAATTATCACAGTGGAGGTATTGTGTTGGCGAGGGATAAAACCAGGGGTGTTGTTGTTTACAATCCCATTTTCACGTCTCGTCCAATACAAACCCAACACTTGAGCCCCGAAGCTTCAAATGAGGAGCAGATGGTTGGAAGGTATCAGGCGCTCCAGACTGCAATCTAAATAAACAGCAGATTCACAGAGGAAATGCGTCAGGTGTGCAGGGTCAGCCATACATAAACAAAAGACTGAAGCAATGCAGAAAGGAGAGTCTTACAAGTGCTTTTTTCATGAGCCAAAACCTCTTGTAGTAAGTAAAACTACAGGTATAATGTTCGTTCAATTCTGTGTCAGAAGCCAGTTATTTAGAAACAGAGAAACAGTAAAGTTAGTTCCGCAACAGGAAGTAAATAGCTCACAAATATCTCATTCTAACGCCATGAGTCATCCTGATATCCTCAGGCCAAATGATACACAAATGAGATCCTCTCCAGGCTGAGATGTGGTGGGGTTTTAGTCTTGCAGGACTTCAAATTCTTCCACTGTTGACAAAACCAGGAGTATTTCCCCAATGTGTACAGAGGGATATGCTTCTTAGTTCTTATCACAGTGACCTAAAGCGTAAGATGTGATGTAAAATCTCTTGCCCAAACAGACCTGGTAACCTGAAACTCAGAGAACAGGTGCGTTGCGCCACCAATCCCCAGACAGATCTATAACAGGACATAGCTAATAAGTCTGACAGCTAACTTGTTTGACTTATAAACTTTAATAATTGGCCAAAGGAGCTTGTGTAAATACATAATACCTTCCAGTTAGTGGGGGATATCATGCTTTTCCAGCCTTGAAAGGAACACAGAAACATTTCCTGACGTTTCTAGTCCATACATATTGTTCACAGATGTGTAAAGTTTTCATAGACCTCATTGCGCTACAATAAAAACGCAGCAGTTGTTAATTGACTAGAGAAGCCTCAGAATGCGGTGTAGTGTTTCTTCAATGACATTAGTCACTGGACAGTCTGACATTCGGTATATACAAGAGCAAAAAGAAAAACGTAGTATGTTTCCAATTTGAATATTATACAAACCCCCTTACATTGAAGATTGAGCTTTTCCACTGGGTGTGGATGAGTGAAGAAACACATTTTGTTTAGCTTTGGGCAAGATTTTAAGGAAGCCCTCAATCAGTAACACTGTAAACACACCATTCCAGTCGAGGTGTCATTAGGAGGCTGGAAATAAGGCACAACCGTTACTGCACGGCTCGTCTTGCACAAGATGTGGTTAAGTGATTGGACAAGTAGCCTTCAGCCAAATGTCATCTCATTTGATGGAAAAGTGCTTTTTAGAGAACCAAAATCTAAACAGGACTCGGTGAAAATGATGCAGCAGACAATGAGTGCCTTTTGGAACAGTTCCTGCTGAAAGACAACATGTCTTTCCTGGACAAATGGCTACAAGGTAAATCCACTCTGGACCAAGAAAAAAATATACACTGTAATTTGCAATTGTGAGTAGACACTGAGGCCCCAGGACGCACTGGACACTCAGGTTTCAAACAGCCACGTTCCCTCTGGGCTCACTTCAGCACAGGCCGCTTAAATAATCTGTCACTACTGCTAATGTGTACAGTGGGGAATTTGCACTAAATATTTGCTTTCCATGAAACCATTAGGCAGAACAAAACACATGCTTCTGGTGCATTAGTGAGGACGGATGAATTGTGCCCTCCTCTGGTGTAGGTGTGAAACTACATGCTGCTGGATTGTTGTGTAAATGGTTTGTTTGGATATCAGCTGATAAGATAAATGTGTGTGTGATGAGAGAGACAGAGCTTTGAAGACTGGACACAGAACATGACCTCAAATACATTTCTAATCTGATCCACAGAGAAAAGACACTGAACGTGTTATTTCTGTCATTGAGCTTTTGTTTTTTTAATGTTCTAGATGTACCTTATATTACTTTAAACAGTTAGGTTAATAACTAAACTAGAAATAGTTCTTAAATTATATTTTTTTAAGACCTAATATTTCCACATTTGGTATTTATTGCATAGCGGTGGTTTGCGTGTGATGTTTTTGCCCTATTTGGTGTGCAAGTTCTGATATCTCAGTCATCCTGTGCTGTCTGAGATTACCTTCTATAGAAATGTCTCCATTTTCTTTGAACTCTTCCACGTGTAGAAGAGAGATATTACCACAAAGAAAGATTTCACATTTGATGACATAATCAGCCCTTGACAGAAGCATAACATATTTTTCTTGGTAACCTTTTAGTTTAGTCTTAGATCTCACAACAGAGACAGAACTACTGAAAAAAAATGTTGGTATTTATTTGAGAGAAAATGCTGGTGTCAGAAATAAAGGGTAAGGGCTATTACAGCTGGTTTATTCCGAAATCCTCATCTTGTAACCGTCCTTTTACTGTGAAACCCTCCTGTGCCGTCAGGGCCGTACGGTTGACGCAGCACTTTCAGGATCGGCCCCTGTTTGTTTTTTTTGGAAGTGTGCACTTGTGCTGCCAGTTTTCTTCGAAGCACCCAAGGGATCCGAGCAGTCTCCTTTACACAGTCCCCGGCGGAGCAGTCGGGCAGCTCTAGGGCAGTCAAACAAGCGGGGGCTTTGTCGGGAGTCAGAGCCTGTTGGGGTCGAGCAGTTTTGCCGGTTCCTGTTAAAAAAGATTGATCTTCTGTTTGTTTTATAAGACCAGTCTCACTTATGTTCTCTGATGGGTGATCCTTGCGGATGAGGTACGACGATCTAAATCCTAAAGAGACCACACGCATGGCTTTACCAGAGGACTCTATTTCTTCTGCTTTGAGATCAGTGTAGGCTTCACGAACCGCAGCTAAACTGTCAAACTTCACCACCGCACAAAGGCACTGTCCGAGTTCTTTTTGGCGTTTAGCGTAGCACTGGAGTTCTTTAGGGAGGTCTTTGCCCGGAGGAAGCATCCAAAAGGACTGAACAGTGCCGTAGGTGTTGAACCTCTGGAGGATCTGGTCTGAGAGGGTGGGGTTGTCCAGGTTTTGGGATGTCCTGTCGTTTTGTTCATCAGGTAAGTTCCACACGAGGAGGAGTTTACTGGTGGGAGAACTCAGCAGCCATTCGGGATACGGCTCAATACGCTTCACTTTGTTGGATTCGTCACTGACTTCCAGAAGGTGCGAGTACAGCGCTGCCGCCAGAGTCATGTACCAGTTGTCAGTCAAGACTTTTATCTGCAACAAACACAGGACAGCCCTGGTTAAAGTAGTGATCATTATAAACCCTGGTCAGACATACTAATTGTTTTTCTACTTTAGACAAAGAATTATTTCTGGTCTCTTTGGATTCCAGTTGGCAGTACACTGACGCAGAATAAATATGCCCTTGGATGCAACTGTATAGACATGCAGCCAATCCGAGAAGCATCTCACAGTCGCCTGATTTAGTGTTGCTTTTGGTCTGAGTGGAATTAGCTGTGAAGGGATGGGATTCCAGACCTAGCTTTCCTTAATGCATAAAGTGATATTTACATAAATAATTTTCTTTTTAATTTATTATTATTTTATTATTAATTTATTAAATTTTTACAAAGTTCCTTTTTGTGACGTTTTAAAGTCTTTATTAATTCATTAATTTTCTACCGCTTGGTCCCGTTAGGGGTCCCGGGTGATTGGAGCCATCAGCTTTGGGCCTTACAACCTGGACAGTGGCCAGTTAGTCACAGAGCTGACATGGGTTAAAGTGTTAGAGTCTATAAAGACAGATAAATACTTTGGGACTTTTTAGCATTGCACTATAACTAATAACTAAACTAATAGAGTTTTGAGTACAATTGTACTGCTTCAAACTCACGTATAAAAGCATGTTTAAATTTCTATTGATGTGACTGGTCAAGGGGAGAAATGTGTTACATAGGGACATATCTGATTGGATTTGGTTGCACAGATTTATTGAAAGTTTGTCTTTTTTTCCAGTTCTGTGATGTGAAACAGAACTAAAAACTATAGAAACATTATTTCTTTTCATTAATAACTGAAACTTCAAAGATTAGCTAGCCTTGTCCTGCTTTGTTTTTGTTCAAACTACTGCAAAGTAACCACTAGAGCAGGAACACTTGAAAATAGAGCATAGTTACCTTTTTCAAACAGGTGAGGAGCTTAAGACTGACAAAGCCCTCCTTGTTTTTTGAATGTGCTTCAGGAGGAAGCCATCTTCTGCCAGATGACTGTCGGAGAACAGATTCCTCCAACTGGGCTTGAATCTTCAGACACAGCAGCTCCCCTTCACGGTCCTCTTTACTCACAGTGCACTGCTCAAGTCTGCAACAAGTCAGCATTATCACAAAATCATCTGCAGTCTGCATTCAGTGTGTGTTTTTAAAAATGGTCTTACCCAGTCTCACTGTTCATGGTGATGCCAAAGGAGAGTGATCTTTAAAACATAGAAATATCAACCAACTGTGAAACAAAACAGGCCCAGTCTCTGAACCATGTCACTTGTTTCTGTTGGATCCAAAACAACAGAATTTTATAAAATGCTACAGTTAGAATGTTTTGATGCAACTAAAGTGTTTTTCACATTTATACCTGGCTTTAAGATCATTTTAATGGTAGTCTAACTTGAAAGATTAAGAATAACTCTCTTCATCACACACTTCAGTAAAAGTCTGGGTGCTGGAACATGAATACGTCCTCATGTATCCATGTAAGTCTGAGATAAATATACATATACTGTATATTTATAGTCTCTCTTTTATACCAAACTGATCTATCTCCACATCTAGTCTACCAGACCAGAAGAGACGCTGTAAATCCTGCTGCTGTTAATGCTGCAGGTATTAAACAGAAGAAGAAGTAATGGTGGGGTTATTCTTAAGAAATCTATATCAACTTTTAAACCTGGTGTTTTCTGGAACTGTGCTGATAAACTCTAAAACCTAATTATGAATTTATACTTCTAAACCGGCCAACCCACAACAGAACCTTTTCATTTTGGGTAAAATGCATTTCTTAACTATTTTGGAAATGTATGACAGTTTGGTTTCCGGTCATTATTCCCACCTGTTCACTGCGGCAGGTGAGAAGCAGGTGTCACTATGGATGTCCATTTGCATTTGTCTGTTTTTAGCGGAACTAACACATTTGTGAACAAAAAAACTCATATTGACTCATGACTGTGATGATTGTGATAGAGACTGATAGAACTGTTGCCTGGTACAGTAGCCTACTTTGTGACAAAAAGCAAAAACATTGTCCATATAAATAATTCATAAAGACTGAGGAAAATCTATTCACATCTCATCATGTACATGAAAGCACATCTTGTGTAATTCTCTGCTGATCCCAGAGTTTCCCGCAGGTTACGCTCATTACACATGTTGTAAATAAAAACTCCTGAACTTTTGCAGGCTTTTCCACATCTACATTTCATATCTTCCTGTTTTGTTTCACATGACTGCTTTGTGAACTCAACAGGCAGCAGATTTGGGCTCTCAGGCTGTGTGGGCTGCCTGCTGGTGGGAAGTACACTGAGGGAGAGAAGCATTACTACAACACCAACAACTCACTCACTGAGAGTCAACACAAGGGTCAGAAAATAGAAAAATAAATACACTCAAGTTTTCTGAAAACTCTTCAAGTCTCCACATGATTAAAGCAACTGACAAAAGTGAAGCAGAAGTTTGAGGACTGGACTCAGTTTTTAAGGTGAAGACGTTTTGTCTCTAATTCCAAGAGACTTTATCAATTCTGAGATCGACTGGTAGGAGAGCTGAGCTTATATCTCTTACTCCCACATCAGGAGTCACACTGCCCTTTCAGAGCCAACGACCATGAGACCAGAAGAGCCTGGTTCAATCAGAGTTAGTTTCAGGGGAAACTCCTCCCTCTAGAGATATAAGCTCAGCTCTCTTATCAGTTGATCTCAGAATTGATAAAGTCTCTTGGAACCTTTCTTCAAGATGACCTGGATGATTGAGAACCTTCACAGAAAACTTAACACCATTTGATGAAAAGGAACTGCGGACAGAGCCTGGCTGACATCTTATTTTCTTGAAAGGAAAATGCTGCATTCATGTCCTCAGGAAAACAGATAAATGTTTTCTGAGTTGTAAAATACACATATGTTTATGTTTGCTCAAATTGTAGTATTAAAGTTGTTGACTCATTGACTCTTTGCATTAGAACAGTTAATAACATTGAATCCCCATTATTTGACACCTACATTAAAGTGATCGAGTTATAAAAGCTGCTGATGGTAGGTGCACTGTGTAATGTTGCAGTTTATAATATATCAAGAATATTGGGTATGAATGGAAGGGATGGTTGGGTTGGTGTGGGTGATGGTGCTAGTGTGAATTCAATGGTGTTTATTGATGGCAGTGATGGTGTCGGAAATAAAAAAGATTAGTGATGAAAATGTTTTTCTTCTTTAGTTTTTGTGAATGTAACTTGTGGTTGTTTTGTTCTGATTGAATGTTAAAAGGGGCCTACGACCTTTCGATCAATGTAAGTTTTTGTTAACATTGTATTGTTTTTTTTTTAAATTTTTGACCAAAATAAATAAAAACTGAACACATTAGTCACATAGTGTATAATTATATAAAAATAACACTTCATTTCCAAATTGTTTTTGGAAAAAGAGACACTTTCCACAACCTTAGAGGGGACAAACTGAGCACTGCTAGAGGAGAAGCACACTTATGTTACTATGTGTAAAAATGTTCACAGACAACAGCATGTCCCTGCAGGGCTACCATAGCTGTTCACATACTTTAAAAAAGGGGAGTCTGAGGCCTGAAAATGCAATTGTACTTTTGCCAAAAGATGTTGCCAACATAACTACACACCCACATTTAACCATTAAATGGGGAGTATGAGATTTTTTTATGGATGTGAAATAAGTTAGTTTGATCCCTGAATAGGAATAATGTGAAAAAACAAGACTGAAAGAAGGAAAGGGTGTTGATAAAACAGAGAACGTGTATATTTAGCGCTGAATATGTCTTATATTTAGAACAAAAACAGAAAAAAGGGAAACGGGGATAAATATTGGCAATTCAATCTTGTAAAACGAGGAAATATTAGTCCAGTTCAAAGCTGGAAAGGTCCCTTGGCTCCTGTTATATTATTTTTGCCATCTTTAGATTAAACGCTTAAATTGCAAAAACTGAAAATGTAAACAGGCATATCAAAAGTTGTTTTTCAGCCAATTAGCAGAACCTATGGCCTAAATAAAAAGATGAGTTATGTTAGTTTGAATGCAACCAAAGCAAATTTAATTCACTTCAAACATTTATGGCTGTATCAACAGAACATTAAGACGGCAAACACACCTGCATACATAAATCTCATGTTATTTTTTAACAATGAAAACTTCCCCGAGCTTTCAGAGAAGGTATATGTGTCGACACACCCTATTATCTGGTCCCAGAGACAGAGCCCAGAGAAATCCTCTATACTGTACGTATCAAAGGAACAACGATAAGGACTAAAGCTGCCGTACACGTATAGCAGAGATCAGCAGGAAATCATTATAAAAAGACCGTATTTTTAGCAACAGAGATAAAATAAGACACCACTTTTCCTCAGGCAAACGCACAAGGGCAAAAGGTATAATGTAGGATTTGCTGAACTAGAAAATACAGATATCTGGATAAAGGAATAATAAAAAAAAAAGCCACACAACAAGATTTGTACAAAAACCCAATTATTTAACTTTATTAACATCAATGTTTTCATCAACAGTTTCTTTTAAATTCCAGTTCTTTATCAACAAATAGAAAACAGACTGTGTGTACAACAGATCGAACCCCTACAGCACTAAGCATTCACAAGGTAAAAATGAACAGATTGGGTTTTGCACCAGCGTTTTTCAAGTCCCCCCTCTTTCCTCCCGGCAAAGTGGCCCTCGTCCAACAACCTTGTCCCACGTTGGGCTGCGCGGGTGTGTGCTTGATGGGCGGGTGGGGGTGGGGCGGGGGGGTTGTGCTGTTACTTCTCGTTCAGACGGACAACCAGCTGTCAAAGTTTACTATGGTAGTACAGTAGTTACAATGGTGCTTCCATGGATACACACTCAAGGACAGCAGGCTTCTGCAGCATCTCCACATCAGCAGAATTTATCCAAAAACAATATACTTCGAAGCTGTGGATATATCTATGTGTAATTGTACATATATATAATCATCATTATATATATCTATATATTTATAGTTCTATTTCTGTATAAAATAATGTGTTCAGTCCAAAGAGCTGAGTCTTTTCCTCGTCGTAGGAATGGTTGATTCTGTACAGGTGCCAGCGTTGGCGCTCGACTCCTCAGCCCATGTTCGGTTTGGTTCAGCTCCAGCAAATCCATCAGTGGGCAGCGAGGAGATGGGAGGGACTTGAAGAGCAATATTCAAAGATTGGGGCGTTTAAATTTTTATTTTTTTTCAGTCGCCAACCCTTTGGGTATAAAAGTCTGTTTTCAGGTATTGTCTCCGATGTGGAGCATGAAGGCCTCAATGCCATAGGCTTCTGATGAACTCACAAAACAAAAACATGTAGAAATCATGTGCTTTCATTTCTGTACACTGCTGATTTAGTCTCTTGTTAAGCTAATTCACTTAAGTTTCAACTAGTTACCACATTTACAGAACATTAGTGTGTGCTCTGAAATCAATTGCCTCAACATTTTTTTTGAAAACGGCAAGTAAAAAAAGGCAAGTTGAGTTGAAATGAACCGAGTAAGACCTAAAATAAAATGTTTATGACACAAAATGAGTAAAGTAGGCCAAGTGACGACAAAAAACCCATCAGCAGCTCAGAGAACAGTGATCCTCCTGAATTAGTATCTAGGAACGTGTTAAAAATACATGTCCCTTGTGCTAAAGTACACTCTATGAAAACAAGTACTGATTATGAAAAAAATAATGCACTCCCTAGATTGGGCAGTTTAAGACAGCATACATGTCCAACGTTTAAAATGATTAATAAAAACAACATAAACATATACTAAACAATAATGGGTCAGAGTATAGTCAATAAAACAAAGAGAGCTTGAGGAGCTTCTCTAGTGCTACCAGTAGCCTTTGACAATCAGGGAACATTGGCCTGGACAGAGCAGAAAGCACTGCCACATTTGTACAAGAGTCACTCAGTGTTTGTGGGATCTGTTAAAGCAAAATCTCATGTGATTGGTAAAAGTGGGCGTCGGCGGTGTCCCTTTCCTCGCCCTCTCTGGTAGCAGCGAGAGGGGCGAGGAGGCGGGGCTCATTTGAGTGGATGGTGGCTGAGATGGGACACTTGGCACACTCCTGAGAGGTCTGACCGGGGAGGAGGCTGCTTGGTGGGAGTGGTTACGTTGCATAGTGGTCGAAGCTTCCCAGGTACTCCAGCGCGGCTCTGTAGCACAACTGGTACTGGTCCTGAGGAAGAGAAGAAACAGAGCGGAGGGCCGTCAGAAACACACTATCACATTTAACTCATCACAAAGTCTGAACCTTTAATTGGCTAATTTGTATAACAGCCTGTCATTCAGATGGAGTGGAGATTTTAGCAGGAAAAGACAGACTGTGAAGTAATCTCCACACTCAAGGTTAAGTGGTTGGTAATTAGTGATGCTACTTAGCCAATTGTTGTTTTTGAAGATGCTGATGGAGCATTCGGACAGGTATTGTGAAAATGAGAACAAAGCCAAGTCTTTTTTTTCTAATTGTATCTAAAAAAAAAAACTACTGGCAAAAAAAAAAACAGCAATTACCCAAACACCAACACTGACAGACTGAGCACTTACAGGGCTATAGCTTAGTAAGTACTTATTCATACCTTTATATACCAGCCTTATTAAATTATTCACATTTGAACTCTTAACATTTTTTTATGTTTATTTTACCCACTGCTTTGCTATTTGTTCAGTACAAATATATGTACATATTTCTAATGGTTCATTAAATGGGTTAATGACAGTTTTGTGACCAACTGTCTGTGATGTGTAAAAAGCCCCAGAGGTGAACAGAAAACGTTCTGGCTCTAAATAATGCTGAAAATGGTGCCAACAATGATTAGAGTGGTATAATATGTCAGTGGTATTCAAACTTTATGTAAGGATTCTGCAGACTCTTAAGGATTTTGATTCAATCACAATGTGGCAAACTCACACTTTACCATCACACGTTTCTTATATAAAGTTAAGTTTACATTTACATTTATTCATTTAGCTGACGCTTTTATCCAAAGCGACTTACATTGTTCTAATGTAATTACCAGTGTTACAGCCACTGGAGGCAAGGTGGGTTAAGTGTCTTGCCCAAGGACACAACGACAGTATGAACTGTGGGGAGCGGGAATCGAACCGCCTACCTTCCGGTTGGAAGACGACCACTCTACCCACTGAGCTACTGCCTCCCAGTTGTTACATAGTGTTGCTTTAACGTTACAAATTGGTTTTGGCTGAGCTGTGGTATAATGGTGGTGAATGAGTGTCGGTCCCTCACCTCAGTCTGCACCATGGCGGGCCTCTGGGTGCGGAGAGTCTTCACAGTCTGGAACAGGTCCACCACGCCCTCGTACCTCATCCTCTCCAGAACAATGCTGAGGGTGATGAACACTCCGGTCCGGCCCACTCCAGCACTAAAACACACAAAAAACATAGAACATAGAATTGACACTGCTAATAAATGATAAATTATTTTAAATTCTAATTTGTTCACGTCCAAATATTTGTAAATCAACCAACCTGCAGTGTACAGTGATTGGTCCGTCTTGTCCGAACTGCTCCTTGGTTTTGTGCACTTGTCCAATAAAATCAATGAAGCCCTCTCCGGTTTTTGGCACTCCCTGCTCGGGCCAGTCGGTGAACTGGAATTGGCGGATCGTTCTGGACTGGCCGTCCTGCGGGGCACAGATTTAACACTTCAGAAACATGTGACAAACCTCCGACTTAACATTCACAGCTGCTTCCACTGAATGAGATCAGGCAGATTATCCCTTTGTGTCAAAGTTTATCTGTGACCAAATAATACAGAACACAGCAGTCGAGGTCCACTCCGATAATAACCCCGCCGCTTTGCACTGCTGCCATCTAATTATCAAAAGTACACCAGGGACGCATATGAACGTCCTAATGAACGGCCGTGAAAGCCTAACAGCAGGACAGAGTAGCAGCTCGTATCTACAGTGTGTATGTGACAGCGACCCTGGATGTGGGATTAGAAAGCTATGAGCTTGTGGTGACAGCACACAATATTTATAGCCCATTGAAACCACTGCATCACAGGGAGTTCCAGCACTGGCCCTCAGGGATCAGAGACTACGCTTTTCATGTTTTTTTCACAGTGAACCCCACATAATACACAACAAGACGAGCACATACACAAGCCGTCGTTAGAGCGATGGCTGCGTCGGCTACAGCGGGGTAAACATGTTTGATGGTGCATTTGCATTATGTCAGGCTGTCGGGAGAAATAACACGCAGCATGTTCGGAGCATCTCCTTGAAATCACACACCCCGCCATTTTTCACACTTAGCACCACTGGCATAGTTTATACTCGATCTAAAATTAGGATTAGATATTTAGGTAAAATTCCACATCGGGATCACGTGGTTTGAACCCTACTACATTCATTTCACATCTGGACAGATTTCAGCGCTTTCATGTCCGTGTTTTATTTTAAACCAACATTGTGTAATGAAAACTAAAAAACAGTCATCATTCTTAAAAGCTTTTAGAAATGATGACAGATGATTCTAATATGTCTGAGTCTAATGACTAAGGCCACCTTGAGACCATGTGCTGCAATCTGTCTTCTCTTATTCAGGACACATTCAGGACACATTTACCACATTCACAATTTGCCTTAAGACTTAGACCCAATTACACAGTCTGAATGTTAGTGCCAGGTCTAAAGGAATTAGATTAAGATTACACATAATCCACCTTCACTCTAGCTCCTGTCTGTCATATTTCTGATCAATGTCATTAATTGTCTTCATGGAATAACAGGTAAAAATTCACCTGAACAACTCATTAGGTCTTAACTTTTAGACCTTTTATTTCTATAAGTGCACATACCCTTGCGTCTGTGACTTTGAACTCTCGGAGGATGTACTGTGGCATGTTGTACTCGGCCATGGGATCCACCACAAAGTACTGGTATCTGGCGGAGCGCTCGGCGGGCCAGTACTGATGGCACTTCTCCTGCAGAGAGCAACAAAACACATTCAGGAAAAGAGCTTTACATAATGACTCGGCAATACAAGAGCGGCACATTATCAGCGCAGGTCACTGGAAGTCATTAAAGCCACTGTGTGCTTCAGTAATGCCGTCTGATTCATCTTTGGTGGCAAAATGTTTACATAATTCGTTCTTAACTACGGCGATAATGTGCACAAGAGCGTTTTATGAACTGTGATTATGGATGAGAGGGCGTTGAAAGCCATAAAAATGCAGGTGAGTGTCGTTGCTTGGATAACCACCAAAATAATATCTGCTGGCATTTTGTTAAAGATTTTCCACAAGACATTTCTACCAACATCTTTATAGTCACCATATTTTTTGAGTGAATTTAAGAATAATAAGCTTTTGCATCTGGCCATAAAAAAGGGATTTTTGCACACATGTTTTTCTGGGAATAAAAACCTAACCTACTATCGAACAGTGGATACAGCAGCAGCTACTTTCAATCCAGACACATTCCTCCCGTGTTTACTCTCAGCCAACTTTCCTCTCAGGGCTGAAATGACTGAATATTTTAGCAGCGTCTGGCTCAACTCAGACTCAAAATCTAACATTTCCTGACAAACTTTCATGCAGTTTATGTGTCTTACCCGTCCCATCTCTCGTAATTTGGTGAGCATGACGACAATAGTGGAGTTGTGTTCCCACAGCATCCTCCAGAAGTCCTCTGTGGTCTCGGCCAGTGGTCCTTGTGTGGCTAGGTAAGCCTTCTGCTGTCTGCACACAAAAGACACCACAATCACTCACTGATGAACCTCACTGTTTTGCTGACTAATTTCATATTATATAACATTACCATCGGATCAAGATTCAAGTACATACAACAACAATTACAACATGGCCACCAGCCCACATAAAATAAATGATCAAATAAAAAAAATGCAGGATACATTCTTTAACGCTGTCTTGGCTGTTAACAAGCTCACTTTAAGACTCGATCTTAAACGAGGTGTTTTATTCTCAGGTTGGGTCATTTGCTCATCCCCTTTTCTCCTCTCATTCAGTGTCTCTGTTAAATTACTGAATAAAACTCAGACAGAAAACACTATTTCAGACTACAAATGAAGACAAGTCACTGAGACTCAGGTAACTCGGCTCTAAAATATAATAGACTCACATTGCAGTGTTGTCTATGGCATACAGACCCATTCCTGCAACTGGTCGCACAATGAGTTCATACATCTTTCCCACCTGTCATTTTCTATTACTTTTCCTAGACTGTCTTGTATTTTTATGACCAAACATTAACTTGTACTAAAACAATCATTTAAATGTTTGACACATAAGTGTATTTTCCCCAAATATTTCAAATGACTTATTCACGACCATATGAACCCTGATCTCACCTGACAGAACTGACAACTGTTACCAGGATTAATACTTGTCAACTGATCAAAATACACATCGTTTAATATTTAACACTGCTCCAAGTTTGTCTGGGTACTTGTTGGCAGCATTTAGTGGAGTCACTGCAGACTCTATATCCACAGCACATGTCTTTATAGACTATGTGGACACCTACAGTGGCCCTGCAGGGACATGTTCAGGTCTATGATCAAGAAATTTAGAAACAAAATTTATTTAGATCAAAAATATCCCACAATTTCACAACAGATTCTAAGCTCAAAAGGAAACCCAGGTGTTCTTCCCCTCCAGCAGTTCTCAGTTTGTCCTCTCGAGGCAGCTGTAGTAACAGAACAGGAATTAACCTTCCAGTGGGTTATACTGAGTTCATTTTGAAGCAATGGTATGCAACTGAAAACTGTATTGACTGAAGTTTTAAAGCAGATAGAAGATGCTTTAAATAAAATAAAATTAGTCACTAAAAACTCCTGTCTATTAAATGTAAATACTTGATAAGATGATGGCTCTAGTACAAAGTAAATCCTACTTGAATCCTATAGTGCTGTCCTTGTTCATTCCTACACTACACAGCCCAATGAGAGCTGTTGATGTGCTCAGATGTGGATGAGCTCATGCATTGAGCTGTGCTGGTGTCCTACGTGACTTTGGTCTGGCTGTGCTGTTCCTGCATCAAACAGCAGGTGGCAGCAGCGCTCCAGCCCACAGGAGGTAGACAGGAGAGCTGAGTCTTCCACAGCCACACAAACTCCACTGCAGTGATGAGCTCCAACAGTCCGCACCACGCAGGCTCACATGTCGGCACGCATGCATCCAGGTGTGAGCTTGTATATTCACACAAACCGACGCACAGAGCCACGGCTGAACAACTAATGAAGGTGCTGCGGGCGACGCACTAATGTGGAAGCGGGAGATTAGAATATGCTCAGGGCCTCGCTCGCACAAACACAGAAACAACAGATTGGAGCAGAGGAGATGTGTGAGTGTGGGAGAGAATCAAATTATAAAGATGAAAATGCAGAAGGAGAAATGCAAAGCTAAGAGCAGAGATGGAGTAAGTACAAATGCAAAGAGGAGAACGAGGGGAGATGAAAGAGTGCTGGTGTGCACAGCTCAGAAAGAAGGAAACGAGAGGAGGATATGAAAAAAAAAGAATGGAAGAGAAAAATACAAGGAGAAATAGACGGAAATGGAAACAGAGGGAAAAGGAACAAACAGAAAGCAAAGCGAAGCTAAGCAGCAGATGAAAGCTCAAGTCTAAATTGATAGTGTGGCCCCCTCTAACCTCCCTGAAATAAGACCCTCAGCCAAAACAAAAACAATTCTGTGCCATATCACATGACGCTGACTCCTGCTCTCCCCGAGTCCCGAGGAGCACGCTGCCAAACGGCACAGAGTGCTCTCCGCATCATCCCACATGACTGCAGCGCTAGAGGACACGCCGTTTCATTTCAACCTCATTACAATGCTAAAACTCCAGCCTGCATCCGAGCATATCCAGGGCCCGAGCCCCTGATAGCGGCGCTAGAATCAATGGTTCGCCTCTCATTAGCTTAGCATATTATTGGCTTTTCTTCAAGGCGCCAGGGTGAAGGGCACTGGAGGCCCCTGTTTAGTTTTTATTTATGCCGGGGATTTTAAAAGCGGCTTAATTACACAGCGCCGCCGGTGCACACACAACAGGTCCCCACTCGGCTACGTCTGTCAGGGCGAGATGTTTGGATGGAAAATGAAGACAGCCAGAGAGAAAAAAGAGAAGAGAAAGAATTTAAACACAGAGGGCTGCTGTACATCCAGTACAGCATTTCATTTCATTTCATTTGGGACTTATATTTTTCATTGCTAACCAGGTATTACCAGGTTTGGAGCCAAATTCTTACTGAAGTATTTTTAAAGCCTATTGGCCAGTGATGGGAAAAGTTTATTTGAGCTTAATGTGTAAATGTTGTATAGTTTCACATAAACAAAACAATGCACAAATTAACTACTGCCAATGTAATAAGTTATTCAGATGTGTCAAGGTCAATGTGTCAACTAAACAGTAGCTTTTCAGTAGACTTTCCAGATTTGAATGTTCCAGATAGGCACAGTCAAAGCCTCCACTGTTCACATTTGGTTCCATCACAGTTTAATTTCAGTCAACTCATTTGTGACTGTGATGGGTGAAAACAGCTCTATGGATATTTCAATGGTTGCTATTGTTGCTACAATGTATTGTGCAGCACTAATCAAAAATACAAAGCCTCGGAACCTTTTGTCATGACAAATATCCCGTCAGATATAGCTGTATACTCTTCATTATGTAACTGTGTGCCACTGCAGGTCACCCTCTTACATGAGAATACATGAGTATATACAGGAGAGTGAGTAAATGCTGTTGAGGATGTGTCTGAACTCCTACAAACTCTAGGTCTCAATATGTATTTGTGAAAAGTTGTGTTTATTTGGTGAGATTTTTTTTCAATAGATGAAAGTGTGACATTATTACTTTCAACAACTTTAAACCTCTAGTACCCGGTTTTGTTTTTGCTGTCCTCAGTCTTAGTCTCAGTCCCACCACTCACCCTTAACAGCATAATAACCTTTTCTGATTCTTTTATTTTAAACCAGAGCAATTTTCCACCAAAAAACACTAGTACATGACATTAAGCTGAAGTTTGAAGCTTACCATTAGCTTACCATTAACAGCTGTGATTGGCCAAAGACCTGCTGTGGGCTCATTCTCATCATTCAAATCCTGAATTAGAAACCCTAGATGATGTCTAAAGGTCTCATGTTTTCCACAGATGATTCCTGTTACAGTAAACTGTTAGTGACGAAACTGTCAAACTAAAGACAAGACTTAAAATATTAGGTAATCCCTATTTAAGGCTATACTAATAATTTCAAGGTTATGTATTTTCTTAAAGTTACACAGTGTTACTTTAAGAGTTACAAGATAACATGCCACTTTAAGACTTCGTAACAATTCAACCTTTTATGTCCTCAATTCTTAAAAATGAAACTTGATTTTTTTTTATGTGAAACTCTGATGTAAAGTATGAAAAAATAGTTTGTGGACAAAAAGGCAAACGAGTGCGAGGTTTAGAGAACACATCTCATTACTGTAGTGTTTGGCTGTAATTATGCTATTTACAGCCACAATGGAGGGGTTGGCTTCTGCAAAGCACCTTCTCATTACCAGTGGGACTAGAGAGGGTCTGCGGGGGTTTCTCTGCCATGGCCTGGTACCAAACACAGCCCTGTATGGACTCAGTGGTATTTCACACTCTCTGTTATTCCATGCCTTTTACTGTAAAGAAGAATCACAGTGGAGCCAGCGCCGTCTGTCTCTCCTCAAACTAACAGAGGATAGACACAAAACAGAAAGCTGCCGTTTCATCTCCCTCCCTGGTGGAAGTAATTTGGAGTGTAGGAGCATATAAGGACACACAAGTCCGATATGAAAGCGCCACAGGCTGACAGGACGGGAGCCTGCAGTAACTCTCCCAACTGCCCACTGCGGCCTCATCTCTGATCCGCTCCCATACATTTTTATCTGCTCCTGACGCCGGAGTTGCCTGACAACAACTGCACCTTTCATATTAACACCAGCTGACAAGACGCTCAATAAAATGCTGTTTTGTTTTTGTTTTAAGGCCCAATAAAAGCAGCTAAAGGTGGCTTTAGATTGAATTTATGGATGTTTACTTCGACGTGAGCTTGTTCTTTTACTGCTTTGATCTAAAAGGCTGAGGATAAGAAGACACTGTTATCTGTTACCTGTTACCAAATCCTTAGACGTGGAATAATACAAAAGTTAACTTGAGTATTCTTTTATGTATAATACCTATGAAGTCATATCTTAGCTGTCTACATGAGAAGTACTATTGACACATTGTGCTATTCACTTTTTCAAAACACTTGCCAAACGCACAAAGGGACACAAAAGTAAAATAAGAGCACACTTATGAACTGAACTGTGTGAATAAGCTGACCTCTAACTAAAAGGCTGTCAAAAGTATAATACACATACTGCTTGTAAACTGTTAAAATCTGCCCCAACCTGTGTCCATTGTTTACCTTTTATTATTTCTTGTCATTTAGTCTGTTATTTCAATCTCACTTGTCAGCTTCCAGCAAAGGACGCAGGAGTCAGAAAACAATAGATAATTGTGAAAAATGTCAGAACTAAAACATGATAAGCTGGGGTTCCTTCCTGTACATCAGAAGTTTTCAACATAAAAAGCCTGCATGAGTCATGTAAGAAAACTGTGCTGTTATAAATTATACCAACTTCACAAACTTTAAAAATAAGAATTGAACACAACATACTCCTAATACAGGAGTAGAAGAAGGCCCCACGAGATATCGCAGCAACATAAATAAGTACGCTTTTTAATTGTCAACTAAAGAAGGTGCTTGTTGGCAGAGTGGTTAGCGCTCCTGCCTCACAGCAAAAGACCGACTTAAACCTCCTCGGCCAACTCTGGTCTTTCTGTGAGTGTGAGGAGTCTGCATGTCCTCCCCGTGTGACCGTGGGATCTTTCTGGGTACTCCGGCTTCCTCCCACCACCCAAACACATGCATGTATAGGTTGATTGGCAAATCTAAAGTGTCCCTAGTGAATGAATGTGAGAGTGAATGGTTGTCTGTCACTGTCTGTCTCCAAGTGTGAGCCCTGCAACTAACTGGCCACTGTCCAGGGTGTACCCCGCTGCAGGCCCAAAGGTGCTGGGATAGGCTCCAGTCACCCACGACCCCTATTGGGACTAAGCGGAAGATAATGAATGAATAAACTAAAGAACAAACCTATGTTTGGATCATTCCCAAGAGCTGACAGCAGTTGAAAGATTAAGTTACCATGGTGCAAATTCATTTAGCAAAACTTTCCAGGACTATACTTTCTGCTTATTCTGATGAAATCTCTGTAATACAACACACATTGATTTGTCTAACAACCAAACCAGGCTGTTATTTCTTAATAATGATATTTTGTATACATTTTAAAATATAAAGTAGCCGCTTTAAAACTCTAAGAGCTGGAAAAGAGGCTGTGTTTTACTACAGATGGTGGCAGTGTTATTTACCTGTATCCATCGATGCAGCTGGCGTTGATGTAGTCAGAGCCCTCGACCCCACGGATAGGCTGCAGGCAGACACGGGTGGACTCAAAAGGCATGATGTTGACCAGACGGTTCTTGAACTTGTTGCAGGGCAAGTTGGCGCTGATGAAGCGTGATGTATGGGCCTTGGAGTTGGCCAGTCTCTGTTTAATGGCAGGTGGAAGAGAGAGACAGACGAAAGGAAGAGAGAATTAGTGACCTTTGACCCGGAGTAAACAAACAAGGCAGACAGCAGCAATTCCCCGATTGAAACGTGAGACTGGCCTGTCATGAAGAGTAAACGTATCAGAAAACGAGATGTCAGAGTGGACTAGAGGGTGTTGAGAGAGTATTTTTTATGAATCTTTTTTTCCCCATAATGTAGCCTACTTAAAAGAAACAAACATACATACATACATATTAGCAATTGCAATATAAGGCTTTCTATTCTAAAGCCAAGTTAACTGAGGGTTGAGACCTCTCTGATTGGTCTGTGTAACCAATCAGAAGGCCAACAAAAATGGTCAATTAGAAATTTTGTGGTGACCAAAAAATCTACAGCCATCCACTGTTTGGGAAACAATGCTGTTGCGAGAGCTGTAGGGGTGAAGAGCTACATGCTGGCAGTGTAGTGCGCACAGATGGACGGTGCAGGAGTGAGTAAAGACAGTGGGGCTTCTCTGGGAGAATGTGCGAGTCCAGACTGTGTGGGCATGGCGTCTCTGGTCGGCCACATACGCCATGCCCACACTCTCTGTCTTTCATTGTATTGCATCCATGCCATTATCACTTCAAACAGAACGGATCACGGTCAAAAGAAGCCTAATGACAGAGGCGCACCGGGAGGAAAGTGTGTAATAACACCCCAGTCGATTGATATTGATAAAAGCTGCTTGTATGTCACCTTGAACTACAGCAGTGTGTGAGAGTGACTAAAACAGTAGTGTCCAGCTCAAAATGGACAACAAATATAAAAATCATTGGCCAAAGATTATTCACTATATATTTTCAAACCTAGCACTAAAAGCCAGAGAGATTAGATCTAACGTTAGAGCAAGCTGTGAACGTGTCCTGATGGATTGGAACTGAGGACGCATTGGGACTTGGCCTGGATCACATGCGTTACCTTGTGTTTTTCAGCCAGAGCACCACTCCTGGGAGCAGCAGGCCATTACATTTAAACTTTTAATTATGTCTGTGTCTATTAATAAGATCGCAGCAGTGGCCACACAATTAGTAATCACGATAAAACATTAGAGAAAGCTGTACTGCGGACTTTTAGGGTGAATACTTTTGATTCATAGTCTCTAGTCCTTTTTCATTTAGGGTTTTCTTAAGACCATGCTCAGTGAAGTTTTGTTGCTTTTTATTGAGGCTATGTTTTGTTTGGCTTTTTTTTTTTAACTTTAATCCATTTCCAATTAATTTTTTTATTTTTTTTGCCATTTGCTAGTTTATAAGCTACAAAGCCCCAAATAAATGTATTTACAGGTTGAGTGTTGAATTTAGTCTGTATTGTTTTTCTGGGGAATCATACTACACTGCATTATTTGATCTTTTTGATTGATATTTTGCTTTCCATAACCACATTAGTACATTTTAAAAGCAGCTAAATTGCATTAAATGCACACAGACAAATAAAAAAAAAAAAGCTTCTGCAGTGACCCCACCAAAAAACTAAAGCAATCTACCTTTAAAGGCCAATTCATACTCCGCAAGAACATACTTCTTGAGGTGGCAAGAACAAAGTTAGTTCTGACCAGGACATTCCATATTTCACGAGAAACTCCAGCGCAGAACTCCTCACTTTTCTATATTAACCACGCCCACTTCAGATTTCTGACCTATCACACAATAGTTCTCAGACGGACACAAGAAAAAAAATTCTCCTCAGATGATGTGTCAAGAATAAGCTGCAAGAACAAAATAATTCTATTCTTGCACCTCAAGACTGAGAACTAATTTCTTGTTCTTGCGGAGTAAAGATATCTGTTCATTACTCTAGTGTGTGCTGGTCACCTTGAATTCCAGCTCCATGGCGGTGACGGTCTCTCCGGGAGGGGGTTGGGTCAGTTTCTGGATGTGGGCGTACAGATTGCGTGCAGGGACTTCCGTGTTGCCGCAGGTGGCTGCCTCCAGCAGAGCTTCGTGAATAAAGATGTACTGGTCCTCGGTCTGGACCATGTAGTTCCTCTGGGCACGCATACAAGTCACGTGACCGTAGATGTCCACAGACTTCTCGTGCTTCATGCGCTCCAGCATGGCATCGATCACAATGAAGCAGCCTGTCCTGCCCACGCCCGCACTGATGAGGACACATCCACAGAGGTTAACAGCTTTTAATATAACACTGGCCACAGACAAAAGCAGGGGCTGAACTGGAGACAAGCACCATTTATCTTCTTTGTGCTGCTACAGTCATATGTGGATATCAATATTAAAACTTGGAAATCTCTTATGAAAATGATGTCACAACTCATACAGAATGGTATACAGTAATACTATATCTACATATACTTCTTGCTCTACACTCCCAAAAATGTCCCTCCCATGGGAAAAAAAAAGGAGTAAAATTATGAAATCTAGACAGGAGAGAATAGATTCATCTTCATGTTGTTTTAGTGGGCAATTTTTTACAATAAAAAACATATATAAAAATATAAGCTATCACAAGTTGTAACTTGGTCCTTATATAAGAGGTCCTTATGTTATGCACAAATAGCAACTACTGTATAAAGGCATGAAAACACCAAGGCCAACTAACCCTTATCATTTTATAGAAACAGATTGTTCATATCCGCAAATAAACTAAACGTACACCTAGTACATGTATATTGTGTTGTGCTGTCAATATTTATGTACCTGGAGGTGCATTGTTCCTGTCTATACTGTACATCCACAATTTATTCACACACCTACAGTGGACCACCATGGGCCCTGCGTCTGGAGGGTTACAGGCCTTGACCCGTCTGAGGAAGGCCAGGATGGGAGTGGGGTACTCGGGCACACCGTGGTCGGGCCAAGCCATGAACTGGAACTGCCGCACTTCTCTCTTCTCACTCGAACCGTTCTGCAGGAGTGCACAGTCAACACGTGGTTAAGAGATGGTTCAACTCAATACAAAAAAAAAAAAAAACTGCTGTAATTCTGTAAAAATAATACATTTGCATATCTGGGAAGCAACTATTTTAAGCAAAGGTCTAGAGCTGACTCATAACTGATGGCAGCACTCTGATCTTTTTTAAAAGTGTAGCTAAGTTCCATGATTTCACAAGTGAAACTGTGACAGCTAATCTGAAATAGATTCCTGGCATTGTCACATTCCTGATTGAAACCCGAGTAACTCGCCAAGGTCCGCATTTAATGAGGAATTTGAAAAAATGTAAGAAATTATGGGAGACTACTGGTAGGAAAGTATAAGACTAGAGGACAAAACATTTGACATATCATCATCGAGTTTCATCAAAGTGAAGAAATGAAATCCTTTACTGCCGTTTGGAGAACAAGAGACAAATCATGGAAATTAAAAACCAATTACAGCAGTGAAAAAAAATATTCCAGCGGTTATCAGTCTTCACAAAAATAAGAAATGACTTTTGAAAATGTGACCCCGGTAATGAAGAAGTACAATTACCTACTGGGGACATGCCCTTCATAAAGAAGTCTCTGGCTAAACGCTCAACTGCGGATGAAAAAAAAGTGACCGTTACCTTGTAGAGGGCGAATGTGCGAACGCTGTAAGTGGCCAGCTCGACAGTGTCCAGCATGTTGACCTGGATCATCCCGTAGGTCTCTGTTCCTCGCGACGGCCAATACTGGTCACACTTCACCTGGCAGGACGAGAGAAAGGGCACATGTCCCCGGGTGAACAGCGGTGAGCATCAAACGTGTGGCTTGTAGGATCACTGATTAACAAGGAGCCAACATTAGAGGGTCACATCAAAGTCTCTGTCCGGTGTCTAATTAAAGCCGGATATCATCACCCACTGTATCCACGTGGACCTGTATTCAAGGCAGGCTTCAAAAGGACGTTAGATAGCTGCCCTTGTCTTTTACAAGACTGTGATCATTTTTAATTAGCTAATGGTTGGGTGGTTTACAAGCCTTTGTCATGTTAGCTTTTGGTACTTTGGTGCTGATTGGACACTGAATTGAAGAGGCTAAAATTACCTTAAAACCCTGTTTTGGCCTGTGGTGAGGGGACAGCAGGGTGGACCACCTGGTTCTATGTGTGCACAGGACACATCTCACCATCGATAAAGCAGAAAATCCAACACACGCTGCCAGTATGTGGCACTACTTAACTCTGCAAACCAATTTAAATGACAGGGAGGCTTTTTACCAGATTTCACTTTGGTTTAGTTTGGCAATAGCCACTGAACTGAAATGAAAGTGGGCTATTCAACATAAATTCCTATCGAACATATGAAATTTACCACAGGCTGTCACTGGGATTTAGCTTTGGCTCTTACACTGCAGCAACATGGCTCCTGTTGTTGTGAGATTTAGAAAATAATAAAATTTCTTTGCATTAACGCTAAATATCTAAACAGTAATTTACATTTATTCATCCAGGTGATGGTAAATTAGCAGAAAAGAAGTTTAGACAAAAGCATCTGGTCAGTGTTTTTTTAAGATGAAGTAAAAAATGTCATAGTCTGGCCACAATCTCGTAGATCAAATGTCTGTAAGCATTAAAAGTACGTCTAGATGTTTACATCTATGGTTAGACTAGCACAGCTTCTAAAAATCTTCTCTGCTAGTGCTGTGCATTCATTTTAAAAAGAAAATTCAATTTGAGAACTTTTTTACTTACTTTACTTGTTTCCCTAACTGACCATCTTACACACTTTAAGTGAAGTGCTGTGGTCATATCTTTTCTGTCGATATAATAAAATAAAATTGTTGCATAGAAATTCTTTGACGTTTTTATTAGTGTTACAGTACTAGTAGCTACAAAAAAAGCTACAACAGAAAAATTGGCACTCGTTTTGTAAATGTCGTTCAAAAACACAATTTAACCGAGATGTTACAGTTCAGCTACCCTTCCATTTTCTCCTGCAACACTGTACAAAGTGAAAATACAGCCTCTGTCCGTGTGTTTTTGTTGGTACAAGCAGAACTCGCTTCTATTGATTTGGACAACATAATAGCCTGAGATGTGGTGCAGGTAGGCTAATCATATTGATATAACGGTGCAGAGTTGACATTTGCGAGCACCTTGGCTGTTCACTCAGCTGCTCCAAATCGACCAACACAAAGCGCTAAACTTCACGTCGTCACATTTCACCTCCTCTGGTGACAACTCCCATTCAGACGCAGAGGTACAAGTGCCGGGACAAACTCAATTGAGTGATGGGAAAACACTCGCTGAACAAACATATGGATTAGCAGTCAGCACTGTAAAGAATACCAGGCTGCAGTCGGAGGTATAGTGACTATGCTCTGTCACAAACACATTCAGAGGCGTCCCTGTCATCTGCTGCTGCTTTGAACCGTGGCCCTCACATCTTGTCACCTGGCCTTTCGCAGACCTCTCTAATCTGGAAGCACACAAAAAGACTAATGCCTCTGGTCTCATTTCAAATCCTGACCTTTAAGGGTTTTACTAATGGCTAATGATAAAGCTAGTGAAGGCTGCTGCTGGATCTCGTCATATTTGTCAGGCTGGCTTTGGCAGGCGACATCAGACTGGCGAGGTGGTGGGAGGTTGACTCACTCGCCATACGTGTCTGTCTATGAGTGATTGTCAGGGAGAAGGGGACAAAACATCCACGTGTTTATGTTGTAGACAAAATAAAAGAAATGAATCAAAATTGTGACAGTTCTCTGAATGTGAATTGACATCCCCTGGCATTATTAAATGTAAATGTGAGTCTGTGTGGTTTCTTGAGTGTATGTCTTTAGCAAAAATGTGTTGGACTGAAATTAAATAAGAAAATGTGATGGGATGTTGTGGGAGTTCATTTATAAACCAAGAAAAAAAAAATAGCTGACTTTTACAAACAGGAGGTTGATCACAAACATTTACATGTAAAGTCTATATATTTTTCCTTTTAAAACACAATTATGAATGTGTATTTTAAGATACAGGATGTCGATCAAGTCATTTTATTTTAATAATCCCCTTAGAGAATGTTTTTGCATTTTTTCTTTTCAATTTGCCATTAAGTGAGGTGCTGTTTTAACTAAAAGCAATGGGAATGAGCGAGCTCCTGTGGCTTTCTGTCCATTTGTGTCAACCATTACAGACGTTAGAACAGTATGTGCTAGAGTAAAAAGCAGCCGACCTTTAAGGAGCGAGACCTCACTTCTACATAAGATACCTTTGTCCTCTTGTAGGTGCTGAGAAAAGACAAACTTATGTGATCATTGAATGCAAATCTGCATTAGAGGCAAGATAGGTTTAAGCTTGAGAAAGACAGTAGCTAAACATGTCATGGGGAAAAGCATTTGACAGGGTAAAGGGCAGGAATCAAACTGCAATGTAATCGACTGATGCAATAATTGTTTATTAAAGTTAATCTAATTTATTTTTCTATTCTGTTCTATTTCCGTTCAGTTATTCTCAAAGATACAAAACAATGAGCTCTGTTCCTCAACTAAAGCCTAGAGATTTCTGGAATTATTTACTGCATCAATGGCATGTGGCAATTTCAAATATGATAAGTCAATAAGGCTTTAGTTGTTTAAATAATTGCTTTTTTCACAACGTCTCAGTAGCTTCTCAATGATGAACTTCATAATGATTTTCCCTCAATAATAAAAAAAAAAAAAAAGAGAAATCAATGCCTGGAGTTTTGGAAATGAACTCTTTCATTTAGACTCTCTGTAACTTCCAGTTCCTAGTCTGGGGACTTTGTTTCATTAGGGCGCTGTATGCACACACTAATAAAGCACCATATACTGGCAGAGCTCCATGCTGATTTATTCTCCTTGAAGAATTTACCAGCAAAACTTTGTGAAGGTAATTAAAAAAAACAATCCCAATTGTGATTCTCAACTTGCCCATGAGCCTGTTTTTTTCTTCTTTTATGAGTTTAAACTTATTTTTAGGAACAAGGGGATGTTGGGTGACAATCCTCTTAACTCTGACTTCAGAGCTTTTATTATGGTGCTGTGACTTTTAAGATTCATATATACAACGCCAACACAAATGAGAGTCTGAGAAACCTTATACTGATGGAGCAAAAATAAACACTGAACTCTGAGTGGAAGCTCAATAATAAACCACAAAACACTATTTGTATTACTGCAGCAACTTTAGCTTAACTAACTTTATATTTAGGTTTATAACTAAGGTTTCCTTCACAGTCCAGGAAAAAGTGGCCCGAATATAATCTTTTATTGAGATCATAATTAGACTTTGGTTTGTTTGGACATGCTAATAAGCTAAAAAGACAAAAAGAGCTGCAAGCAGGAATAAATAGTTCTAGTTCTTTGTTGTTGTTGAATATTGCTATTGTAGTCACTTTGGGCAAAACTGTAAGAATAGTCTCTTTAAGCCATCTAAATTTAGGGCCAGTAGAAAAATTTAATAAATAAAGGATTTCTTGTAAACTTTATATTTGTATTACATAAATAATTAGGTGTCAAGTATATAGAAATTTCATAAATTCTGACTTCACACTTAGCTATAAATCAGATCTGAATTTCATTTGGAAATAAGCATTGGGAAATTACTTTAATCTTATTCTTCAAGATCCAAACAAATCTGTTATGGGTGACTTTTGCGGTCAGTGTGGACATAGCCTAAGAGCATGTATGCAGTCACCACAACCACTCTGCTCAGTGGGAGACAAAAACAGCAGCAAGAGCAAGTGCATTTGAGAGAAAACAGCAGAAAGAGCTTAATGGTAAAAAGCTGCTGTGCACTTGACTGCACAACATTTTTAGAAGAATTCAGGCAGAAGTTTGGTGATTGTTGAAGAGTTGGAAGAAGAGCAACAACATGAAGCGATACTGTCCACAGAAAGTACCCTTTGAAGTCCTTATGACTTTGATCAGCCTGACAAATCCTGCTTTAAAGTAGGGCCGGCCGTCTATACACCTCAGGCTTTGTTTGTCGTTTTGATACTTCCCCAGTGTCAGGATACATAAATATATACATGTATGTGTCAGGAACTCCTTTTGCCAGAATTCTGCTCCCACAAAACTGTCTGAATAGTTTTATGGCCGTTTCTTTTACAATGTAGTGATTTGTTGTGCTCCTTTAGTAGAGCCCCCTGCTGGCTGTTCTATTTATTTAGATTTTTTAGGCAGGAAAAGATTTTACACAATCGAGCCTGACTCAGTATTAAACTGTTTTTCAGCAGGTTCCTGCTCTGCAGAACATGAAGACAAGACACACATTTCAAATTCCAAGACAAGACAGTACAACCAACAAACAAATCCTGGCATAAACACAGGGAGAAGCAGCTTTAGGAGGAGGCTATGGGGCCATCTCAGTCGTCACAGCTATAATTGTCCGTCAGATGGTGAACAAAAGTCTTTTTAAATAGTCTTTGTGATGTTATAGTCCTGATATACTGTGGGATCTCATTCCCGGCATTAGTGAGCACATAAAAGATCTCGGTCCATAGCAGTTCCTATGCACTAAAAAAGAGGTGGGGGTGTGGCAATCTTCAGCAGACCAATGTTTCTGACATGTTACAGAAGCATGCTCACATTCTATTCACTGTTTGCTATTCATTAGTTAGTTTGAAATAATTTAGAATAATTGTGTATCTGTGCTGTTTATAATTGATGTTATATAATGAATGCATTTTAATTTTGCAGAAGTCAATAAACCAACACATCATTAAAAATTAACTGTTCAGGCATGAAATTAATTATAGCAGCTGTTCAAGCTGTGAATTGTGCTGGTCTTTTACCCGTGACTTCTCCTCCAGCCTGGTCATCATGACAATAGTGTTGGACCTCTGCTCCCAAACCATCCTCCAGAAGTCGCTCAGCGTCTCAGGCAGAGGGCCCTGAGTGGCAATGTAGGCGTTCTGCTTCCTGTAGCCATCAATGTAGTTGGCATTGATGTAGTCACTGCCTGGAACAGCTGAAACAGAGGAGGCTTTGTTCAAAGAAGGTTGGTATAACAACAAAGTTACAATTTTATGTTTGGGTCTTTATATGCTGCTTCAGAAACGTACTTGGTGAATAATAATGTTTTTAGGAGTAGAACTTGATCTAGACATCTTTCAACTGTGACTGGATTTTTAATGCATTTCGACAAAACCTTAAACTATTACAGATAAATCCCTGTTGGCAAAAACCTAGCCCAATCCATTTTTTTCCCCAATTTATTAAATAAACAGATGGTAAACTACTTTAAATTTCAAAATGAAAGCTGCTGTTGGGCAATTGTTTGATAAAAATATTATTCCCATTTGCTTAATAGTCTTTAGAAAATGTAGCAAATATCTGAAGACATTTTCCAAAAATATTTGAACTGGCCTTTGTAACAAGAGCAAATAACATAAGAGCAAAAAGATATTACTTTCATTATATATGTCACAGAAACAATGTAGCCGCTGTATTAATTGAAATTCTACAGTTATTATAAACAATCAACCCACTTTGAGACCAAAGAGAAACTTGTTGCTGCCATCTTCATGTTTGGACAGATCTATAGTGATGTAATTCACATAAATGACTCTGAAACAAACATGATCTAGAAACAATATGCTACTCTACATTTCATCAGTAATCTTGAATGTTTAACTCATCAAGTCATATCAGAACTGTTAGTTGACAGACTAAAATATTGCTGGGGCTGTCTACAACAGTGTGTCTACAATACTGCATATTTGTGGTGATGTTTGTCATTTAAACATATGCTTTTAGGTTTCTAACGTCTTTCATTGCTTTTGTCCCGTTATGTAAAGAAATTGTATGCTTCATATTATAAACATGACTTTTAAGTCTGGTGACAGTGGCTCGTCTTTCTGCAGTCTCATTACTAAATGGTTCAAAACACCGATTGAGACTAATTCCAATTAAAACAATATCATAAAAAGGATCTTAGTTTACAACCATCAGCCACCTTCAAGCTTGTTAGTGAAGCTAAGGAAAATAGCCTTTGAAATGTGCTGCAGCTCATACTTGAAAAAGTTGTTTGTTCAGCTGAATGTGTTCCAGCAGCTACTGTAAATATCCTCTTCCAACTGAAGAAGGCCTCAATCGATAGCAGACGTGTTCATGGCAATATTTGAGGGGTTAAGTGTTTAAAGGAGCACTTACCATCGACAGAGGTGAGTACCACTCTGGAGTGGTCGTAGGCGATGACGTTCGCATAGCGGTTCTTTGGCTTGTTGACTTCCATGTTGGAGTTTTCCCAGGTAAACTGCTGGCCCGGATCAATGGACTGAGAGAAAGGACAGAGCAGGAGACAGAGGACAAGGCAATAGTCAGACATCCTGGCCACAAAAAAAAGGGTAATGAATAGAAGCAAAAAGCTCACAAAGAGTTCAGAAGTGGTACCTGGATAAAGTAAGAGAGTAAGACCAAAAGCTAAAGGACAGAATGTTCTGAACCATGAGCTGTCACCAATCAAACGGCTGAATACCAGTCGAGTACTGAGCACTTTCAAAAGTCCTAGTTTTGGATTTAACAAAGGCTAAAATGTGGCAACATGTGGCTGCTTTCACACCGAGTTCTGTAACTGCAGCCAAACGAAGGCACAGGGCGACACATTTTTAATACTGATACATCTCACACTAATGATCCAAGTCTAATCCATATCTTTTGGCAGAAAAATTGAAGTTTTAGCTTTCTTTTTTTACAACAAATAATCGGCATATTGTGTTACCGCGTTCTCAGAAGTCACATGCCTGATTGTTTGCCGTAACTATTTTTTTCTTTCCCGTCTTTAATATTTTGGTGTCAGCCTCTCCCCGTTTTGTCCCTCCTACGACATTTGTCTCCAGGCCTAAGACGACAGTAGACTGCATATGTATTGATTCGCAGAGATATGTGACGGCCTCCCATCCCCCGGCTCGATAATGTCACAGAGTCTCTTGTTATTCGGCATCGATCCCCGCTCGGCTCACACCGGAACCTTGTCCACTAATTCCCCAGACCTTTTCCCCTCGATAATCCAGCAGGAGTCACAAAGACACCTTGGAAATTCTTTCACTTACTTAAACCAGCTCAAGGAGTCATTTAATTAGAAGGGGCCATGTTATGTCAAATGGGACAAATGTAATCAAAAGGAATCAATTATGTGTTTTAGGAGGTTTGGCCTTTGACCCATGGCATATAACTTGTTCTCAATTATGTGGTACAAACAATTAATCGACTTGGATAACACCAAGACTACAAGTGTGTAGTATAACATGAAAGGCACATTGTGTAAAATACTGTAGTATTTATAAAACAGCAGCATGTCCCTGCAGGGCTACCATAGCTGTTCACATGCTCAAAAAAAAAAGGGAAGAGTGAGGTGTGGTGTTGCAAATATGCATTTTAACCACCAGATGTCACCAAACAAAAACTATACATTTAAAATAAACTATTGTCATCAGTATGTTGATGTAGAAACACAATTCCTTTTTAGATAATGCTAAACTGATGGGTGAGAAATGTGCTGGTCTGCATGGTTTATAGCTGATGACAATTCCTGTGTCCATGCATGCTAGTACCAACAGACCAATTTCATTTGCAGTCAAAACATGTCAGAGCCATCAAGAGCTCAGAGAACACAGCATCTGCACAAGACCGATGACAACCAGCAAATAAGTTGGGTAGTGATGGTGAGAAGAGGTGCGCAGCGAGCATCCAATGTGTTCTGGCTGACACACTGGAAGGGCTTACAAATGAGCATAATGATAGACCTATGATGACTGCGGTGTGATATTGCTGCCTGCGATGAAAAGACTGTCAGGGGTGCAAAGGCGTGCCTGATTGACAAATACTGCTCATTACCCAGCATGCTTTTTGCTCAGTGTGGTGCGGACCAGTGTCGGCGGTGAAGAAGTGTCAGGACGACTAATAAATATCAGGACAGGAAACCAGTTACATTTACTTTGTTGAAGGTACTGTTCAGAATGCACTTCATGATTACATTTACCTAAAAAAGTAAATTGAATGCTATTGAGGAAAATAAAAGTGTAGAATTGTATTGTTTTTAGCTATTTTTCCTCCTTTATCTGTTAAAGTGTTTTCTGTTTGTGTTGTTCTCATATATTTTAAACAAAAAGAATGATTGGCTTAGTCACATTTACCTTGTAACATATTTTTGATTTAGAGTTAAGTACAGTCGGCTACTAACCATTTAAATAACAAACCCTCTGATCCACAAATTTCCAAAAAATGTTTGCAGCCTTAGCATAGCGCTTTGTGAGCCATACTACATTGAAAGAAATGCAAAGAAGTGCCCTTACAATGTGATTGATTCATTTGGAGAGACTCAACAACTACCTTTATTCTTTCTTTCCAGTGTCACTTCTGCTTGACCTTTTAATCACTACTATAGTAATTAAAGAATTGTTACTTCTAGTCGAGTACAGAGTTTGGCTACACTGCCCAGCGCTGAGGAGGAAGTGGAGAAGCCTGTGCAAATGGTGTGCCTTTGGGGTAAGACACAACAGGAGCAGCCGCCGAACGTGACTGTGACAAAGCATCGTGAGCCCTGCCATAGCGTCTCAGCTGGCAGCGGGATGGGCAGCCATCTGCCGGGCCGAGGAGGGGGGTCTTCCCTGGCTCTGAATGACTGGTGTAAAGAGAGAAAGGCGCCGGGCGTTGTGCCTGCAGCCATACAAGCCACATTTCTGGCTTGATATGTTACAATAACTCAACAGGCAGGGACAGCTATGTGTGTGGACGGCACTGAGCAACCCACACAAAAAAAACACTTAATTGAGTGCAGACGTTTAGAAAAGAGCTAATTATCTCTCCGGATAGCGCTTAATTTGCACTAAAGTGCCGAAATGCATCAAAATCATATACCATATGTTATTAAGATATACAACTTTGATTATACAAGCCTCACGCTACACAGCCAGTTTAGAATCAGATTAACCGCCAAAGATAACTTAGTTCCAACATATTTACCTTCTTTTCACCTGTTATTTTAAGAAAAAGACATTGCTTTCAAATGTTTAAATATAGCTTGAAAAAACTACTCAGATTAAGTTATTGGAGACTGAGGCTTGTGTTTCCAAACCTTTCTGGTCAGTAATCACAACAATTACTTCAGCCTATACCTAAAGTATTTCAGCACAGCCCTTTTCATTTACTTCAAATAATGAAGTAACAAAAGTGAGCCCCAAAGAGACGAAAGGTGGTTTATAACAAATGCCTTACAGGCGCACAATCGCAGGCACTTCTGGAGAAAATTGGTTTACAATTGCATGTTTATTGTAAATAGTAATGGAGTGTTAAATTTGGTTTATTTTGTAGTTAATTTATATAAATGAACTGCTGTAATATTGAAAAAACGTTAATTGTATTGCAAATTGCTTTTCAGAATGACCAACAAGTTAAGTTTTCAAATACATAATGGGGGGGCTGGGAGAGAGCCAGACCCCTCCCTCAGGATGTTTTTGCTACCCTTTTTTCTCTATTACTTCTTGTTGGTATTCGTTGGTACATTAAATCCTTCAGATGGAGTTTTTGGAGTCTGAAGATCCAAAAAAACCTATATGTTCTTTCTGTTTGTTTAGGGGCTGAGATTGTGTAACAACCAGAGAGTTCCAACAAGTATTTGCTTCAAAAGAAACAGCCTTCGAGGTGGAATCCTGCTAAATCCATTAATGTGACGAACAGGGCTTATTAGACAAGACCGTTCAAACACTCACAAGTAATAACGCAAAGACAACTCCTTTCTTTCTATATTCAAGGAAACTCGTCTCCTCTTCATCTGGCCTTGCTCGCTCCCCAAAACAGCTATTTGCCACTTTAAATGCAAATGGGTAGCCTTTTTTTTTTGTAAAGAAGAACACCGACAAGACATAATCCCTTGCAGAGTTGCATTGGAAAGAGCAGGAGCAAAATAACATTCTGGGGGGAAACATCAAGACGCTGGCAGAGTGCTTAAGCAACTCGCCACCTGCTAGTTTTGGGAGAAAGTGTCTCGTGTCTCGCTTTAAGTGTTGTTTCCTGGTGGGATTGGTAATAGAGTTGTAAAAAAATCATGTCATGGAGGAGCCATTAGAATACATGCATACAGAATGAAATGGGAATAAACATCAAAGTTCATTTCTGAGATGAGAACTCTAATGAGTTAAAAATAAAGAAGTGATAAAAAGCCTCTTTGTGAAACAAGTTATACTTTATAACTTTTGGCATTTGTCAGCAATGGGAATATAACTATTGGATTTTAAAGCCTGAAACAACTTGAAATGTCTATATTAACAGTTTCCAAGTAGGCCAACTGCTCTCTGTGACTAACTCTTACTCTTTCAACCATTGACTACATCTATCATTATTTAACCTGTGCCCAAACATTGTTCAGTCTGCACAAAGATTGTAGATAGACGCTTAAGTCATTCATAAATGTGTGTTGACTCAACACAGGGATCATAACACTTGTTTAATCCTATTTTAGATCAACAAATCCGTCATGTAATTTAACAAGGTAAAACTTTGTTCCTGAGGGGTAAAGTCAAACAGAGAAAGGGTTTTTTTCTTTGCTGAAGAGACAGAAAGTAGAGGTGGCTTTATTACAGGAGACACACCTCAATGATAGTGAACACCTTAGCCTTAAACAGTGTTGGACTGGTCAAGCTCATTGTGCTTCTCTCACTACCAGCAGCAGGGGTAGGCATCTTTTTGAATAAGACTCATTCATTCATTCCTTCTGCTGCTTAGTCCTGTTAGGAGTCGTGGGTGAATGGAGCCTATCCCAGCAGCTATGGGCCTGAGGCGGGGTTCACCCTGGACAGTGGCCAGTTAGTTGCAGGGCTTAATAAGACTTTTCCATTTAACTTAAAGGCTTGCATCAAAGATAAATATGGAAGATTTGTTCTGTGTCAGGTTTTGTCCATCTTCAGACCCTGTTTAACCAGATGTTTAAGACTAATTTTACACCTCTCATAGACAATATAGAGGGGGGACCTGGAGGGACGGACCCCACTTCCTCTGTCATTGTTGAGTAGAGTGTCTCTGGTTGAGATGAAGGTGCTTCCTAAATTGTTATACCTATTGCAGATGGTGCCTTTGTGCCTTGTTTCTTTTGGTCCCTTGAGCTGTGTTGGGCTGTATTTGTTTGTTCACTTGTTTTTTTATGTTCTGTTTGTAAATTAGGTTTATTGTCACTGGTTGATGGTTTATGAGACTTACTTTCCTGCAAAAGCTCTCTGCTTGTTTTTCTGAAACGACTTTGGTAAATGTTTAAGGGGCAACTGAAAAAGAGTCACTTCCTTCTGCTTCCTTCTATTTCCAGCAGGTGTGACAGTCTTTAATGACTGCCTCATACAGACAAAAGTTAACTACATTTATATAAAACTGATTCCCATCATTATAACTGAGTGTGTCCAAGAAAATAGTTTAGATAAAATAAGTATGCGCCAACTCAACATTGAAACATGCGAGTGATTAAACTCACCTCATACTCCTGAGAGAATCGGAGGCTGTCGTTTGCTTTCAGACGCTCGATGTGGTCAGCCAGGTCTAAGACGGGGATTGGTGGATGTTCCCTCATTCCTGACAGAGGAAGATGAGAGAAAAATGATTAGCTGGTGCTGTTGTGACGTGAGCGGCTCACATGGACAGACACAAACACTGCTTGGACCACAGAGTGAGTGAGGCTGCCAGTGGGACCATGAGGTGGCTGTGGAACAGTGAGGACAGCGCACTTTGTTCAACAATGCATGATATAGGAGAGTGAAAACAGCACACAAATTGAAAAGGCCGGTGAAGTTTGTGATTATCATCATGCTAAAGCCCAGTTTCCACCAAGTCCAGTTACAGTACGGTAAATAACAATGGCACTAAACTTTTATTTGGTGCCATCTTTATGAAGGGTAGCAATATAAACACAATTTTCCTTTTTTAACATAGTTTTGGGGCTTTATTGGACAGAGACAGTGTAGATAGACAGGAAACGGGGGTTTAAGAGAGAGGGGTAGTAACCTGGGGCCTCATTTATAAAAGGTTGCGTAGGATCTCGTACTAAACTAGTGCGTACACCTAGTGGACAAAAATATCCTCACTGATAAAACCATGCGTACGCTCAACTGCACGCAATTTCTGCTATAAATCCCACCTGGAGCAGAAATGTGCGCATGTATATCTGCCTCATGACAACCCTGCGATGCGGGGCTGGTGGGCGAGGGTGGTTGGGTTGTCAAAGTGCCGTGCGTAATGAGGAGAGTTGTAGTGTGTCGCAGTTTGATACAGTGCTTCTTAAAAACCAAACAGCCCTGAATGTAGTGTTTGTAGAAGCTGCTCAGGATAATTTCCACTAGTTATTTCATAAATGCAGCCTCTGATTCATCAGGATCAGCCCTGCTTCACTTTACACCGTGCTCCACAACAGGACCATGACGCAGAACCAGAACCACTGGCTGCAGCGAACGTGCACAGCTTCATGAACAGGCAGCCTTTGTGCCAAGTCTCCAGAATGTGCTTATGCCTGGGTCACAGTTTGTGTAGGGCTACGCACAGTTCAACATCTAGTTAGACTTTTGCATGGAAGGTGGCGTAAGCACGTTTTTTGTGTATAAGTAAGCTTTAAAAATGAGGCTCCTGGAGTTAACAGACCCGCTGATCCATTGGGGAACCAAAACATAGCTGGACCTTAGGTAAAGCTAAAACACAAGCGCATTGATTGGTCAAGAGTGAGTCCTCACTCTTGTATATGGTTTTTAACCTAATGACAACAAACTTATGTATTTCTTTCAAACTTGCTTTAAATTATATAAAGATGGTATGATGTCAGTATTTACGTTGCAGCACACATCCTACCTAATCAGCTGTGGAAATACAAGCCACATCAGATTTTGGCTTATCAAACCATGCTGTATTGAACTGAACCGTACTGTAACTCTTGGTGGAAACAAGGCTGAAGTGAGGGGACACAAGTGGGCTAGGCTGTGATTCACATGAGTGACACGGGGCATGCTTCCGGACGCAGACATCCCGGTGACTCCATGGCAGAGGTGGGATCAGTACAAGAACCCACCAGTCACTCTGAATCAGTCACACTGTCACTTCCTAGAGAGGGGAAAAAAACTGACTGGTCACCAGCCAAAAAGCATTTCTTTGAAAATCCCTTTCCTTACAATAGACTATCTTTCAGCCCAGCCTGGAGCAGTTTGGGCTGGATTCATTTCAAACAACCCCCATGCTGCTCCCTAGATTTCTCATCGTCGGTTATTGGATGATTTATTGCTAATCTACCGACACAAATTCCCCCTGTGCCTCTGAACTTGGCAAAGCTCTGTGCTTAAAAGGATTGCCGGGAACTTATGTGTTCAAAGTTAACTGTATGTGACGCATGAAGGCGCTCCAACACACAGGGCATCATTAACCTTAAATACAGCCTCACATTGAGATTAAAAGAATGCATTAAAAAGGTATGTACAAACTCACATCATTGCCTTTGGCTAACCATGTCTCTGAGGTCATGGGTCATGCTTTCAGATGAGCTTGTGCTGCAGGCTCATTATTGCAGAAATGTTAATGGCTAATGGCTGGTTACTATGGTCATTGCACAAAATTAGACCTGACCAATTACACTAATAAATACACACAGGGGGGCTTCCTATGAAGACATTAACATCAGTGTGTATGTGTTTGTATGTGCTTAGCCAGGTCTTTTATGGACATGTTTTTTTGGGTAAATGGACACTAAAGCCTTGTGCTATTTCACAAATTGCATTCTCAAAGTGCACTTCCTAAAAATGCATTACATACTAACTGGGAACAGTGGGAGATCTGATTACAATGCACATGTCGAGGTTTTGGCAGTACTGATACTGCAACTGGATTTTCTTTGCTGTAGCTGCAACAAAGCATTTATTCAAAGTGTTTTTTTTTTTTTTTTCTTTTTTGAACTTTGTTGCGCACTCTGTGTTAATGAAACACTTGTGAGAGTAAATGCAAAGAAAATAGCAAGTGTTAAAAAAGTAATGAATTGGGACACTGGGCTAATGTACAGCAAAGGCAACTGTCTGTGCTTCTCAGCCATCTATAAATCCCACTAGACTCTGCTTATGCAGCAAACGTAGGTACTTTAGGTTGCCCACATAAGCATCCTTAGAGTGCTAGAAGCCAATGAGCTGGCGATGTCTGTCAGGTACTGCAATGGGAGAATGGAATCAGGAGCGAGTGAGAGAAAGGAAGACAGCATGTGTGGGGAATACACAGTAGGCAAAACAGCAGACTAACTTGGAGTGTTGGGACAACGGTTCGAGCTGGGACCTGTGGAGAGAGGAGAGTGAAGGAGGGAAGAAGAAGATTTCGATCAGTGGAGACACCTCTGGATCAGACCCAGGCCAAACAGTATCTGCAAATAACCTTAAGCTCACTGGAAGCGGGCGGTGTTTGCTTTTACACGGGACAATCTAAGCACAGGAGTCAAGGCTGTTTCAAGAACTCCCCAGGTGACTACTTACTTTAAATTGCACTACTTCACCTGTGGCTCCATCTGAAATGTAAATACAACGATGATGCAGGCCTGGCCAAGGATAAACCCGACCGCTGCCGAGGTCTGTTTAACAAACCCACATACCGGAGACATGAGCGCCAATCGGCCAGAACACTTAACGACAATCAGAATCAGAGCAGGAATGTTCACCCGCTGCGAGCCAAACAGAACAAGTAGAGAGGACAAGGATATGGTCTGTTCAATATGCACTGGGTTTAGCCTTGGAGTCGTTTACACAAGATACACGCAGCAGCCTTGGCGATCTTTGGTTATCATCCCTCTAGAAGCAAAAAAAAAAAAAAAGAAGGAAAAAGAGGAGGAGGAAAATAAATGTTTACATAAGCCTCCTTTAAAGTACTTTTTTATGGATGGAGATCAGTTTTGCAATCCGCCTTGACCTAAGCGGTAGAACTTATCCATCTTTCCCCTGCAGATTGACCATATTGAAAACTAAGAGTTTACAAATACACACAATATGGCCAACATAGCCAATAACTGGTCTTGATTTGAATGCCACTTTTGAGAAGATGACTAGTGACAACTTTTAGGCACTTGGGCAAACACCCAACAGAAATGCAGTCACTAAAATTGAGAGCTCAGGTTTATTCATTTTGTCCAGTTAGGTCAAGACTTTGTGGGTTAGCTTTTTAGCCGTCTTTAAATATTTATCTATATAATTGGGACACAGGCGAAGTGGAATCAATTACTCCATGGATCCCCAAAAAATATAACTTTAAAAGGATCTTGTGGCATTAGGAAGGGGAGGGACACAACCACAAAAGGACTGTGTGTAAAATGACGTATTAATTTCTATTTATGTAAATTAGCCATGAGCAGTTAAGAGTTTTTGGAAAATGCTGGTGCGTATTTTAGGAGCTCCCGCTGGATTTCCTTTTTGCTGTCTCACTGCTTTCTGCATAAATTTAGCACTGACAGACCGATACTGAATATTGGTGAGACAAATTAATGCGAATATCCCAAAAAAGGAGCTTAAAAAGGGACTACGAAGTAGAAAGAAGAGGGAGCTGAAAAAAAGTGAGAGTGAGAGATATTAGCCTAGAGGGGAAATGCAAGACAAAAGAGAGAAGATGTGGAGTGGGAGGATAGGAGAACAGCACTCCTTTAGTGATGGCAGCGCTGCTTAATTCCTCTGCAGGGGTTCAAAGAGGCTGTGCGTGTGTATACAGCCAATGGGATCTTTAATAACCCGTGAGAAGGACCACGCACACATCCACGTGCATGTGTGTACGCTGGACCTGACATTTTCGCTCAGCTCCATTGTTCCCTCTGCCTGGCTCACCTTGACATCAGAAGCAGCAGGACTCATTACCAGCTGGGGGGAATGAAAGGAGCTCATGGTGGAGCAGGAAGAGGGGTGGGGGTGGGTGGTTCAGGAGGGAAAAAGGGAGACACAAGCCCCCCTCTCCTCCTCAACCCAACACAACGGTACGTGGACAGCATCCGAATCCACTCTCCACTGATACAGTCCAACGCTGGCTGTGATAGCGATTTGTTTATTTTCTCTTATTGAACTTTCACAGCCCCCGGATAAATTACAAAATATGCGGGCCACATGAGTTATATCCAGCGACACCTGCTGCAAAGCCGCCAATAATCAAGAAATCCATCAAATGAAGAAAACAAGGCAAAGGGAGATTGGAAGAGCTTTTTAGTGAAAAGAAATTCAAGATGCAATATCCTGTGTTGTGAGCTTGAAACAAAAGACATTAGGGAATATTATTAACAGTGTGAGAGATGCTTGGATGTTTTCATTTAGCTTTTACAGATAGGATCATTTGTGTTTTTGAATTACTGATTTCAAGGAGATTATTCATTTTGGAATGAAACTCTGAATAAATATCCACCCTCTACAGATCTAGTACCAGGACCGTGGAAAGAATAGGACAGTTTTTTTCAAAGTTGAAGCGATATCACACAATATGCAACAGTACTGTGGGTAATTAAAGTTTTATCACTGATGACCCCTACACGACAACAGTGATCCTAGCAGGGATATACATAAATCCTCTTTGTAGTGTTGTTAAACTGTGGAGTAGTATGGACACTGTATAAATATGTATAAAGTTTTATATTTTGAAATGAAATTACTCCTTGCATGATTTATCTCGAGGCATGCTGCCACATGTAGTTGACTGTACTTTACCTGGAGTCTGATAGTTAAGACGTCTCATCTCCACTGGGTCTGAGGAGTTGGCCAACAGACAGTCTTTCACCCCTCCTGAGTGCTCGTCTTTGGGCAGAGGCGATGCCCGCTTCCTATGGTGGCAAAAACAAACAGCGAGATTAAACCTGCTTTGTGGCACCTTTTACATGTTTAACCAGCATCCTGTAATGAAATCAACTGTGGAGGGGAAATGAGAGAATCAAGGAATGATCACAAAAATGGTTGTGCATAAATAAAAACACCAGTAATGAGGTTAATGGTGGAGGTAGGAGCTTTCTAAACTAATGCTGAAAACTGGCAGTTTAAGAGGCAGTAGGTATGAGGCATCACCCCGATTAGTTTACCAACTGGAGTTTAATGTGTTTGAAGAAAGGCCATCATTTTCCTGGAGTGGCCTAGGTTGAGTTTGTTTGCTGCTGGATTGGTGACAGCTGCGGTTCGAGTGTGCGTAAATGTGCGTGAATATTTGTGTGGAGCAAAGATTCAAATCTGTGATTTTTACTGCTGTGTGTGTGCTAGCACCACATTGTGTTTACTAGCTTTCCAGATTGAGAGGAAAACAGGCGGATGCTGTAATTAGCTCATCAGCTGGGTGGCACAACACTGGGTAATTAGAGCGGTTCTGCAGCACCTGTGCTTTCAGACCCGGACTATTGCTGAACTGAGCACAGAACTGTACAGACCGTCACAGACTGGACTGGCTCAGCGCAGTCGACCATAACACTGTCCATCAGGCAGAGAAGAAACACCAAATGCCGCCAGTCTGTGTTCTCGTGTTCAGACAGCCAGCATCTGTCCACACACACAACACACATACGCTTTCACTCACTTTCACTGCTGCATGCACTCGACAGATACAGCTGTAGACTCACAGTCTTCTGACACTGACTGCAAATGGAAATGGGCGGAAGGAAGCATCAGGGCATCCTGTGAAAATTTCACATCTCATTGCACTCCATTTGCAAGAGGCGAGCGTGGGTTTTAGGCTAGTGCAAGGCCTTCTGTTGAAACCTGGCGTGTTGAGAATATAAAGCTTTAACCCAGGCCACCTCAGTATTCAGGCTCCGAGCCTCAGTGCCACCTGTTATCTTATGCTGCAGGGGGCTTAAACTAATGCTAGCAGCGTGACAGCTAATCTATGACATGCATCTCTTCCCTCAAGCAGGGAGTTGAGCCAGTCGCTATCCGGTTTTCCCAGAGATCTTTACTGGGTCCAGGCTGAACTGGTAAACATCTGTGATGTGTTCTCCACAGCCCTCATGTCTCCTTCTGACCCAATCAGATCCCAATCTACATGACACTTCAGTGCAGAGCTAAAATAAACATGGCAGCAAAACTCAATGGGGTTATTCATCTAAGGCTCATACTGAGGGCTAAGATGTGTGAGAATGTAAGTGTGCACGAGTTCATAGTCACAGTGTGAGAGTAAAAGTGTGTGCCCAGTACGAGTGCACTTAATGAGGGTAGAACAGGGCCCTTTGTTGAGACTCCTGCACAAGGGAGCAGCCAGAGAAGGAAAAAAGGCTAAAAGTGGAAGAATAGGTCTCGGTAGAAAATGTCAGCTTAAAAGATGGGAACATTTCCTTTTCGCTGGTTTCCCCGTCTGGCATTTACGTCACAATGGCCCATTCAGCAGCAGGTGATGCCTTGGCATATTCAGATGGGGCCAGTCTTAAAGGGGCACTCTGACACTGGCTGGATAATGAAACAGTGCAGATGAAAAACGGCAGACAGGACGATCTGAGGAGTAACACTTGCACAGGACGTGGAACATGCTAACACAGATGTGACCCAGGGCTCCACTGACCCCTGATATCAAGGGCTGCACAGTCCACCGCCTCTCAAGTCTTTTTAAAGCCAATAGATTTATAACAGACACCAATTTAAGCAAGTTTTACTTTAATCCTGCTTCAGTGGAAGTCTTTTTTGTCATGAAGTCTTTGGAACTGAGAGGTAGCTGACTCTACAACCCTGGCTTCCATGAATAGCAGTAATTCACTAGCACAGATGAAAGGGGCTTGGGAGATGAAGAGATCGAGTCATGGCTAATGAGACAGGGACAGTACTCACCTTTCCTGTTTGCTGCATTGACAGAAGCAAAGAAAAAAGCGCAGGATTAATAAGCAATTTTTATCACATGCACCTAAGCTGCTTTGGCCAAAATTAGCTTTAACAATATTTCAGCAAGCCAAATGGAGTTACAGAAGTCTTTTGAAAATAACTTTATCAGTGGTGAGTGCTGGTGTCGGTGCTGGCAAATATGCAGGTAGGAATAACAAAGCGAGGTACAGTGTAATTATTTCTCTGCTCAGTGAAAAGGGCACACAGCCTCCTCCTCACAGTCCCTCCTGTCAATCTGAGTCTGCACAGAGAAAGGCCTCCAGTTGCAGGATGTGCTACTCAGCAGAGAGCTGTCTCAAGGCCTATTATTAACCAGTCCTTTTTCCAAGTCTGCAGCCACACAGTCTGCTGTTGAAGACGCTGAGAGAACAGGTATCATGTGAAACGGTGAGCGTCTCCTGGACTTATCAGGATTCGATAGTGCAGTGCCACTTTGTCACAGAAAAAGCCAATTAAAGCAAATAAGCTACAGGCACTATATTCCCAAGGTGCATGTTCATTATTCATACGTCATTGTCATTATATTCTACTATGTATGCCTCTTGTAAATGACATATTGTGCTTTGATAATCATAATAAAGCTGAAAAGCATAATACACAGACTGGGAGGGACTGTATAACTACATTTAAAGACTATAGCACATTCATTTTAATTGGCCATATAAAGAGTTTAGAAGCAGTGGTTTTGAGTCCATTGTTTCAGCATAATAGTATTACTGTGGGTGGATGTGCGTTGGCCTGTGTGCCCACAATATGCAGCGCAGGGGTAGCTGAAGTGCTTTTAAGAGATACTGACTGAGCTTTGAGTTAAGCCCTCTGTTGAGCCTTCTGTTTCCTATTTGAAATGGCCAACAGAGTTGGCCAAAGCACATTTCTCAGTCCTAACTAAGAATTTTTGACAGCCAAGCTGTGCTTTTCATTAGGGAGGCGATGTCAGCTGCCATTTCAACTGACATTTCACATGGTATTGTTAAAATATCTAACTGGGCCAGAATCTTTGTGTGGAAAAGAGGATTTTCTGAAAGACAAACCAAATCTGCCTTTGCCCACACTGTATATTATGGTACAGAAATTGAATGTTACAGTTTGGTGTGTGTAAGCAAGCTGTGCAAGTGGCAGAGGGGAGCATGTCTTATTACCATTCCTGATGCAACCAAAAGAAACCTACAATCACAAGTGTCAGTGCATGTCAGGTTCAAACAAACACACTCAGAGTGACACATGACGCACAGGCCTTACTTTTTAAAGAGCAGGATGGCAATGACAATGATGATGATGAGGACCACAGCCAGCACTGGGCCCATGACCCACAACATTTCCGGTTTCTCCATCCCTGAAGGCAGGCTTTTTGGAGTCACCTGGATCAGATCCGAGTAGGGGCTGGCCGAAAATGTCATCTGAAATTGGAAAAACAAATGCACAGTGCATCAAAGCCTTGTTTACGACATCTATAATTTCTTATCAACAAAAGTATCTTTTCCCAAAAGACTACAAAAAGCATAGCGGGGAACAGTGCTGAAATGATTGACTGTCAGCATGCCATTATGATAATTTTACAATCCAATAGAGAGCTCTTTAGTAATAGGCAGCTGTGGTAATAATTTTTGTGGCACAGTTTCAGCAACAAAACACTAAACATACAAGTTCTGTTTATTCTTCCTGTTTTTCAAGTCAAGTGACCTCAGTTGACTGCAGATTTCTAACTAATTACATTTTAAATATGTGAACATTGTACAATGTCAGCATAAATGTCTATTGTGGCTTTTAACTTGTAGTATGTGTGTCTCCAGGCTGTAGCTAATGCTAAACTTAAAAAGAGTTGCCAGGCTACAATTTACTGTTATGTAGAATATCCGCAAGCTGTGCTTTCTGTATTAGGTTTGTTGCTTTCCAATTAGCTTTAAAACATATCACAATCACTATTTGTTGTGCCGTGGTGAAAACTGAGGGTTGTGTTGATGTGTAATAGTGTCAGGGACCTCAGAACAGAGGACAAATATATTTTAAGGTTACACAGTGCTAATTTAAAGCAAACTTGATTTCAACAAAAAAATTGATAAAAGAAGGTGGCTGTGACGGAGCAGGTGAGAGACAGAAGGGTGAGGACAGCAGAGAGCCGAGGGATGAACGTGTATGTCCCTCAGTCACAGAGATAAATGGGGGCATGGGAGAGGACTCATCTCTTCTTCATTAGTGTTCACACCGTGACGGAAGGAGGAGGAGGAGGTGACGGCGAGGGTGCGTTTTCACTGCAGTTGTAAATGAGACATCTCACTGCTCCTTCATCTCAAAATGACAGAGGGAAGAAGCGAGAAGGCTGGTGTTTAAATGTGTCTGGAGAGACTGAGTCCGAGTGCAGAAAACCCGAGACGGATGCGAAAGAGAAGAGAGTCGCTGCCATTAGGGCTCAGCTTGGCTTCTATTGAGCGACGATATGATATGCAGGTTAGAGATGGGAGGGCGGCTCGGAGAGGCAGGGGTGACAGATCGCAGCCCTCAAAGGGAATTGGGCTCTCAGCATGCAGCGGGAGTGGCGGGGCAGCAGGCAGCAGTAATCCGCATCATTAGGCGCACAGCAGCCCGCTCTTTGGCACACAGGCAGATATTAATTGGAAAGATAAGCAGAGATGAGCTCAAAGAGTCCTGTGCTCTGTCATATACTTGTGTTATCCTGCTAACACTGGGGAAGTAAATATACAGTATTGGTGTGTGAGCGTAAAAGCGTGTCTCAATCTGAGCAAATCAGCACGGCTGGATGCAGACTCAAGGAGAGAAATACTGTATATTACATTTCTAATGTCACAGCAATAGTTTATACTAGCATAGTTTTTCATTTCTTTCTTAAAGCAGACTGGCTTGTGTTTCCACTTGTATCACATGTGAGTATCACATACAAGTATATTTTCAACTGTGTGATTATCTTTTGATTAAATTATCAAAAGAGAAAAATTCTCAAGTTAGAGCAATGCTGCTTTCTGTTCTCCATCAGGAGAAAGTCATTATCTAAGAACAAAGAGATACAGCACAGCAGTGGTTCGCTCTCGATGTGACGACACCACAAGGCTTCCCACTCCTCCGGGAAGGGCCTAAAAGAGGCTGGAGGATGTGGCCCTGCAGGGAATCCTGGGAAAAACTTTCTTCTCCCCGGTGTAACAAATGACTGCAGCTGTGCTTTAAGAGGAGGATAAGCAGGAAGAACGAGAGTAGAGGCCCCGCACAAAAAGAGAGGGCTTTTTGTCTGTCGGTCACGGCGTAGTCCTGGGATCATCCATTTGAACGGCCCTAATATCTGATAAAAGCTCAGTCACGCAGCTCTTAATGCCTTGGCTCCGTATCACAATGGAGCGATGGTGCAATGGAGGAATGGGAGAGCGTGAGAGTACGTTAGTCAGGGACAGTGGCAGATAGAGAGAAGTAAATACGTGTGACTGTTTTTATCACTGCGAGTGAACATGTACAGTAAGGGAGTAAAAGAGCAAACAAAACAGCAGTTCTGGTGTAAAGTCTCCCACCTGCAGTACGAGAAATCCCACAGGAACCCAATTGTGACTTCACACAGGGCTCCAAGGTCAAATTTAAACAACTTTCAAAAATAATTTAAGCTTTTCCATCACCTACATTACATATTATGGCAAATATATTGGATTTCTGTCACATACCACTTTTGTGCAAGATGCAATTAATAGCTAATAGTTCAATAAACCACTTTCATTTACAAACATTTATCTATATATGGATATATGTATAAATAAATATATACATTTATGAAGCCTGAGCTTTAGTTCACAGCTCGGTTACTCTTTCAGGGTAGAAGTCAGATTGGTCATTACAAAATATCCAAAGGAAAACTTTATTCAACACTACAGCTGAGTATTATAATTTAGTTTATGACTCTGTAGTGAGTGTTAAAAGCCTTTTCAAGCATTGCTTCCAGTTCAGCATCTGTCACAAACAAACTGTGTGAAAGACTGTAAACAAACAAGTGTAAGAGCTTTTGTGAGTAAATTTTTTTCCTGCGCCTTTTCTCTGAGCTCCCAACAACTTGATGTGTTTGTCTAGGTCACAGCTACTCAGAGTGCGCACGACTGGAGGTGCCTCATGTAAGTGCGGCTGAGATGAGAGCGAGTGGGTGACGTGAGATGGCAGAGTAAAAGACAGACAGACTTCGGCAGAGGTGTGAAGGGAGTTAGCAGTACACAGAGACTGCTATCTGGCCCCTGGGCTACACAAGCTCCCAAGTCAGCTGCTCAGTCGTCTCACAAGCTCCAGAATCCGCTTTGTTTTCGACTCGCCATTGACCCTGATAGCTGCCATTCTCCACAAATGTGTCTTAAATAAGCCGCAGGGGGGGTATGCCAGACAAACAAACATTTCTACTCTGTATCTACCGCTGTCTTCGTCTCCCCGGGGAAGCTACGAGTCCGCACAATCCTCACTGCTGCATGACACAGAAAGGCATGGCACATGAGATGTAGAGACAAAAAATAGAGAAGAAATTAGAATATATCAGTGTATGTCTTTATCTATGAGAAACAGAAACGTAGCTGCAGGGTGGGCCCTAACCTTTCTACTGTACTTATGCCTTTTCTTGCAATTATATCAGTGTAAGTGTTCTTTTCACCACCAAGAAACTTCTCCTACTTGGTGAACTGCAATTATTCTCATATCTGTAGGTATCGCTAGAGGGTGGTGCCTTGAGGAAAGGTGATATAGTGTAATTATGCAGCAAATCCCATCAATGTAGCTAATATTTCCAGCATTCTCCATAGAAAGTCAAGCAAATATCAGGTCCTACTTCTGCACAAAACTTTCATTTCTCTGATATATTGTTTTTAGGGTTTTAAGTTTTCAAAAGGAGCTACTCTTTCGATGTTATGGGGTGCCCCGGAGCACCGACAGAATTAGTGCTACAAAAGCTGTTTCCTGTTGTCGAATGCAAACAACAAACTGTGGTAAACACATTTTGAACATTTACGGTTTCTCTCTCTGTGCCACCAGCTCACCTCTGTCTTATCAAAAGACAAGCACACCCAAAACCAGTTTCTCTTATCCGCTCTTCACTTCACAAGCTGGACAGGAGACAAGGAAATTAAGTTTTTTTTTTACCCGCAATATTTCATGCTTCCTCCATCTCTTGCTCTCTTCCCACATTAAATGATACTGTTTATACACATCCAGTATCTATCATCCCATTTCACACTTCCCCTGGCTTGTTTATCTGCCTTTGGTGCTGGGGAGACATGAAGGCACTCTCTTCTTGTCTCTTATAGCCTTTGCCTTCCTTTCCTTCTCCAACCACTACTGGCTGCTTGTGGCCATTGATATACTGCGTCTTATTAAACCCTGGCGGTCATGTTTGATCTACACTGAGAGTCTGCTGCTGCTGGTGAGGAAGGATAGTAGAGACACAAGTCATTTACTCCTGTACGTGTTTGTCTTATCCTCCTGGGTCCGCCGAGGATCCCGCTTCAGGCGACTTCTGCCAACTGCTCAATCTCGTGGCACGCTTCACCTGCTATAGCTGTCTAAGTGCCGCGCTGGGGGTCGCAAAAACAAACACGGCAATGGTATCGGAGTTTCGCAGGGAATTTGGGACTTGTGGGGATTTGAGAGGCAATCAATGACAGTTAGTGGCTACCTCAGCGTTTTTGTGTGTTTACATACACACAAGAAGTCAGGTTATTCAAAGGACTTGAAATTAAAATGTACTGGCATGCACTGCGCTTATCTGGGGACTGTAAATCCGAGGCTTTTTCATAAACTAAAAGTGGGTGTTTTTAAATGAGTTGGGAGACATAGATTGTAAAGCCTGAAGAGAGAATTTGGACGGGTCAGTGAGAGGACAGCCACTGAAGGATGAAAACATTCTCTCCAACTCAGTGCTTGTGTCTCATTTGGACAAAAAGCCCACTGTTCGAGAGGAAAGCCACTTAGTGCAACCTTTTCTTACTTTTGTTAGAATTTTTTTAGGTCACAGTTTTTTCACATGAGAATTAAGTGATATGTATGGGTTAAATAGGTCTATATTAAAACAGACTTTACTGAGTATTTAGTGAGTAACATGTGTGTCCTTGTCCTCCTTTTTCCCAAAATAGCCAATCAGACTGCACATGTTTAAAGACTTGTTGTGGAGGTGCTGATCAGTTTAAAGTGCCTACATTTGTGATAAAGATGTCAATCGCTTTGACAGAGTTTGATTCAACGTGGAGGTCAAAGATTGAGGGAAAATGCACTCAGTCATATAGCTGGTGTGAAACATTTCTGTTTATTGAGTAGCATGAATTCCCGTTGCTAGAACTTCTGGCAATATGGATTTAACCGAGGGAAACTAAGCTACAGCTCTTTTAAAAATTTTAACAAATATCCAAATACAATGCTAACTGCAAAAAAAACTGCATCACTGCCACTGTTCCCGTCCAATACTCCCATCTGGTGTTGATAAATGGAATTAACTTAAAATTAAAAATATCTATACTTCTTTTAATCCCTGTCACTAACTTCCCTGTGCTAACTTTTGTGTAAACGTGAAAAATCCTGTTACCAAATGTATTTTTAAAAACTTCTTCTTTAACTCTATTTATTAATGCCTGGTCATAAAAACAAAATGTCAGGCGTTAAGAGGGTTACTGCAGAAAGCTGTCAAAAATAAGGTTACCTACGTATTTTTGATTGACTCACTGTATAAGCAAAGTCAGATTAATCTAAGAGAGTTAAGGTTGGAGGAGGGGGAGTACACACCGGAAGAGACTGAGCAGCACTGATCCAAACTTGTGCATCTGGCAGGTGCTGAGAGTGTTGTGCAATGAGGGGTTTTAAGCATCTCTCCTTTGAAGTTAAGTGTATCATGGCTGCCCACTACACTCTCCTTCACACCTCCCTCCCTTGTGCAGAGCCTGAGTGGGGGATTACAGTAGGAGGGGGGCTTTGGGGACTTTTAAAGCAGCATTTCAAGGGAATCAGGCCTGCTTTACAGACTCCCTGGGCCCTGTGACCGTACTCTGGACTCCCTCTTAACTGCTGCTGCACTAATCAATCTCCTCTGCTCTCTTCACGGTGCCCAAACCTGGCCGAAAGAGAGGGGAAAACACGGGAAGTAGTGAGAGGAGAAAGCAAGACAAGAACTAGGTGAAAAGGCTTGGATTTGGACATGAAGGACTCGCTCTCTGTTAGTCGCCAAAGACCCAGCTACTGAATATGCATGTCCAGGGTCTTGAAAGAGCCCAAAGCAATCGCAGAATCTTGTTCTTCCAGCAGCAAGGTTTACTCCACACCATCCTGTGGAGAACTGGGGCTCAGAGGAAGAGCTGCTGGACGACTTTGTGAAGCCTTCACTTAAGCATCCGTGTGTGTTACGGGTCGGGTTGGTACGGGATACAATAAGACTCAAGAAAGTGTGTGGCACTTTTGACATCACTCTGTTCTGTTGGGGTATCAAGACAGCACTATGCATAAACCTCCAAGATTAACACGCTCCAGTCTGTCAATTTGGCAACAAAAAATGTCAAATTAAAATCAAAATGGAAAACTCCATCAACTTTCTCTTGTTCTTGAGATTAACAGCCACATGTTGAGAAGAAAAATAAACTCCAACAAAGCCAGCATCCTGTATCAACAGCTGTCTTCTGTTTAAGAAGTCAGAGTCTTGAAAACAATATTTGACATCCATCTCGATTTAAACGCAATAACACCTTACAAGTGCCTTGTTCTATGGTGTTTAAAACAATTTTAAATTATTGTAGGAGTATACCTTTAACCTCACTATACACATGTATTTATTAGTTTCTTTAATAGTTAATGGCAACCCTCCTACATGTTGAAGTAAAATTTGACATTTATTTTATACAGAAACCCAATCTGTACAGTAGTATGATGTCACTAGTTGCGTTGCTACATGGTTACACACCCTACAGTGGAAACACAAACCAGCTTATGACTGTACAATACTTAAAAAAACCAGAGCCCAGTAGGAGTAATGTGTAGGGATCTGCATGGAGCACAACTTAGGAGCTAAATAGAAAAGCTTAATCTCTAATGTCACTGTGGACTGATAAGAAAGTAACGCTGCAGGGACTTTTAGAGGTTGTATTAAAGGGTAAGTGGCAGTAAAGACAAAAACAACTATTTGGCCTGCCTCTGCCCAAACCCTCAAGAGGTGATGGAGCCTGAGGATGGGTGATAAATTTAAATGGTTTACAAGAAGAAAATGTGACGGAAACGAGCTTTAAAGTACATTCAATAAGGGTTTTTCCTGAATGACTGACTGTTCCTGATCAATATGTGTGTGTGCTGTCTTACATATTTATCGCTGCCGTCCTGGTGGTCTTCTCGGAGTGCGGCCAGGACAAAGCACAGATAATCCTGCTGACTCATTAGGGGCCGGTTGTAGAAGCCGTGGTAGTTCTGCTCGTCGCCCAGATTGAAGGTGGGCGGCAGTGAGGCCAGTTTGGCGGCGATGAACGGCTTAGAAGAATCGAGGTGACGGCGACGTCTCAGAACGGGGCCCTCACTGGACTTGACCAGCTGGAAACACAAAATAGAAAGAAAAATAATTAAGTTTTGTGGGATGTTAAATAGAAAGAAGACGGTAGTTATTGATAATGATGGCACCATTTATGTGTATTATGATATTGAACTCACTTAATGTAGTACCACTCAGCCTTTGAGTTTATGTATGTAAAAAAACCTAACAATAGAACTCAGACTTTTATTTGGACCCGGGCTAGGCAAAATTTTCAAGAGATCTCTATATATGTGTATGTATGTATATATATATATATATATTACTAGAATTATGTCCACAAACCTCTGACCAACTAGTTGCACAGACTTAAATCCCTTGTATCTGATTTAAAATGAGTGTGTGTTTGTATCCCAATAAAAGGTCATGATTTCTCAAAACTAAATGCCCTTTGCTCAGTGATACAACTTTGCAAACAATGAAGCCAAGTTACCGAGTGAGCAATTAGTGCTTGCTCCAACATACAATCTCAGCAGGACTGCCAGCCCGGTTTAATAAATGAGCAGGCGCACATGGCACTGCAGCATTGTGTTTCCAGCAGCATTTTGTTTTCTGTCAGTGATGTCTCTGTGCTGCTCCAGATGTAGCTTTATTAAATCATTATGTCGGAGGGAGGAGACAATGGCCTGCTCAGTGTTTAATGACTCAGGGACTCCCGGCTCGCTCCTTCTTTCTGTCTCCGCTCTTATTTCTGTAGGGAGCTTCAACAATAGCATTCTATTCAACCAGCCTCGCAGTTTACTTAAAAATGATGCTATTAATATTTAGGCGTGTCATTTAGCTCAAATTCCCACGTGGAGACGAGGACCTTTATTCAATAGAAAAATTTAAGTCATAAATCCTGGTTGTCATTTCAATGTGTTATTAATATTTTGTGTTAAAATTTTTGTTTAAACATTGTTTAGACCCACTCTTTAGTTTTAAAACAGTGGGTCAGGCCCCAAAGGTGGGTCGACACTGTAAAATTACCAATTCCATTTCTTCAAAACAACAAAAGCATGTTTGTGAGAAAGTCTTTGTAAATATTATGCTAAACAAACGAACTACAAAAATGCAAAGTAATGCAGAAAATGAACAAAATTAAAAGAGAAAATAGCCCAAAACATTGTGTCAAAATGATGTTACTATCATGACACTAAAATGTTCTCAGAAAAGGGTTTGACAAATACTGGTTTAAATGGTCCAAGAAACAAATTAAAACACCTATCATAAAATCCTACTATTCCTACTCTTTTACTCTATGGTTTCAAACATTGTTTATCAGAGCAGATGGGCAGTGTCCTTAGTGCTGGCGTCCAATCAGGACACTCTCCACCTGTTTGGCTGAGTCATTGTTTAAACCTGTCTGCCCTCGACCCCTCCCTGAGCCCAGGAGGCGAGAGCTAATTAGGGCTACAAGCAGCCACTTCCTTCCCAGTTGGAACAGGAGATGCTATTGGTGACCTCTGCCCTGCCGCATTAGCCAATCAGCCGCCAGCTGGCACTTACCTCATCCAGGTCCATCTCGTCTGGATTCTTCCACCGCCGCGATGACTGGGACACCGGCACCACAACAATGTAGTACCACCTGCCAAGACGAATAAAGTCAGACATACACGCTGAGATCAAAGTGGTCCTGGTGCATTAGTAAAACAGTCAAAACATCGAGAAAGGGAGGCTTTTACTGTGAGGCTTGGCGGGCAGAATGCTAAATCTGAGTGTTACACAAAGGTCGGACAACAGCAGATTGGCACTGCATTCTCCAATTAATGGCTAATCACTAAGAACATCTGCCATGTAGAGTGGAACAAACACTATCCCATTGAGAGGAGCCTTCAGCTAATAGTGATCCCCATAGGATTTCTTAGGTTAATAGGAACCACTGGGCCACTACTGCTGTGTGTTTTACTACTATCAGTAAAAAAAAAAAAAAAGAAAGAAAAGAAACAAAGACTTAAATAGAAGTGAAAGAAAGACATTAGGACAGTTTAGGATGAAATTACAGCCTCCCTTTAATCACTATATATATATAGGAATTTGTCAAAGGTCAAATTGGTGTCTTGATTAAAAGCAGAGAATGTATTTTTGGGACATTTGGTGACATCTGGTGGTTAAAGACCAGATTAAAAACAGCTACGGCATCCCTGCAGGGACATGATGTTTATGGTTAGGGTTAACCCATTGAAATAAGTCTGATGGTAATTCCACTTAAGCAACATTATAACCGGAAAGTAAAGACTTCAGTGAAGACTGGAGGAAGTTGAGCGTCAGTGCCCCACAGTGTTTATGCACTAGTTGTGTCTCCCTACAGTCTCTTCTCTCAGCTCTAGGTTTTTTCCCCCACTGCAGCATTCAAGCACTTGTAAAATCAGCTGCTGCTGACAGTGAAAGCATCTGCTCCTCTCCCCTCTTTCTCCCCTGGCCTCGACTCTGTGATTCAACAGTCAGTCAAGTTTCAGTGTGGGAGAAGACATGTATAACAAGATTCCTCAACCTCCACCCTTCGCACACACACCCACTTCTACACCTCCCATCCCCAATCACCTGAGCTTTTTGCCTGTCAATCTGTGCTGGAGCTCAGCCAGCCCTGACAACCCTGTAATCTTTTCACCAATCAACCCGGAGCACTCCTCCTCCTCAGCTGTATCTCTATATATGTATGGATCAACGAAGAAAGACTTTTGGCAGGGTCAGGGCAATTTCGGCTCCAGCAATCTGAGCCCTAAGACAATTCTGATTCCGCTGATGCTAATAGTCACAATTATCATCAGCTGTAGGGTCATCAAGTTGGCTAAGTAATGAATGTTGAAGCTTTAAGTTTCTATATCGAGATCTATTGATTGGATAAGGTGTGTCCTCACAGTTTCTAACACTTAAATCCAGTAAGCAGTGAGGGTACTCCATCTTGCCAACATTTTTTCATTTTGATGTCTTTACTATTTACTAAGAGTAAATAAATAATAATGGAATTATGTTTATCCAATATTAGGACCCCCACAATGAGATATTTCTTTTGTTTTAACTATTACAAAAGGGGTATTAACTTGTGCACATTTCACAGGTTTCTAGTCATGTTTTGCTTTTAAGGACGCAGTTGTGGCATTAATGTTTCTTAATGGAAAATAAAACACAACTGTAATGTAATAACATTGACTCAAGGTTGGTTGCCTTTTTCACATTTGCAGATGTATGCAGAATGTCCTTGGTGAGTTACTGAGCTTGTTGACATATAGTGGATTTTTACACACTTTAACTTCCTCTTGCAAATTTGCACAGACCACAGTTGTTCACTGATGGAGTTCTTGGCTATCATAGCAGCCAAGAACCAAGCACAAACAAAGCTATTAGCCTCCACGCTAATGCAAAATAATGGCGTCTACTGGCTGACAGCAGTCATCATTTATTAGTGGAAGCGTGCCCAGGACTAAGAGCAAACCTGGGTCCCATGTGGCTAATTACTGACCTTATACGAGCATTGGTCTGGACCTTGGGCAGGATTATGGTCATTTTGCCACCCTGTGCCTGCTGTGGATTGTTAATAGGCTTGGTCTTGATCAGGTCAGGGGCAGTGCGAATGGACACCTGCTGCTGCAGACCCCCAGCGATGTTTCCCCTGCTGGTCAGCACAAATGAGTAGTCTGTGTCTGGCTGCAGCTGCGTGATCAGTTTCCTCTTTAGATTTCCTTCCACTTCCACGCTTTGCTGGTTGTACAAAATCTGTGAAGCACAAGGTAAATCGAGTTTCTAAGTTCAGAAACCAGACAACTATGAAAATACTAAATGGATACAACCTCTAGACCATATATGGGAAATCAAAGATGGATGCAAAACAAGGCTATTTATTTAGTCATTTTTTAACACTTTAAATTGTCTTTGCTTCAAAACCAAAGGGTGGCAATTTCTATAATGTAATAGTAATATTACTTTAACACCTCATAAATAAACAGGAATGTAGTGGTTATTAATATTTGAAGGGGACATAGAGAAATCTCCTGTTATACTTAAAACACCTCTAAATATGCAATTTGATCAAAATACAGAATATATTGTGTATATATTAGGTATAAGTGATACCTTTGAAAAGAATCTGTCTCAAAACTCAGACATAAAACATAAAATAAATGTTTTTCAAGACTTTTTTTAATGTTGTCTTGTTGGCTTTCATCCTGATTTACACTTACCTTAAAAGGCACTTGGGATTTGTAGTTGGGTGGCAAATCCCAGGTAAGGAGAACAGATGTTTTCATGACAGCTTTGACACCAAAGTTTAGGGTGGGAAAGTCTGCGGCAGGAGAATACTTTGATTAATATCTTGACTAAGACATCTTGCACAACACAGCATGTAATCCCAGTGTGTAATTGTGTTTCACACTACTGTACTGTACAGCACGTAACCCCCTCGGAAAAACAACAGGAGCATTCAGTGGTGTACCTTGGGATCCAACATCAAAAAAACATCTTTATGCTTGGTTAGAGCACATAAAAATAGCTTCAGCCTCCTTAAGCATGTTCTATTTATTATACAGTATATAATTTATTAATCTTAACAAGACACATGCAACAGGCTGAGATTATAGTGATTACCAAGACATGTGAACATCTGTGGGAGGGGCAACACGTGGATTAAAATAGGCACAGAGCACAAAATGGTTATAAATAAATAATTTCACATTTATAAGACTATAAAATGCATGAGAAGGTGCTTGCGGAGTGCGTATTGTGCGTAATGGCAGGGAGGACGAGGAGGAGGCATGGTAATGTGACTGTAGCGTGTGATGAGATTAGTACTCTAGAAATCAATAAACACAGAGCTGTACTGTACTGAGTGAGTGGTAAAAGACCCAACAGGAAAAATACAGCAGTGTAAGAGTATACATGTTCATATGCTATGTTTTATGTTCTTTATGTTGTATGTGATAATAAAAAATAATATACTTAGTGCAAATTAAGCACACTTGTTCATACAAATCTAGCATAAATAACTTCCTGTGACATTATTCATTCATTTTCTACCGCTTAGTCCCGTCAGGGGTTGCGGGTGACTGAAGCCTAATCCAGCAGCTTTGGGCCTGGGGCGGGGTAAACCCTGGACAGTGGCCAGTTAGTCGCAGGGCTCTGTGACATGATTATACATTATATTATATTTATACAGAAGTGTGTTCAAACTATAATCGTACCGTTAGACATGGTCCTGCTCTGGATGCTGGGGCTGAGTGGACCCGCGCCCTTACTGGTAAAGGCCTGGACTCTGATGTCATAGGTGGTATCAGGACTGAGGCCTTGGATGGTCATGCGTGTCTCAGTCGTGCGGTTGGTGCAGTTTTGTTGACTGTTGATGTCTCTGTACACCACCATGTAGTTATTGATTTTGCCGTTCCTCTCGGCCTGCAGCGGTGGCTCCCAGGTCAGCTGGGTGCTGGACTGGGTCAGGCCCGTCACCTGCAGGTTGATGGGGTAACCGGAGGGTATATCTTCAGGGGTGCTAATCTCCTTTGTGTAGGCCTCGCCAATGCCTGCACGGTTACGAGCGCTGAGGCGGAAAATGTAGGTGGCTCCTTTGTGCAGTTCGGTGGCAGTGTAGTGGTCATCAGACCTCCTCAGCTCACGAGAGGTGAAGCTTTCATCGTCAGTGCGTTTGTACTGCAACTGGTAACCAATCAGCTCGCCCACCATCTCTTTAGGAGGCTGCCACTGGATCAGGGCTGTGTTACTCATGGTGATGCTGATCATCATAGTGGGCTTCCCTGGCACTGAAATTGAGTAGATTTCAGGGTTAAAAGGATTGACTTTGTAAAGTAGACCCAATAAAACTTACACACAAACAAAACATATTCTCAGTGGCTCAGTGGTAGAACAGTTGTCCTATAACCGGAAGGTTGGCGGTTCAATTCCCGCTCTCCCCACAGTTCATACTTTTGCGTAATTGGGCAAGAATCCAGCTGTAACACTAGTGAATGGAAGCTTAAGTTGCTTTGGATAAAAGCGTCAGCTAAATGTAAATGTCATTATGGAATATCTAAAAATGATAATCATAATCTGTTTTCGGTGAACAGTTAGTGATGATTTTTATTTTATTTTATTTTTTATTGGGTAGTTGTTTTATAAGCCTATAATAATTTTTCTTTTTTTTTATAAATACAAGTCTTTTATTGACAGTGGTTCCACAAATGCAGCAATACAATAAACTTACGGAGGTGAAAAGAAGTTGCACAAGAATAAAGTTCTTAAATATTTCCTGATTTTAAATTTGTAGTAGGAGTAAAGTAGGACTTTGAGATTAAAAAAATGTTTTTTAGAAGACTCCACATTACCTATACTCAATAATTGATTGTTAATAGAGAAAACACATCATGCATCCACAAATACAGCTTTAAAGAGCTGAACTATAACTTTGAAAAACTTTAAAATACCTCCTGTAATAAATAGTACACAGTGATAGTATGTGTAACATAATAATATTGACCTGCGCCGGTTGTAGTGATGACTTTAGCTTTGCTCCGAGCGCCATCTCCCTTTGTGGTGTAGGCTGCAACAGTGACTGAATAGGTGGTTTCACACTGCAGTCCACCAATGATAGCCTCCTGCAAGATTTAAATACACAAAGTCAAAAGTTAAAAAGAAAAACAATCAACTTAAAGAGCCCCAGTCCCAGCCTCTTGAACAGTGTCTAGAAAAAGAAAACAAAATATTTGAAGAACTGAACAAAGAACAGCACACAAACAGGACCAGGGATTTTTCTCACTCAAGAAAAACACCTGTTCCCAAAACCCGTGAACCATCAAACTGAACCAGAACATTACCAGTGTGTCAGTGTTCATGTAATACCCACAAAATACTCAGAGGAGATTAGAGGAGTCACTTTGCTGCAAAATGCAAAGGTCACCAAAATACAGGGATATACTGTTAGATAGATCAAACAGCCCAGAGAGACTCCATTTCTGTACTTTTATATGTCATGTTTTTAGCATTTTGAGACTGATAAATTTATGATTAAGTCTAAACACGGACACACTTGGTGGTTGATCAAACCTGAACAGAACAGTCAGGAACATAAAAGAAAACAGCACACAACTGTTATTGGTAACCTGTTGCAGTGCTGGCACTCACTTCACCAGCCTGCATCAGTCTGAGTAAAAACACACCCACACACACCCAAATTAATCACTCTGAGCTCAAACCAAGCCGATACATAAACACACAAATGCATACTCACCCACATATACAGTTTATAAACCGTATAGACTATACATACACAAATCTGCATGCTCACACACACACACGGAAACGCTGATTTGATAAAGAACAAATTAGGGCCTGCAGCTTGTGCACACACACATTGCAGTTGTCTGGGGCCACTCAGAGGACAAACCCACTGATGCCTACGAGCCTTCCTGCCGGATCTCCTCACAAACTTCCCAGTGCAGTGTTATACAGCTCTGTCTAATGCTGTTTCTCTAACTAATGAAGTTTTAATTGCTTAGCCATAGAAGAACATTTAGCAGTCTGCATAGGCCAGTTTGACAATGCTTTTCCTGTCTCTTCTTTAAAGGGACATTTGGTGCTCGCCTTTAGAGAGACGGGGGAGAAAATGCTAAATTACGGTATCATAAAACCGTTTTGGCTTTATGGAGAAAGTCTCATTACTTTAATCATACAAAATGGCTTTAACAGTCTCAGCAGAGGCAGACGCGAGAATCTCTTTCTCTTATTCTGGCAAGGTCGAATTGGGTCTAGTACCACTTTAGAAACTCAGCAGAAAATAGGAAAAGCAAGGCTTCAAAGTTTCCTTCTGAGCGAATGCTTAGAGCAGCACCAAAGGGCATTACAGAGATTATCAAGTCGGTTATAGAAATGGATTCTCCTCTACAAGTCTTCCTACTCTGCTCTTCTCACAGTGGGGGAAACTTAAACCTTAACAGGAAATATAACTATTGTATTTGAAAACTGCTATAGGTCAAAGTTGTGTGTCAGCTGCCTGTCTTAATCAGGGAGGCCTGACTGACTAATGACATGTGGGTGAAGTTGGAAGAATTCAGTCGATGCATCACCACATTTTCTTTCTATAGATTGCTTCACATATGTTTTGTTAAATTAAAAAAAACATGACTTGTCAGATATTTTATCAGTTTCCTTTAAGAACTTAAGATAAACTCTTGTGTTAGTCTGGCAGGTTTAGATTGAATTTCTGACTAGGAACAGTAAGAGGCTCCACATTTATGCTAGTGCAATATGACATCGAGGAGGTAATAAGCCATAACAAAGGGCTATGTGACAGCCATGGAACAGTGAGCTTCCATCTAGGCAAATGAAAAGAACATGAAAGGCTGGTGGCAATCTGGGAGATGTGTAGAGCTGATATAACCTCGCAGCTCCTCCCCTCAGATAGAAGTGTCACCAGGAACAGCGGGGAGACGGCAGGTTAAAGGAGCCTGATTAATGTCAGCGGCACACTGGGACAGTTGCACACTGCCACAATGCACTGTAGACTCACTGACAAAGTAAAGTACTCACTGCTCAGTCACTTAAACGCATTAGATTAAAACTTAAATGAATGATGTTTTGTCATTGTGGGCTTTATACAAAAGGTACGCATGTTTTTGTCAAAGGTTGTGATTCAATTTCTCATCAAACCATTATCAAACAAATAACATGAGCTACATTTGCATTTTGGAAAGAGAAGTTGAGCAGATTGCAATGCATTTACGGTGGACAAATGGGGATTAGCCACCAAAAAAGCTAATTCAGCATCAACAAGATGGATTTGGCCAATGACATTCCACTGATTACATTTGCAGTATGTATGCTGTCAGTGAGTGGCTATTGAACATTAGCTGGCTCTGTATTGCATCTCTGACTGTTTAGTATTATATTATCGTAAACAGAACTCTAGGTTTTAAGAAATAAGGAGCAAATTTAGCAAAAATACAACAAATTTGGTCATGACTAAAATATCTGCTTATAACATCCTCCAGCTTTTTAGATTTTGGAAAGTTAGAAGTGGTTGGTCATTTTAAAACGAGTCCAGAGTCAACAGCCGTATGCTATTTTTTCCTGAAGCCTACTCATAACTCAACATGCTCAGGGCTTATCTTAGATTTTTGTGACATAAATCTACCTAATCCAACATTAACGGTGATTCATGGCAAGTCTACAATGGTTTTACAAAAATACATTATAGATATTATAATAATTTGTGGTTTAGCTTCATAACTCAGCCTCTAGTGATATGTAGATATGTATAATGTCTTAAAATGTTTAGTCTGTGTGCATGGCTATGATTATATTAAAAAGTCGCTACGACAAAAACAGTTTGGATGCTAATAGACTGTTTGTAAATAGCATTGTGCCATATTATTCTCAGTGGTTACTGTTCCTGGAAAACATCACACAGAAATAAAAGAGCATTCATTATGACAAACCACTTGCTGCGGTTAGAATGGTGTTATGATCTTTTAAAAGAACTCACACAGAGTGGATTACAAGAATGACATTTTTCAACACCAAACCCACACACACACACACACACACACACACACACACACACACACACACACACACACACACACACACAAACTTAAGAACACACATATGGCACCCCAAATTGCAGAGGGTAGAAAAGCCTGCCCTGTAACACAACCCAGCAGCACACATGGGAGTTACTCACATGCTCGGTGGACTCTTCAATATTCCACTGATGGGAGAGAAGACACAGGGCATAGGATGGAGAGAGAAATGAGTCATAGACAACACAACGGGCAGAGAAAAAAAGCACTTGTCTTTTTTTCGGACAAAGATAGATGAATGTAGGTGTCAACAGTCATGCAGTAGAAATACAACTCAGAAAGAGAGTATGATGGAAGTGGAGGAGTAAGACAGCTTGAGTGGCATTAAAAAAAAGAAAATTATCTTTGTGCAACAATGGATGTAAAATGGTTTATTGTTCCTAATGCACTGCCTTGTTTTTCATCTGTTTTAGATTCAATAAACGCCTCGCTGTTCCTTAATCACAGAACACCTCTATTCACTGTGATGACTATCTGAGTACGGTCTAAACTATGCAAAACCTCTGAAGCATTTTCCCGTTCCTTACAGAAATGAAGGGAGGGAGAAGAAAGATTTTATTCATCATATTTCAATATGTTTTCAAAATGTTCTCTTTTCTCGCTGTGCTTGGCCAAGTGATTCCTGGGGGAAGTGAAAGCCTATTTTGTGCTGCGGGGCTCTGTTGGTGCTGAGCGTGAAATCCTATTACCAGTACCGCTATGCTAGCCCGGTGACATCGAGCCCCGTCGATGTAGAACGGCAGCGGAGTTAACCAGCACCTTGCTTCACACTTGGGTTGTTGTAGAGGGGTTCACCGATGGGTGGTCCAGGTGACAGGAGAAATGACACTGGTGACACTGATGAGGGGTACAGTGGGGAAAACCATGTGCTGGTGGGTGAGTAAAAACTTCTGATGCAAACGGTTTAATAACAACTGTAAATTCATTCAGTGCTGGTTTCTGCAGCCACGTCTAAGGTCTGACCTGGGAGCCAGTCACAGTCAAGATTATGTATATAGCCTACAATTTCATTGTAAAATAAAAAAAACCTTAGGCTCTAGCAGGGTCAGACAAAGTTTAAAGTCATACATGTCTTTACTGAAACGTATTGTGTGTTGCCTAATGTGACTTTAAACTGGCTGAAAGGTGTGCACGTAGTTAGGCAAACCTTGAATCTACATTATACAATACTCTGAGTTAAGTATAGTGTTTTTATTCCTTGGTTTAGTACACTTTTATTCAATTCATATTGTTGGGAAGCAAGTGGTTTGTATTGCAAAGAGAATAGCAAACATTTCTGCAGATCTGTTCACACTTGATTGGATGGATACAATGGCTACAGTGCCATTAAAATTCTGTTAGAAATGACTCAATCAAGATTAGAATGATTGTTAAGCAAACCACATCAAAAACACAAACAACTAAAGTGACTTTTAGAAATTTCAATGTGTTGCATTCAAGTTATACTATGTAGGCCTTTATTAATACATCCTCACAAAATAAAAATGGCTTTTATTACATAGTCTGGAACAAGGAATGGTGGAAGTGAATGTATCTGTACCAATCTCAGTTTGTATTTCATATTTTCCTCATTTGTTTACATGGGTTGGATATATGTGTGTGTTGGATCTCACAGTCAATACCAGCTCACAAAAGACAGGAAAATACAGCAGCACTACAATAGGGGGCGAGAGTTCATTCAAAAGCAAAAACAGTGGATGATGGGGCCACCTGGAAATCTTGCATATATGCCTTAAAAAAAAAAAAAAAAAAACATTCACAAACCAGTCACTTCTCCCTAATCCTGGCGAGATCTTTATTGATCACTGACTGAAGAGTGAGCAAGGGTCCATTGATCTAAGCTGTAAGTGGTTAAAAAAAAGGAAAAAACCCATATGTTCTCCTGAGTTAGTGAGGCACTAAAGAGCCATTTAGGGCCATCTGCTATTTAACCCCATGAATAACAGTGTGTGATGTGCATATTGCTTAATATGTTTACCGTCGACTCCAGTATGTCAACAGAGCAGCAAACACATTAAGGTTCGCAAGACTTGCATCTTGAGCCTAATCCCTCTCTATCACAATCACTTTTGCTTTCTGTTTAAATCCACGGGAGAATTATAAATTATCCCCCATTTATATTTCGAATGCCAACGCAAGCTGAAAACACATCATTGCTGATAAGCGTTGTTCGTGGAAACGGAGCGGTATAATTTGCAGGCGGGTGAATGCAAATGTGATGACATGGGCTGAGATGTGTGGCTATAAAAATGAGAACGAGGGAAACGACTGATGTGGAAGAGAAGGAGCTGTCATGATTGATGGAGTGAAACGTGCTGAGGTACTTCTTTACTGGTTCTTTTTTTCACGTTTCCCATTCAACTCCAATCTGAGGCAGCGAAGGTCGTAGAGGCAGTCAAGCATTGCTTTGCTTGCTTGCTCTTTCTCGTACACACACAGACACACACACTGCTAAAACGCATGAGTGGTCCAACAAGATGAGCCCGGAAAAGTTATAGTGGACTTGTGAAACTTGTCTTGGGAGGGGGGCAGAGAATGTACCGAATCACACAAAGCAACTAATGGTTTCAAAACGAATCATACAATTGCTTAAAATTTAATGGAGTAGTGATATATTTTAATTAAGAATTTTACTTAATAATTTTTTTTTTTTTTTTTAAAGAAAGGAATCGATAGAAAGGAAGTAGAACTCAGTGTTTGTTACTTTTTCGGTTAAGTCCACAATTGTTAGCAAGCTGGCAAACAGAAGTTCATTTAAAGTTCAAGTTGGTAAGCTATCACTCTCTAGGTATGCCAACTTCAACCTGGCAAGTTTCTCCAAACCTATCACTTATTTCATTTAAGGACCATGAAAAAACATGAGTCTAGAGGTCTGTTAAGTGCATGACTTGTGAAATTGACTTGCCCACTCAGGTTCAGGCTACTTTCCCAGTAAAAATATGGTTTGGAAAGGGGCTGATATTATCACATTGTTAGCGTAGCCTCTCGGTTAAATTTAGCAGGGAAATGAGGGTGATGTGTGGGCCTCTGCTTGAAAAGAAAAGAGGCGCTTAGACGGCCCACGCTTGCAAGCTCTCCTCACGCTCCTCTCAGCGATCCCTGTGAGAGGGCGAACAGCAGCGAATGCAGCAGAAAACAAAAGGGAGAAAGACACAAAGGCTGGAGAAAGGTGATAGCTCTAGGTCTGACACAATCCGCACTCCGATCACTCAGCTCAGAGGTGATTGATGTATAAGGTGAGGCTGTGATATTAGGTAAGAGCTGTGACAAATCTGGATTTTATTCTTCCTCTTGGCAGGTTTTGTGCATCCAATGCAGGGTGAAAGGGTTGTATGGCTCGGATTTCACAACACATTAGGCAAATTGTTGAGAAAAGTGGGGGATGAAGATTTCTGTTTCCTTTTATTCATCACCAATTACAGGTGTGTGATTTAGGGATTTGCATGTGTCGACGTTGAGTCATAAACTCTTTGGAGCCAACTGGAACGCCCCAACAAGGCTGCTCTGAACGTTAAGCGTGTTAGCTCATGTTATCTGTTGTGTTCTCCACTTGTTGTTTGGAAAATGTGAATGAGAAGAAGTGTGAGAAGAGGAGGGAGTGCTGTATAGCGGTTGGGAGAACCCGGACAAGGGAGTGCTGGCTGACTGTGTGGTCCTTTAGTGACGTCCGGGCAGGTCCTTGCAGGTTGGCTACGCAGCGCTGTCTCATAGAAAACAATCTGAGATGACTCAATCAAGGGTAACTAACCTGCACGCAATCCTGGTATTTATTCACCCGACTTCTTTGTCAGAAGGAGTGCAGAGAAAGGCCATGACAAGGAAAAATCAGGAAGAAGAAATTCAGGTTTGTGCCAGGGGAAAGGCATCCTGGACACTAGACTGGAACTTGAGAGCCGTCCTAAGCGCCAAAAACTCCAGCTCCTCTTTGTGTTTATTGTGTGAACCTGGCTCAAATCTGACATGGCAGGCAGTATTGTTTGCACAACAAGCAGGGTCATGTTCAGTTCAGTTTTTCATAACGAAAGTCGGTCACATTCAACACGTCCAAACTCAAGAAAACACTTATATCAAGACAAGCAGTCACCTAGTTTTTTTTTTTCATTTCCTTTGTCAACACCAAACATTGCTGTCCCAACTGTCAGGCACACTATTGAGGCTGCAGATAACTAGAAATGGTCCAGAGGAGCTGCCAGAATGAATGCTGTAAAACAAAGGGTTTGGACTGGGCTCAGGATTTGAAGGGCTATTTGCCAGACGAGAGCCAGGTGATAACAGCCTCTCAGATTTATCTGAGCCAGCTGACTTTAAATAAACAGAATGCTAATTTTATGCTTGAGATTGATACTAAGTGCCTGTGGCACTGACCACTATGGGATTGACAAGCACATAAAAATTATTCACAAAGCGTTCATCACCGAGTGCCCTTTTACACAAGTGGCACCACAAGCTTCACTTGGGACCCAACACGTCTGACATGTGATTCCAAGGTGACTGTAGCAGCACTGCTCCTCTGTAAAGATAAGACTTAAGACAGCGGGATGTTTGCCAAAGCAAATGAGGGTTAATAGCTTCACTCAAGGGCACAGCAGTGTGCTCTGCCTGGGAACTGAACCAGCAACCTGCTGTTCCGCCTAAATACTACTGCTAAGCATTTATCAGCTGCTCAGAGACACATGCAAGGCTGTTCGGATCTGAGCGGTCCTGCGGTCAGGGTGTGCTTACTTGTTTAAATTAGATGTTTTTGTTGGGGGCCATCGAGGATGTGAGTCAATGCGTGTTCACGCAAGTGTTACTCCAGGCAAACAATCACAAGCAGGCTCTTAAGCTGGTCCCCCCTCTCCCAAAGACAGGGAAAAAAAGTGATAGTGGGCTTTTTGGTTTTAAGATATTCATGAATTTTTGAATCCCTCTTAAGGATTACAATCTTTCATCCATCTCACTGTGTTGCAAAGCTTTGGGCGATTTGCAGCCGCTCGCATTAATGTGTCAAGGGCGATGTCAGGAAAATAACTCTAATTTATAAACATGGTAGCAAGGCAGTGCATATGTATTGCTGCTAAAACGGCAGAGAGGTGCATTGATTCCACTAAGCTCTATCCTGATGTAACATGTATCAAATATTTAACAGCTATTACTGTAGAATTAGAATGTATCTTGTTAGGACAGCTAATCCAAAGCCGTGGGAGCAGGGCACCAATTTAACAGTTAAATGTCACATGGAAGAAAAAAGGAACTGCAGTGGGGGCTACTGCAGAAAAAAAATTCTGTGTGTGTTAAACGACATGTGGGAAATCAGGTGTGAAGAATGAAAAGTAACAGGGGAGCAATGGAGAATGAAAATAATGAGAATTGAACATAAGATGGCTGTAGACAGTGACAGAGCCAGAGAGACTGGACATGAGTAAAACAGCAACCAGTACCTGTGCCTCTGGCAGAGCCACATCCATGATGTTGGGCTGGCCTCTTGGTTCTCCATTTTCAAGACGGGAGAAGATGACTTGGTAGCCCCGAATCTGGCCGTGCTGCTTCTGCTGCAGGGGTGGCTTCCAAGTGACCCGGATAGCTGTGGAGTTCAGCGCTTCAACTTCCAGTTTCCTGGGGGGAGCTCCTGGCACTGCAGTCCAGAAAAAACAAGGAGGGAATACAGAACAGGAAGACAGACAGAGACAAGGAGAGGAAGGAGGAAAGAGTCACAAATGCTGAGGGTGAATTTTATCACTTTACCATGTTTTATGAAGTGAAACTAAAAATAATGACTGGGAGGTTTTTCTTATAGACTCTGCACTGGTTAAGGAAGGGGCATTTGAGCTGGCAGTGAATCAAAATCCAGACTTCTACAGTGTCCCTGAAACATTCTCAGTGGTAGGGCATGAGCTCTAGCAATTTCTGTAATGCCCTTAATTCTGCTATGAAATTTAGCTGTGTTGCAGCAAACTTCAAACACATTAATTATATATGACTCTCTCTTAGGAGGAGATGCTCTCTATCATGCTGCAAACAAAGTGAAGAACAAGTGAGAGAGGGGAAAAAGTGATAGAGTGGAGGGGAGGAGTCCTGCTTCACATTTGCTGCACAGAGAAAAGGAGAGAGGCAAGAAGAGAGCGTGTGCCCAGGGGTGAGGGCCTTAACCTGCTGTAGATGCAAAGTGTCAGAGCTGCACCAAACAAGCTGAAGAGAAGAGACAGAAGGTGACTACTGCTACCACTATTTCCTCATTAAGAATAACTTATACAGTACAATAAAGCATACAGATATATTGAATAGAAGGTGAGGGGAATGAAAAGAAATATACTTTATTTTTTAATCAATTAAGGAAAAAGATGTAAAACCTAACCAGCAGGGGACACACATAAACATGTCTGTGTCTTGGTCTGGTCATAACAAAAACGCCAATCAAAGATCTGCAGTGTAAGTTTGAAAAGGCCTTTATTTGTGCTGTGAATGGAACAGTGACAATGTTATCCGATTCCTAGTAATACCTAGCAACTCCATTGAGCCTGTTAGGAAATGACGTACACATGTCACAACACTCTTTAGATAAAGACCATCTAACAACAAATCTCTCAACTGTTAATATAATTCAACAAAATTGTGGGATTTTATCTTCTTTGAGTTAGTTGATTTTGAATTTTGGGATTATTAAGATTTTACATCTTTAACTTCAATTTATCAAAAACAAAAACAACTGTGTATTTTTGTTGGGTATAGTAGAAAGATGCAGCCCGAACCACCCTTAGCGTGAAAAGTCTGGAGGCGCCGAGTTTTCCAGAGGTGTCAACCTACCGTCTTCTTTGGTTCTCATCCTGACTGGGGCACTCTCGGGGCCCGGGCCCACATCAGTGTGTGCCCTGACCCACACCTGATACTCAGTCCACTTCTCCAGGCCGTCCAGCACGTAGCTGGTGGCGTCTTCACCGATGCCCGTCACCTCGTGCCGCTCCGTGTCTTCTCCAGCCAGGGCCTGGTAGCTCACCGTGTAGCGCACGATGGCTCCGTGGCGGCTAGCAGCAGGAGGGGCCACCCAACTCACCTTGAGGCTGGTGGAGCTCAGGCTGACCAGGTGCACTTCCTGAGGGGGGGCTGACGGGGCTGTTGGAGGGAGGGAGCACAAACACACCATGGAGGGGCACGGATCAAGCAAACAAAAAATAAAAATCCAACTAAAACTCAAGCAAAAATAAGAACAACCTTTGAAGGTTTTTGTTCAGTGTGTATGTAAAATGTATATTACTATTCACAAGGTAATCAGTTCGTTTTTGCGCACAATACACAATACAAGTTATTACCAATTTATATGTACATAGTCATGATTTCACACTAGAAGTTTACTCATACATTTTCTCACACTGAATACAAAAACCTTCATTCTTCCTCCAGACTGAGAGACTGCTGCTGAAGCTATGTCTGGCACTATATTTATGCAAAGGGCCATAAAACTACAGCAGGGGTTTTACAGAATAATAAATGGACCCAAATTTTTACAACATGCTGTTTTTGTAAAGGTCAAATTTGTTCTTAATTGCCTTCTGTAAGGCTTCATGATGTGACTAGCCTTTGTAAATCAGCCCCGTTGGTAGCAGGTAAGAAACATTGGATCTTCTCTGAAGTTATGACTATCATTTGTGAATACATCATTTATATGTCATGGGAAAAGATGGATTACAATATGTTGTTGCTTTGCTATATTTCTTGCTTTATACTATTTAGGTATAGCCCTAACATAAATTATAAAACTAACATGTTATGACCTTAACTAAATTCAGTGCAATAAAAGCACCAGTAATAAATGGGCTGTGTATTTACGATGTAACTCATACTGTAAACAGCAACAGTACAATATTAACTCTCAAGGCCAGAGGTGTAAACAAAAAAAATGTATAAAACACATTCACAATAAACACAGTGCCATTCATATATTTCATGCATCAAGTCAAAAAACGTATTCAACTGTAAAAAAAAAAAAAAAAAAAAATCTTTAGAAACAAATATATGAACCAACAAAAATAAATTTAAAACAAGGTGTTCCTACAAAGCATGCCTTGGAAATGTCTCTTTTAATAAACAGAGCAATAAGCAGCGAGCTCAAAGAAGAATAAACTAAAACTTAAACTAAAACTAACTTAAACTAAGTCCAGAACATCAAGTCCAAGTTTAAAATATTGAGTATATATCTGAAAGACAGACTACATCCAAACAATACTAATAATCTAAAATTTTGCTTCAAATATTGTTGTACTGATGGAAAAAAAATCTTCAGATCATTTCTCATTTTGTTTCAGTTAAGGCAATTTGTGTTTTATTTAATCATAATTGAAAATCTGTTATGAAAAAACACTATAGCGGCAACCTTGGAGGAAATTAATTTATGATTTTATACCATGGCAACAAGCTTTTTTACAAGCGTAGTCAGGAAATAAAGTTTTAGTATTCAATGATGTAAGGCTTGTTCATTGCTCTGAATAATAAAACTGAAACAATCTAAACAACAAAACGAAACATTCAAATGCAGCAAACTCATTGTATTGCCATTGTCTGTTTGGGAGCTGCTCTGAGGCTGCTGATTATCTCATGCACATCACCAACTCACCACTGCACACAATCTGAATGCGCCGTCCTTGCGCCTATTACTAACTAGAGGCACCAGGACGCGCTGTCATCAGCGGTCGAACTGACAGTTATATAAGTCTGTGGCTTTCAGAGGTGTTAGCTCGCCGCTGATTCTGTCGTTCCTAATAGGACCGGATTTCAAAAAGAGATGTCTTCTTGTCTAATGATGCAGTCACACTAACCTTGTCAGTGGAGAAAAATGCAATGGAAGTCTGACTGCTGTGTGTGTGAGACATAGTTTTGTATATTTGCATTGAATGTTTGGTAAATGCCTCTTTAAAATGTACCTACTTTATATAAATTTTAATTTTATTTTAATTTTAATTTTTTTAAATTAATTTTAAAGGAATTGTTAGTGAAAAAAAGTCTTAATGTAATACAGGCTACTTTTTGTTATAATCAAACAGGAATTTTGTTTAAGAATGTTCTTATAGTAATGTAGTAATACAGTTTCTGGTATTCCATCTTTTTTCATCCAATCCAAACTCTAGCTTAGCAAATTGGTGTCTATGCATTCTTAAGGTTTAAAAAACTGCTATAAACGACTCTAAGGCGGCCATTTTGATTTTTGTTAGCTTAGGTGGCTATCCGTGTTCAATTTTATTGTGTGATTGAAATAAACACAGGTTTTTCTATTCTACTAAAATACAGATTTTTAAAATGTGCTTCAATTGTTGAAAGTATAGTTTGTTATTATTTTTTATGCAGAAGGCTATAGATCTCCAACACAAAAGTGAAGCCCCTGAGGTGAGTTTGAATGAGCATGGTTTAACAGCAATGAAAAAAGGCAGCAGTCCATTGGCAGAGAATGGCATTTTGAGTGCTGGCACTGTAAAAGCACATAATGATACAAGGCAAAATAACACAGCACATTTGACAAATGGAACGGGGACACATTAAACGTACCTTTGACACTGAACACGGGCCCTGCCCTCGATTAGATGGACAGGGGGGTTAGTGTTGGTGACAGGGGGGAGGCGGTGAAAGCGGGAGGCTGACCGGGACGGTTGCTCCGTCAGCAGTTTGCTATGCCGATATTGACTTGACATTCAAGAAGCCCACACTAATGAAGCACTCTGAAACTAAAGTTTGTGACCTCATATTGCAGCAGTTGTCAGTGCTGCGCTTTGCTCTGATAAACCAGTTAGTGGACAAAGAGGAGAGAAGAAAGAGTAGAGGGGTAGCACAAAAACTAACTTACTTGACTGGGCGGTGCGGGCCTCGATGGGCTGGGTATAGACGCCTAAACCCACTTCAGAACGGGCTGCCAAAATGAAACGGTACAGAGTGTCTGGCTTAAGTCCATCCACCACATAAGAACCTGCTGGCTCAAGGATTTTGTGTATCTGGAAAGTAGAAGATTGCATAGAAAAGACAAAATGTTACTTCTTAACAAGGATGATGAAAATTGTCTATCTTAAAATTTCTATACAACAGAGTCTGGTTTACAAGTGGTGGTCTTGCAGGATTTAATGAGGTGCCATGCCACAAGGAGAAAACTGTGCTGTCAATGTCTACTGTATGTCTTTGGCATTGGCTCGGGAGCTGACTGCATTACTGTAACAACATCGCAATTGCGTCATAAAAAGCTAAATTTATTCGTCTGCAATCTCAGAGCAGAGTTTGAAAGCAGTGCCAATGAGAGAGAGAGACAGAAAGACCGACAAAAAGCCTTAGACCAACACAGCAGAGAAAACCAGGTCATGAAATAGTTATAAATTCATGTTGTTATTCTAACCTTGCTGTCGTAACCAGCCTCCCAGTACTGCAGTTCATATTTACTGATGGGGTCCTGTACGGGCCACAGCCATGTTAGCATGATGCGGTCGTCCTGTTCAGCTTCGGCTTCAAAACTGGAGGGCTGCGCAGGGACTAAACACAAAAAAACAGAACAGAAAGAAGACATAGGGCAATGAGAACACATTACTTACGCAGAATGTTCTTCACTGTGTCAGACGTAATAACCATAATCTTTGTAATGTTTGTTCAAGCACTTTCTAATAGCATTTGTTTTTTTAATCTTAACATAAAATCTAAACTTTAATGAACCAATAGAATGTTATGTCACAGATATAAACTTACAAAGGGTCTGTAAAGCTGCAGAAGTCCACAGCTTACGTTTATGGATTCAAAAGCGATGACAATATTTGGAAAAGGTCAGTATCCAAGAAAAACAAGGCGTAAGTAGAATAGAAAATAGAGCAAAACCAAACAAAAACTGGATAAAGTTAATTTAAAAGCCAGAGTTAACCTGAATGTGCATTAAGTGTGTGGACAATAGGTAAGCTTGGCATACACATGCTATTGTTTATAATGTTTTATGAATTTGATTGAGCCTCGAAAAAAAAAAAAAAACAATTATGACTTTCTAAAACAATGTGAAAATAAATATGTTGTCAGTAGTTTATAGAATAAAACAAAAATCTTACCCAAACACATATCTATAAAAAGTAAAACCAGAGAAACTGATCATTTTGAAGTGGTTTGCCTGTGCCTATCCTTTACTCCTTTGCCAACATGGTAGGGATGTTTTTGAGTGTGTAGCTGTCAGCCAATAGTATGCCTTTAACATTCCTCTCCAATACAACATAGACAGCCATCATGTATGTGTCTATATTATGTGGTTAAAAAAAAAAAAAAAAGTAAAGAAGGTACACATTGACAAAATGCATGTTCACTGCTCACCTCCCTGCTGGGTTTTCACTTGCAGGATGTCAGAAGGTGGCCCATCACCCACAGAGGTGAAGCCCAGCACCCGGAGGCTGTAGGTGATGTCAGGGATGAGACCAGAGATAGTTGTCAGGCTGCTGTCATCGGTGTTGTGTTTCTGCCAGGCGCTGAGTGGAGCCGTCATGTCCGAGCTGTAGTAGACCCGGTAGCCTCTGATTTGCCCGTTGGGTTCCTCGGGCGACTCCCACTGGACCAGCATGGTACTGGCGCTCAGCATGCGAGCCTGGACATGCAGAGGTGGCGAGGAGGGGGCTTGTTCACCAGTGCGCGTCTCCACAGGGTCACTGGGCGGCCCGCGGCCTATGTTGTTGACAGCCATAACTCGGAATTCATATTCGGAGTAAGGGCTAAGTCCGCCGATGCTGTAACGCGTGGTGGCCACACCCTCTACTTCCTGATAACCATTGTCTGAAGACTTGGCTTTGTATTGAATCATGTAGTAGGAAACTGGTTCAGGGTTTCCGGAGTCCCAAGTCAATGTGACACTGGTGGCAGTGGTCTCAGTCACAGTCAGGGAGGTAGGAGGTTTTGGCAAGGCTAAAATATAAAAACATGACATGCCTTAATTATATACAGAATATTATATGCAGGAAATACAATACTGGCCGTGTTATTCTCTTTCAAAAACCCCATAGCTAAAATTGTTTCATCAGCTAATCATTACTCCCATTGTGAGCAACCATTATCCAAAGTCGAATGAAAAACCAAGACAAAAATCCCAGTTTCACCTTTTAAAACTGGCCAAGCAATTACTGAGAACACTAGAAAATTGCCAAAATGGTTCCTGTTGAGAGTGAATGACAAATCCAAACAAAAGCGAGATCTTCATTACAGCTTTCTTGAACAAGGGGGTCTGTGTTGCTGCAGTCCCTCTAAATAGCAGTGACATTCTGAGCATCGATCACTTGAGTAGAAAGTGGGATCAATACAGTCAACAACAGATAAGAGGCGCTGCAATAGGTAGACAACACACTCGCACAATCATAGGCCCATGGTGGAAGAGAGAATTACTAACACTTGAGTTTAATTTAAAAGGCGCTCACACATAAATGGAAGTTGTAGATAGTAATGAATATCTTCTAAATCCGCATAAGTCAAAGACCATCATTAATCATTGTGTTCATATGTCACAGAAGAGACTTATTACACTCAAAAAGCTACATAGATGCAGTAGTTTTTAAAAACAGACTTAATCCTTAAAGAACAGCTTTGTCAGGTCTGATGCCCGTGTCCCTTGGTGGGGAGTGAGACTGGTGCTGCTTAAATACCTGACAAATCTGGTTGCCACCTGAATACTGGAGTAATCCATCACACGCCTCTGATGGGTCGAAAGAGGTGGATGGAAAGTATGAGGGGAAAAACACCAACGGGTTCAGGTGGAGGTGGTTCACAGCTACAGTATGGGTGTGGTTTGAAGGAATTTAAAAGCTTTATAACAAAAGTCTTACAACAATAAAGACTTAAGAAAACTGAATGGTGAGTGTGTTTTGGAAAGATTCAAACACTTGGCGTGGCAGTGGAAGGCATGCAAAAAGTATAAAAAGATTATTTCCTGACAAAACAGAAGTCGACCAATGAGATACTAGTGTGTAAAGTATTAAAAAGACAGATTAAGGTTACTATCACTGTTTTCCAGGGAGGGAAAGATGGGTTGGGAGTAGCCAACCAAAAATTGTATTAACTTGAAGAGAAAGGATTACAGTTGAAATTGACCAACCTTTGTGCTGATCTGTTGGAAGCGACATGATGGAGTGCAATGGAGTAAAGAAGTGGACAGGAAGACAGTACAGTGAAACATGGGAGTGTTTCCGCAGACAGTGGAGGGTTAGTGATAAGGCACATAAAGATAGATTGACGAACTGTGAGGGAAACTCACAACAACTAAATCATTTAAGTCAATCAACCAGTAATTTCTTTCCCGTTGTCTGTGTAGACAACAGGGAAGTAACTCAGAGGGGTCAAAAGCATCACAAAAGCAGCAAAAAAATACAACTCCGTTAACCTGACTTCAAAGCAAATCAGTCAAACCTAAATTCGTAACAATACTAACACATTGAAAACCTTTTGAAGACTCACCTTTCACTGTCACTTGGGCTGTAGCTTCAATCATGGCCAAAGAAGACATGGCCACACAAGTGTAGTTGGCCGACTCCCTGATGTTGGTGACCTCCAGCACGTTGCGTCCCAATGGCATCTCCTCCTCCTTGGTCAGCTCCACTACGCCCATGGTCCACTTGACGTAGGGCATTGGTGAGCCCACTGCCACGCACGTCAGGTTCACACTCCCACCTGGCATCACTTCTTGGTTTGTGGGCGGAATAGAGAATCTGGGTGGGACTCTTCGCACTGAGAAAATAGAGTCAAGTTACTATTTTTGACCATTTGTTGTTGAATAGTCTTGCATGGGGGCTAAAAGCTAAGGCATAAAAGCTAACAAAATGGAAAACTGGTCGCTTTTGTCCGAATGTACAATAAGGCACAATGGGAATAATAGGACTGTCAAGAAAATGGCTTTGGGAATTCACAGGGCAACTTTTGAAGGGGTGTTTTAGCCTCATGCCAACAAAAAGGAATACAAAAAAAAAATAGCCAGGATTTTATGGGGACTCTGTCTGGCCGTCTTTTGTCAGAGTGTCAAACGGTGGTGAGAGTTGCATCACTTAGGGACCCTGTGGTGATGGCATTGTTTGATTTGTCCTCCCGCTCCCTCTTTCTCTCTCTCTCTAGCTCCTTCTACTTAGCCTGCCGTTCTCACTCTGCCTCCACTCCCCTTCTTTGTGCAGTAGTGATATGCAGATAGGCTGACATTAAAAAGGGGTTCCCATGGAGACAAGAAGGGCCCGTTGACGTCGCCAGGGACAAGGCAAACACCAATGCAGAGGCTCCAAGCAGACCCAAAAGAAAACGGAAAACATTTACAACTTGTTTTCTATCTCAATAAAAATTAACTTGAAATTTGTTGAGACACTTTTTTCCCAGGCGAATTTTGACAAGCACAGGAAAATTTTCAAATTGTTTCAAGTCTGTTGATAGTATGGGCCATAGGTGATGCTTTGACTTCTTTGACCTTCATTATAGGGAAAAAGAAGCGAAGCCAAACATTAAGCTCCCTTGTGTGGACCAATTAGAGTAATCCTGCTCCAGCTGGTAGTATGTATTCAAAACAATGCAGCGTGAAAGTATCCCAGCTGAGTTTCTTCTGCTTGTTTCCCCTAATGCGACAACTCTGTTTCTCTCTGGAAAAAACCCTTCACTGTAATTGCTCTTTTGCACTGGTCTACATAAAAAATGGATTTTCAAATGCAAGTCTCTCCTCCACCACCTTCCCTTTCTCCTTCTTCCCAGCCCTCCCTCCCCAGATCTAATTTGAACTGGAACGTCGTTACAGCCACGCTTGTTATTTCACTCATTATGTGGTGAAATGGAAAAACACAAAAGCACCTTTTGAGATTCCAGTCAGGAAAAAGCTGGTTCTCCAGACCGGACTATAACTAGGGGAAAACCTGGTTCATTTTTTCTCCAAAATTATGCCAAAATAATTGAAGGCTTTTTAAATCAATACAATCACCTAGGCTTAAATTCTTGGCTTAATATAATTAAAGTATTAACAGTCAAACCCTTTGAATCATGCATTTTTAAAAACTGATCTTGTTTCAAATAATTTCCCCAGATACTAACCTAACACTAACCTTTTCACAAAAGCAAGACAAAAATTGATCTAACACTCAACCCTGTTAGAGAATGATTTTTACAGAATAATGAAGAACACTTATACAGTACATGTGCAAAGATAAACGACCAACCAACGATTGGTCAGGACGAGTGGTGTTACCAGCCTGGGAACAGAGAGAAGATGACATTCTCAAGCAAAGCATGCACAGGAGTTGAGGACAGATATAGGATGGGATCACAAACTTGAACACTGGGGGGGAAAAGATAAAGGAAAAGAACACGGTCCAGTTTTCATCTTTTTCAAAATGGCTGAACATCTATTGCACACTAGGTATTCATTCTAATACTCTGAGAAACCTTTTCGGAGACATTTTTGTTGTTCACCACCTGTGTCTTCCCCCGGAACCATATCTCACACAAATATGACAAAAATGATAATATATCTTGGAAAAGCTGAGAAAAGCAGGACTAATGCAAGACCATTAACTTCAAAGTGTCTGTTATTCTTTCATGACTCCAAAGACAAAACAGTGCTAAGAGCAGTCAGTCAATGGGTTCTGTGTATACTGAACACTTAATGTTGTGAATAATTCATGGCGTGCGGTTAAGTTTGGAGAGGTGCTGTGGAACAAAATGACTAGAGGGTAGGTAATTGTTATCGATTCCCCCGAAGCCTCTCTCCAGTTGAGAGCGGCTTGGATAGACGGGCTCCGGGACTCTATCAAAACCACAAAATAAGCCCTGTCTCCATTTTGCCTGCCTGCTCGCTGGATATCTATAAATTTAACTGCGTTGACAAAGTGCCCAAGGATAGACCTGTTCGGTCAATCAATATGTGAGCAAACTGGCACCAAGTCAGCAGGCTTCCAGGCTTCCTGGCAGCGGCGCAGGGCAACCATGATGGCTGATCATCCCCTCTGTCAGTACACTTCCAGCTCTTTCTTAAATATTCTGTAGGTCAGCTCTTTACACGGTAATGTTTTGTAGATAGTAAAGACATAATTCACAAAACATTGCCTCTCCTTGACATCATGCCTTAATTCTTTAACAGACGGTTAGCCAATAACCTTTAGAATCAAAGAGCAAATCAGCTAAAAATCTATTTACGGTTTTCAGTTCTTAAGATGAATGTTTACCTTTGAGATGAATCATTTTGGGAGTGTGTGCTGTGGAAAACACTACATCAGTCAGAATGGCCAACATGTCAATCACCAGTGTTTGTAGATAATGTCCATTGAGGTACAGACATTATATCTAAACAAAAGCTTTGTCAGGACTAAAACCCATGTCCCTCGGTGGACAGTGGGACTGGTGCTGCTTAAATACCTGACAAATCTGGTTGCCATCAGAATACTGGAGTAATCCATCACACAAAGGTGGATGGAAAGTATGAGGGTAAAAACTCCTATGGGTTCAGGTGGAGGTGGTTCATGGCTACAGTATGGGTGCGGATTACAGGAAAACAAATGTCTAACAATAAAAAAGTCTTCAGGAAACTAGACTGATTCAAACACTTGGGGAGTGGAACCAGGAGGCATGCAAAAATGATAAAAAACGGATCCGTGCAAAAATTAGGTCACTAGGGTGAATTAAAAGGAAGATAAAGGTTACTAATACAGTTTTCCAGGTAGTGAATATTGAGGAGTTTATCAAAAGGGGGTAGTCATCTTAAATCTTTATCAACTTGGAAAGAAGGAAAATTGGAAAGAAGAGTGAAATTGACCAACCTTCACGCTGATCTGTTGGAAGTGATTTGATGAAGATGACCATGAAATGAAGAAGTGGACAGGAAGACAGTACAGTGAAACATGACAGTACTTATGTCAAGACAGTGGAGGTAAGTGATATGCAGAGGTGTAAAGTACTTGAGTAAATGTACTTCGTTACTGTACTTAAGTCTTTTTTTGGCTACTTTGTACTTGTACTGAGTATCAAAAATATAAGCAACTTTTACTCTCTACTCAACTATATTTTTTGATTTGTACTCTTTACTCCACTACATTTGAACTACTCGCTACATTGTGTTTGTGCACGTCAAGTCAACTTTGTCTGCCGTGGCTTATTTCTTGGGTGTACGAGGAGATACCGCCATCTGCAGGCTATTGTAGGTACTGGATGCTATTTGCCTAAATGCGTTACTCCGTTGTGAACGTAAATGAGCAGTCTGCCGAACGCCAGGTGTTTCACATAAATTAGCGATGACTGCAGTCGCTAATGAAGCTGAAGCCAGCTCTTCATGCAGTGCCAGCACTAATAATAACCATCCCTGGCCTTATTTGAAAGAAATGTTTTCATCTGCCGGTGTAAGAATGACTCTTACAGGATGCAGTGTCTACTTTGTTTGCCACAAACCACGAAAATAAGTGCTTTTAAGAATTCGTCAAATTTGCGAAAAAATTGAGGTAAGAGCCTATTTAATGCCAATTTAGCCAAATTAATCTATACAGATCATGTTTGACTTTACAATGGTATTGTGCCTTTTGAAAATGTTTTACTTATGCTTTTTTTGAAAATGTTTTACTTATGCCTTTTTTGAAAATGTTTTACTTATGCCTTTTTTGAAAACTTAAGTTTTACTTGGACGACTTGTTTAATCTGTTTTTGTTCTGCCATGTCAAAATATCGAGGCGTTCAATTTCTTTTCTATATTAGGAAGTAAAACCTCATAAACTTTCTTTTTTTTTTACTGACCTACAATATACCTTTGTGTTGAGGACTAGTTTTTTTTAGTACAAGTAAAATACAATAAACAATATAATAAAAAAATTAAGTACTTTTAAAATGGGATACTTTAAGACTTTTACTCAAGTTGTATTTAAATTGGTGACTTGTAACTTGTAGTGGAGTAATTTTTCCAGTAAAGTATCTGTACTTTTACTCAAGTATGGCTTTCAGGTAACTCTCTACACCTCTGGTGATATGGAACATACAGATGCATCGATGTACTGTATCAAGGATGGAAACTTACCCTTTTAAAATTAAAATGTACGAATAAATGACAAGGTCTAAAAATTGACAATGCAAAAGTATTGTTTTATTCTGTCATTTTCCAAAAAATTGCCCGGTTTTATTCACCCTTTCCTTTCAGTCAAGGAACTAAAAAAGTGAATAAAACAGTGAACTGAGCGAATACTAGCGAGGAGACTGCATTAAGTGTAATGGCACCTGTGATGGGTTTATATGTGAACTATAATCAGTGGATACCATTGACAAAAATAATGGGTGCCATTTTTAAATATTAGTGATAATTGTATAGGGCATTGCGGAATATTCTAAGTGATAACATTACATATAGTGCCTTTAAAATGCTACTAAGGACTACTAAGGTTGCTCAAATAATTGTGTTTCCCTCCTCGACACACACAGACACAGGCATCCATAGAACAGCATGAAGATATTTTGATAAAAGAAAAGCCCCGCTGCAGCACTTTATCCCGGGTGACGTATTGACATGTCACAGGGATATATGAAGGAGTGGCAGCAGACAGGAGCTGACATCCCTCCACCGTTGAGGGATAAGCGCTTGACAAATGAGCGCTCTTGCACAATCACACAGCGCTTGTGATTCTGCCCACGTTGATGGAGTCCTCTTTCAGCGCAGGGTCGGGTAAAGTGACCCTCAGCTAACAGGGTGAGCTGCCACCTGCAGCACCTCCAAAACATGCACGCACACTTAATGGATGAGAAGTGGAAGCACATAAATAGATATGCAGACAAAAAGGTGGAAGGCAATATGGGAGCTGGACCCTCTCCTACACAAAGTCTGACCCGCCCATCTACCTACCTCACACAGAAATACACAGGCGGCTCAAAAATGTCAAGACAAAGGTGTTGACAGAGGGGCCGCCAGCATATTTGTGTAGCTGCAGACAGGAATTGGATCAGGTGGCAATGGTAAGTGAAAAAAATGAAAAAAAACACACTAAGCCATAACAAGCACGTTGAATTGTGGTCTGACAAGTGTACGGGCTGGACAAGAGTGTGAACAACGCAGTATTACAAATCTCCTTTATGTCACCTCGAGGAGGGTACAATGAGATTTAAAAGATGACCGCTTTTTGAATGCACTCCATGTAAAGCTGTGATTCTTCTATTCTAAACCCTAACCATAGTGGATTAATTAAGCAGTGCACAACCATAAGACATTCTGATTAAAATAGAAATGTTACTGGATTTAATGTTATTTCATATTCCAAGTATAACTGCTCGGCATGTTACCACAGTTCAGCCATGGAGCTAGAAATCAAAAACGTAATCTAGATTGCTGGATATAGTGGCTGTTTTAAGCCCCTTAATCTCCTCTCAGGAGTATCAAAAACACATAACAAGAGGAGAAAAATAAGGCAGGCGTGTCAGAGGCCACTTGAGTGGAGCCCCACATGTTTAAAACCCAATCAAGCAGTTCGGTGATAGCACAGCCCCAGGACTCGTCTCCACATTCCTGGAGCCGGAACAAAGGCAGACTAAAAACATGGCTGGGGCCTTTTGTTCTCCATTTCAGCCAAGTAGACTTTTTAAAAGGTTACGGTTGGTTTGATTTCTATCTCTCGACCGGTGTGGCAAGGCTGGTGGAAAACCTGTTGTTGGGGCCAATGGGTTGACAGCTACCTGGGTGGTGTTACACAGTGGCTGGGCCTGAGGGGCCCTGCTGGCGCCACGCCACACACTACTGTAATTACCTGTGAGGGGAACAGGGCCCGTCTGCGCCTGTGACAGACAGGCCCTGATTAATAGATGAGACTTTAGAGCTCCTCTGCTTTGCAGTTTGTAGGGCTGCACTCTCACAACATGGAAGCTTGAAATCTTGTAGTGCTTCATAGAAATTCAATATCAGTTAATAGGAACAAATCCTTTCTTAATTGTTGATAAAAAAGGAAACAATGTTGCACAAAGTAACACAACAATGTTAAAAAATTGTGCCAAAGGGTAACAAATCGATTCAAAACAAGTTCTATTGATAAACAAAAGATGTGACTAACAAATTGATGAAAAACTTAAATGCTTTAGCTAAACAAAACAATGCTAAACAGAGCTAAAAAAAACTAAAAACTAAATAAAACTTTAAAGGACTGCTCCAATTGAGACAAATTGAAACTATAATAAAAATGACTAATATGTCATTTCATAACATTTTTATTAAAAAGCTATTAAATTTCCAATATTTCTCATATGGTACTTATTTTTAGAGAACAGCAATCATTAATTTGAGTTTGGTCTAAAGCGTCCGGAGCCTGTGATGTTTAATCTGCAAACTTTATCCATTGTGGATCATCCATCTGTGGTTCTTCTTAAAGCAGGAAGAGTTTGTTGCAAAAATATTCTTCTTGGATATTGAAAATAATGATGCTGTTTAAAGACGTGCATTTGGAGCAAGAAAAAAGTTTATAATTTAGTTTCACATTTCTGTAGCTGGGGTGTTATGCTCTGTTCGGTTGAGAATGGAAATATGGGAACCAATTGAGTATTTTCATAGCAATGGATGATAAAAAGAGTGAAAGGAAGCATGAATTCACAAACTTGTCTGAAAGCTACGCACAGGCTTTTAACAAAAATATTAAGTGATACCTGAGCATGTCTCTTTCTTACCCTGACACATCTACTAGCTCCAGACATTCAGTGCTATTCTGTTACATGTGCATTAGACATAGTGGTGCTTTCTGTAGAGCTGCCCCTGATCTGAGACGGGCACGACGCTGCCCTCTCCCTGCATTAGCCTGTTAATGGAGAAAGCACAACAAAAACAAATCCCCAAACTCCTTCTATGCCTAGTTGTGCAGGTGGAATAATGGAGACTTTTGACACAGTTGGATTTGAAACAAAATTCGGATACAGCTGCTTCTGCCGATGCCACACCTGGTTAAATTTTGGAGCCAAGCATGACGCTGAGGTTAGTCATTGGTGTTGGATAGAAGCCATAGTTAAGGCTAATGGGTGAGAGAAGTGGTTGAAGGACAGACAAAAAGAAAAGAACAGTGCAATAAGTAAGGACAATTGAAGATGTCCCAATGCCTATTGACGCAGATCTCTCATGCTCTGCTGGGTGGAGCAAGGTGTTCTGGGATTTATCAGTGTAAGGTCACTGGGCGGTTAATGGAACAAGATGTCAATCAAATACAATCGGCTCACTCCCACTCAGCCTCAAGGAGAGCATTCATCTTTCACAACAGGTGAAATCAGCAGCATGACTCATAAAGTAATTGGATCGAGACAACATTTAGGAGAAAAGGTTTCAGGGATCCTACTCATTTGCCATTTCAAAATCATACTCATATTTGTTTAGACCATACTTGGAAATTATGACTTTAAATAAATAACACTAGTATTTTACATTTTTCTATAAAGTGAACATGAAGGAAAAAAAAGTGAACATAATAAAATAAATAAAAATACTTAATACTAAGCTTTGGATATAGAAAGTGTTTTGTTCCTCAAGTCCCTTGGATGAGAAACAAAACATTACAACAAAACATCTATTTTAATATATGACAATGAATGATTTCTGTAAGAATCCTAGGGAATGGTTTTGTAGGGCTTCTGACACAGAACAAAACATTTATACAAGATCTGACCGAAACTTTACCTCGTACGTAGAGATTGGCCGGGGCAGAGTACCGGGTCCCAGCGCTGTTCATGGCAACACACTCGTATTTTCCCTGGTCGGACTCCTCGCTGTTCTCTATTTGCAGAGCTCCTGGATAAGGGATTAACAAAGTTAGCAGTCTAGAAATATGAAATTTGGCAAAAAATACAGCAGATATGTGTGACTTGAGAGTGGTCTACTGGTGTAACCCAGTTCATGCGTAATTAAATTTCTTAGACATGGAGACGGAGTTGAGGGAAAATGCTTACGGCATCATACGATTTTAGATGATTTGGCAAGTTTGAGGAAAGTGCTCACAGAGTATTTGCCCATTCGTGCTAAGAAGGAAAAGACTATTTGGAAGAGGGTCAATTAATCATCTGAGAAACATGTCACAACCACCAGTCAAAAAAATGACTTTATGAATAATTATGGCCAAATTGTGTGTTGTCAGTTTTATACTAGATTTGAAGATATAGTGAAACTATAAAAATAAAAACAAATCTCAAGAGGGGACACTTTAGTTTAATGTCCTATGTGAAAAAAAGAGCTATCATTCTGGGCCTCAGAAAGAGGGTTACAGGAGTAAACGATAGTTAAAATAAGGTTATTTTGTGACCACAAGACTGGGAGTAAATAGTGCATGTGACTGATGACTTTTCTGTCACACAACTCCCACTGCAGGTATCTCTTCTCCAGTCTTAGTTGAGACTATACTGAGCAGATAGGTCATTACTACATTCCTTCATTACCAACTATTTGACCATGACTCAGTGCGGCCCCTCGGGGAGCAGCTCCTCAGACAGATGGCTTAGATTAGTATTCACATCTCAAGTAGCTGCAGTCATCAAACCAAAAGCTAACATGTTGTTTCTAACAAAGCATCAAAGCCCAGGGGACATGTCTGGGTGCGGTCCTTTTGACACAGTGTCTATAACCATTGTGTAATTATTGCTACTAAATTGGAAAGCAGATGAAGAAAGTATATAGACAAAAACAAAACTTACCTGTTGCATGGATTTTAAAAATACATCTTCATAAATCTTGTTTAAAATATTTTAGCAGTATATATGTATGTCACAGTCAGTGATGACAGTCATCAACACCTTTCCAAAACAGCATGGTACTGGCATGAAAGTCTGCCAGCCAGCATGCAGTTTGAGGATGACAAAAATAACATTTTTTCCATATCATGCAGTATGAGATGAATACAACAAACAGGGTTATCACCAACCAAAGGGGACCTGAGTCGAGACCAAAAACAGGAGCACAACCGGGTGGGACAGTGACACGCGATAAAACCACCTCAGATCTCACGACACGTTTCCTACCTATCCAAGGTGTTTGCTGCTTGCTGAGCTCATCACTGTCTATGGCAGCATTGAAATGCTGCATACTAATGTAGGTGTCACCAATCTGTCAATCTGCCTATTTTCCCATAGGAGAACGCACTAAAGAAAAATAAAAGGCATACAGAAGGTTACTCCTGTGGCAGATGCAACACTAAACTCTTTCAATTAGTCAAACTACTCCAGCACAGGTGGACCGAAGGTCATTTTAAAGTTTTATGATACTAAAATTACATTAAGCCAACTGTGGGGGCTTTAAAGGTACAGTAGACAGATAGAAAGACAACACTGGAATATTAAATACACAACGCCCAACAGTTATAGTCATTCTGTACTTTAACTCTTCTTACAGTGTTTCAGAACGCAATTTGGATTCCTGTTACTGCGCACTGAAAGCCAAATATCACATTTAGGAGACGTATTTTTCTTCTGTGATGCTTGTGGACACCAACATCATCCCAATGTGTAGAACATGTTTATCCAATGGCTCATCTTTTTTATGCAGTATTTAACTGAATCTGTGTCTAAGGACACTCAGACAGTCAGTAGTTTGCACCTGCTTCAAATTGATTATATTTGTCCCAGACGTCCTTGATTTACCTCAGTGTTGTTGAACAGAAATCATGCTTTGACTCTGGGGAAAAAGCCCATGATTTCCATAAAAAGGGTTTGAAAATTCCACCTTAACAATCTCGCCCAGGCATCCTGTCCACATGCTGAGGGGCACTGCTGCATAGGCTGTATGCAAATGTGGCCGTTTCAATTTACATTGAGGCTGCACAGAGACGGCAGTTAGATCCTCTTGTGGCAACAACGGTCTTTAGTTTAAAATGCAGATCCTTGCCTCGTATTGTTGAAAAGCCAAAGGAAAAGCAGAAGACAATGTTTGTTCTGGGTGAATGAGTGCTTTTTGTTTATAAAGTGATTCGTTTTTCCAGTACAGGAGACAGCCATTTACAGAGTGACACCTCGGACTTGTGCTTTTTGCATTTCCATTTTCCTGCAGTGGGGTTGGTGACCATTTGTTTGTTAAGGAGACGACAACAGACAGAACATGGGCTGAACGTTTGTGCGGACGAGACAAGGAGAACGTAGGAGCGCAGATGAACCTGATGACACGGTACTAGGAAAATGCAGAGGTCTGGCATGAATGTGAGGGAATGGTGTAGACGTGACATTTTCCACACACGTTTTATCGTCCTTACCTCTAATTGGTGTACCACCTAGGTGGGAGTAATTTCAATGCAAACAGGGTGGAGAGATTAGTTAGTAATCCACTTACAGCAGTGGGAAAGAGAAAACATGGCTTCTGACAGGCTACAGATAAACAGAGTAGAAGCCACTTAAATGTAATGTGACTCATTTTGTGCCAAAGCAAGGACGTACTTTGGTAGGTATCTGTTGTCTGCAAATAACCAGCAAAACTATCAAGAATTTACGTTGTATTTTGGTGAAAACAGCTACAGCCACATTTGTCCTTGTACCATATCAAACTTAAACAGGAGCTTAAGCATATTTTTTTTAAATAGAATTTCCAATTTAAGATGACTCCTACTGTTTGTACAGAGCAGTAAGTAAAAAAAATCAAAAAGTCATAAACAGAAAGCCTAAACAAAGTGACATTAAAATGTATTTTGGTAAGAAATAGGTTAGCCTCTCGCTAATGAATAATGGGAAACCTTATATATGCAATAATAAAACCTGAGCAAACTAATTAAAAGGGATAACTGTGATAGCACTGCTTAAGCACCATTTTGCACTTCTGCGTGGCCCGACATGGCACCAGATGTCAAGAAAAATATGGCGGTAAAAACAGTTACTTTGAGGCCATTGCATATCAACACATTGTGCCAGGCACTGTTTTCATGTGTGAAAAAAGCAATTAAAGAGTGTTGCTAGAACTAAAAAGCCACAGTTTGGTCAAACAGTTTAGTGAAAACGCTCTATAGCCACTTTCACACATCCAGTGCGGACGTAATCGGGGTTATTTTAACCGAGCACAATCCGCACGTCTTTGTTCGCAAATGCAGATTAAGTCCGCAAAATGGCCGTGTTGTTAACGTTTACACATCTCATGAATCATTTGGTGACCTTCTGAGGACCTTAACCAAACAGTTTAAAGTAAAGTTCAAACAGTAAGAGGCTTCAGCTCCAGACGCACAGCGCTCACGTCATCAGCTGACCACGAAGACTACACTGTAATGTTCTCACAACGAGGTGTCATTAGGGTCCCTGGAGGATCAACTGCCGGTGTGAAAGTTGGGGGGGATTTTGTTCATACTATCAAGGATCAGCGGATACAAAAGTCGCAAAGTGGATGTGTGAAAGTGGGTTATGTGACTAAAGTTGTCTGAGCTTATAATGGCTTTACTTTAACATTGAAAATATGGGTATAGTCAGCAATGTGACAACAAACCTGGCAAAAAGAGAATCATCTTTCCACTTTACTATATAATCCAGGTCAGGCCAATGCTGTTTATCAATCAAATGACTAGTGCTGAGAACAAAAACAGCCCATTGATTTTTATTGTTATTTTGGCAAGGCTAAATCTGAGCTAATACATCATCGTCTGACCTTTTTGTAACCCAGTTATGCACTTTAAAAAGAAATACTGTGAAAAACACTCTTTGTACTTTACAAGGTTGTGAACTCATGTATCACTATCAAAGGTTGTGGAAGTTTGGAAACAGCTACGTTGTCATAACTGCCTAGGCTGCAGCGGAGCTAACTAATAAAGGTGACAGTGACAAGCTGTAGGAAATATTTATGTTTCCTTGTGATCAAAGACAATGCAAGTTATACATGACAACAAAGGCCTATTTGTATTGGCTTTTTAACATTGTCTCGCAACTGTCAGTTGCTGTTGGCATATATGGCATAATATAAATATAATCACCTGAGCGGAGCTGTTTGATGCGCCCATTGCTGGTGCTGATGTCCACCGGAAGCATGTCCTTGTACCAGGAGATCTCTGGATCCGGGTTTCCACTGGCGGCACACAACATGGTGGCAGTTCGAGTCCTTTCTACCACTCTCAACTGCGGACCCATGTCGATGGTAGGGAATCCATGAGGTATCTGGTCCTCTGTAAAAAAAAATTAATCAATTAAAAGGGCAAGTCAAAAACAGAGGAAAAACTGAAAAATCGAGTTTGGAAGTGTCAGAAAGTGCACTCTCTGCCGTGAGAGCTATGAAGTGCAATGAAGCTGGTGAGTCGGCAAAGACCAAGAAGAGCATGTAGAGCAAATACATTTCATGTGCTACAGGCCAAAAGCTAGTGAGAAGATGACCACAGCACGAGTCAACTAAAAGACCGGGAATGGTTAATCCTGGTCTAATTTCAGATCCAGGTGATAGAAATTGTATCTCTGATTGATTATCATAGCTGTCTTATTACTCTGCACGAAGCTATGGGTTTAGACCGAGAGAAGGATAGTGACAATCTGCCTTGGGGCATCCATGCATAAATGAGCCGCCTTAGGCTTAGCGTGCTAAACAAGCCTATTTGAATAATCCAACTCATCATGATGAAAGTACCACATATCCATGACAACAAGTATTCTTCACAACAGAATATGCGGATGTAAGGTAAATCGGATCAGGTTTATGCTGACATCATGGCATTTGTGATGAGCCACAAACACCTCCACTGTATTATTATGTATTTTTGTGTTGTTTGCACATTTTTTGCTAACACCAGATGACAGTATTACATCCAAATGTATGTCTCACGAATGTCAACCTAGTATGCTGCAGAACTCTGAATTACAATTTACTGTGGTTTACAATTTCTGTCCTGTCATGTTGACAATCTAATAATCTTTGTGACAAAAAAAACTTGCCATTTAAGCCAGACTGGGCTAAGATGTAGCTCATGACTCCATCTACAAAATGATAACAGGTGACTTGAGACAGCACTCTCTGAGACACAACATACCTCATAAGACTGACATATCTCAGATTATTTCAAAGAAAATTGAGATCAGGAGTTCTTGTTGCTCAAGGTATTTGCATCTAGGTGGAATGAGTGTATCCAAAGCTGTTTAATAATTTGTTAGAGACATGACAAAGCCATGCTCCAATATGTCTATGAGAGCCCCATAATAAATCATAATTTAACCTGTGGACAGCATTATTAAAAAGGAAACAAAATGGCCCTGGAGAGATTCTTTTTATCAGCTTGCTCTCAGACCTGTAATCTCTTTTATCTTTGGACTCATATGGAAATGTGTCCTTGGGGCCAAATGTTAAGATGAAATACTTACAACAGGGCTCATGAATGAAACTTGAGTAAGAAGATTAAAGAAGTGTTAAAGTTGGTGCACTGGTATGAACAAAAGAAGACTGCCTAATAAGTGTCAATGGAGGCCTCTGACAACATGAGAAAATTATGTAAAATCTTTAGTAGGTCAAATTGTAAATTTCTTGTTTATTCTACTGTTTATGTGAAAATGAAAAGCTTAAAAAGGGACCATCACAAACCCCACTGCAATACAGATTTAATTGCTTGTGTCAACCTAACATTCAGACACTAAACAAATGCCTTATCAGTTGTGTGCAATGTTACAATATGATGAGAGCTAATCTTACATGCGCTTTGAGAAATTAATATTTGATACAGTAGTCTCTTGACAGTATGCATGCCAAGACTGTAAGCATTTGTTGGCGACATATCCCGAAACACTTATTAAAGAAAATCAACAGTAATTGTTTACTTTGTCTGGATATTTGGAGCCTTTCCATGTTTTCGACTTTGAGGAAGTTATGGATGACAAAGTTTTAGGGGTGAAAGGGCTTTTTTTTTTCCTATGCCTGGTGTAAACCTATGTGACTTAAGCTTGAATACGAAAATGGGTGTTGGCCTTCGGTTCCAACTCCAAGATGAGCGTTCGGTTCCTCCATTCAACCTTTGTTCGGCATGTAGCCTGGTTCGTCTCATATTCAGATACAGTTGACAGATCTCTGCATGGTCCCTTATCTTCGCGGCAAGCCTTACTTCCTGTCTAAAGATATCGGATTCATTTCAGAGAATGCAGGCCACATCTGGATACCTCTACAAAACAGACAACTCCAGCACAATGAAATAGTACTCTTCAATTTGTCACCGAATGAGTAATGGTAACAGTAGCGGCCCTGTGTTCCTCTGCGGTTTGCTCAGTCTAACCTTCAAAAAGGCGAGACAAGGTAAAACAAGGGAAGGAGAGATGGAGTACACAATAGAAAAGACCAAAAAGGCACTTTGATATTGTACAAAAGCTGGAGCACATTTCTAAAAATACATCTTTATCAGTACAATGTAAACAAAAACAGTGGCAAAGGTTCAGGCGGTTGCAAATCTGTTTTCCATTATTTGCAAAGTAAAATGTGGATAAGCTATTGAATTATGCTAAGTCCATTGGGAACTGAAGCATCACCTGCTAAAATTCACTTAGAACATGTTAATAAGGGCCACAAATCAGCTGAGAGGAAACCCAGGGTGCCAGAAGAGTTGGGCCTGTTTCCATCGACTGGGAGGGGGTACAGCTGGTGTGGGTTCAGGTGAACTTGTTTGGGGACTTTGGGCTGTGTTTGGGGACCTTAGAATAAAACTAAATTATGTTCCGTGCTTGTTGGTGCAGTCATGCAGCAACACAACTCTGCATAAAGCAACCATAAGGATAGAATCTGACGATTTTCTTCAAAGTTAAACACAAAATTATTTGGCTACTTAAAGACACTATTTTCAATAGCAACAGTAAAAGCAGCACAGCCTTGAAAGTGTTCAAGTGTGAACCTATTGTGCCAAGTTCTTCAACATTTCTAAAGCTTTGAGAGACTTGCAGTGCGTGAATGATGTTTGAATAGAAAAAATGTGTACATTTAAATCAAGCTGTCAGTCTACCAATGACTCCTGACATTTATAAAACGTTCACAGCCGTGTTGTTTTTTACTTGACTATGACTCAATACACTGCATGTCTGAGTCAGAAAATTATTGGTTTTCCTCTCTTGCAGTTTGACAACTTGTCAAACATACCTGTTACAAGGGAGGACAGAACAACAACAAATGCAGAAATGTATAATTCCCACCAGCAGGAAAACCCCTGCAGTTATTTTTAACTAATTTAAATATACATGCACTTCCTGACTAACATTGTGGATAAGCCAAGCCTAAACTTAATTCTTGGAGGTTTTGAGAATTGTTCAAGTGAATCCCAAAACTTGAATTCTTCTGTCGGTATAAGGTTATGGTTTCTCAAAGAGGCGCTGAGTCAAACTAAAAAACCTGAGAAGCTAGATGTTTTGTCAATATTATATGCATTTTGTGGAAGAACACCTTTACCCAAAGAAATGCAGAAATATCACCGTAAGTGTTCTGCCTATCACACTATAGGAATATTTATTAAGTTATCGGCAAATGTTCCTGGGATGTGAAAAATGCTAACCATTGGTGAAACGGGGTAAAAGAGCCCAAAGGAGTTATTACATGAGTCAGCGGCTCCGTCATATCAGAAAGCACAAACAGGGAATAATTTAAAAGGCAAACAGCTGCAGCAAAGCTCACACTTTTAACCCCTTCTTTGGTTGGAGGTGCAAATTACCCCCTATGACAAATGGATGAGCTGAATATAAAACTGAATTTCTGGGTCTTTGTGACAGAACTAATGCTAATACTTTTCTTTTTAACAGAAAAAGCTTGCGACAATCTCTAACACAAGAAACATACACTGCTAAAGGGAGCCCCACAACAAGCCTTTAAGAAAAACAAAGAAATTCAGCAGAGATTCTGTGAACGCCAAATTAATAACCGAGAAAATAGTAGACATGATTGAAGGACAATGAGATTGTACAGTTGAAAAGCAAATATAAATTTTCAATAAAAATAAAATAAAAAATAAATGTCAAGATTTTTATTCAGTAAAGCAATGGCTATCAATATTATAAATATCGACATCGGACAACATTTGGATATTGGCCACAACGGCCAGATAAATATTGGATTTTGATTGTTATCAGATTCCGGCCCAACCCTACTTATCAAAGCTATTTCCACTCAATAGAAATGCTATTGGGCAATTTGTAACAGTTTATTTTTCTGAATCATTGTATGTTTTTTCAAATTATGTCCAGAAGTATTTTATTCAGTGTTTACTGGTACTGACCCCAGGGAATCCAGCTCGAATCCGCAGAAACAAGATTTATTCTTTTAATAGAAAAGGAAAAAAAAACACAAGGACGGCTGGCCAGACTTGTTTTCTATTAATCCATTTCTAGTGTTAAAGTCAGCAGGTGACCGCAAAGTTGTTATTATAGTCCAAGGGTAAAATAACCATAGTTATTAACGATTTAAACTATACTATTTAAACGTTAAACTATACTGAACATTCAAGTCTAACTGAAGAAGTAATACAGAAGAACAGTAACATTTCAACAGAAATTGTCTAAAGCCTGCGATGAGAGTGAAACTTACACTTCTTTGGAAGGATATCCTTTCTTTTCTCTCTCTGACATTGGGTCCAAATGGCAGACTCTTGACGAGACTATCAACGCCTGTCTCTTTGACATGCACACCCATCACATTTTCAGCTCCATACCATACAAGCTCAGACTGGGTTTTTATTTCATAAATTGACAACTTGAATAAAGGAGAACCACTTTCAAAGCTTCACTTTAAAGAAAATGTTACAACGGACTTAAAAGTTATTGTGCTTTGGCTAAACTGTTAACATAATAGAGTAAACAGCAGGGATTTCTTGAATAGTTAAAAAATTGTGCCGCTCACAAGAAGAACTTTAGAGTCTTCAGTGTCCTCGGCTTTGGTTAAATAAAAAAAAACCTGCATGTTCTCTCTGTCCACATTTTCGTCATACTACATCTCGCTGAGATATTTGGTGGGTATTAAGCCCTGTCTGTCTTCTCTCTTGTGGCTGGCCTTGTCTGCCAAGTTGTCATCCCAGAAAGACAAAGACATGGCTTTGTTCAGTCTGCTTTAATTTGGCAGGGAAAGAAAAGGATCTTGGAATATCTGGAAAAAAACAATTCAACGGAAGAGTGAAGGCAATGCAGGTTGATGTTTGTCAAAAAAGGGTCTTTAATAAAAAATGTTATGCAGGAGTGCAGTTCATCTTGTTTTTTGCAAAGCCAGAGCAGGGTATTGTGAATAAATACCAAAGGCCTGGTGTAATGTATTGTAGTTAATCCATTAATCAGATGAACAATGAAAAGAAAAATAAACAACAGAAAGTGGTCAGCTGTGACAAGATTTATGCATTGTGCACAGAGATAATGCTGTAGTAGATCTCTGCGTTCTGTAAAGCTTTGTTTTATTTCGTGAGGTGAGTCCGTGTTGGAGCAAGTTGCCGTTAAAACGGCCTGGATTTGCAAATGACCAAAGGCAGTGCCAGGAAGCCGTCAGATGCAAAACTAGGTGTGCGTGAACTGGTTCCTCCGTTCTGCGAAAAATAAATAGGGCCATTGTTCTCTCAATAGCCCTTTATCACGCACATCGAGTCACACTGCAATATGAGCAGCTCAGCAGATGAACATGTTTACGGTGAGTCTAGCAGTATGGGAGGAACAAGAGGGCAGAAGGGGAAGGTTTAATGTGGTTTTATTGTTGTAGTACTCAATTAGAACAACAATAGGAGTATGGGCAGTGCACAAATGTCATGGGGAAACACAAGCAACGTCAGTAACAACTGTTAATATGGTAATTAAGAAGACATGATATAGGAATGGTTATGTCAAGGAGCTGTGGTTGTCCTGAGAGGAAAAACTAAAAAAAAAAAAGGAGGGAAAAGAGGAGTGAAAGGGGGAGGGGTGCGTGCCAACCTCCTACCAGCTCCAATTACCAGTGTGAGTGGAGCGTGGCAGCTAGGGCGATGGGTCTAATCAGATCCCTGCTGAAAGGGAGTCGTCCCTGTCCTCCCGTCCCACTGGGACACAGTCGGAGCTCAATCCCGACCCGACGTCAACCGCCACTTTAGCCCTCAACCCAAACATACTCATCTCAATGGGGAAACACTCCAGACACCCCAGTTCCCAAAGAAGGAAGGAGCGCAGCACAGAGGCACAAGATGCAGCACTTTAGTGTGTTCAGCTTCATTTGCAAGTGGCTTATGCAAGAAAAGACGAAGTCACAAATTGCACGGGTAATGTACCCCGGAATATTCAAGAGATGAAAGAGCTTGTCCTCACCAAACGGCGTAATGTATCTATGTTTGAGCACCATGTATTCTACTGACACTGAAAGAGCACTTTGAAATCTTATGTTGGACTAATGGTTTGGCAAGATGCATGCTTAGGAAATGGTCTTGTGCTAATGCATTCAAATAACCATGTAATGCAACCAAAATGTGAACTCCATTCTAGCATTGTGAACTCAAAGGCTTGGGCCCCACATCCATTGCCCATTAGCCCTTTGCCAGTCAAGAAAGATATCTGCGTTCAAACTGCATTGGAATAAATATTAAATAATGGGTGCAGTGTAATTGAATATCAAGACTATTTTTGCTTGAATTGCCCTGCATAGAATATTGATGCATTATATCAGTAACCATCCTCCTAGATTCGATATCGATGCCTATCTCAGCATGAAAACATGGCATTAAAAATTAAGTTGATATTAAGAGCTTTTCTCAAGTTCTTTGGCTTGCATACATATCTGTGATTTCATTCCTAGTGAGAAATAAAACACCTTATGATCTCCAACATGCTCCTATTGCCTAAGTGATGAATGATAACAATTAAAGGTGATGTCTTCTTTGACGACACAAACAGACCACAGTGGCGGCAGCGACTGCCTCATGAAATATTACTGCACTAAGATCTAGCCTTTTATTCATACATCACTGCACCTTGAATAAATAGTCGGTTTATAGACATTGTTTCTATTATTTATACTGTATTTATGTGATGTGTGTATGAGGAGGCTCCTTTTACCAATTTACCTACAAGTATGAAAAAAAGACATGAACCTGAACCTGGCTTTGGGGGTAAAAGAAAATATGTATGTATATATGTGTGTGCAGAGTGTAGCCAAGGGAGCATTATATTGTCATCAGTTACTTGAGGGAAAAGGTAACATTTAGCAACCGACTCGGCTAATTACTGAAGAGGGAAATCTGTTTTCAATCAAAACAGATTTTTTCCAGTTGTGTCATTAAAGTCTTTCATTTTGTGTATTAAAAACTGCAACCATTACATGACCAGAGTTTTCATTAATGATTCCCCTTTCTGTTTTGTGTTAAACTAAATAAAGAGCAAAAGCTATTGTCTGTCTCAAACAGTCCTGAGTCAATCTGGCATACTGAAGTAGACAAGCTGTCTGCAGAAACAAAGCACATGGCCCGCGGCTGTTTGTAGCCAAGAACATTGTCGAGACAGACATTTGCATCTGCCAGAGACGTGGAAGTATGTGTGAGAGGTGTCAGCAGCAGCAGGAGGTGCAAAGCCAAAGCTAATATCTATTTGGAGCTCCATGAATAGTTGGAGCTCTAATAGTGTGTAAAACATTCATCAAGTTCACTGCGAAAGTGCCTGATTGTAAATTGATTTGTGATGAAGACGGTGGTGATGGTCATGCTAAGCTTTGCTAAGTGATGAAGCCTAATAAACATGTCAGAAAAGTGCTTCGTGCAGACATGTGTGAGGACATATGGGATATAGGATGGTATGTACGGTATGTGTCAGACCACTAATGGGTTTTCTTTTAAAGCTTTTGACATTCAGACACCACGTAAAAAAGCTCTCAGAAAGGTAGACAAGCTGACGGGGAATTCACAAAACTGCCTCGGCACTTTAACATGCAAAACTACGAAGGGCAAGATGTTCTCTCACATGTTCTGCCACAGAGGGCATGTGAGCATGACCCGCCTGCTCTGTGGAGAGATGCGTACTGGCAGAGCTCCCCCCGCCGATGTCTCCTCACCAGGACTACACGACACAGGCCAACATCAAAGATAGGGCAAAGCATTGATGTAATCGCGCTGTAATGAGATGAAAATGGTGGAAATCTTCATAGAAGAAGAGAGAAAAAACAAAGTTCGGAAGCTGCAAAGAGGTAAAGAAAATGCTTTTTACAGAAAGGAATGTAACAGTATGAACAGTGACGTTTGGTGATTGCACAACACTATTTGTTCTTTTCTATCACAGAGATAAGTGTGTTTACTACAGTTCGGATTAGGCAGTGAGGAAATGAATGCAAACGTGCAATGAAATGTGCATTGAAATACATCTGAACATCTTGTCAAGCCTGTTGTCTCTGGCACGCTATCTCTCGGACCAGGTGTTACGGCTGTTGCCATGGAGATAAGCGAGCATCAAACAAACACTCCTGAGGGTGTGCAATGTGCATACACAGCCACACCTGCACGCAACAGACCATCACAGGAACACAGCCATAACAAAAACACTTAATGTGGCCAATAATGGGTTCAGGAGAGCTTGAATTACGGAGCTGTTTTTCAAGGAGCCAAGGAGTGTCGCCAGCATCTGAGTTCAAGTAAAAGTACAGCAGGTTTTATCATTTTACTTATGACTAGGCACTGCAGTAGTTCCATTACAATTAGTTCAGGCTCAGTTCGTCAGTCTCTCACTAGCAGCTCAGTACTAAATTAGTAGTTTCACCCAATAGTTTACACAAATAACTTGTACCTCCACTACTTCTACTTGAGTTAATCTTGTTCAACAGTGACTACACTTTTACTTGACTACAGAATTTGGCTACTCTCTCCTCCTCTGCTGTTTACTGGGTGTTTATACAAGATTTCTTGTAATAAAAGGCTTGTAATGGATGCCATGACCTTTGAAATAATACACTTTTTTGTCTGGCTGAGGAGAACATTTGGCCCTACTTCCTCGCCTACAGGCAGATAATCAATAACAGTCATCCAACCCCCTCCCCAAACTCCTTCATTTTCATCCCCAGCTCTGTTTTTATCATCTCCCTCTCTCCACTTTCCTTTTTATCTGCTCTTCTCCCCCTTTCTCCTATCTGATATCATACTTCCACTGTCGTCAGTATGATCTACGGCCCTGCCAGACGCCCCACGCCGGTTATTTATGCTGTGTCGCACCAGTTAGTTCATAACCGTGGCCTTCAACCCACACAACCCAAGGGTGGTCTTGTGAATTCACATGGTTATGCTGACCGAGTCACCTTGTGGGACAAGCACTGCTGCACAGAATCACATCCTCCATTAACTACGAGGAGCACAGCTGTAGGCTTTCATTCGGAGATTACGGCTCTGGCTGCTGCCTCGTGGTCCTACTAACAGGAGTTTGATTGAAGACCCCTGAGATTATGGCATTACCAAGTACACGGTTTGTGGTTTCCCCCTCGTTTTAATGTAGCTGCAGCGACGATAGAAAAACCTCAGGGCTTATGGTAAATATCTGTAGTAATGTGATGTGGCTAATAAGACTAGATTTTCCTCTAGGTGTCTTGGGGAAAAAAAATGAACAAGGACATGACCAAAAATCAGGAAGCGTGACGGTTAATAAAATCAGCCTACTAAAGGAAGCGTTGCGGCGGTTTTGCAAATAAATGAAAAAAAAATTAATTGATCCTCTCCACAACTCAAATTAATCATCGGTGGAGCTTTATTGTGACATGTTTAGTGTAATTACGGCAGATAGCGATGGCTTTTATGAGTTGGGAGAAAGGCAGTGGCTGTAGTGGAATGTGGCAGGTTGTGTTAATTAAATCCTCACAGACTGGGCTCCACTGACAGCCTTTACTTATTCTTTCAGTGACAGATAGTGAATAATACACAGTCTGTGAGGTGCTGTCGACAGCCTCTCCTTTGTTTGGGTAAGGTTTTGAAGAATTCACAGATATCATCAAAAATACATTGTCATAACCTCTGTAATGCTCATCTTGACAAGCAATAATTTCATCCAATTTGTGATGGAAAGATCAAAATGTGATTTGCAGTATTAGTTGGTCAGAAAAGTTTGCTTTTTGATACAAATAGACCTTGTTTTTCTTTTGTTTTTAAAACCACAAAACAGTTTCACACTTGAGCTCGTGTAAAAGTATGAACATTCTTTAACAGATTAGTACAAACAAACTAAATGAATGTAGTGAACTCAATGAAACTCCATAAAAGTAGCCTTTTGGTACAACATTTCCTGAAAGGGTTTAGACGTGTTTGATTATTATTGTAATGTAAGCCATATACGAACACACAATGAATGGTTACAGAGACCCTATAGCTGATTGCTGACAGCTATTTGGCCTCTACATTTTATAACAAGCTGCTGCATGTATTGCATAGATCTTGTAAACAGTCTTGCTTTCCTTTGACTTTTTAAAAATACATTCGTGCTTGTAGTTTTTTTTTATATAAAAGTAAATAATTTACACTTGTAAAACTCTTAAAAACGCACCAATTCTCAAGTGCTACAACATTTTCCTTTCAAAATAGTACATTTATTGAATTCTTCTCATACAGGTGTCACAGTTACTCTAATTCATTAGAACTCTGATTGAATAATTTCCCACTTGGAAAGCCTAGCATACTTTCCTAATCTCATAAAATAATGTGCAAACAGGTTAAATACTGATGGATATAAAAAGTGCAGCCTATTGACAGCTACAAGCACCGATCAAGTCCAACCTAGAAAGAGTTAGCAGCTGGAGTAAATGGAATGAGGCCTTTTCATTGCGAGTAAAATGTCAGGCTTAAGGGCGAGCTATGAGGCTGAGCACGAGTCAAGCCGCCTGCCCTGCCTTCATGGGCCCAGCGGGTAAGCCTGGAGGGCCCCGTGTGTAAATGTGTGAGGAAATAAGGTCAGGGTGAAAGGAGTCCCATTAGCCAGCTCATTGACCGGGGGTATTAGAAGCCCCCTGACACCGTAGTCGGCCTATCCATACTCAAGCCTACTCAAGCCTGGGTAGCTGTTGACTCAATGGTCCGCACAACTTTAAGGTGGAGTCAACATGTTGTGCATTATATTTACTGGACCAAACCAGGCGAGACCAAAACTATGACCTAAACTATTTTTATAGACCAAGTAAAGCAAGGCCAGGGTCTGATCTATGAAACAAGATACCAGTGACCAGGTATAATTTAATAAATAGTGGGGGCCAGTTGGCAGAAATGATTGCCCTTGGAGATAACTTTACCAAAATGATGTGAATGCATCCATCAGTTGTTTAATCATGGCGTGTAAATGTTTTTATACTGAACAGTAGTTTTAATGAGTTCATTTTATTTGAGACAGTGCATATTAATGAACATACATTAGACACAGCCACATAATAGTTAATATGCTAGAATGCAGCCTCAGGCTAATTTCCATTGTTTCCGTTGTCCCAACATTCTCACACATTCAGACACCAGAGCTGTGTCACTGGAGGCAAGGTGTCTTGCCCAAGGATACAACAACAGTATGAACAGAAAGCAGGAATTGAACCGACAACCTTCCGGTTATAGGACGACCGTTCTACCACTGAGCCACTGTTTCCCAGGTTTTAATTTGTCTTGAATAAAATAGAGCATACATATTTAGTAAAAGCAATAGCACCGTGAGAAAGGCAGCCTTTTGCAGTTACTCCTGTACTTTTACCATTTTAAGTTCTTTCCAAGTGCTCTTCTTTGTCTTTTTCACTTTACTTAATAAACTATAACACTATGGTTTTTTAGGCATTTTATTTTTTATTTTTTTTAAGTATTTCCCTTGTGGTTTGGTAAAGTAAACAAGCAGAAGCCAATATGAAAATGAAGCAGTCAAGTAACAGAGCTACAACCAGAGAAGTGTCGCTTTAGTCCAAGGTATTATGTGAAGTGCTGTACTAGGCCAAAGTGATTGAGCAAAATGAATGACTTTCTAAAACCTTGTAACTAGGAATAAAAATGACAAAAATTATTGAGTTGAATTCAGTTGTAAAGGTTTACTTCAGAAGAAAATTATTTCTTGCTTTCTAGTCAAGAAATTGCAAGTGAATTGAAAACCTTGAAAACATACACATCTGCTGTAAGGTTTGGTATTATGTCACATTTAAATGATAGGTCATTATGTTATTGGTAGGCAGAAATAGAAACAGATGATTGTGTCTTTTTATGAGCTGTAACAAATTATTATACTGAACAAATCAATACATGGCAACAATGGAGACTAAACATTTTTTTTAAAATAGAAAACCGGGCTCAAGGAAAACGGCCATCTGACAAGACCTGTTATCTTTAAATATTGGTTGTTCTCTCGCATTGAGATTAATATATAAAACTAAGTGAGGACAATGCATTTGAAGTCATTTTTCCACAGAATCATCCAAAATACTGTCATCCCAAAATCTATGGAGCCATGGCTATTAACCATTACTGAAGGAGATAAATACAGCATGACACCGAGGCTGAGGACAGGTGGAATATTTGTAGAGTATAAAATGTTTTAAGCAAACTAAGAATAACCCGTGAAGCAATGAACGAATTGATTAGACCATGGATGCCTCCAGGCTTCAGAGCGCAGAGGTGTAAGGAAGCATTTGACTTGCAATTGACCCTTCAAATATCAATTTGACTCAGCGGCACATTTCTGAATGACAGTTCCCATCAACCTTTTTTTTTTCCTGTAACATTAAAAGCAAAATACAAGGCGTTCATTTTCAGAGACTTGTGGTTTCATGGTTTAAGTAATAACCAAAAATGACTAATCGAAAAAGAAGAGGAGATGATTGTAGAGCTTGTTCAACACTGAGACGGGCTCCAATGGAGAAAGCAGTGTGTGGCTGCGAGTTCACGCCTGGCAAAACACTATTGATAATCACATTGGTCACGCTCTTGCAAACAAGTTAAATCAGTAATTGAATAATGAAAGCTTGTTGTGGCTGTTTGTGGCAGATATTTAATAGCAGCTGTCAATTGTTGAATATGCCTGTCTGCTTCTGACATTGTGCAGATATTAACCAATGTGCATGTCACATCACATCTCTAATATCTTCACGAGGCCGGCGGAAGACATTTGGATAAGTCGATATGTCCGGGCAATCAACGGTGGCCGGGAGCTCCCAGGTGCAGTATGTAGAGCTGGTATAAATAAATGCATGGCAGTGGCAGGGCACAACATTTGATTGTAATAGGCTGCAGAGTGCTGAGGGTGGGCATATTAACAAGAATATCTATGCAATGTTATGAATTATTTATTATCTGCCTGTACAGAAGGAAGAATGTTTCCGTTTGTAGTTTCTGTGTTCCAAATTTAATCTACTGCTTGGGCAAAAGATTCACTTTTTGAAACCATGTAGAACATTAATGGGCTGTTCAATGGATCGCATTTGGCCCCATTACATACTATTAAAATGTGTCGCGAATGTCTGGCTCAGTAGTGGCAAAAAGTCAAAGTACTCTAGGTCTTTAGACATGCTGCATTTTCTTTAAAACTTTCAGCTTGTTGCGTTTTATCAAAACCACTTTTAAGTCATTAGGACAGGCTACAGACAGAGAAGCTGCCAAATGCTATTATGACATCGTGACTCATGGAAAAATTCACCACCTGTGCATAAACAAACATACCTTTATAACTGACCCATTTATAGGTGCAATACTTTTATCATGTTGTTACTCATTGACCTCTGCGTGTAACTCTTGGTCTGGATGTCTGTTTCCTGGTGCGCCCCTGAAGCCATAAGCGTGATGAACACTGACAGCGTGCACATACCAGACATTGCAGTCCTCCCAGATACCGCTTGCCAAAAGCATAGAGTAATTGACGGACAAGTACAGATGATAAAACGATGCCTCAAAGCAAGATCCACTCTATCCAGATGTCTAAAATGTAATAAGAATGTAGACATGTGTCAGACTGAAATCATGGACATCGTCATTCTGGGAGCATTTCGAGTGGTAATTTAAAATGGGAGGTGATATTTCTTAAGTATCGCTGGCAGCTTCCACTTTTATGATTATGTTTACGCGGTTTGATTCCCAGAGCATTCTTTTAATGGTTTTCAAAGTTGGGCCAAAGCTAAGAGCAGCATAGCACTATTATAACAGGAATGACCCAGTGCTTAGATTAAGGCTATTGCCCTGTCAACATGTAGGCACATATTTTTGAAAATGACCCTGTTTACATGTATATGATGTGTGTATTTGTGACACTTCTTACAGAGTGAGGACTTCCAGAAAGTATTTACTGTATACAGTACATGTGTAGACAGAAACAGGTTGCCAAAACAGTTCTATTCTCTCAAGCTCATTTTTGTTTAATGAAATAGGCATGCATACATCCAAATTACTGACAATAACAATAATGGTACTAAGTTTTAGGACGACTTATATCGTACAGTGTTGATCATTTTGTGTGTAATGTGTTGCATTGTCCATACAACTTAATAAAAAGCTGGTAATATTGGGTGGCAACTTCAGAAATGACTAAAGAATCAGATTTTATCATGGTTTATATAACATTAACCAAGCAAAAAAAAAAGCAGAAATCATGCTCATCACAGAAGAGAGACTGGAAACTAAGCTAAGTTCTTAGCAACAGTCTTTCTGATGCTAACGCTATGCACAAGATAAAACTAATAGTCAGTTCCACTCTTTCAAAAGTAGAGTGAAGCCCTGTACTGTAACTCTGTAGACTTACCATGCCCCATTCAAGCCTCAGGCCCTTAATAAGTCATTTTAGTAGGCAAGTCTTCACACTACAACAACATCTTCCACAAGTAAAACACATATCTTTAACCTTGGCTACATTCTAATATTAAGTAACCGGAGAAGCTAAGCACACCGAGCCCTTTTATAATAACCGTCCTTGAAATTTTTGCTCTTGTGAAGAAGTCTGCTCTTAAAACCCGACTGTAAATGTGAACAGAGCCTGTAAGAAAGCAGGCTGGGGGCCAGAAGAGTGAGTCCATGCTGCCATATTGTGTGAGTCCTTGGGAGAAGCATGCATAGACAGATACACTTTGTACATGTCAGGCTGGATATGATCTACGAGGCTGGGCCTGCAGCCAGCAGATGGTGGGAGAAATTAAATCTGTGACACCCAGCACACACAATGGAGCTGAGGAATACAGTAGGGGTCTACACCTGTAGAGAGAGTGAGTTTGTGTGAGAACGGCATGTCCCTGTGTGCGAGCAGCTTTATGCCTCTGGATCCCTGCAGCATGACAAATAGGGGCCGTGCCTTAAAAGGAGAAAACAAACCTGTTCTGCCATCGTTTAACTGCCATTTTCAACCACACCAACTGTCAACTGCCTTTCTGTGGGATTTTTACAAGTAAAGGTCAAAGCAAAGTCCAGACCAAGGATCATTTAATTCTATTATATAAAACCAATCTGGTTATATAATTTAACAATCATGTACATTTACAAATGATTTACTTGCTTTATGGTTTCACTCTAATCCTCAAATGACTTTCCGTAAGATCCAGAGTTCTGTTGTCATAATACATTTCATTAAGATATTTGATTTGCTTTTTGAAGTATAAACTTCTGCATTGCAAACCTCTCATTTATTTCAAAAGCTGCTTCTGGCTGACTTTAGTTAGACTTTTGGCTCCTTCTTTGAGCATTAAAACTATTCCTTGTCTATGTTTCATTTAAGATGGTCAACACTACACAGTCCAGGACTTCCTTGTATGGGCTAAAAGTAACCTTTACACAGAAAACTTAGTTTAAATTTGATCTGTACTACCTCCTTTTTATCAAACCAAAGATCATATATTTTGTCCAAACCATGTTCTCAGGGGATGTTTCACACTTGCAATTTTCTTCTGATCAAACCAGAAAGTACCAAAATTCAGACCAAAGGCAGCAGTGAAAATGGCCTTTAATAAGAGGAAGGAACATGGAGTATTTAAAACGGCATGAGCAGCGTTCAAAGGGAGACTCTCTCCGAGCGGGAAACTAATGTGGGGGAATCGCGGTTACACAACAGACTTTATTTTGGTCTTTGTGGATGATTTGAATAGTGCAAAGTAAAGGCGAGGATTAAGTTGTCGGAAGAGCACGGTCTGGTATTAAATCATTCCGATATAGCTTCTGTATGTATTTATCTTTCCTGGGAAGAGGTGCAATGAGATTTCTATGCTGTTTATCCACTCAGGTTTGTTGTCCGCACACGCCTGGCTCCTGAGATATTTATTACTGGCATTGTGTCGCAGTCATTTTCTGCCTCTGCACTGGGGACTATAATGGATGCCAAGCAAATAAAGGCCTTTTCTAACCAATGAGGCTGTAATTTGTTTACTGCCACCAAACACAGTCAGCACAGTAAACCTGGGATTCCATATTCAACTCCATTTCAACATGTTTATTTTGTGTATATAAACATGTGCACTTCTACTAGTGCTGTGTAATTATGACATCTCTTCCATCCTAAACATAACAGAAGTGGAGTGCAATGTCTAACACGATTTCACTTGCCATCAGACTATTTTTCTCCTCTGAATCTATGCATATATTTCACCTGACCTTTCCAAAAATCACATTTTTCTGAGCGCTACATGGTGAAAAAGAGTTGCTGAGGAACTTAAAAAAAAAGGTGTGCCGTGTCTGGTCTGAAGCAGAACTTTTCTAATTCATGCTCTGACAGCAGAAGATTCCTGTAATGACGGGGCTTTTGATCTGCTACCATTAGATAACATTCCTCCTTTCGAGAGACGTGTCCGCCGTCTCCTGAAGGACAAGAGAATGTATTCTGTTCCGACGTCACTACAGCCCAGTTTCGGCTTGCATTATATCCTTGAACAATCTTATCAGGTCACATAGACATTTGCAGATACGTTTTGACTGTTTCTGCTTCTCATGCTGAAGCATTTGTGAAAGACATTGTGCACACTGTCTCTAAGCCTCTTCATAAATTATTTAAAGCATCCTTGCACCTACACTTGTATTGGGCAAATAAGCACTTGTTCTACAAAGATCTTTCTTTGTAGATGACTCACATAAGTGGGGAATTTATTATTTCTGCACAGTTCATCTCTTTTTTCCTTTTGCTTTAATATATTAAAGTGGCAATAGTTAGCTGTTTGAGTAATAGTTATGAAACATACATTTAGAGTATTAAGAAATAATCCAAAATAAATAAATGTGGTAGATATACTATTTCAAGAGAAAGCTTAGAAAGTTCTATAACCCTTTTTACCATAAGTGCTATGAAAGTAACTGTAAAGCAAATGGTTTACTACCGGCATTCGCTGTGTCGCGTTAGTGGATTCACTGTCGGACTCACCGCTTAGAATTGTTTCCATGGTTTTAACATTTGGGAAGCATAACTTAGCATACGTAGCAAAACCAAAAAACTGCCTGTTGTTTTACAGTGTCAATATTCAATTTTGTATCTTTCCCTAAAATCAACTCACTAAAATCAAACATTTTTTCTCAAAAAAATTAACAAAAGTTACCATACCTTTTTATTTTTATAAGCAGTCCCTTTAATAGAGATAAATATAATGTGTGTGTGTATGTGTGTGAGTGTGTGTATGTGTGTGCATGTGTGTGTGCTCGTGTGTGTATGTGAGTGAGTGTGTGTATAGCTCTCCCGGTTTAACTCCCCTGTGTGTATGTGTGTATGTTTGCGTGTGTATGTGAGTGAGTGTGTGTATGTGTGTGTGTATGTGTGTATGTTTGCGTGTGTATGTGAGTGAGTGTGTGTATGTGTGTGTGTATGTGTGTATGTTTGCGTGTGTATGTGAGTGAGTGTGTGTATGTGTATGTGTGTGTGTATGTGTGTGTGTATGTGAGTGAGTGGGTGTATGTGTGTGCTGTGCGGCGCATGTGTATTACATTACATGTAGAGTACATATTCACCTGTAAATGCTGTTTATAGAAAAGAGACACCTGTAATTATATTTATGGCACACACTCACCTTTTATAGTAATAACCATCTGTATATTTATATTCATTGTACATATTACCTATAAATCCTGTACATCTTCATATCCTGCACGTATGCAACCATTGTATATATCCTGCACTTTGCTGCTATTGCACTTCTGGTTAGACCTAAACTGCATTTCGTTGCCTTGTACCTGTACTTGTGTAATGACAATAAAGTTGAATCTAATCTAATCTAAAAATATGGACACTAAGTCCTCATAAGAAAATGTTGGAATGAAGATTATTCCTATTTTCTCTTGGAATAAAACAGGGTTTTAAATTCACCTGAGGAAAAAGTGGACACATCAATTCCTACTTTGGATTTGGCACTACTAATGCAGTGCAAAAATGCTTGTTACATAAAGACATGGCTGACCGGCGGGTTTTATAGGTAGAAAAGCCAAATGGCTGCTCTCTGGGACTTCTAGTGTTAAGGTGTCTTTTATTGTGTTTATTGCACATACTGATTAATCCTAACGTCATAAAGGTTTTCTGTTTTAGGAACAAGGGCTAACAGTATTATCATCCAATTCACTCTCATACCAAAAAAGGAAGTAAGATTGCTACATTAGTGTTTGCACTGCCATGTGAGACTTCCGACTTCATGTTTATATTGAATCTCATGGTGATTTGTTTCTACAAGAAAAATATGGATTATTATTCCACAGTCTCAGTTGCTGATAAGCCTCTCCCAGGGCTCGTCAGTGCTGGGTTTGCTGATATAGGCCAATTAAAACACAGTGCATTTTAATGGTGTTGCTCCCGGCAACAACATCAAAAATGGAGAAAGAAACTGTCAATGTTACAACTCCACAGTGCTCCACAAGGCCTCATCAGTTTAAGTTTCACGACATGGTTCTGACACTACTGGACTCATTTCTCGATCCAAGTCATTACATTTTAAATGCTCAATCGAATGTTAACAGCGATGCAAATAAGAAATACAGCCTTGGCTCTAAGGAGTGGCGGTGCACTCCGTTTAAGACTGATGTTGCTGAGTCGAGATGTCTTTTCTGGCTCCCACCGGTTTATTTCATACATCACCGAGACATGCACCATTTACCTGGACGTTTAGTGAGGCAGATCAATTCAACAGGACTACTCAAGGTCGGAGCATCAGCATCGTTACCCGAGTAATGACTCATTGTTCTCTCTGGTCATCTGCCGTATAGACCACTGCTAGACTGCCTGCATTTACCCAAGTTACACATGAAACAACAAGGAGATAGTTTTTTAGATAGTTTTTTTCAAGTAGGGTACTATATTAGCTCTAGCAAATAGCAATGGACAAGCCAACGCAGAGCCAAAAAAAAAAAGTGCACTTTTGGACGTAAAAATATAGAACACATGCAATAAGTGATTGCTCATATACTGGAATGATGATATAACTCTCTGGAAATTAGGCAAAGCTGCATTTGTGATTGGTCAACTATTTGGGATCAAAGTTTTAATACCTGGCATTGTCGTAAGATTACTGCACTTTTGTCATATGGATTTGGTATTTGTAATATATTGTGCTACACTTTTTTCAGTATATGTATATATTCCGGCATCAATTTGGAAATATACTCCTATCTACAGGAATACTGGATTTGTGGAGGTATACAGTCTGTATGACCAGAACAATTTACAAAACTAAAACTTTTGTATGAAAAAATAAATTAATAAGTAAATAAATAATGCACTGTTCAAACATGACATACATCTAAATGGGGCTTAAATTTTACTTTGTTGACACCAATATTGCTATGACTAAGCTCTATCAACTAGAGCCAACAGTTGTGAAATACAATTATACATCATAAAACCCAATAAAACTAAAGTTCAATTACAAGGAAACGCTGGAAGGACAGCAGCCAGATTTCTTTCTACACCTCCTCCTCACTCCACTTTTTTTCCACAATAAACACCCTGACATTTGACATTATCATCATAATTTTGCGAGCAGAACAAACAGCAGCGAGACACAATAAGAGCCACAATTAGACATCTCGAGCTGACTTCGGAGCTGCATGTCAGTCTCGACGGTGTGACCTTGGAGACAGGGCCGTGAGAACAGCCACTAACAATAAGCAATCCTGCTGCGGCGTGACAGAATTACATAGGGCTCTAAAAGGTGCTCAAGTCATAACTTTGGCCAATGTGAAAATATGCAACTTTCTACAGGTGGATTCAAGAAATGATAACAGTCTAATCATGTGTTTGGGTTAGGAGTGAGATTATGAAATTCTTTGGATTGTGGAGGTTAGCCATTATCCTTCAGTCAACAAGAACAAGAGATATGTGTGAGAATAGACACCTTAAGAGCAATAAACAGCAAAGCACATTTAGGTTTTTTTAAACATTTCACACACAAAAAATTAAAGTATGTAGATCTTTCAGGGGGATGTTTGGAAATAAACTTGAACTTTCTTTTAATCCTCACCAACAATCTGATTGGCCCAAAAAGGTTCCTGCACGAAGGAGGAAAACAGTCCAGCCAGACTTTACCTCCACTTGTATAGTGGAATAAGAATAGTTTAGTTTTTGGAAGCTTGCATTCTATGTCTTTAAAAGAAATGTGCTAGAAAAGCAGAAAAACAAGTTGAAGGTCTAGGATATTTGACTCATTCAAAGAAAAACAGCCTAGAGTTTTTAAATACCTTTAGTAAAGTACAGACCTTGCTAGTAAACCCAGACCAAAAAAAAAAAAAAAAAAAAAAAAGCTTAATTTTATTTAATAAATATCTAAAACTGAGAACGTTGGTACGATGTGTAATTATTAATTTCATACACCCAAGCACTTGATCTGAGGTTACATCACCTAAATTCAAACATGTGACTCTAGATGTGACTCTACATGTGACGTCTTCATCACCATGAGTGCCATAATGCATATTTTCTAGGACTGGCATAAAAAAAGAAAGAGCCAGTATATGAAATAATCCTAATTATGACTCAACCTTCCTTTGCTCTGCTAAAACCTATAATCCATATCAACTTATCAATAACATATCAATGACTTCATCGCTCTCGCTTTGTCTCACTGTATTATGATGACAACTTACATTTAAAACCATAAAGGGGTGATGCTTTTCTTGTGCAATGTAACAACATAGAGTTTCTACCTTGGTTTATTGGGCATTTTTCATGGTGATCGCATTCACTCATCTGGAGGGCATGACTGCAGTCTTCTATTACAAGTTACCCAGCACCACTTCTAGAGCGCCTAGGACTTCATTGTTCACGTATAAGGACTGTGTTCTTGTCTGACATGTATTTCCGTTGTCCACCATTCGACATGGCTACACTCTGATGGGATTCGCAGTCCTTAAACCTTCAGGCTAGCACCGCGCCATTAGCGAGGAGCATCATTAGTCTCAGTCTGTTTGGTGCTGCCCCACTGTTTTCTCGTATAATGCGGCTGAGACAAACTTGATGTATCGCCACGCTGCAAACAATCGTCTAAAAATAGTCAGACTGACGACATGGCTCTTGGAGGGGGAGTGAGTGAATATGCATTGCAAGTCTATAGCTTCTCGTGGTCCAGCTGTTCACAAGAGTCTTGACTCACACATCCGAGGGCTAGTCAGAAAATCTGCTGCCAATGATCTCATTTAGTTTCTGTTCCACTCAGGGATTGGATTAGCACCTGTGGCAACTTGGGAGGTACATTTCAAAGCTGAATTGAAAAGCTTGTATACATACAGTACAGGGTTAACAGGCTTTAAATAATGTGACTAATAAAAATGACAAAGGACCAAAAACAATTTGGAGCCTTGCACCAAACAAAACACGCCAACACTATATCAGCTTTCATGAGTCCTGGAAAACATCAGAGTACGTGTCTCGCTGGAACAAATCAACTTGGCAATCGGAGTGCACTCCTGTTTTGAAAGATATATCTGTCCGTCTTTGCCTTTGCTGAATGTTCGGCAATGACTTGAATTTCAGCAGCCCGTCGTTTACCTTGGCTGTCTGCCACCTGACTCTGAGCAGGTAGAGCGGCACTTGCTAGAGCTTGCAGGGTGAAAAGCAGCTGTCCACTGTTTTTTGGAAATGAACCCATGTTGTTTAGGTTTGTCACAGCAAAACAATGAGCTTCAGGTGGCTCATCTTTCCTACGAGTGTGGATTGATGTAAGATTATACCATGACTACACATGACTACAAGGCACTTTTCCAGATTTGAGGTCATTTAAACAACCCATATATAGTTTCTGTCCCACCAATGAAAGTGGGAAATATAGCAAGAAGACAAAGCAATGTGAGCAGTAAAAGTACATCATGTGAAATAACAAACTCTACATGTGCGTAGCATCGTTACAGAGTGTTTCAAGTAACAACAATAATTATGTCCAATCCCTTGACATAAAACAGCACATAAACAATGAAGATTGTTTCCTATCATTTACATAACTCAAAGCACACCTGATACTTTCTTTAACGCAAAGCAGGACACCTCTATCTCTTCAGTTATCTCCCTCACTTAGAAGGAAAGTATAGACTTATTATTTTCACTGCAATAATTCTGAGAGAAAGGGAGAAAGCATTATTTCCACTGAAGATTATGGTTAAATTTTGTTAATATTGGTAGAAAACAACAACAATGTAGATTTTCTGTATCAAACTGTTTGTGTCAAGATTGTACATGACTCTGAGGTAGCCGCTACAGCAGTGAGCCCAGCCTCACAGAGAGAACGACCTGATACGAGGCACGTCTGCGGGTGAGAACAGTTGCTCACTGTTGAGCAAGACTGTTGTCTGTCTTTATTCCTCTAAATCAGAGAATGTGAACTCTGCGTCTTATTTTACTCCTGTGCTAACACTCTGATTAATCTCCTTACCTTAATGTGCGCTTTGTGTCATGTTAATGCTGTTTGTTTGCAAAGGAAAACAACATTCCTCATGAGAAAGTACAAAAGAGGAAAAGAAAGAAAACCTTTATCTGCATAGGAGAAAAAGTCCCTATGGGTAGATTACGCAAGCCCAGCCGATGATATCACCAAATCAGCGTGGACAGGGAGAAAGGGGAGTGTGGGTGTAAGAAAGATGGGATTCAGACTGTCTACGGAGAGCCTGTATTTGTTGAATGAGGGAAGATCTGCCTAAATACGAGAGTAATGGCTATAGAAGGCCCTAATCCTCCTGCTGGCCAGCTCAGGGGCTTTTTTTTAGCCTTTAATGAAATCAGCTCCTGCTGTGACTCGCAGCCACATGATAAAATTACTGTCAATTAGGAGAGAAATTTTTTGCTTAGACGACTTTGATACAGAAAGGTGCAGAACCTTTCTCCACATCAGTTTCATTTGGTAAAATGATAGCATATTGGTACTAGAAGAATTAAAGAAGTCTTTATGCTATGGCAAACGTCAATACAATAGTGTAATACAAGTCTGTACCACTAGATGGAGTGACGAGCTACTGGAGTAAAAAATTACTAATGCTATGGTCCCCAGAAAGAGGGAATGATTATATTAGGACACCTCCGACGGACAGCCATTTTGTTTTAACTGAAGTTCACCTGCTTTGAGTAGCAATTAACCAAGATCAGCCCTTATGACCTTTTGCCTTTTTTAATTTGCACAGGTGGTGACAAAACAGGAAGTGAATAAAAGAGGCTGAGTTGGGATCTAAAGAAAAATTTGCTTATGATGGGCCTTTTTTGTTGTGACGTGAATCACGTAAATTTGCTCTGCCATTGACTGCTGTTTTGACTTTCAAAATGACAAATTTCCCTGTTTCAAGTACAGTGATAATACAGTGGAAGACAACAGAGGTAAAACTTGAAGGGGCATACACTAATCCTGTAAAATCCTTTATATATCCATGCAAAACCTAAACCTGGTACTTGACTTGAGCTTATTTTACTTCTTATTCTTATTTACTTCCTTTAATAACCAATGAAATTCTTTAGCCATAGTTTAATTAGCAACTGAACTAAATAAAAAATTAGAACAACAAAAAGGCAACTAGAAGTATTTGTTTGAGTTCAAGGTCATGCGTTGCAGAAACACTTTTAAAAATGCATTCCTTGCATTTGTCTTGCTTTGTGGAGTTTGCATTAAGATATATCTGCTCCTCAGAGACACCTCCAATACCTTGAATCCTCAGAGTTTGCAAATGTTTATGTATGAATTATTAAGGCAACCGTTATATTTGCTTTCGGATATACTGGCATCAAGGAGACAAAAGCAGCAAAGAAAGAGGAAGGGAAGGTAAAAGGAGTGAAAGGCAACGAAGGAAGACGTGGAGCAAAAGAGAAAAAGTCTTATCTTACCTTCAAGCACTGTGAGCTTGGCGCTGGTGTTGATCTCGCCGGCGCTGTTGGTGGCTGTGCACTCGTAAATAGCTTCATCTCTGTGCGTGCGCAACGGCTGGATTCGCAGAACAGAGCCCGAGCCATCGTCAAACTCAATCACCTGGAAGAAACGCCAAGGCAAACACACAATGTTTTAGAGCTTGATTTTTTTTTTTCTGTGTCATGGTATATTATAGTTATTTTTCATTTAATTATTTGACTTGCCTGTGTTGTTTCTTCACCATTTTCTTACCCTTTTATTGCAAGCTTTTTAAACAAATGAAATAAAAATAAAATCTGTTTTAATATTAATCTATATGTGGCATTTTAGTGTGCTCTTATGTGTCCATTCAAGTAGTGGGTAACACAATAAGCTATATTAGCATCCCTTTAAATGATAAACACAAGTCTCTAATTGTGCATTTACTGTATTTCATCCCAAAAAGAAACGAAACCTGCACTTGGACTGTAAAACGTCTACAGGCAGCATGATTAACTGCAATCTTTTGAATTCAATGTTGAAGGGACTCTTAAAAACAAAAGCAATGCTGCATGCTTGAAATACATTGTATTACAAAAGCGGCAGTGGTCAGGAACAGTGCCAGTTCCCACCTAAGGCAGTGTCTTCTGTTTGTAAGGGTTCAAAGGGAGGAGGAGAAATACATCAAGAGAATGTATGGCCAGAGATGTCAGAAGTGAGGAACAGAAAGATGAGCCCGTGAGGAGTGTGAAAGAGATGAAGCAGACTATATAAATCAAGATGGAAGGAGATTAAAGAGTAGAGGAGTCTTTCTGGTCTCGCTCAGGAAAGAGGCGAGGTTTGTGTGAAGCCCAATAACAGCCAAATGACTGTGCTCCTGTAGAGAGGCAGGACATTTTTTAATGTTAACTGAGCATCTCACGACAGGCAATAAAAACATGCATCTTTCTAGCTACGTCTAAAAGGCAATATGATCGAGTTTGCACAATATGAACAGCAACATTAGCTCTCTAGTTTTCTCATCAACGTGTCTGTTAGAATCTGTCTCCAAGGATTAGCCCTGCGATTATCAAGCATAAAGCACCTCACACCCAAAGCTGCTGTGATAGAGTTCAGCAATAATAAATAATTAGGAGAAAATATATAAATAATCAATGTCTGTTGGAAGTTAGCATGTTATGTCAAGATACAGTTAAAAAAAAAAAAAAGCAATAGTCCGTATTAGAAATTTTGAAAAAGTATAAGTGCTTTGTCCAGGAGGCATTAATTAATAGTTAACACAAAAATTACATAGAGCTGATTATTTTTTCAAATGCAACGTTCTATCTATCATTGTATTAAGTTCCTCAATAAACAAGAACCTACTTATCACAAACTATACAAAGTCTTTTATTATTACTAAAACCCTATAGTGCAAGATGGCTGCCAGTATTGTCACAATCCAATAATGCTTTGGTGTTCTGTGGGAATTTGGAGTCGTGATTTTCTTTTTTCTACTATTCAAAATATTGTCAGCAGATAGGACATCCATGCTCTATGTGGCAGCTTTATAGTTTTTTATTCATTTTTTTACATTGTGGTCTATGGGGAAAATCCTTTGTGTGCCACATGGGACTTTGGTTGCAACAGCACATTGGTGCAAGAGATGATGCATATATTGTGATGGTCTCCTGCACATCCATTCATCTCTATGGTCTCCTGCACATCCATTCATCTCTGTATATTTATTTAAACTGCACCACATCTTGAAATTCATGTTTCACACTGCTGTTGTTATCCATTACTAACCATGCTATTTCATATCTAGACAAATGACAGGCTGCGACTCTCATAGATATGTAGCGATTGTTTATTAAGGCTACTAAGTGTAGAAAGCCACACAGACACAACCATTATTTAAAATATAAGCTGATTCTGAACTGCTTTGCTTTTGGATTTAATGTGTTAAAGTAAATTTGTGAACGTGATTAAAGAATAATTTGTGCTTGGGTGGGTTCAAGTACGTACACATCTGTTTGAGAGCATTTTTGAATCCAAACATCACACATGAGTGCTCACCTCAAAGCGCTGCGAGCTGACTTTTTTGCCTTTCTTCATCCAGGTGATTCTGGGTTTGGGCTCCCCCGAGGCCTGGCACACAAATGAAGCAACTCCGCCAGAGATGCCCGTCTGGTCCTCAGGGGATTTGACGAAACTTGGCAAGCCTGAGGAAGACCAAGCAGAGGGATCAGGAGGAGATTGAAAAGTGATTAGAAAAAAAAGAAACAAAATCAAAAGTGGAGGGAGAGGTGATACTGGCTTCTATAGCCGTTATATCAACATGTAAACCCCAGCTATCTGTGGGGCATCAGCTTCTCATGACAGAAGCAAAAATAACAAAAGCCACAGTGGAACGGTTGCAGCAGCTCAGTGTGTCTTTGGTCAGCCTGTCACTCTGTCATCTTTCATTTTTCACCTCAGCATTGACATTCAGCTTGAAACTTTACAGACAATAAAGTTATACTGTGAAAACTGGGAGCTGTATAAATCTCACAAGGCAAATAAAGTCTTTTTTCTTTTAATTTGATGTTGTGGGAGAAACACATTTTAGGTGATTGAAACGGCTTAATTCTGTTTCACAAAAAAACAGGATAAAACTAAATTGTGCTCATTCAACGTCTTTATGACCTCCTAGATAATGCATGTTTACATACACACAGTAGATAAGGGAGGAGAAAACCTGAGAGTGCCGTCCCCTGTTTGCCTTTAGGATGGACTTACCGAGCACCACACCCACTACCTTTGTGAGATAGACAAATCTACATTTGTTTAAGTGACAGCCCGTCAAAGCGTTGAGTCTACACTGTTGCTGTATGAGGTATTCACAAGGCTTTAGTTACAGCCTCAGATGTACATGATATGTGTCAGGTTTTGACAACATGACACCAGGCCCTTTTCACCGGATTCGTAGCTTGTGTTTTGCTGGATGTAATTTGAAAAACAAGTAGAGAAGACGTCCATTACAGTAGAAACTAAACGTAAGAGTCGCTATATTGTGTGCTTTTGGACAAAACAATAGTGTATAACAACCACAGGAAAACATACTGTGTCTAGTTGGTGCTAATTCTGAGGTTACAATGTTCTGTGTCCTTACAGTTTTTTACTAGCTAAGTGCTGTATGTCTGTTATTTGCCTTAAATAAAAAAAATGTCACTTTTGAATAGAGTTTGCACACATACAGATTAATCAAATATTTGATCAAACTAGACTAGCACATCAACCTAAAAGAAGTGCAGAAGTGATCTTTTGGATCTTGAGTCACAAAATCAAACCAACACTGTATAAAAGCCAATAAGCACTTTTGGGGGATGAAGTTATTTATAATATATTTAGCATTTTTATTTTTGCTAAATTTATCATCTGAAATATTTACACAGGGTTTGAAGTATTTACAGCATGACCCTGCAGTGCTACATTATCACATTCTCCACAAAGTATGGGCGTGGAAATGCAATCTGCAATCTTGAAGTTGCCAAACAATTGCAGCAAATAATATTCACACAAATGTTTTACAATTGTTTTATGCAAGTTTTTTTTATTTTTTTTTAATCTTTCCCTCAGAAATGGAGACACAAGACAGATAATTGATGACACTGCCCGATAGAGAGACACAAAATGCACTTAAGTGTAATCCGATAAGCCTTTCCTGGCTGACACCCACCCACACTTTTTGTCTTGTGTGCGTTTTTACATTAACAATGTGTGTAGCTGCAAGGGTCAGTGTCCTGTTAAACAAGCTTGTTTCTTGTTTGTGACATGGACAGAGCTTTCAGTGAGTACATTATATGGTCTGCCTGTTCTATTATCCCCCCTTTGCCTTTAAGTGTCTGGCCTACAAAAGTGTTGATTAGTGTTATTTTAAGATATATCCTCGATTGAGCTTTTTTCCAAACCAATGCAATGCTGCACAATAACAAAGACACTGAGAAAAGAGACACCGGCATCGCAGTACATTTCACTCGGAGCTGCAAACATTGCCATCAGTTCTACAGATGTGACGCCAGGTGTGGGATGGTCTAAGTACGCGGTTGACACCTGGCAGGAAATTGGCTTTTCCGCTTTTTTCTCTTGTGTCCACTTGTGATTGGATCTCAGTCCTCTGCTCTAAATGAAAAATAAACACGTGCTTGTGTTTAGACACCAAATCTCAAGAACAACACAGTGGGTCTTTCCTCGGTGTGTTCCATGGAAATTAGATGGAAGTGTTTGTCACACTAAGACAACCCTTAGAAGATTCAGGTGCAATTGCAAACGTCTCCACACCCCTTTTAAAATCTCTAATGATTCATAATGTAAAAAAAATTGATTGTCCTTTAAGAGGTTTTACACTTTAACACACTTTTAGATTTTAAGTCTTTTAGGGAACAGCTTGTCATCGTGGTGCATCTTATCTTGTCAAGGCATCTGCACAACTCTCTTTAAGTCGCCTCAAAGATTTTCACTTCAATTTAGGCCTGAGCCGTTTAAATTTCTTAAAAGAGAATGCATGCAATTGCTGAATGGTGAAAGACTTTTGCTAAAATGTGTTGTTGCTGCTGAAATGTTGAAAGTGTAGGGTACTCTATGTTAGAACCTTTGTACCTACTGTTACCTATTGTGGATCTTTGATGTACAGATTCAAAGAAGTTTCAAGCTCCTTGTGGTCTTTTATATTGCTTACACTTTTGCTCCAGGTTGACAACAATTTCCTTTTTGGAAATTAGATGACCAAAGATGTAAATGGACAAATGATTTTACTAGTTCATCATCTCCAATTGACAATATTAAAGCATCAATAGGCTTTTTTACAGCCTTTTAGATACAGAAATCATTTGAAATGGACTGTATTGTGGAGTGGCTGTCAAGCAGTTTTGTGGTCGGCACTAATCCGACAAGAGCATCCATCTGTGACCCCTTCATACTCCCTAAATCCACCTGACATTTGAATGTTTTTTTTTTTTCCAGGTTCTTAGACTGAAAGTGAACAATAAATCCTTCTCTGTGGCTCTGGAGACGTAAGTGTGAGTGACACGGAAGAAGCGACGGGAGAGGCGTTTTAATGATTCAAACCTGATAAGCTGTTAAGAGTGTATGCACAAGCATGCATCGGTGCGTGCAAGTTTGAATCCTCGAGACCCGATTATCGCTTCTCTGCATTCCAAGGTTTCTTGCAAACATATGTCTACAACGCTCCTATTTAAGTTGATGTGAGGCCTTTTCACTTTGTTGCTAAGAATTAATCACTACTCAGCACATTAGAGGAAGCTCAATGTCCCTGTGTTGCCGTAAACATTTAAGTGAGCAACCACTGGGTTTTTGTTGCTGAATAAACTGGCCCTCACTGAGCTATTTCCAGATTAATCCTCTTAGACGAGCTTTCCTGAATTTTGATAGTTGACCCACGACCTGAAGGAAAGCCAAGTCGGAGCTGTCCAGTGTTAATCCAGGTCTTGCCAAGAATCCAATCACTAAAATCTCAGTAAGATCTCTACTGACCCTGAAGCGCCGACTTATTGACACGGTTAACAGCCGGCCTGATACACTCAAAGATGGAGAGTACTAGGAAAGTACTAGGTTTTAGGAAGCCATGTCTAGCCTTGTTTTCACATATTACGTGTTTCCACTAAGGGGGTATCTATTGACTTCTGACTTACGATACCCAGGTCTTGTGAAATCAGTGAATATGATGTTTTACAATAAATAATTAGCCAGCCATCCAAGTTCTTTTTGTTTTCTATATAAACATTTAGTTGGAGGCAGTACCAACAGATGCTTAATAAACTGCATCTGGACGCAATAGACAAATCAGAGAAAATAAATATCACATAAAATCAACCCCATGTTAGACTTTGATTGGTCTGAGGTTTATGGTTGTTTTTTAGCTTTCTAAACTACAAACAGAAAATGAGAAAAAGACTAGTTTTAGTGAGCCACTCTTTACTGTCACACAAGATGATTTTGTTTTGCACTTCCCAAAGTAAAAGCTAAAGAGGGGACTCTCTAAAAACAACTAGCATGATTGGGGTTTTATTCCCTGATAAAAGTTTAGCACTTTCCATTTTTGCTTTGGGCTAGCAGCACCAAAACGTGACAAAATGTTGCCAGTTGGTCTTTTCCTAAATTGATTCCCATTTTCTCCAACATGAAGAAAACCTGACACCGAATCGTGTTAGTACTCATTTGAGGGGTATAAAAGTGGGACAACACAGTCCACTTACTTTGGGACCCTTCCTACCCTATTTTGACAATGGATCCTTCCATACCAACCCAACCCGTGCTGTTCTGTAGAAAACAAGCCTTTGTGTTCCTCCATCACTACAGCACAACTCCTGGGTAAGACTATCAAACTGTTGGCTTTGTCGCTTCTTTTCTTAGACAGACTAAATCCACACTCGACCCTTTTTTCTGCGCCTGTGTCCCATTTTCCTGGCTGTCAGGCAGTTGTCACATGAAAACAATGGCAGGGACGAGGTGGAAAACACATAAGCCTACCTATGCAAATCCTTCCCTCAGCCAATGACTGCTCAATTTGAGCTGCTGACTTTCCAGGCTTTGATGCATCACATTGAAAACTCCTATTTGACACACTGGGGTTTAACTTGGGCCCTCCACTTTATTTAAAAAAAAAAGCACTGACAGAACTGTCAGGCTTAGTACTGGGAGCAAAGTGTCAGAAAAAGGAGGATCAAGCCAGATATTGTTCTATTAACTGAACAATGTCTATAAATTCTAACAGATTAAAAGACAGTTACTGTAATTGCTCGATTAAAACATCACAGAAGGTCTAAATTGGAGACACAAAGCAGGATGGAAAATAAAACACCATTTTTTTCTTTCATGTAACAACTAATGAATAGAATGAAAGAACTAATCAAAGAAAAATGCTATGAAAACCTTCCAATCCCCTTACCTTGTTCTCATTATCCTCATATTGTGTGCCATTTTTCAGTCATTGTCAGGCTCTGACTTCTTACAGAGAAATTAACCAAAGGAAACTCATTTAAAGTCATTCACAATGTTGCACAGGAGCCAGTGTAGAATTTTAAACCCTTAAACTTTAGCTCAAGTGTGTATAAACTATAGTGAGAAATCTAACGAGAAGGAGCTATGGCCTGCTGATGTCAATTTTAAATGGAGCTTTGGGGCAGGCTATGGACCCATCTCCACAAATTCCTGAAATTAGCTACTTTCCTTTGTTTTAATTCCTCTAGACATATACTTGAGGTGACCTCTCACCCAAACACATTTTGTCATGTGTTTTTATTCTTTACTATACAGTTGATAAAAATCTGGGATAGAAACATTTCAACAAACGTACAACAAAAATGATAAACATTTTGACTGTACAAGCTTATGAATATAGGAGTTTACATGGAAATGCGTTTTGACAACAGTAGCTTTTTCTCGAACTGGATTTGTATTTGCTCTTTGTATCGTTTCTTTTTTCTCGTCAGGGACCACTGAGACAGGGTGGTAATAAATGCAGAGGCAGCAGGGAGAGTGGCGTAAATGGCACTTGTGTGGCTAACAATTAGTGTATTCCCAAGCCTGCCAGAGTGCCCAACGAGAGCTACTCTGCAGTGTAGAGTATCAGGAATCGATACACACACAGCACACTGAAAACCATTAATTCGTATTAATAATGGATTAGCAAGTTATCATTTTCACGAGGCAACACTTAGTGGAAATTTGTCTGATGGCATCAGCACTGCTTGTTTTAATGGAACAGTTCCATTAAGGTCTTTTTAGGCCATTAGCAAGCAACTTGTTTGCAATTAATTCCATATAAAGCCGCCTCCCCTGCAAGTTATTTACCCCGATAGAGTCAACTGCACTTCAGGCTGTTTGTTTAAACCAATAAACAGCATGTTTCTATGTGTTTTAACACAAAGGAGCATTGTGTTCCTTTATCGTTTTCAATTTACTGTGTTGCACTCACATTTAAATGGAGCCTAGACTTCAACACCATTAAGCCGGGTTTCCATTACAGTCCTACAACTCCACATATTCATCTGATTAGGAGGTTTATTCTGTGCCTTTAATCTGTCAGTGTTGAGAAGTTTCTTCAAAATGGTCTTTCTGTAGTCTGAACTACTTAAACGTCTGTGCTTGCCTTTTACAATCTCTAATAGAAATGAGGGCTGCACTGTAGATACAAAACTGATATAATTTTAATATCCACACTATAGCCTTTTCCAATAATACTGCATATTATGCTGTTAATGTCTGACAGTCCTACTAGTGACTACCTCAGTACACATAAGAAAAACAATACTGCCTTCATGTCAGCCAATTGTGTTTAAGCTATATAACTGCTCTTTAGCAATTCTACTGCAATGCTATAAGCTCCTTAGTCTAAATCTAAGTCTGTTTCTATGTTTGACAGCTCGCCTCTATTGCACTTCCCACTCCCACTCATTGAGAGTCAGTTCACACTCCATTTGCTTGTGATAACACACAAGCTAGGATTTTTTTCTTCAGAAATGATGGCCTAGTGGGCTAAGATTGATGGAGTTTGTTAAAGCTCTATCAAAATTTCACAGAAATCATGAGAGCAATGCAATTCATCACCACTGAGATACTGTACAAAACGTCTAAACCTATAGAAGACAAAACATTAAACTTTTAACAGCCCGATGGACCACAAGAACGGACTTTCAATCAGGATTTCCAGCCGTCAGTGAATTATTCAAGACAACGGAGAAGAACAAGGACTTTAAGTGCAATTACCCTTCACTCCTCTCTTCTCAGCGTGAGCAACATTAATATAATGGCTTTTATCTTCTCCAGACGATTATGAAGGAGGAAGCATCTCTGCAGACTGTGTTCTTTAGACAGTCAACAGAAGAAGAAAAAAAACAGTATGCTTTTGTGACTGATGCCTCGGGTCGCTATTGGCACGAAGTGTTTCGACACATACACAGATAAATGCTGTATTGTGTACTTTCTGAAGGACGTGGGTGTTCTTGATATCACACATCTAAAAGTCTGGTTTTGCATTACCGGTGGTATTTCCACTGGCGCCCAACCTGCATCTGGATGGGGATGACTCACTATCTGTCATCTTCTTGCAACTGACCTGATTCATATCTGACATTAAAAATGAGCACTCGCTCTAAGATTTCTTTGTTATTCACGGCTCGCTTCCATTACAAAGATCTGCGTGATTTACACTTCATTTTCTCTGTGTGAACGAGTCAAAAATCACACTGTCTGACGAACACACTCTTTTCTGAGAAGCCCCAAAACGTGCAAGATGAGGCGGCTAATGTGTCGCCTGAACTTGCACATGAGCTCATTTGCATAACCCTTGGGCTACATCACCTCTGATGTACATTTAACTCTCTTGATGAAACGCTGTCATTTGCTCTGTCATGAAGCTAAGCCCTTTTCCATTTGGAAGCTGTGAAGGACGACTGGCTGCTACATTTAGAAGGCAGGCGTGGGTGGGAGACGGAGTCAAGCCGAGGACACTTGCAAAATACAGTGGATTGTAGACGCACTCAGAATATGAAAAATAGTGTTTGTAGTGAAAATGGGACTTTTAGTGCAAATGCCATGAAGTAAATGTGTGTTTTTTCTGTACTGTATACCTTGTTAGCAGCAGTGGTCACCTTGGCTTGGACACTGGCATTAATAGACTGTTGTTGGAAAAAATGTTAAGTGTGTTAAGAGATCCCACGAGGGAGTTTAGTTGCTGAGATAGCTGCTAGCTTTTACAAAGATCACATTTTGGGGTTAGCTTATCATCCATCACTATGCGGCCCCCAGTGACCCTTGCACCCCTCATTAATTTGCCTCCCCTAGATTAGTCTTCCCTCAGAGAACACAAAGAGCCCCAACCATTGTTCTGGTGCTCGCCCACATGGCCCCGAGGTCTTAAGTAATGCAGCTCTCCAGTAGCTAAAAATTGAGGGGAAATTAAATTATCTTACTGCAGGGATGCAGCAAAAAAGAGATAGGTCGTTTATGGCCGCCAAAAGACTCTTTGTTGTTTTCTTTATTGTTTAGTGTCTTTAAGAAACTAAGGTGACCACTTAGCCGTAAAATAGACCACAATTGAGATCAAACGTTTTACATGGCTTCATATTCATAGGCTGCACAAATGCATTATGGTTTTTAAATGGACTTAGAGGGTGCTTTAAGAATAAACAGTTCAAGTGTATGAGGGTATTTGCAAAAGGATTTTGATAAAAGCTGAGAACTCAAACTAATATATTACATTACCAAATCACGACCTGTAGAGAATGCTTCTAGTGAACTCAGGAAAAATGCAGTAAAATCTGTGAAAAATTATTGAACGGCACCTTATGTGTGTTAACGCATTAGTCTAATATTATTCACACTGAGCTCAAAGTTACATTTTCATTTGTAGAAAATGTTTTTAACCTATTACTTGCACACACACTGGCACTGTGCTGACAATATATGGGCTCATACTTTATTAATTTCTCTATTGAACAGGAAAGCATATACACACGTGGACAAAATTGTTGGTACCCTTCGGTCAATGAAAGAAAAACTCACAATGGTCACAGAAAAAACTTTATTCTGACAAAAGTAATAATAAATAAAAATTATATGAATGTTAACTAATGAAAGTCAGACATTGCTTTTCAACCATGCTTCAACGGAATTATTTAAAAAAATAAACTCATGGAACAGGCCAAGACAAAATTGATGGTACCCCTAACTTAATATTTTGTTGCACAACCTTTTGAGGCTATCACTGCAATCAGACGACTCCTGTAAATGTCAATGAGACTTCTGCACCTCTCAGCAGGTATTTTGGCCCACTCCTCATGAGCAAACTGCTCCGGTTTGAAGGGTGTCTTTTCCAGACGGCATGTTTCAGCTCCTTCTAAAGATGCTCAATAGGATTGAGGTCAGGGCTCATAGAAGGCCACTTTAGAATAGTCCAATGTTTTCCTCTTAACCATTCTTGGGTGTTTTTAGCTGTGTTTTGGGTCATTGTCCTGTTGCAAGACCCATGACCTGCGACTGAGACCAAGCTGTCTGACACTGGCCAGCACATTTCTCTCTAGAATCCCTCTCTTTGATTTGTCATCGATTTTCCTCCTGCGGCCACGTCCAGGGAGGTTGGCTACAGTCCCATGGATCTTAAATTTCTGAATAATATGTGCAACTGTAGTCACAGGAACATCTAGCTGCTTGGAGATGGTCTTATAGCCTTTACCTTTATCATGCTTGTCTATAATTTTCTCTTTCCTTCGCCTCCTCTGGTCCATGTTGAGTGTGGTACACACCATGTCACCAGACAACACAGTGACTACCTGAAGCCCTATAAATAGGCCCACTGACTGATTACAAGATTGTACACACCTGTGATGCTAATTAGTGCACACACTATTAACATGTTCATTTGGTCTCCTTTTCTAGGGATACCATCAATTTTGTCAAGGCCTATTCCATGAGTTTATTTTTTTAAATAATTCCGTTGAAGCATGGTTGAAAAGCAATGTCTGACTTTCATTGGTTAACATTCATAGAATTTTTATTTATTATTACTTTTGTCAGAATAAAGTTTTTTCTGTGACCATTGTGAGTTTTTTCTTTCATTGACCGAAGGGTACCAACATTTTTGTCCATGTGTGTACTGTATGTTGTGAATCTACATACTTGTTTTATAAATGTGGTTGGTGGTATAAATGTATTCTGCTCTTTAATGAATGTTAGTAGGGGTATAATTTCAAAATCAACCCTAAACACTGTAGTTGATGCACTATTGACAGTTTGAGCAAATAATGCTTGGTATAGAAGAAAAATGTCATGTTGCTTACATATGGTTTGCAGGGGTCTGCAATTTTGCAGACCCTTTATATTTATAAAGTAAAATGGAGAGCAGTAATTAATCCACCTTAAAAACAATTATAAACATTATAATCAAACTTCAAAAAATTTGAAGGGAAGCACATCAAAGTTAATATATTCAAAATCTGGACAGAGGTACTCACATTAGGGCTGAAACGATTCACTGAATAAATCAAATTTGATTAGATTAGCTTGATTAGCTTTGATTATTTTTATATTGTTTCTATAATTTGGGCGGGCACTTCCATCCAAAGCCACTGTGAGCTGCAGGGTACGCCGATTGTATCCCTGTGCCCTGGTTGGATAAATAAACACCCCTAACTTTCACACCTGTACCTGATCCTCCAGGGACCCTTATGCCAAGTCTGGAGCACTCTGAATGAGCGAACATTTACAGTGTGTGTTCTCCAGTGTAGTCTCCGCGGTGAGCTGATGACCAGAACGTGTGTCTGGAGCTGAAACCTCGTACTCTCTGCAGCTGTTTGAACTTTACTTAAAACTGTTTGGTTAAAGTCCTCACATGTTCAATAATGTTTTGATTCACATGCACATTACTAAATGCACTGTAAACTTTAAAAGGCAGCTTTTGGATAAACCTTTATTTTAGTTTTTAATGCCATGCTTTAGGCTGACCCTGAGATTATTTTTCTTTTAAGGCATTTGAAATGCACTGAAACATACAAAGGTATATTTAAATGATAATGAATGTGCAATACAATGCATTGTCAAACTCGATTAGATATAATTTTTGTTTATGCATCTTCTTATTTGACAGCCGATTACTAAAACAATTAATAGCTGTAGCACTAACTCACATTATTGATTTTGTTCTTTGGTTACTACAGTGTTTCAGCTTGAAGCCTTCTTCAAAGCGCTCTAAAGAAGAAGAAATGGAATTTTATCTTTTTGCTGGGTCTAGCATTCACACTTGATTCACACAACTTCCTCTTTTTGTTACAATACAATCAAACTCTAAGAACAGACTTAACTTAACTAAAACCATTCAGATGTCGACTGTAGAGCCCAATACAGCTCACCTGTTGCTGGTTTAATCTGCTCTGTTGTAGTTCTATGTGGTCATTTGGGACACCCAAGGGAACAGGATATCAGAAGATTTATTTAACGTGTTGCAAAGCAGTGGAACTGGGACAACAGTGAAGCTCTATAAAAATTACGTCTGTTTGAATAAAGAGGTATTTAACCTTTATTTTATCAAAAATGTATGACTTAGTTCTCCTTTACGGCATGCATATTTAAAAGGATCTCTGAAATGAAAGTAAAGCCTGTAAGTCATCTGTGTGAAGATAAAATGTAAATGCCTCCCTCCATGTGTCCTTCTGTGGTGGAAGGACGCTGGTGGATGTCACCGTGTAGCGCTGCAGAATCCGGGACACGGCAGTGGGTTCGGGCAAGTGCCACTGGCCCTGCTATTGAGCTTCCTAATTAAACTATTAATCTTGCATCATTAACCTTTGGCGACCATTTCTCCCTCCGTTTTGACACCGCCACACCAACTTCTAACACCAATTCCCTGCAAATCTTTCCCTTGATTTCTGACACTTATCTTTTTCACATGCACTACTCTGGTTCGGCAAAGCCCCCTCTTCCTCCTTTCAGTTGACGTGCCAGTTTGATCTGCACGGACCACAGCTGTGTGTTAACTACATTACTCTCCAAGTGGCTCTCCGAGGTGGATATGGTTACTTTTAATTAAAAAAGAATCCATTTCTGCCCCTGTCACATTTTGAGACCGGGTGACCATATGGGCAGTTAAAACACAATCCAATTTTCAGGCCCCCTCCCCTCAGCCCCCCACACCGCTGCAAAGCACTTTAGGCCCTCCATGAAAATGTTTTGTGAGGGAAGATTTAAAAACTGTCAAAGCTGTCTGTGGGGTTTATCTTTTGGATTTTAAAGAATAGGGCAATTTAAGTGGATTAAAAAGGGGTTTGAAACACCTTAAGTTCTTTTTTTTTTTCCTCACAAATTCTATTAAACTACTGTACATTATTGACCAGTATTTCCCCAGATTTTGCTCATAACAGGATGTCCACTTCAACAAGCTCCTTTATGCTAATCCAAGCATATTTAAAAATATAATAAGATGAGGTGGAGATAGCGAGTTCAAGATCATGTTTGAGTAAACAATGATGACTCAATGTGTGCAAAATATATCATTAGTTGAGTCATGTCACAATTCAGCCACTTTCAAATGTCCCAATATCTACTTCAAGAGTTATTTCTGTCCAAGCCACAGCCTGTACAGAACAGTCACTCAAAATGATTGCTAATAAGTTTTAATGTCATTGGGAGAACGTGGCTGAGTTCTACTGAGCTGGACATTTGATGACGACACACGAAAGAAGAAGAAGATGTCATTGGGAGTCAGCAATACACTGCAAAATTTTCATGTAACAACTTGAGGAACTTTAAAACTAAGAACACACAGTTTTTCTTGCTTTAGCTTAAAGATGGCAGGTTTATTGTAATATTGCAGACAACAGTGTTTCTGATTTTCTAATGGTGACCAGATATTTTGAAATTACTTATTAACTTATACAAACTTCTGCCTGATTAGAACGTAATGTCAACCTTTCCTAAATGCATCTTCAGGCATAGTTTTGATTGTTTTTGATTTAGAGTGAAAACGCACTGGTCTAGACCAATGTATAAACAATGGACATTTTCCGCCCATTGATCCCCTATTCACCAATATTGTCCTTACCACAGGGCAATAAAATGGCATCCGGGCTTTTCGGCTTTTACTGGATAGTAAAACAATAGTTTTCAGATAGCATAAACAGACATATTAATCAAAAATTCAAACTGCAAACATCTGTTTGCGTTTGTCTTGAGCCAACATTAGACATTTTCTGTGGCGTATTGGAAAAGCACAATGGCTAATAACTGTCTTTGGGAGAAATACATTGCCATTAATCAAACTGATCTGTGAGAAAACACCAGTAAGACTGATAGGTTGAGATATGAGGCCAGTGGCTGATTGAAGTAGTCACTTAAAATCATTTAGTTAATTATGTGCCATTGTAAAGACAGTGCCATGGCCATAGAAGAAGCAGACTGCCGTACAAAGGAGACCTCTTTGACTGAGACTTGCTATACCTCACAGGATTATAACATGAGAGGCGTGAGGGAAGAGACATACATCAAAAGCTTATTAAGGCCAATGGAATAACTCACAATGACAGCACTACAAAAAGATAACCATTACATTTAAGTGCTGGCTATGTGTGACTTTGAGGCTGACCTTGTGGGCCAGTGGACTATTGTGTATAAGAAGCTGTATAGTGAGCTGCTTGATTAGGCTGGGCTGGGATCGATGGGACGCCTGCGATCAGCACTCAGGGTAATCACACTGTATTGTGTGCCTACTCAATGACGCTATAAGATGAATGATGTCACTGTGTTTGAATACTAATAATGCTGCAGGGGTCGGACTGAAACATACGTCCCATGACAAACTATTAACCAATGTCCAGGAAGTCAGAAACCCTCCAAAACCGTGTTAATTAAAAACATAGGGCCAGCCAGAGCGTCCATGGAAATATGATTTTGGGTTAATGGTAAAGAAATTCATGGTTTTAGGGGCAATATTATAGTCTGTATTTGGGTTTATTATATTATGCTTATTTTAAAGTCGTAACAAAAAGTCAAAGAGGCAAAGATGCTTTACAATATAGACACAAAAATAAGACATAGAAGGCATAATACACAAACTTTTACAAAAGCAAGTAAAAAAAAACTGATCATAAAACATTAATGTTGGGAGATTGAATCTGAATTATGGATGTTTAGAGGGGGTTCTTATGTTTGGAGCAGCTATGGCAAAGGTATTACATTTGAAGCAAAAGGCAAATCTGTAATATCTTTCGCAATTTAGCAAAAAATGTTTAGTGATACATTATGTCATCTCTGCCTTAAGTTACAAAGCAGAAATGCCTTGTTGCTGGTGCTCTGTGTATTGAAACCACTGCATTAAATTCTAAATTGTACATTAATCCTGGCCTGCAAAAGGGCCTGCAATAGTGACAAGAAAATCTCTAACCTTCTTCTATGTAAGATGTTGCATTATTAATATATACCTTTATATATACACCATCTAATTCCTCTAACCAATAAAAAATGTTTGTTAAAATTTAATAATGGGTGTCATTTTCAGAAAAATGTGATATTTGCTTAAGAATAATTGTTTTATCAAGAGACGTTGAATAAGGAAAACAATGCAGTACAAAAAGACTATAGAGTTGGGTAAAGTTTCCATTAAAAAAAGATAAAAGATACTTTTTATGTTTTCAAAAAGATCTTTGGCCCTCTGCGCTACAAAATAGAAGCAGGACTTTTATGAAGGGGAATGCCAATAGTGTTTGCAGCACCTGTGATTGCTCTGCTCCTTTATGGTCCATGGGGGAGACGAGAAGAGACAAACTGAACCTGTGTAATCAGGAACTCGCCTCACACCCAGCCCATAATATCTGTCTGCTGTCTGCCCTGTAATACAGCAAATCCAGACCAGGACTATCAACTTCACATACTGCACTTGCATACAAATTACAGGCAGCCAATGTGCACAACCCTGCCATTAGTGGTAGGTGTTATTTTTGCCCCCCGAACTGTCTTATTTTAATTCTACGTCTGTTTGCTTTACTGTCTGGATAATAGCAGGTCTAAGCCTTTCCCCAACTCCACTTACATCAAACTGCAAATATAGGTTAACCTCCGACCAGAGTCAGACTTTTTAATAAGCTTTTTTCCAATGGTGGCTTTAGGTTTAAAATTCCAGTGTTCTTGGTGTCCTTTTCTTTCTCTATTAGGGTTAAAAGCCTGAGCTGACTTGTCACAGCAGAGTATCTTTGTCTTTTAATTAAGAACCTTTTATCTGAAAATGATATGATTGCTCAAATTAGAGGCCAGAGCAATTTCTCTTTCATAGAGACTTTTCAGTTTCCACTCAGTATTACAAGTTGAGTTGGGACGACACAGTTTTGTACGGATAACACCTGAAGAGCTTTGTGTCTTTACTTTGTAGTGCAGAACAGTGGTGTCTATGCAAGTGCCACACAAGTTGGGTGCTAACTTTCAAAAGTTTGATGCTTTGTCATTAATTAAAGACCTGAGTTTTTTGGAGCTGTGCGAGAGGCATCATGTACTTTATTGCTACAAGAAAGACACTAAAAGACAGTGTCTGGTTTATTCCCAGCTTTTAACATTAAACTGTACCGCTTTCCTTTTAAGACTCACTATTTTATGCCACACGTTTTGATCATGTTTAATGCATTGTAGACAGAGACTGCAATATTTTTAATTCACAAAGCGAAAAGGTACAAAACTTTAGTATTCTTTCTTTTTGGAATATGACTTTATTACATGAACTAAACAGGCGTCATTAGAGAAAACAGACTCATTTTGTCTCTACTTTTTAGTAATTGTACCATACTAAGTGGGGCCTTTGCAGCCCATTTGACAGTGAAAAGGCCTCTAAAAGCGTATTTGAGGAAAGTAACGATGTGGGGAATTAGACCTAAAATCGGAAAAAACAAAACAATCTAGAGTAGGTTTGTCTAAACTTTTTTTTCCAATAAAAGTCATATTTAAGAAGATAAAAGGTGTGATAAATGCCTTTTCATTTTTCACATTTGTCATTTCCTTAAATAACAGTCTTACAGTACATAATTACACCGGAAAATCCATTTGCAAAATAATATCCAATACTTCTACTACTTACGTCCTGAGCAATTAAAGCCCTTAATTCAAACCATTTGAAAGGTCTTTGGAAAACTTAACTCTGTCTTAAAAATGTGTTAACTGTAATTATTGTGAAGTGCTGGGTAGATGAAAATGTGAGTTTTAGATTGATGTAGAAAATAATTATGAAATAATAGTAATAACAGAGCTCAGGCAAACTGACAAAACAAAATGGACAGGTGGGAAAAATGGACCAACTCCATTCAAGTCCACTTCAATCTCATCAGAGCAAAATCTAAGCCTTTTTTTTTCTGCAAGGTCATGTTCCCACTGACAATGTCCAAAAACCCAGACACACCACAAGAGACAGAGATGATAACACAGGACTGATGGAGAGATGGCAAAGGCTACAAAAAAAAAAAAACAATCCCATTTGGACCATGTCTGTAAGAAAAAGGGCACTTGGCTGTGGGAGGAGTGGGCCATAATTGAATTACAGTGACCCATGTCAGTACTATAGGTGAGGTCATGTGTTGAATTAATTCTGTCCCTGACCCCGTCTTTGCGGGGCAGCGGCTCTTGGCTGCCCTCAGGACCCAAAGGAGCGGTGACAGTGACCCATTTGTCTGAAAGCCTTCGACTGGGCCGAGCCGTCACTCACGTCGACTGGCGGGAACAGAGGCCCATACATCTTTGATGTCTGCTTTAATGGCAAATACTAAAGCTCTTGAGTTTGTGGCAATATTTTGAGAGTTACAGTTCAATGCTGAAAATGTAAATGCTGTAGATAAATAAAAAGAGCAGCAGCGGCGCTTGCTCTCGATTGCACAATTAAATGCAGCATTTCAATGAGCGTCACACAACAATAATGTCAATACTTTCAAATGTATCTGCAGATAGCCTCATGACCTTGAATTACCTTTCTATTTTCCAACATGGTTCAAGAAATTTATAACATCTACATCCTACTATGAGGTCCTCATTTTACTTATATTAATCAAACTCAGAATCCAAATGGCTGCTATATATTTTAATGGCCAGACACTGATTGTGTAACCTCTTACTTACACAGCACATTTTGAGTCGGCAGAGTTGTGTTTCCTGATCAATGGGCTTTTGCTGTAAAGTTGCTGGATGCTTTTATGTTTCATGACACCAAAGCTTTTTTTGGTCTGAAGAGAATATTTGTTACTCTACAGCCAATGGCCAGTGAGGGGATTAATGACACAGCAAGAGAGCAGTGCAGCATCCATCCAGTTGTGACAGTAAGTCTATAATAATAAATGATTTATAGGCATGCAGTTGAAAGAGGAGAGGACTTTGAGCAGAGTTACTTACTGTCTGCCAGAGAGTAGAACACCATGCAGCTAAGAAAAAGAAGCGGGAACAGAAGCGCCCCCCTGGGCATGAGGGGCACTGTCGGTTGAATATTAGGCACCATGTTCCGAGTTGGCACTGCTTCCTCCTCGGTCCCCTGCTAGACACGTCCCACTCTGACAGGATCAAAGACTAACACCTGCCAGAGCAAACAGAACAGGAGAGAGCACAAACATTAGTATTCAAACGCCACATATATTTGCATATTTAAAGGAGCTATATTACACAGTAAAGCAAAAAATATCAAACGCACAGTCACAAAGCAAAGCCAAAGGAGACAAAGGAGTTTTTGTACACTTGGAAGAAAACAACAGCTCACAACACTCGAGATCTTTGGTCGCCATCAACAAGGTGCCCAATACCCACAACAGAATCCTGCTCAGGGGCTGAGGTAACACAAGGGAAGCGAATGTGACACGCAAACTGCATCAGCAAGAGTTTGGAAACAAATGCGGTACAGTGCCACAGACAGGACTCGCGGAGAGGAAGAACAAAAGGGGAGGTCAGTACGCAGGATTAAGCTCAGCCACCCTCTCACAATGGGGATAAGTTCAAAACCCAGAGGAGCCGCAAAACTCCCCAAGGACCCCCGCCTTACTAATGTCCCCATTAAGAAATTGAAACTGTGTCTTCCAGATGGGCTCAAATTACACAAAGTGCCATGATCTCATAGAGTGACAACATGTATGCATACATAAACATTTAACAACACAACACGCCCCCCGAGGGTGACATGGGTGATTAGTAAAGCCGCAGCAGGTGCTCCACAAATTAGCCAGAAATGAGCACGGCTATGAATAGAAAGGATGGCTTCATTGTCTGAGCTGGAGGATGGAAACACTTCCAACAGAGTCAATCTCAAATTGATAAAAAAGAGCCACATTAATAATAAGAATATCAAGCGCCAAGATAGTGGTAATTGACTAGTTTTTATTAAATCTGACTATCTTAGAATAGAACGTTTTCTGTTCTTTAGTTCCTTAAGATGTGCTACCACCCACTTTGAGTAGTCATCTCTTCTTTTATTTTCTTTGACATCTTTTATGCGCCTCTTTGTAGTCAGCCAGAATGTTTCCACCAAACTCTACTGTGTGATAAAGAATGGTTCAACATGTGCACAAATTGCTGCCAATCAACTAAAAATGTGTCTTAGCAGAAATTAGATTTTATTTTGGAAATGACAATGGCACATGATAAGCCTCTGATATACAGCCTTCTGTCTGCACTAGCCTGCAGTTCTAATGTCAAAGACCATTATAAACAAAATGAGTATCCACATGAATCGCTAACCACATTTCTTATCACTACACTCGTGCCCATGGCCATCTGTGATGAGTAATCACAGCAGGGTAAGGCCAGACATCTCTGTTGATGGAATTAAACAAAAATGTCCAGGAAACTTCACAGAAAAGAACAGAAATCAGAAAAGTTTATAAAGTTTTCAAGTAAGCCTGGTTTTGTGTCAAGAGCTTTTTGACTGATTCTGTGTAAAGCTTTTACAAGAGGCCTATTGGAAACTTTCTCACCTAGTAAGTCCAGACTTACAGCCAGTCCACAGTGGTGAATGAACAAAAGTGATTGCTGATATTTGGGAAAGAGAAAAAAGACACACACAGTGCAGAATATCTGGCGGCATGCTGGGTGGCTAGTCAGCTTTAGTCTATTGAGTCCAGCTACATAAGTTAGAGTGTCAGGAACACAATGCCTCCAGTATCTGGTAGAGAGAAACTTCCGTTCTTAAGCCTATGGTGGTGTGGAGGAGCCCATTACTCATAGCTATTCCAACGTGTGGAAACAGTAAAAAAAAAAATGCATGCTGGACACTTCTTTGACCACCCTTATGGCAAAATATGCCCAAGAAAAACATGCGGCTGGAGATCTGAGCAAAGCAAATTCAAGACTTTTGTTAAGCTCAGGGGAAAAGTAACCAACTCTGCCGTGAGAGAAAATTTGTGGTCATAAAACCTAAATGTGGAGCTTCTGGCACATTTTATTTCCACTATTCCATCACATCACTACCGCAAACAAGCAGTGAATTATTACAGAATTAGTCTTGTAAGATTTGTTTCTCTATTGAGCATATTAATATTTGGACCACATCTATTCCTCAACATTTAATGCAATTCATTTACTCATTAAGTCAATAAATGTCTGGATGACATATATGGAAAATGCAGCGCTGTCAGAGGTTCAAGTTTCTGACAGTGTTTAATCGAAAGAAGCCCGTTTAATTGGATCAATTATTCAATCAATTTCAGATATTTGATTACAATTGGGCCTACAGCAGCCAACTGGACTTAAATGAGTGGGCTCATGTCCAGAAACAACTGTGACATCTTTTTCCCAGGTCAAGAAGTACAGCATATTGTAGTATACACTAAAATTGGGGATATTTTCTGTGCCAACAATTTCACCATTTATGGGAACCCTGTTTTTCACACATCACTTGGCAAAGGATCATAGCTCTTGGTGAGTCAGTGGAATAATACATGTGAGTCACAGAGCTACTCCCTCAACTGCAGACAGGTATCATTGACGAATAACTTGTCATTATTTTGTCACTTACAGGAATGTGCCTGTAGGCTTTGAGTGTTAAAAACATCATAATAATCTGATACATCTTGCCATGTGTACAAGGAATTACAAAACAACATTCACAGACACCTTCATTTGTTGTGAGTGAAAGTTCAAGCTGTGATCATATCAGGCTGTATCATGCTCCTCCCTGTGCGCTGATGTCTGAAACACTCATAAAGGCACATCAAATCATTTCAAACCTCTGGCTTCCCACTGAGCCTTCTTCTTTTCTGGTAATGAGAATGCAGCTCATTGTTGTCTTGTTAAGCTGCTAGCAGTTAGTAAGAAAAACATTCACACTGCTCAAGGTGCCAAAAAAATAAATACCACCTCCAGTTTCCAGAAAGAATGATTAAAAAACAGAACCAGTTTTATTTAAAGTTAATACCCTAAATGAGTAGAAGTCATATCAAGTTTGTTGGCTGTCAGACATATTTTGACTGATTTCTCTGTGCGTCAGTGTTGTGTTGGTTTGTGTCAGTGGGTAGAGAGAGAGTTGGCAAGTTGTCGCGCTCCCAACCCTTGGCGGTGGAGGGATATCTTTCACAGCAGATGCCAGAGAGAGGCAGATGCTTTTCATCTTCAATGAGAAAAATTCTGAGAGCAAGCTTTATTCTTTATTTATTTTTGCCACTTATTTTTCTTGGTGCAGTACGGTGCCTCCCAACAGATATTGTATGACGACTGGTGCTATGGAAATGTTACAGCTTCTGAGAATATGGGAAAAAAGTAACAGTAGTAACAAACAGGTAGGTATTGTACCTGTGAGATCCTTTGCCATTTCCTTAGAGTTAAGAGAACTATGATCAATAATGGTTAAATAATCAAACGGTTTTAGTGTTTTCAGATCCCAGCACATCTATACTGTTGACCATTTACTTTTATACAGACTATAGACCTGGGTTTGTTTTTCAAGGACAGTTTTTAAATAGATAAAATCTAATTTGGGCAATTTGCTTTTAAAACAACAATCCTCGATATGTGGCCACAGATGTCAATTTTAAGACCGCTTCTTTACAGTTTTCTGAATACTAAATTCAGACATTCAAGAAATAAATGACTGGAGAAAACTTATAGCTGTTAAAAACAAGTTCAAGAAAAATCTGAGAGATCATTGGTTCCTAAATTTTTAAGAGACAACACGATGAAAAGTCTTTCCTTTTTTCTATTTATCACACAATTATCATTATCTTATTTTTTTCTGGTTTTAAGCAATGTTGGCATTTAAAACATCTTACAATTATAATAAATTATTTCACAATTATCTCAAAGAGTTAAGTAAGTAGATATAATTTTTTACATTTTATAACTTTTTTGAACTTACGGTGCTGCCCAAGCATACATCTCTTGCAAAATTGCTTCCATTTGCCGTTATATTAGTTTTGTATGCATTTTGAAAACTTAAAAATAAATATATAAAAGTAAGGAAGCAGTACTAGTTGCCACCCACATCCCCTTAACATGTGGTGTTCAAGCGTCAATTCTTGAACCATTTCTTTTCTGTCTGGAAATGCTACCACTACCTTGTAACTACCACTATGTTACCTATTTACGGAGACGTTGAGTATGTTATTTTCTCTGACTGACTCAGGAAATAATGGGGTTTTGACATAAAAATTAAATGAACATAAGTATTTATTTTGGGAGAAGATGAGTCCCTGCACATGAAGTGCCTTGTATATGAGATGACTAAACGGCCTTGCCCTCTGTCTTGGTAATGATGTAATTGCCATAGAAGAAGACAAGAAAGAGAAGGAAAGAGTTGGTTAATTATCTACACAATGGTCATGGGGATTACTGCAAGAAGTCGTAATGAATAATCAGAATAATTTATCAGGATAAATTAACTGGCTCAGTGTAAGATCTTAATTAATATGTTTGAAACTACAGTGAATAAATAATCTAATATTCCATGAGCAAGAATGACAAAGTATATAATTCCCCCTTATCGTGCAAGACTGTTAAGACCTGCGTCATTCTGGAAACACAATAATGAGCTAACTCAATTACTACTTCTCTTCTCTCTTTTGTCAAGGCTTTTATGCACTTCCCAGTGATTCTGGACAGGCTGGCAAGCAGAAACTACAGGATTATTCCTTTTATTGAGTGTTTAGAAACATTAGACGTTAATACATGACAGGTATGGCCAGTAATAAAATGGGTATTGCGATGTCATCAAGTTGCTTTTTACCCTTACTGTTTATTATTAACAGAACTGACATTAACAGACTAGGCTTATAAACAATGGAAATACTGTGTTCAATTAAAGAAGGCTTTGGAAAGTTTATGGAAAATGTCTTTGATCCAAAACAATACAATGTTTGGTAAGACTTGGAATAAACAATGTCAATATTAATTTAATATCAAATTCATCAATACATTGTGCATAAATTTTTCATTACAAGAAATTCATCTTTGATAAATAGATTTGCTTGTGAGCTGTGTTTGTGTGTGAAATACACATACAGCTTCTTGCACCATGTTCTAATAATGCAATTAAAAAAATCATGTCCCTGGCAGCAGAGAGTCAATACATCAAACTCTAATTCACATAATTCCTCCAGAACAACAAATGTGTTTGATATTTTCCCCAGGCAAAATTTAAAAATGGTCAATTATTTATATTTCAAGGTTGTCCAGAGCCACATGGTTTTAGTTTTAAGTTCAGCGTTACATGGAGCATGCTCAGTGTGGCCTTTGAGTCATGTTTACCAAGCAGCCCATGCTTTTTATTTATCATACTTTTATAATTATAGAATATTTGACTGATAAGTAGTCCATATTTATAATAATGACAATAAAGTACAATCTTGAAACAGTACACCAAGTCTCCTATTAGTGATCTTAAGCCCTCTTCATACTTTGAGATTTTGCCCATCACCAGAGTAAGTTACATTTGTTTGCTATCGAAGTACGTCACAATGTGAGAGAGGGTCAAAGATGGTAGATCTTACAGTTGTGTAACCAAAAGACTGCCTGCAACAACAGTGTAAAATATATTACAATAATATCCATCCATCATCCTCTATTGTTCTCTTTTTCCCCGAAGCATATGAACGTCACTCTGACTTGAAACTGCTGGCGGCACCCAATTCTTGTGGAACTTGTGATATCCAATAAAAGTTGCAAAAATGTGTGTATGGTACATTAAGTTAGAATATGCAAGTTACTAGTGGAAATTACATCCCAGCAAAGGAGTGACAGAGCAAGCAGTTCCCATAACACAGCCACTTTTTTTAAAGCTACAGATTACAGTTATAGTACAAATAATGTTTTAATGATAGTACTAGAAAGATACTTGTATGAATGATGCCAAAAGGTCTCTGGAGTCTACGAAGAAGCTGCTAATGCACAGCGTGACATACAATATACATTACTCTGGAAGGTGGGCTGAAGCTTAAAAGCTTTAGTGAGGTAATTTACAAAAGAACAATGAGATGTAAACATCTGAGACGGTAAACTGTAGAACAAAGCTTCTTTCCAGTGGGGAGGGGAGTCAAACAAACAGCGTATCCCTATCCTGTTAGCACCTTTACCACCCACATCAGGTGATAGTCATTCAAGTGTGTGTGGCAAAGAATGGCCACCCATACAGCAATGCTCGTCTCAAACAGACAATGCGCTTCAGGTGTAGATAAAGTACAGAGGCTGAGTAAACACTACTATTACACTAACTACAGGTAGCATCTCCAGCAGCGTCGTTCCCGTTCCTCCCACTCATGTTCACTCTCTCCTGTTTGCGTCTCCATTTTACAGTGTCATCCCGAGCAGAGGGAGGTGGGACAGCTCAGATATATGGCTGTCGGCGTGGGGAGCTAATCATGGCCAACTCTGGAGGTGATAAAGCCAGACTGGAGGGGTTTGTGCTGGCAAAGCCTGCCACGGCTCCATAAACACACTTACAGGCTGCATTTGGACACTGATTAGTTTTCACTGCCATGACCTAGAAAGCTAACCCTGACACTTTCTAATCCCGCAGTGACCATACAGCAAGGTCCCAAAAGAGTAGGTGCAAGCTAGTGAGCCTCATATTCTGCCCTACAAAATTAAGGTGCAGCATCAACACATGTTTGAAAACAGCCCAGTCTTGCTTTGAGACTTGATTATGTTTCAAACTGAAGTAAACTTTGGACTATATATGGAGAGACACTCACAACTAAGTCAATACTTTTTAAGTTTCTTGGACACTGGTGTGCATTAGTGAAGCAAAGGAGGTACTAGAGGTTTTGAAAACCTCTAGTATTTGTTTGTTATTAACATTACATGAATACAGCCAATATTTCAATTCATCCATTCATTTAGTCATTCATTCATTCAATTAGTCTATTGCAACTAAAACCAAGCTGAATCTTCAAACGTGCCAACTGAAAGTTTGAGGTTGTTATAGTAGGATGAGTATTCAAAGCATGTTGAATGCAAATGTGGGTACAGCATTTATCACGCTTTGGAAAGAACATGACAGCATTATTTATAGATTAGAGGAGCTGAAAAGGGGCCAGGGCAGAATGCATGTTATTATATTTTACTATACAATTCATAAACAAACTTAAAAATGTGCTCTAAATCAGGAGGGTTTGTGTGTAAGGAACAGAGTTGAATGAGAAATTACTAGAGACAATGTGAAGGCTGTAAAGTTGGCACAGTTACTGCACTTTGGCTTTCTAGGCCAGCGTTGTAAAATGAAAGTGTAAAGTAACCAAATGAGGTTTTCAGGCCTGGCTGTACCTTCAGACTTGATGGGGCATGTCTTCTTTTCAGCCCCATGACCAGGCCCTGCACTGAATCCCAGCTAACAAAGACTAATGTCCTGTGACCTATTGAGTTTTACAGCACTTGGGTTTACTAGCTGATTCCACAGAGTTAATTGTTAACACTTTACAACCGAGACTTAAAGACTCTGGGACAGGCTTTCACTTGAGAAGCCCTGTTTATGGTGACCTATACAATGAAAGCACCCAGGTTATAAATCAAAGGAGTAAAGTGTCAGTGGGATGACTCAGATATTGTTGGCTTAAATTGAAACACTTCATCTATGCAGACATTTACAACATTAAACAAAAAATGTAAGAAGTTTCCATGAGTCACTGTGATGCAAACGTTAATGCACAAGCCCCCCTTGTAACATCCCAACACAATCACTGACTTACATCTCCATATAATGTAAGGACCACTCGTATCATACAAAGTCGATTAGCATTTGGCCTGCCTGACTGAACATTTAACAAACTCAGGCACTGACATAAATTGTCGGCAGAGCGGGGATTTACAGTCACCTCTGGGAGGGGCCACCAATCTTTTTGGCTGCAAATCAATCTGGGAATGAAAGGTGATATGTATTACACCGATATGTATTATAGCGAGTAGGAAAGACATAGCAGAGTGCCACTTCCATTTGAATTTATCGTAGAGTGATTATTGCCGTTGTCGAGTTGCGGTGCAAGGAGAAAATGGCTTGCGCGACAAAGTGCTGGGCAAAGGGTCTGCAATAAATCAAAAATAGCATGCTCAATGTTAAACAGGCATTCATCAAATAAAAGCAATGTGCTGTAAGCCTGAGCCAATCAAAAGGACTGAAACAGAGATGAAAAGTAGTGATGGAATATTACGAGGATCTTTATTGAGTCCGTTTTTAACCCTTTCCAGTGTTTGTAACAGAGCTGTACTATAGACTGTCCCTGTTCTTTTAAAATTGCGTTGTTGAACAGAAAACAGTGTTAAAGCAATATACATTCAGAATGAGCTTTTGAAAATAATGACAGTACATTATAATAAGGCTCAAGTTTATACTGCAAAGTTTAGAATTAACCGTTTCCAAGGAGATCAAGCAGTGAGGACCTTCACAGCACCCTTTACTGGCCTGGCAACAATCCAACAACAGCATTGGGGCATATGTGTGTGACTGTAGATCATTTTAAAGTAGTATGGATGCGAGACATGAAAACACAGTTGTCTGAATGTAGCCTTTGAATTTCAGACCTGTTCCGAGACCTTTCCATCAATCAGCCATTGATCTTGGTCTTCAATGCCTCTCTGTCTTTAACATAGTGTCTTGTCCCTGGTCTTAGTCTGGTCTTGGTCAGTGCGGTATTGATTAAAACATGAGTTAGTAGCACTACAGTTGACTATTAACAATCCAACTTTTATTTCTCCATCTCACGAGCAAACTTTGATTGCAGTTATTGTGAAATATAGCACTTTCAAGTTTTCATCCAAAATTCAGGCTTTTCACATATTTCAAAGACAATGACCAGTTTTATAATGATTTTTCTTTTTTATGTATTCATAGTTCAGGTTTTCTGGCTTGTTGTTTCTGCTAGAAACAGGCCCTAGATAAAACAATGCTTCGTGCTCCACTCAACCTTGTCTTAAAGCAGCATAGCCTTGTCCTACTTTTTAAAGTTGAAATAGTTGTTTACATTTGGTTTTATTTGAATTACAGCATAATGAAATATGATTTTGTACAACGGCCAAACATTAACTTGTCAACGGAGGCTCTATCGACAGCAGATGTGCTCACATATAAAAACGGAAACACAGTCGAGTCGAAGAAAGATGAGCTGAGACGTTGCCACTTGACGGTTTACTTGTGGACAGATGGTGCCATAAAATGACTAGGCAGGCAGCACAGAAGGCACACACTCCCCCCACCACGCTCAGGACTTTTTGAGCCGCCCACCAACCTCCACCCCCCCACACTTGGGAAAGAAAAGCCTGGTCTCAGCCGGCGCAAAGGCAAACACAGTGAAGGCATGTGGAACTGGTTCAAATCAATACAATGAATACTCACTGCTGTTTGGGACTTTTCAACAAATATTACATGAGAGAAGGGAATATTACATGATTTATTTATGATGGCATACATTTGTACAGTAAGAGATCAGGGCTGCACAATAGAGTAATTGGTTTGCAGCATTTGGTGAGCCAGGAATTCTCACTTTTAACATCAATATTAAAGACAATTAAAGCTTTTAAAGGCCCCAGTGTGAGCTTTTACTATGCCCAGCGGTGAGTTCAAATTTCCCAAGTCATACTGAAAAGGCTTTATTCAACAACCATACTGCATCTTTTCTTGATTTGTGCAGAGTATCATTTATAGTATAGTATTGTTTGCCAGGTCAAGTGGGAATAATGTGGCATTGGAGGGGCCTTTGAGGCTTCCTACCATTCAGCAGGTGTCTCCACTGTTCTAAATCAATTAACTCCAGTGAGTCAGTGCTTAGAGTAGGGGGGTATTGTAAATCAGCTTGGTGTCGGGCTGGATTAGTCACTGTAACGGGCTGGGACTGAGGATCAGTGGGCAGCAGAGGCCAGTTCAGACTCTTCAGAGAACCACATGACCATGGCAACACATTACTCTGATAAGGCTTTGATACCCGGTTGACATGACACTTTAAAGGGGCTCATATATCAGGTCACATCTGGCATACTTTATATTGAACTTGACTGAATGCAACCATTTTAGTATGGTTGGATCATATTGCAAATATGAGGTTATAGCAATATCAATGTCTGTATCATGAATGCTTGAACTGCAACTACTCACTGGTGATTCACAGACCTAAATCTCATTTTGGTCTAATCAAATTAAAGGTTTAGTGGCACAAGACTGACCCATTGAAGTTACCTTCGAGCCAATATTTTATACATTTTTTTTTAATCGCAGAACTTCTACTATGACCAAGTGTGAAACTCAATTCATATTGTAATTTCAGTAATAAAGAGGTTAGTGTTGTCAAAATACTGGAATTTGTAACTTCGATACGATACCTTCAAAAATATTGATATTCGATACCATTTTCGATACCGAAGGGAAAATAACTGTCACAATATTATTATTTTTTTATTTTTTTATTTAAAGATAAATATAAAATGTCTAGATAGAACATGACAATGAGGTCTATTTTAGATTAACAAAAATGTCTTGAGGTTGTGCACTTGTTCAAAGGCCTCTCAGATTGTCATACATTCAGAAACCAATAGTGCAAGTAAAAAAACTTGTATTTTCAAGTAAAATCCAAAGCTCAGCTGGTATCGATACTTCGGAAAATGAGTATCGTATCGTTTGAGATATTTCAGCCTCGATATTTCAGCATCAATATTTCAGCATCGATATTTATCGAAATTTCAATATTTTTAATATACTTCTAACACTAAAAGAGGTACCGATAATGCATGTTCATCTAATATCATCCAACCCTAACCTTAAGTGAATTCTAAGGCCTGTTGTTGGAAGGGTATTGGCCATGCGTTTTCAAACCAAAAAAAGACTCCTCCAACCATAACAAAATTGTCTCATAATTATACAGTTGTACTGTTCACATTCATATTCATACAACTGAATCGGATCTGTGCCTTGCATATTAGACCACTGGACATTAGTTATGTTCCAACACTGTGGCATTCATACAACAACTTGATTACAACTAAACAACTTCCTCTAAATTAAAACAAATCGTTGTGACCTACAAACGCACACAGGAACTGCTTCATTAATATTCTAGCAGTTTTACACTAATTACTTTTTGCCTACTCATTCTGGCAACACTTTTGCAAACTGGCTTCTCCCACTGCAATCTACTTTTGCAGTGGGAGGTTTAGTTAACGTGCAACCATTGGCATCCGGTCAGAAAAGATTTAATTGCTCACTGTGTGGATGATTTGTACGTGTCAAACTGCATGCTCAGAAACAGTCCCTATTAAGAATACAACTTTTATGCTGATTTCTAAATGGTTATTTCTGGAACTGTGTTTTCTTAAAAGAGCCACCCTTAGAATACAAAACCTGCTTTTACTTGACTGCCTTTTTGTATTATTCTTCAGAGAGTATTCAGAGGAGCTGTAGCCACGTAGAAGATGCATGCAAAATAATAACCACAGGGTCCAAGGTACAGAGAACAAGCCCAGTGTTGACACAGGGAAGGGTTAGACTAACAGAGGGCTTAGAACAGCAACTCCTATGTAATCATGCATTTGTGGTGGGAAACTAAAACACTGTATCTGCTGGTGCCTTAGACAAAGCATAAGGCTCTATTTAGAAAGGAAGCCCCTTTGGTGAGGTGTGTTTGGAGGAATTTTAAAACAGCGCACAAACACATGCTATTCTGGGAACTACCTTTAAGCAAAGAAGTTGGCTCTGCAAAGAAAATCCAGGACTCCTGCTCTACCTGAGAGCCTTAAGACTGGAGAGATTTAGCATGGGTTAGTTACCATTGCAAATGTGGAGGAGGATCCCCTAGGTCCTAATCCTGGCGCTTCCCAGCCTTCTACTCCAGACGCCTTTCCTCTCAGCTCAGACTAACTAGTAAAAAGAGGCAGCTTCTTCTAATAAGCCAGTCTGTCTTTCTGTCAGTCTCTCCTCACTGTTGCTGCGATCTCCCCGGCCATGTCTTTTGCCTCCTGTCTGAGCCACGAGCCGGTCTGCTGGAGCAGATGGAACCATATATCCCCATTGCTCTCCAGAGGGCTGAGGATTTAAAATGTAAAAGAGACGAGTGCCGAATAGGCCAGTTGATAAAGGGCAAGAAAACTCCATTTTAACTCGTGTTCATTAAACAAGTATAGTATGCCTATAAAGCTATCACTATCTATGGACCGATAAATTAAAACGATCCCTGTTCATCCATTTAGGAGGCCATATCTCATCTCATACTTCTGTATGAGAAGTGAATATACTGCACACTATGAAGTCTTAATGAAGGGGTGGAAGCTAACCATCGCTAAAGCTGGAACATTTAAGCTAACAGGAAAGTTCAAAGCAAATAGCAAAAAAGCAATGTTATGTTGAATGCAATTACGTACATTGAGCTACATGCTACTAATTATCTTCAAATAACTTTGTGCTTATTATTTTACCTGGGCACTGTAAAAATGAATGGACCAACAGACAGTGATGTTACTCACAGAAATAGCATTTGACCTGTGAAGTCCATAAACTTAATGGAGCTAACTGTTATTCACTATGCTATGCAATGTTTACACTACAATCTAGGGAAATATTTGACTCTGGGAAGCCCTTCTGACAAGGACACAAGGACAGTTGTGGCTAAAGCACATAGCTACTGATGATAACAGCTAGTAAAGCTCTAAATGATGAGTCAGTCTTCATTATAATCATTCTAAGCTTTAAAATGGGTTTTTAAAAGATAGCCGCAAGATGTTAATTGACTTAAATGTTGGAAGACCTGCAGGATTGTTAAAAAGACACAATAAAACCACACTTCAAAAAAAAAAATAAAAAAAATTATGACATAACTTTCTGAATGAGAGTCAATGTGAACCAGGTGTTTAGGACCCATCCCTTACTTTGGCAGGAAAATCATAAGCCCCTGGTCCCTTCATCCCTTATTATATTAATTTATTTGGTCTACGGTTATATCTCAAGAATAATTTCGAGGTTGTTTTTTAGAAAGTACACTGTGCACTAAAAGGCAGTTAACTCGGAAAAAAACCTCCAAAGTTCTTAATCCTGTGGTGACAAAAAAAAAGCAATTTGTTTTGTTTGTGTTAAATTAGCTGGGCTTTCTCTTGAAGTTATCTTGGCCAGAACTGCCGAGTCAGAGCAGTTTTCTTCCATTCTTCACCTCAGGCCACCTCTCAGGTAATGAGAAAGTATCTGGACACTCAAGCTGTCGTGTGTGTGAGGATTCTGCTTCGTCCTCCATCTCGGGGTGGCAGGCTGACAGACAGGAACAGTGAAGAACAACAGGCCGACAAGGCTGTGAGAGCTACAATCGATTGCCAGCTGACTACCGGGGTCCATTATACTGACAGACCGAAGCCACAACACGATGACCTGTACTCTTCAGTTGCCCTCATTACTACCTATGAATTCCTCCCAATCTCTTAGGCGCTCTTTCCTTTCTTACTTTCTACTCTCCTGGGGCAAAACCCACCATTTTTACTGTCAATCTTCTACAAGAACCTAAAGCAGCTACTGGGATGCACTTTGAAACAATGAACAAACAACAACAGACTAAGCTGTAAAATGCTCCTCATAAATGTGATGCAGCCTAAATCTAAGTGTTTTTAAAGTAATTTTTCTGTCTTTGTGGGAATATGCCGTCCATTAAACATGCCTCCCTCTCGCAACCTGTCTCCTAGCAGTGTTATCTCTTCTCCTTGTCCTCCTCTCCCCCACCATCCACCTAGTTATTCTGAAATGCATAGTCCTTGGAAGACTTATTTATACTCTCTCGCCCCTCACAGTAGAGCAGCAAATAGGATTTACCTGCAGCGAAGACAGCTTCCAGACTATCAATTACCAACAGTGTAGAGGCACGGCTGTACAACTGGACACATCTACATACACACACATACAATATATATATACATATATAGGGTTCACTTGGACATATAGCCGTTCTGGAAAGCTTCTGCATGGATTATTAATGCTGGTTCTATTGACTGTTGGTACAACTGTCAAAGAGAAGCATCATTCATTAGTAAAGATGACAGAGGTCATTGTCAGAATAAATAAATTGTGCTGCTAACTATGTAGGTAGAGGCAAAATGGTGAAGGTTTTTGTTAAATTAAATGCACAACTTTTTCTGCATGTTTGCATTGTATTCACATATTTGGATGGTTAAGAAAGCTACAACAAGATCTGTGGCTCTAGGTTTTAAAGTGGAGGGACCAAAAGTGACTTTGAGAACTTGACTGCAGTCTGGTTGTCCTCTATGGCTTGTTTGATTTCAAAGTTCTGATAAATTTAGAATTGTCTAACTCTTTTTTTCTTAACTACTTTGACAAATATAACATTACATAAACTAGCATGGTGCTAGTTTGGACCTTCTAGAAAATCTACCAGTAAGTAGCAAAGCTATCTTCTAAGATAGATAAAATATGTAAAATACCTAAGAAAATACAGGATACAAATCTCAGGTAAAATGAAATTTTATTTGCAGGATCAAAGATGTTTAAAAACATTCAAAAGCATGACCATTTGAACTCAAACTCATCTCTGCAGTCTATTCATATTGCCATGATGTTTGACTCTTTGGCGTTGTGCTCAAAATGGAGATCTCCCCAAATTCTTCCTGACATGTCATCTAACTGTGTGACAACGATTAGAGCGAGCACCAGACCGCTCCACATGCAGAGAGGCACACAGGGACAGGAGCTGTCACTCAGCGCACCAGATCCACCCTGACGCCCAAAGTGCCTCTGTCAGGTCAGCAAATGAAAAGCCATCACAGCCAATGCGCAGTCATAAAGCTCAAGTCACTCAAAAGACTGGTTAAATGCCATCTTGCCAGGTCCTGTTAAGGTTGGTTGAGCATATTTAGGCTCAAGGCGTCACATTTGATTTCCAAACTTAAGTGCTTCTTCCTGGAACTACCATTTGAGATGTTAAACATTGACAGTAAATAAAAGCGAGACCGGTTTGCTGAGACTGTTTGCTGACTTCATTATACATTGACTCCCATTCAAAGACTGTTCTTGGTTTATGTCTCACTGTCTTTATTCTCACTGTCTTTATTCAACCATTGTCACTATTCTGGAGGTCTATCTTGCTCCATTTCACAAGATTTTGAAGCCAATTAACTTTCTGTGGGAGATGACACTCTCACCGTCTTCCACAGTCACAAGCTTTTAACTCATACTTACTATAAAGTCTTTGCATTGCTCTTTTAGGATGGTCTACCTCTACACTTTGGCTACATGATTTGAGGCCAATCAACTTTACCCTATGTGGGGGATGACTCACTCAATGACCTCCATAAGAAGAACCTCAAATATATATGTTGAAAGTTTGTTTTTAATCATATTGGTGATTGTGTTGAAGACTGACTGCTCCAATAATTAATAGCAACTGTGTGTACATCTGTGATACTTTTTCTGGCCATTAGCATTTGAAGCTTGAAACATTGACTGCATAAAATTCAGAAACAATACAGTTTCTATGTTCTCTGCTAAAACAAATCATCAATGACAACAAGCCAGGAAGCAGACATCCTGACATTCACTTATGAAACACTTGTGAGGCTGCAGCCTGCAATCTAGCAGGGCTTGGTCGTGCAGCCAAGTGTTAGCCTGTCAAGCAGGATCTGAGGAAGTGGAATCCTTTTAAGTGAGCCATCATGTCTAGCCACAGCAGTATTGCAGTGATCATTAAGATAACATATTCAGGTCAAAAAGCTAATGAATGTACATAAATAATGGAGTGTATGGTAGCACTTTCCATAAAACTAAATGTTCCTGAGACACGCGCAGCTCACCATTTAACCATGAAGTCATTTTTTTCATGTATCCTTTTACTATACGATTACTATAGTAAAATGTTACTTATGTGCCATTAAGTGTTTTGTCATTTACAATTTGTTATGACTTGGCAAGGCTATGCTTCCCACATTTTTAACCAGTTCTCCTGCATGGAATCAAAGGCAGCCAAGTCTCCCATGTTTAGTAATGTAGAGGCAACCCCTTTATCAGGAAGGAGATTTGTAGGGAAGAGGCAGGGGATTAGCCATCAAATTACTAGGCAGACAGCATCCCTGCTCCGAGGTTGTGGAGCGGTAATCACCAAGTCTGAGGGAAGAGATCCAGATAAAGGTTTGTGTGCTGTGGAACTCCAAACCCTACACGGACTATCAATAAAATATGAAAGTCTGTCTGATTTTTTTTCTATTTTGATATCTCTTTTAAATATTTTTTTGTCTTTTCTGTTGTACTGAAAAGGTGGTAAAATGATAACGCCTAATGCTTCCACTCTGTTTAAAGTACGATATAAACCTCTTGAAGAGCAGCACTGCACTGCAGCTCGGCAGGATTACATTTTAGAAGCCTTGCCCATGGTACTTCTATTGTCACCCCACTGCCCTGACTTAAACAAGCAGAGCTCTCCTCATACAATACCCCCTGGACACAGGAATGTTTCATCACTGCCGCAGCCCCCGGCGCCCTCGTAGGGCCACAGTGAACCGTCAGGCCCAGCACAGCCACACTATAAATAAATCAGACGTTATAATGAAACCAAATGAATCTCCATCCATCTTCCCAAAAAACAAGGCAGAGACCTCAGAGTTTGGCAGTGGGAAGAGTAATGCCCACATTTAAGGTCAAACCACAAGGTGAAGAAGAACTACACATAACACTAGTCCATGCTAACAGCCAGTTTACTACAACACATTTTTCTGTCAAGCTACTCTAATTGATGATTCTGATACAATTTTTAGTTAACGTTTGACTGCTATAGACATAAAACAATACACAAGTTAGTGAGCAACAACATAGTAGCAGATCTGCATCTCTTTATTTTAGCTCATTTACATGGGCATAATAATACCTGGGAGTAATCAGCTAATTGTAATAATCAGATCTGACGCGTTTACATGCACCTAAGAATTAAGATAATCAAAAATGTCCATTATCGTATTACTTGTGGAGTACTTACACCTGTTGGGGTGTGTCCCCATTCCTGTACTTACTCCCGTCGAGGAGATGGAGGATATTGAAAGTTTATTTCAAATGAAATTCACCCCAGAAGTGGCTCTTTGACTTTCTGCTGCTGCACACCATGTTTGTTGTGGTTTGTCCAATGAGTTTGTCCTCCGCTAACATTGTGACTAAAAAAAAACGCCACTTTTACAGGTTTATATTTATGACATTTTTTGGTTTTTTATATCAGATTTCCAATCAGATAATGATCGGAAGTGAAGATGCATGGTGGATGTTTACATTTAATTGCCCATACTGCTTTACTTCTAGCAATACTGTTTACAGTTTTTAGCAATTTTGTTTATTTCATGCATTTTTAAAAATGCATTTTATAAGTAAATTATAATAGATGCATTTTCTCTGAACATGGTAAAGGATCACAAGTATCTCAACCAAAGGATCTCTTCAGCCTGAAAACCCAGCTGCACAGTATATTTAATGTAAGGTCTCACAGAAGCCCGTCCTTGTGATCCAGCAGTGCAGCTGGTAAAGTATTTTAGCAGAATATTGCACTGTGTAAAGGTGCTACAACAGTTAATGAACAGCATCATGTAACGGAAAACAACAACAACCTCTCCTACACCCATCACTTTCTGAAAATAGCAAATGTATGTATTCATCCTTCATTCAACAAAAAAAACACTTCCCTCAAAAATGGAGGCTGTTTCAATCTATGTGGGAGTGTAATGGGTAGAATTCAAATACAAATTAGTTCTTTCTTTGGGAAAGAGGGATATGTCCTCTCTGACAATGCAGATGTGTGTTCTCTTTGAGAAGGCCATTGCTGTAATACTTTTCAGTACAGTTTAAATACTGTTTCAGTGAACGGCATAAAGTCATGAGCACAAATAGAACTATAGCTAACAAGAACTGAACTTATAAGTGTAAAGTTATTCAAGTTTAAAGAAGAGAGAATAAAACTAAAACAGCCAGCATTGATGTGTGTTTTCTGCACTCTTCTTTTAAAATGTTTAATTTTTTAATGTTTCTTAATCTAAATCCTGTAAATTGTCTTTTATTCCTGTAAAGCACTTTGAGTTACCCAGTGTATGAATTGTGGTATATAAATAAAATTGCCTTGCCTTTTCACCTATACTTTGACAAGCTAAATAGTTTAAAAGTTTTTAGATACCATTCCCTATTCATCAGTAATATAGGCAACTACATCTAATCAATATTCCCTGAAAAGGCATCTTACCTAAAAGTGATTTCATGTCAGAGCACTGAGAGCTATTAACTGAGTAGACTCATAGTAAGGCAGAGGTTATTTCATCAAATGGGCTCTCTTCTTGGGGTATCAAGAGGGAAAGCATTCTTGTCAAAACACCAATGATTTTACTGGTAACAAGGACGAGTTTCCTAAACCTTTTCCTTAGAACCTGTCACAATGAATAAGAGAGTGTCAAAAAAAAAAACAAGTGTCAGAAGGAGAGCAGAAAGTGACAATCAGAAAACTAACACAGCGCTCTCACTGATTGACATTGTACAGTGCAGGCCCCTATTGCCGCACTCACCCCTCCGTGCATAAACATGTTATTCGGTAAAGAACAGGAGATTGACAATTACGCCTTGTCATCATAAAACACTTCTGACCTTGTCACTAATACACGAGCACGCCTGACAACCAACAAATGAAAAATCTTTCCTCTGCTGACATTTTTAATTTTGAGAGCCGATCATAAACAAAGCTATTTGGCAGCTTTTGCAACAACGCGTTGAACTTCAGTGACCTGAGCAGAACTGGTAGTTCTCATACAGTATGCATCACAGATAAATGTCTGGCTCCTCTGACACACTCGCCTTCACAGTCATTGATCTGTGATTGTAAGCAACCTCTTTCATGTCCCAACTGGAACAAGAGTGATTAAGCAAATCCATCATGCGTTAACAGGCCATTACACATCATCCAATTCACCGATGATGAGAAATCAAGTTCTATGGAAAGATCTATATGCTTGGCCCATAATTACTTTTGAGAAATCCGGTGGGGACAGAGATTGAGTGATTGACTTCTCTAACCAGTGATTTATAGAAAAGACTGCAGGCAAGGCAGCCATCTAAGTAACAGATATTTTGTGTGTGTTTGGTAAGAGAATCTAATAAGGGCACAAATAGATGCCGTTATTTCCTCAGGTCACTTCCTGGACATGTCTTAATGTGTCTCTGGGACATTAGCAGTGACAAAGTGACTTGGTTGTAAATGTGGAATGCAGGGTCGATGGCCTGCATGCCGGAGGTGAAGCAGGACGACCTGTGGGTCATCCAATGAGCACTGGGGTTGTTTAAACCAGGGGCTATAGCCAACACTTTTGTGTCTTGTTGGTGATGCTACTGAGCAGCTGAAAGGACATTTTAGCACCAGTAGTCTAGTACAAGTCCTGCTTAGGTTTTGCCCCAAGGTCACCTTATAAATCAGGTGCACTCCCACTTCAACCCTACCAGGGCAGTGAACACACTGAGGCCTGAGTCGCTACTGAATATCAAATAAAAAAAAAAATCATACAGAAAATGTAAATTATAAATAGAGTTCAGATTTTTTTCCCAGCCAAGAGAAAAACACCAAGTTCTGATTGCTGCGGGATGAACCTGTGAGTGAGTGCACTTCTTTCAAAAATACCATATAAAACTAGTGTATTCATGTTGTCCTCACTATTCTCTAAAAAAATGATTACTGCTTTGATTAAAAAGTAGCAAAAATGATACTTCTCTCACTGACAGCTCCTTGTGTTGAGCAACAAACCTATTGTGCAACAACTGCTACATTCATTACCACCTACAAAGCGCAGCAAAAGTTTATCTCATCCAAAACTTTTAAACAACAAGCATATAAAGTTTTTATTACACTCTAAGCTAAGACTTTTGGACATAATCGCAGTCAAAGGAGAGATTTAGAGCCGCTTCCCTTTCGAGACAAAGCTCTATAGTGTTTAAAGTAAGTTTAGAGTCATATCTATCTTTTTTAATTAAGCAAAGATGTATTATAGGTTAGACTTCAGAGGTACTTGTTGAAGGATCATAATTTGTGACTAGAAAAAGTTAACCACAATTATCTGGGATTTCAAAGCCTTTCAGTGTCTCCCTCCTGACTAGAATTCTTGTTGCTGAAACGTTAGCCTCCAGATTGCCCAGGGAGATAAAGGCAACTGGAAAAACAGGTTGTTTGGCCTCAGTGTAGGCCTAATGCAGTAGAACGGTAGGGAGCCTCACCTTAGCAGCGGTAGCTAGGGGACATTCTATGGCCCTTCTATTCACAGTCCTGTGAATAAGTAAGGGAGGGTTTGCACCAGACAGGGCAATTTGCCAGAGAGCCAGCCAATAGAGCTAAGCCAAGACGAGGTTAACTATTGTTTTGGCTTAACAAGCAAGAGTGAGCAAGGACAAAAGGGAAAGTGGACAAAAGAATAGCAAGAAAATACCTGACCATTGAAGTGTAACACATCAACTTATTTGGTAACTTTCGTTGAAAGAGTCAATTTGTTAAGGTATATTTTGATTAAGAGAAGACTTTTTTTTTTTTGAAGATTGAGTCAGTGCTCAGAAGTTCACTCGAGTCACTTTCAAAAAATGCACCTGTGTCCTAGAGTTGACGGAGACATATACAAAAGTTTTCTGTGATCAAACTTAACACTTACCAATTCATGTCAATTAGGTCCACTCAGAAATAAATCCCTTTTTATTTTTTTTTATTCCAGAGTAGAAAAATTCAAATCCTTGAAAAGAAAATACAACAGTATCCACAAAAGCGTATCCCTGCAAGATGTTTAAAAAAAAAAAAAAAAAAAAAGTATGAGAGTAAGTAGCCCTTGGTTCCTCCTCAGTTAGTCCGGTGACAGTTTCATTAAACCAGAGGAACTGTCTTTAGGCTCCGCACCAATATGTTTCCAGCTGTGGCTAAAGAGCAATGTGGCTCAGGGAGAGATCCTTTACAGGCAGCGCTTTTTCCCACACTGAGCGGGTGTTCAGGGATTGCCTGGGAGAAGCCAAACCCACTCTGTGATGTCAGCGGTGTTGGATTTCACTGGGAGGAGGCTCCAGGGCCTTACCTTTTGAACTTTGACCAATCAGACTATTTTTGCTGTGCACCTGAATGTGGGGGTGGGGGGATCCATTATGTCTTATACAGTATTTATACAGTATTTACTTTTTAAAGAATGTGTCCTAATGTTTTAGTAATGGGACTTAACAGCCTTGAACTGAGCTGTGTGATTTTATTGTGAACTTGGGGATAGTCTTTAAAATATTTTCATTTTATTAATATGAAAAGGGGTTAATTAACTGAGCACATTTAGAATATTGTCAGGGGACGCTGTTAATGTATTATATGTTTTGTGGTCATCAAAAACAAGCCAAAATCTTCCTGCTTCAAACGGCAGAGCATCGAGTTGAGGCAGACAAACACTCAAGTCTGAAATACAATGGTTCTCACTCCCTGCGGTCAAACTCTGCTAGCCATGGAGCTAATCATCCACAACAGATGTTCAAAAATGTTCAGTCGGATTTATGACGGAGCTCAGAGGAACAGCCAAGTCAGCCTCTGGTGCTGTTTTTCTCTTCCGTCCTACAAGGACAAGGGATTGCACTGAGAGAGCATGTCAGCACAACCATTCTCTTCCCCGCCGCCAAAAAATTCCCATGATCCCAAAGATTCACCATCCGAGAAGACCGCGCCTCGATAGATCACAGAGCCTTGGGACCCTGGGGAGAGGTTTGCCCATTTATCCCAATATTAAAATGTGGACTGGACATTTGTCCAGCTATACCACAAGATTGCATGGCCCTCCACAAAATGACCAGTTTTGCTTTTGTTTTATTTTTATACTACATATAAAAAGGTAGAAATAAATAGACATCGCAAACAAACAGCCTCCCATTAAATAATTAAAGTATTATGTCTCTTTATTATTCTGATCTTTTCGGCTGAGACAAGGTTTAAATCACAGCGTAATATGCACATATGTGTGTATAGGCAATGTGTTAATAATTAAATTATACATAACATCTATTTTATCAAATGTTTGTGCGCACTCAAAGGGAAAATTAGCTCTCAGGGATGGTAATGTTATTGCTTTATGTGAGTCCAATAAATCAAACAGGCCAGTATTACTTTAAGAGTGAAAAATGGTTATGAAACCAACGGCAAAAACCAACAGCAAACATACTGGAGTGAGGTTTTTAAAAACCATTATGAAAGCCTTTTACAAAGAGCGGCAATGCTGAATGTCTTCTGCGGGAAATGGAAAACTGCAATGTGTTCCACATTCCCTTTGTTGTTAACAATGAGAGACAGTCTGATTTAACTGGAGGCTGTAGATCTGCATACAACAGACTTTTCAGCAAGAAAGGAATTGTTTTATCTTCGGCTTTCCCTTTAGTTTTGAACAGATTAAATCTGGGTCATCTGATTTAAAAAGCAATTCAAGTTGTAAAGCGTAATTCTAGTCACAATAATCAGATGATCATTATTAAAATTCCTAAACTAGCACCAGGATAAAAATAAGTATCTAATGAATTGTTTATAAGAAAAGTAGTTATGGAGACTCACCGCTAGCTGAAATATCTAAATTTGAATAAATCTTTTTTACTGTAATTATTACACCTACAGACGCCTGAAGAGAGGAGAAAAAACATTTTAGTGGGAGTAAACAGTCTGTGCCAACTCAAATGTCACCAACAATCAGAATGCTGAATGCAGAAGTAAAGACACTGGGCTGTGGGTCTTAACAGCAAAGTGGGAGAGACTATTAATTGGAAGCTTTAGTAAATGTAGTGTCTGTCTGTTCTGCCACATGAGTCATCTCAGCACTACAGTTATATTATTTTAGAAAATGCAGATGGACTTGCAGTAACCCCCAGGCAAGAGCAGAGTTTTAAGACTTAACTTCCCCCACACTTAAAGCTTGAAAAGACTTAGAACCCCCCCACTCAGTCCAACAATTTATAAGCTTGCAACCAATTCCCCCTTCCCCCAATTATTTCAATACACTTTAAGAGGTCGACGGCTGGCCTCAGCCTGATTTAAGCCCGTCCACTAGTTACCCCAGTTTAAGGAAGACAAGAGCAAAGCTTTCACAGCGTTAGCATACGGCTAAATCTGCTGAGGTTATCTGCAGGTTAAAAACACCTGGATCGGGCCAAACAACTAAGCTCTGCAGTATCTGTGCTCATCATCTGATAGGAAACTGTGCTCGCTGCTAGAGGAAGGGATGAATCATACTGGACAAGGGCTTTATCAATAGAACTGTCTGCAGTATCAACAAAGTCTGCCCAAACATTTTAACAAGGTGCAGTTCTGAGCAAAGAAAATAAGTTTCATGTGTCAGAAAGCATGGGCACCATTGTAATATACCAGAAAAACATAATTTGCTAATTTGGGAAAACTTTTGTGATGTAAATCTAGGCTTTAAAATCTTGCATTGTCTATCCCCTCTCCACTCTACAACTTCTTTATTCTGATTAACAGGCACGCTAGATCTCATTCCACAAATAACATTAAAGTCCCATTGAGAAAAAGTGCTTTCGGGTCAGTCAGCCTTCTCAGTGCGAGCAGCCGAGACTTGAAACACCATACCACCTCATACAGCCTTTAAAAACATAATGAAATCATGGTTACTAGAGAATAAATTTTGCACTCATAAATAACAACCAGCTACCCCTTACCTGTTAATTGCTACTCTACTTAAGTGCTTTTATTAATCCTTGTGTGTGCTTGTAACTAATATTGTTTACTATACTTTAAGTCAGTGTGATGTTGTGTATTAAAGGTTTGGTCTCTTGCTGGCATTTTACACCTTGCCCAGTTTCACAGTTGAAAACTAGCTTTATAGTTAACACTGGCACATTTACAGAAATGTTAAATAATGTGTTTTTTGGAATGGGGGTATAAAGCAACCAATTAATTCTACATGACACAACCAATTAGCTGAAAGTTCTTTGGTCTTATAAGTTTCTGCTTCAGATTTTGAAATTACCATTTTGTTTGTGTACACCATTTATTTACCACAACAATTGTCTTTTTTTTAAAATGTATTAACCGTATATCTCAATAATGCATAATTTGTTTCTCCCAAGATCCCTATAAAAAAAATTGTATCGACACAATTCAAAGATTCTGATTTAAACGTGCATTATGCACAACTTAATCTTTCTTTTTCAGTGCTAATTTTGTGCCAGTAAATGTGCTTTCTTGAGAAAGGGACAATTCTGGCTATGTGCCGTTGGAGAAAAAAAAAATGCTGACCTGTGTCGTAAACATAGAGCTGTGAAAGTCTGTGTGCTGCTGCTGATGGGCTTTAACACTAGCACTATGTCATTATGTCCGAGAGCACAGCTGGGCAACACCTGTTATCCTAGAATTCCCAGCCCAATTCACAATTTACTGAGGCTTGGCTACTGGCGCTGTCTGAGATTACCAGCGCACAGTCATCGCAGTCATATCCTCTCAGATGTCAACAAGGTTTAAAGGGAATATTCAAATTAGTTATACAACCTTTTAGCCTGTGATCTGAGACAAGCATGCAGGTTTTTGTTAGGACCATGTGGATGCAGTGGGACGCTCAAGATTTAATTAAACTTCACAGCATCTTCAATAAGTACCACCCAACATTGGACTTTTTGGATGGATTATGATTTTGCGTAAAAATACCAAGGACATACATTTGGCAGTGAATTTTTCAGACAGTCTTGAGATAACGCTGGCTCCTTCGCTGAGAGGGTAGGTGGTGATGGCACATGGCGACGGGAGGTGTGAATAAGACAAGGACAGTGGGAAAGAGAGCACATATAAACACAGATAAGATTGGCCTCAGTGTGTTGACCTTCAGTGAGTGCCGGCTAGTGGACGTGCCTCCATGTGGTGTACGTTTCCAGCATGTGAAAGTGTGCATGTGTCCTGGAGCCTAAGCAAGCGTCTGTACATGTGCCGGTAAGGGAGGGGTGTGCTGCATGCCTAAACTAACATGTTAGTCACAGACAGGAAAAAGATTCAGGGCAAGAGTAGCTCTATTGAACAGGTGGTTCAAGTTTCTATTTTCTTTAAATGTATCACAAAAGTTTAATTGAAAATCTAAGATGTCAACAAATGTCTTTCAATAATGTGAAAAAATCAATTTAAAAGTCCAATTTAAAATTCAAGTTTTCAACATCCGCTGCATCTCTGGAAACTGTCTTTAGCATCTCTGGTTAGCAATGTTAGCTGTGTCTCTTCACTATCATGGCTAAACTATTTCATCCATCTCAGTAAGTAAGGGTCTCACATTGCTCTACAGTAGAACAGATGTGTCCTCCAGGTTAACAGGAAAATTTATTTCCCCACGGGGATAATGATGGGATTTTTTTGTCCATTGGTTTTCTTCCTTTTTTTTTGCACTGTAAGTTTTATAGCAAACAGGCTCATTCTTGTTTTGCCTGTTTGCTTGTTTCTTTGGTTGCTCTGGTTTTGCAGCGAGAGGCGCTCTGTTAGTTGCAGTATCTTTATTTTGTGCCACCCTAGCCCCTAGCTTGTCAGTGGCAACATGAGCTCTCCCGTCTGGAAGTTTTTCAAAGTGTCCGATAAAGACGTAAAGTTAGCCGTTTGCAATGTATGTCTTGATGAAATGAAACACTCACTAACATGATTAGGCATCTTAGAAAACGCCATACAACTGAATATGCAGAGTATGAGAAACTATTTTTTTGTTAATTTAGAGTTAGTTTTATTTCTACAAATGGTGCAAACTCTGCATGATTATAGATAAAAGATTCCCATTCCCCTGCCATTCTGTGATCGGCAGTGATCGGCAATCGGCAGATCATGATTTTGGCGATAATCGGCCCAAAAACGCTGATCAGAGCATCTCTAAACAATATCACCCAAAAATTACTATAAATCTTTGCATCTTTGTGCACAGGAATGGCTTTCATACTGGAGCAAGTAAAAGATGACTTAAAGCTGCACTAATACTCATACAGTATACCAAATTAAAGTTTAGCGCTTTGCATTAGCTTATTGTGCCACTTTAGCACCAGGACGGCAAATATCTTCGCCTCTATAACATTACAAGATCGAATTAACAGTATTTAATTGTGTTTTTTACATTGCCTCCCTTTTCTCTTTTTTGGAGGTGTTTCTCTGTGTAAAAGACATTTTCAGTGGTGAAAATACACTTTATCGGCAGCTATTACACTTCCTGGAACGTCAGCTCACAAGCCTGTATAGACCAATGGGAGCGCTCCTTTTTCGAGCATGTGGTTTGTTCACATGCGATTGGTCAATTTTCCGGGCCTTAGTAACTTATAAAATTCCCTATAATAAATTGTAGATGGCATCATAAAGCCTGTTTTTTTCACTAATGATTGCTTTTACAATATACTATTTGGGGTTTAAACCATTTTCCCCAACTGGAAAAAAAAGAAAATCAGGTAAGCAACAGATTGCATATTGGAATATTTTATCATACACAATTGGTAGCTTTCCATTTAAATGAACAATTGCCATCTTTGACTCTTGTCTTTGATGAATAGTTGGTGGCGCCTTTTCAATTTAGGTGCCATTAAACCACTGCAGAAGAAAACATGACAAAGACCTACTTAAAAGAGCCCTTGTCAAAGGTCAATGGGAAAAGCCATGAAATATGACATTTCTGCAAGATGAAGAAGACATGGAAATCTTTAACAAAGCAATATGGTGTAATAATTGTGACAGGCCTGGAGGATAAGAGACGGGAAAGCACCTATTTTGTCTCTCGTCACCGAGAACGAAAATACAACGGGCTTCTCTCCATTACACTGTGCTTCTGACAACCGGTGGGGCATGCTCTCTGAGGGGAACAGCAGAGCATGCCGGCGAATGCATGAGACAAATCATTTTTATCTGGGAGCCCGGCGGGTATTGACAAACCAGGGATGCATTTAGATAGCCCAATTAAAACGGGGAAATGAAGCGACATTGAGGCACTTTACAGCACTGCGGCCCCTCTCTACCCTCTGGCCCCCTGTACCTCTCCAGAGACCTCGCTCCTTGCATGCTGCACTCAGCGAGGGGTACGGGGGTGGTGATGAAAGCAAAGAAGCGGGTGGTGCACACAAGTCGCTTTGAGCTAAAATATGCGGTTCACACGGTGTTTAAAAGGGAAGAAGAACAATCTCCAATGACGTAGTTTTATTTTGCTGTCCCACTTGAGAAGTTGCAGTTGACTGTAGCAGACTAAGAACATCCCCAATGGGACGCAAGCCAAACAACAGGGTCAAGATCAACATGCAAGACAGGATTTGATGCAACTCTGTTAAAGCTCAAAAGATAAGGTGGCAATCAATGTTTGATGCATTTGTTGAAAAGTGTCGTAGCAAGTGAGCTTAAATGTTACCCACTGCTGTACCCTACACGGTTTACTTTACACTGCTCTAATTATCAGACCTCTACTTGTCTCTTTGGTGAATGACTGCTCCATTGAGATTTCTGTTAGGAATATTTTGGGACCATGGTTCTGACCAATAAGATGTCCTGCCCAGACTGTGGTAACCTAAGAAGTCTCACCTTCTGTATAGGTACGCATCAACAGCTTTTCAATCAACAGAATGCAAGTGTGGTCAAATAGCAAAGCTGATGTGTGCCAGGACCAGCTGCTCAGGAGTGTTACATTTCACAAGCCACCGTTAACAGATCTGAAAAGATTCAAGCTGTTTCTACATTGCTTTCTGTTTTGGGAGGCTATTGTCAGGAGAAATTGATACCTCTGCCACTTTCAGGATTTCAGCTGATTGTTGAAACCTTGTTTTTAGCTCATGTTTAAAATAGGCTGCAACAAACTACAGCATTTGTGAAAAGCTGTAAACAGAAGTCTATCATTTAACATGTGGCTAGTAATCTAGTGAGGACAAGAAAATGACAACAAAGATTTACATGACAATGGAAAAAAGTCTGTCTAAGAGAGGATGCCTTAAAAATACTTTTTTTTAAAAGTACAGGAGAAAATGACAATCCAAACACTGATAGTTTCTGCCATAGCTTTATGTGGAGAGAGTGCTGTGTGCTGGGGAGCCTGATAAATCTAAAAACTTTCAGTGATAGGTACCTAATAAAAGCCCTGCAGAGCAGTCTCTCCCAACCAGACGAGGCTACACTTTGTCTCTGACAAGCAAACCTTCCAGATGCTTTCCTTCAATAGATTTCTGCCTCACACAAAGGATAAGGCGCTAGCACTCAACAAGATGAGTAGTCTGACTGGCTGCACTGAAAGTGTCAACTGCTTTTCAAAATAGCACTCGGTGCTTTGTGAACGTCCACTTCCAGCATGTAAGTCTATAACTACTCAATAACAACACACTTTCAGAGTCTGTCTGTGTGCCATTTTGTGTAGCTTTCAAGTCTTGTTTGACTGAACAAACAGGCGGTGACCTAATAAAGCATTTTATTCCGCTAATGATTTCCCATTGGCATGTTGGAAAAAAACAGCTTGGACACAAAGGGATGCATTCAAAAACACAAGTCAAATTCAGCATCTCATTAGAAAAACTCCCCAAGCTTTGCACCTGAGTGCATCACTTTGATGGAACCACAAAAGAGCACAGGGCATGAAATGATTCCCTCTGCTGGAGAGGGATGCTTCTGCTGCTACAAGGGAATTAATCACTGATGGTCAAATCTGTCATATCCAAATGTTTTTTTGGGTACTACATGAAATTTTACTCTACAAGTTAAAACAAAATTTAATATATATAGTACAATGGCTGGATTAAATTAGGTTCAGTGTTTTGTTGTTCATCCAACATCTTGGACAAATCAAAAAACAGCACAATAAAAGCTCCCATTCATCCCAACATAGACATAGGACTTTGAGCTCACGCACACACACCCTGACAGATGATGAAAAGTCTGCTGAATAAAAGAGTAATCCATCACTGGTGCCATTTTGAGTTTGCCGGGCCCCTCTCTTCAACAATGGCTTGAGTGACAGCGAAAGATAAGAGCCCTCTGTTGACCAAAACCACCAGCACATGGGAATACAACTGCAAAGTCATCACTGCCCCAGAACAAACAAGACATTATGAAAGCTTTTGTGAAATGTTTTTGCATTAATTACCATCAAAATCCATTTTTCATCCCTTGAAAGCTCAAAGTCCAGGAACAAACCAAAAACAAACCAAAGAAGAATGTGAGACAATGGCCATTAGCGGCTGTAAACAGACTGCATTCTGTTGCAATAACCAAGTCAATTACTGACACATGTTGAACTGTAATCTAAGCCGGTGAAAGTTGACAAGAAGGGCTTTTGCTCTCATTAACCATTCAGCGCAAGGGTAAAAAATGAGCTTCAACCGAGAAATCTCACCCCAAAATAATTAAGCAAATTAAATATTCAACATAAAACGTCTTATTATAGCATCAGCGCCTCATAAATTTATAGAGATGAAATGAGTGGATTAATTCAAGAGCTAATGGGGAAGAAAGTCAGTCATTTCCCATCCAACTTCATTTTGCTTTTAAAGACTCGCACCACCTACCATGCATCTCTGGGGTTTCTTGCTGAAAACAGATCTAGGAAAGCAGGCACGGGTCTTATATTGAGTGACAAAAAGCTAATAATGTCAAAGATCTGGGTTTAAGTGCTCCAAAGGGAAAGGGGGAGTCTGTACATTTTCTATTAGTCCATTAGTTGTAACCCCAGTCTCTAGTGTAATTTTTACTTCTTGGTGGGGAAGTTTGGTTTAAGTGCTAAAGTGCATTGCTTTCTGAAGGGTTAAGGAAAAGAAAACATACATTGCACTCTGGAGACAGGGTGAATGGAAAACGTAAAAAATGGGGGAAATACTTGAACACTAACTTTACACAGAAATAAAATACATATTTCATGTCGACTTTGAAGCCTTAAGTATATCTATTTAATCCTTGTACCAATATTTCATAAGCTTTATGTCATTTTATGAGCAAATTACTAATGGCTATTTCTGTCACAAAATGTCTCACTCATTTTCCTTGTTGCTTGAAGTTGGTGTCTGAATTTTAAAACCACAGAAAATTCTCAGGAAAGTGGTTAGCAGTCCTGTCGCGCTCAGACACCACTGGTCATGAGAGAGATAGAAAAACAAGGCAGTAAACAGGTCAAGGTTAGAACACATAAGGGACCCCCAGTGCTTCTTATATGGTTTATTGTGCATTTAAAAAGCTTTATTCACAGATACAGCTGTGCTCACAAGTTCACATACCCTGGCAATACCCAGAAAATAGGAATGATAACACAAAAACATCTCTTTCACTCATAGTTAGTTGTTATTTGTCAAACAATTGTGTTTACTCTTTTTAAAACATAATGACAACAGAAACTACCCAAATGACCCTGATTGATATTTATTTACCCCAGTAAATAAATATCAATCTGACTAGACCGTAAAGCTGAAGACAAGGGGCCTTTATTATAAAGAAGGTGAATTTTAAACAAAAAACAAAGTTTTTCTTGAACAGATGACCATCCACCCAGACATATGTTACATCAGTGTTTCCCACACATTAAGGAGAATATGGCGGGCCTAAAACTAAGTGTAATTAATACAAACACTGTGCACCACACACAGCTGAAAATGCTTTGTATCAAAAGCTCTATACATATCAAACACTCAAAACATTTTTATTGTGTTGTGTTGGCTTTGTAACCTCTAAACATGGGAAAAATCCCTTTGCGTGAGGCCAAATAACAAGCCGGAGCCCCTCATAATGGATTGGTTATCTGCAGTCACAACCACAGTTGGTCCAAACAGATCTCATGCTGTTGGGAGTGCATCGGTTGTCCTGGGCACTGCAAAGGCATCAGCATTCTGGAGTAAATAAATTCCTCGCAGGCTCCCCACTGGCGACCCCACAAACATGGCATCAACACACGGCCACCATGCTGCTCCAGAATCACTAACGCAGCCTAGTAATTCCCATGTAGCCGCAATAATCCAATATTTCAGCTGGAGGTTAAAGTCGTTGTGGAGGTCGCGCAGCGGGTATTGCTACATGGTAAACACTGCATGCCTTCATGGTCACAGATCAGACATTAAGAGTTGCTGCATGGCTGAAAGTGAGATTGTGAAAAAAAAAAAAAGGTATGGTCCTGCTCCTTCCTCAAAGCTGATCACTGTGCTCGGAGCCGTGCAGCTGATCCCATCGGACAGCCACAAACTCGAATGCTAGGTGAACCGTAATGTAATTTCCTCCAGCATCTCCTGATACGTTTCGCCTGGTGTCCAGTACCAACAGGCTTCCCGCTAGGAAAATGTTCAGCTCTCTCATGATCTCTGTAATGAGTTTTGCCACTTGGCTTGTATCGCTGACAGTATTAAGAAGAGCAACACGATGGACAAATACCACTTCTCTGCCAGCGTGTCAGCGGCCACACACAGCAACACTTGTCTTTTCGGTGTGACCTTTGTCTTCCACTGCGCTACAACACACATCCGACAGTAGTTCAGCATTTGTACTTTGAGTCAGAACTTTATGTGGGAGGCACTTCAGCAACAGTTCCTACTTAAAACTTGGAATATTTAAAGCCACTTGATGCCAGCACTTTGAGGACATGTGATAAGAGGATGGTGTTAAAAACAAGAACAGACTTTTTAGACTACAGATATGCAATAAAGACTGCATTAGATTATAAAGATTAGAATGTATGTAGAATGTAATGTAATGTAGAATACACAGATCATTCCCGCACCACCTCTTCTGTCCTGAAATCCAGCATTCAGAAGTGATCGAGTGAATTTGCTGTGGTTAAAGCTAGAGGGATTTTTAAGACTGGTCCGTACAAAAAAACAAGGTCTAGGAGATATTTGTGGATAGGTACACACCGGTTTGGAAAAGCAGACGGAAGCAACAACAGAAGCCCCGGACTATTACTCACATTTAAATGGACATTGAACTGACGCAGTGTTTTGAATTTTTATTTCAAACTCAAAAATGTTTCAGCGGTACATGGTTTACTTTCTGTGGTGTTGCTCCGGTCTGCCTTTCCAAACTGGGAGTGTATTAACAACGATCTCTCACAGCTTTGTTCATTCACCAAGTGTCCATTGTTTAATTTATCTTTCCTGCAGACCTAATTTATTGGAGAGTGTAGCAAGGTTACAACAAGACAAAAAATAAATAATCTTATTTTAGTCACATTGCTCAGTATGATTTATGTTATGAAACTATAAAGTACGAGTAGCTATATCTAGGCTAGGCCAGTGCTTGAGGGCTAAGTGGAGAAGACAATGCCACACAACGAGACAGTGAAGGCAGTTTAAAAAGGTGATAAAAGTCCTTCCCAAGTGTTTAATATTAGGCAATTTATTACAATATGCTAAAAGCCCCATGTTTGTTTCACTGTCCCCTACCACTTTGTCCTATCGCTCATGGGACACAGTAACATGAATATCCAGAGCTACAGGATATTCTTACACAAAGCTAAAACTAAGACATTCTCACTTTCCCACAGAGCGTGTTTATGGCTGCGCCGTTGGTCTGAATTGCGTGACATTGTGCTGGTGTTTATGTGGTCGTGTTCTGCACCTGTACATTACAGCAGTGATAAAAATGGATTCTTGAGCAGAGGAAGTCTTGTAGAAACGCTATGCCTAGTTTCCTGGGGAGTGGTTTTAAATTTGTGTCACCAGATGGCCGATATTTGTGGGCGGACAAGCCACCATGGCAGCAAAATATGTTCGCTGCTGAATTAAAATAACCCAGCGTCCCTTATGTGGCGATGCAAATTAGCTTGCACGTCAAATTCGCTAAACTCAAAAGGCAATTTAAATTAGGTAGCTAAACAGTATTTAAAAATTACAAGTCAGGGAATGAGGGAATGTTCTCTTGGGCAAAATATGGGTTGTATTTTGTAAAACATGGTGTGCTGTGTTAAACATTACCTGCCAGTTTAAGTTAATGTGTTTAATTAAAAAGCAAACTGCCTTTTTCACAGTTTTTGCCAGAATTTCAACAGTCACAGTTGCATATTCTTCTAAAAATCTACATTTCTTTTCCTTAATACGGCGACTGACAAACACCCGGCAGCTTTTTCTGAGAAAAATAACACGCCTTCCATTTGCAAGTGCAAACAGGCCAGAAAAATCCAATCAATACACATTATTGGCTCAGTGGAGGTCGGATTTGTAAGAAAGCAAAGCTCAAGTCTAAAGGGAATTCCTTTGAAGTACTGTAGGTCTGTTTAACTAAAACTCTGAAATGAACATTTCCTGTCAACTCTGTGACAAACCTTTAGTTCATTATAAGCCCAACAGAGAATACGGCATCATTTCCAAAAGTAAAGGCTATATGACATTAGCACACCACTCGACTTGGTGTAAAAATAATCAGAGCGGACAAGAAACTACAAAAAACATGGTGTGACCTTTCAAGTCTGAGGGGAAAGGCCGTGTATACATTAACCGAAATTAAGGGGACAGTAAAGAAATTCCCATCACAGAAATTGGAGTGTGACTAATAAGTGGTAAAAGAGCCGCTCTGTAACCTGAGCTCCAAAATAATGTTCCCCACCTCTCCAAGGCCACTTTTGAGGAGCAGCAGGGAGTTTGACAAGGCCGATGGAAGACCACCTGCACAAAATCCGAGGAGCCAGCTCTGCACTGGCACCGCCATTTGTTACACCCTGGATTTCCATTACTTAGGAGCAAGCTGGGAAATCCATCTCCAGGTGTCAGGGATATCAAACTTCTATGCAAACTGAAAAGGTTCAAAGCAGTAAAAGCGTTACACTTATGCAGGAGACCTACTGAGGATAGAAACGTATTTACCTAAAAGGCAGGAAATTCATTGTATCGAAGTAGGCAGGCTCACCTCACTTTCAACCCTGCATAAAAAAACATAATTCTTTGATTCACTGTTGTCTTTCTGTAAATATGACACCTCACAACATGGTTTTTGGAAATACAATTTAAACTTCAGTATTACACACATTCACTGCGGCCTTCACCATTTTCATCTCAGCACTATATTTAATAGGCACTTGACGCACAGTGAAAGCTGCTAACAGAGCTAATGCCTGCTGTATATCAGAGGGCAGCACTGGACAGGCCTGGTTTGAATGCCAGCTGGGAGAGTGGGAAGATGGCTAAAAAGGTTTAACAGCTCAACACCAGTAAAAAAAATAATGGTTCAAGACACTCATGGAGGAATCAAACAGGACAAACAGGCTTCTCCTCCTTCAACACCACCACAAACAAAGCACCACTTAAATGTTATGGTTCAGCAAATGTTTAGTCAAGCCACAGACAGTGTTGACTTTGTGAATGAATCTTAACAATCAGGAACTGTTCTGTGAAAGTAACTGCATTAGCAGGATTATTTTTTTCATTTTTTTTTTTTTGATTGCTTTTCTACACATTTCATGGAATTATCAACTGTGGTTTATTCATAAATATTTAGAGTGTCCACAGATTGGAGTGAGGTGTGAAATGTCATTTTGTAACCCAACTTTAGTGCTTTAGTAAACAGTATTTTTTAAAGAACCACTTCACATTCAACAAAGTTGTGCTCTGAACAGAGAAACCTATCAACCACTGACCATATTTATTTATTTGATTGGGACAGTGCATGTTAATGAACATATTAAGTGTCTTGCGCGAATTGAACCGCCCAACCTTCCATTTATAGGACAACCGCTTTATCACCTGAGCCACTGTGTGTGTCACATGACCCTGTTTGTGCAAGTCTACAGTTTGGTTATTGGCTTGAATTCAGAAAATAGCATCTCATTAGCTTTAACTCTACATACAGCATCATACTTACGGCTGTACTGTTTTAGTTTAAAGAACAAATTACTGAGAGATAAATGTATTAAAAATGCTTCAAACTGCTTCAAATTCATTTGGAAAAGACAAGACAATGCCACAAGTCTAATCCAAAGCCTATTATGCAAATAATACTCCACACTGTTTGTAGTAAGTGAGCCTCAATGCTACGTGCAGCCATGTAGGGGCGCTGTGAGCAGCACTGTCCAGAACACAACATGGATTACTCACAAAGAACTACTGGAAGAAATACTGGAGCAGCATTAATCAGTAGTGTCAGAAAATGTGCCATATTGTTGTTGTTGTTCTTGTCGTGTGTTGCTTACAGCCAATAGCAGTGGGGACACATCAAATAAGCAAAGGGAAAATAGCAATGATCAAACTAAATGGTAAAGGCAGTGTCACTTTCTCTATTAGCAATTTATGGACCAAGAAATTAGCAAAAGACAAAATATTTATGACTCTCTCCTCAGTGGAGCTGTGCTGATAAAAGCCTGTATGCAGAAAAGCTCTCAGATTATGAATGTCAATATTTCAAATGGCAGCAGGAGAAAACATTGGATCACTGCATGCGCATTTGCCGTCACTGCGTGTTATACTTTTGTGTATGTGAATCCGCTGCGCTCAGAAAGGTTAGAAAACATGGGTATATTTTTCTTCTACTTGCAAAGACAGACCTCCTTGAGGCCTCTGTCTTCTACATGGTCCTCCGCATCAATAAACGCAGACTGACGTGCACAAGATACTCTTCAAGGAGAGCCAGTCAGTTTGTGTAGCCCATGAGCTCGCCGTGAAATAAACAAATGAGAACTGACAATCCTTGTGATAGTCCATACATCCTCATGAACAGAATACATCCTCGCCTGTTCCCTGCAACCCCTATGGATTTTACAGAAAACCCAGGTGGCTTTGTCTCCGCCAACAAAGGACACAGTAAGAGCGTGAACTCGAATGGAAAAAAATAGTGCGTTAATTGAAGATTCACTGGGAAAAATCTGGGGAAAAAAAGGAATATAAAGTGACAGTCAGCTCAGTGTAAGTGACTATGACATGCACAGCAGTGAGAACATGCGGCGGTGAGATGTCTGCCAGCAGCTTAAGCGCATACGCAAGAGTGGAAATTGTATTAGCGACAAAGTATGGTTACCCACAGCGTTTTAAAAACACACGCAAGGGAAAAAAGGTCCAGGATTGTGTAATAATCAAATGAGTAAATCATTTTTACACTTTGTACAAAAATGAATCAGAATGCAAGGTTAACACAGTCCATAAAACCTATATAATAACTTTTCTAAGGAATGCAGATTTACAGAAATTACAGTGAGGTGAGAATATAATAATCTAATCTGAAGAACAAAATGCAACAATTACAGAAATTTTGTCTAATTTTTACACTTCCCATGAGTATGCAATACATCATTTATTAATTATGCTCTACCTTGTTGTATAACTGCAGAGCTAAACTCCAGATGAAAGTCCTTTGCTAAATATAGAAGCACTTATCTGTTACAAAAACATGAATATTCTATATCTTCTTTCTTTTAAAATTCAACTCCAACGTTGGGACTTAATCAGTTACGTCTAAAGTCTGAGTACAAGCTCAAAGGCAGGGTTTATATGGCAGACTGTGTCTTAAAAAGTACAGCTTTGAATTGAATCAGAACTTTCATGAGAGCGTCTATATTATTCATATGCACTATTCCAAGAAAAGTAAAAAATAATTTTAGGTTGAATATCCAAACTGCTCTAGTGCATTACCTGTCTTAAGCACTGCCTTCCAGTTCACCTGCCTGTCTTGGGAAATAAATACATGGATTAAAACATTATTGGCCGTTATTCTGACCAATTATATTTATTCTACCCAAATATGGGGCAGAAAATCAAATGGCTAGAGGGCAGGATGTATTATAGTAGCTTTACGCTGGCCAAGAGTAATCAAAATGATTTGTGTTTACATGGATAAACTTAGCTGTTGAATGCTGTAGTATGTCTCTCAGGCCACTGGGCACTGAGAACCCTGCTACTTCTACAGTCATTACAAACAAATTTGACTTTTTAAACCTGGATGTTTTTCTTGAGCAGCATATACCATTAGGACACGAGTTTCTAAAGCTAGAAAACAAACAAAACACAGAGCCATGTTGTTCTTCTTGCTGTGTATTGGCAGAAACAAATAGCTTTAAGAGACCACAACACAACATTGAGTTGTGTCAAAAGTTAGCATTTTGTGGAGTGAGAACATTGTCTTTATGTGAGCAAATGGCCAAAACACAACAGAGAATTTACAGTTGAGCAGATGTTATGTAAATGGCCTCCTAGTGTTTTTGGCTCCAAATATTATCACATCTGGAACATTGGAAAATAGTGGTGGGGCAAGAGTTTCACTTTACCTAACTAGAAGTGGGCAGCGTCTATGAGTAGGGCTGGGTGATATATCGTTATTTAAGATGTATTGATATATTTTCTCCAAGATATGATATCGATTAATGGGGCGGCATTAGCTCAGTGGGTAGAGCGGTCGTCCTTCAACCTGAAGGTAGGCGGTTCGATTCCCGCTTTCCCCACAGTTCATACTGTTGTTGTGTCTTTGGGCAAGACACTTAACCCACCTTGCCTCCAGTGACTGTAACACTGGTAATTACATTAGAACAATGTAAGTCGCTTTGGATAAAAGCGTCAGCTAAATGAATAAATGTAAATGTAAATACACCATCTATAGAGCAGCCGGCATCTTCCCATCACCGACTCACTCTGCCCCTGTTCCCTCTGTGTAGCTCTGTAAACTATTGTCTTCTGACTCTTAGCGGTAGCTTCTGTCTGCACAGAGACGGGTCTGGGGCTAAGACCAGGCTCACGTTTGGTGATTTTACAAAAAAGCTGTTACATGCGGCGCTGCTCGCCCCTCTCTCTCTTGGTGAGCAGATGGCTCTGTTAAAGTCTTAAAGATATTTATACTCTAATTTCAGATTATAAAAAACATACTTAAAATCAAATTAAAATCATTAAACAAACTTAATTGTTTAATATTGACTTAAATCTAAGCTAACACCCTTGAAATTAAAAGTGTATATGAAGATATATTAATTCATATCTTGACATTGTATATTGAGATATAAATTAGTATATCAAGATATCATTTTTAGTTCATATCGCCCAGCCCTATCCATGAGTGAGATCCTTAGCTTCAGCTTTGACATCTGAAGTAATAATAATTAAGTGAAAACCATCAAGCATAGGCCCTGACCACACCTTAACTGCCTTTTCCAGGTTTTTGTGTAAAAAGTGAAGCCAGATCCATGCAAAAACCAACAGTAGTTCAACCCAAAGAGAGAAAAAGACACATAAACACTCATATGAAATATTTCAAGCACTTTTACACTCTAGCTCCTAATTAGTTCAGACATTTTGCTTAGTGGCTTGGCATTTTAGCCACAGGGGGGCTGATACAGTGAATTGTATTGGACATGCCAGCAGAAGGACACACCATGCAGAAATGGCTGAATCAGGAGTCTAAAGCCACTGCACTCGTAAAATATAGCAAAACATTACCAAACCATAGAAGCAGAAAGCACAAGAAGTGTTTTTGAGCTGAATGTGGTGGACGTATTGTTGAAAAGCTCCGTGACAGTGTGGAGAATGAGCGTCAAAGTTAACAATACAGTCACTGGTAATTTGCAGAAACAAGGAATTAAAAATTTCATGCGACTCTATTTTACATCACTGTGCTACCACTGGAGTTATTTCAGAGCTGAGGCCCGAATAGAGATATTCATTAGCCAATTGCTGAGACAAACGCATTTGATGGATTAAACAGTCAAATATAACAAGATGCTTCAGCTGCCGTCCTGGTTGTTATGGGAGATCAAAGTGGAGCCTGCGGGTTTTAGGAAGAACGAGGAGCACAATTGGTTCAGCAGAACTCCAAAAAAACAAGAGCTGGACCAAGGAGATACGACATCAGACGTGTGCACACTGCATTCCCTCAGGCCTGTTCTCTCCCTAACTGTCAGCCTGCCCCTCACCGAACAAGACGCAAGAGAAGGAGGCGCAAACATTCCTCTAGGAAGCGCTCTGAATCTCACAATATGCATAAATATAATTTGGGAAGGTTCCAACTTTGGGAAAACTAGGGCTGCACGGTATTAGGAACACATGTGATTACTATGTTGTAAATTGTGATAAAGATTTGAAATATTTGAACACCCCTCCTGGCAGACAATAAGCACAAATATAGCACTAAATACAAACTTTAACTTCTACTGGTTTCATTACTATTTTGTGTGAAAGTGTGAATATCTATCAGATGTAAGACTATACTATTATTGCAATACAAGCTCTTTGAGACAATGGCAGGACATAGGACATGGGCAGGAGGCATGTGGTATAGGACCTTAGGTATTTCAGTCCAAGCCGGGGAGACTAGACATTATACATATGGGCATAAAATATATATATACAGTACATGATGTGCGTGTGGCTCACTCTGCTGTTCAAGTACTTTTCTGTATGACACACTATATTTGCTTGCTGATGGATTGCCTTACATAGTTTAAGAAAGAAGTGCTGATCAAATGGTTTTTGTCTTTGGAACATCAAAAAATAGAAGCCTAACTGCTTTTTTCACATAGTTTTCAAGTGAATCAATTATTTTTTTTTTTGCTAATGCTCGTTCAAGCTTGAAATAAATAGTGTTTGACTGTTTTGAGATTTATTATATCTTGTCTGATGTTGTCAGTCTCGGTGGTCTGGGCTAAAAACGCTGATCTAATATGTTAGTTCTTATTGTAAACTGCATAGTGCACAGAAATTGTTTGAGATAGTAAACAAGAATGTAAATGGTCAACTTTAATGTTTGTAAGGACAAAAAAAACTTTAAAAGAGGAGCAACTCAACTTCATAATTTAAGATATTGTCCAAAATGACTAAAGAAACTATAGAGACGTATAGGACCTATAATTTTAATCTCTAGAGTTGAATGGCAGTCGGATGAAAATATTTCTGAGAACAGTGACGCAAGCACATGGTTTGGCGTTTATGGTTCTCTGGCCTTTTCAAAATTTTCTTCATTGTTCTGCAATCATAACAGGAGAACTGCAATCAGATAAAAAAATCATATCAGGCTAGTGTCAAAAGTTCGAGTACTTCAGTACCAAGTTGGTACTCTCCTGTATAACTTAATAACCATTTATTAACATGACTTTTGTTTCTTACTTTTAATATTTCTATTTGTGGGAAAACTTGAAACACAATTTTAAAAAAATGTAAACTATATTAGTTTTTATACATTTCATTTTTGTTTAACTTAAAATAGTGTGTTGGTACCAAAAATTGGTACCAAAAACTGTGGATTTTCACTGGTATCGGTACCGAATACTAAAATTCTGGTACCGTGACAACACTATATCAGGCCTTATAATGAAGTAGTTGGGAGGATGTGGTAACAACATCAGCTGTGGTGCCAGTGCTAAAGCCAAAGAGTGAGTGTAATGTGTCTAAATCCACAGTGGAATGCATGAGGACGTGAGAAATGACATCCAGTCCTGTGTTACTGCATACATATTACCACTGCCCCGACGCAAAGTGTGACCAATCACTTTAACTTGACCACGCTAAAAGAGAAAAACAGCATCTGCTCAAAGTCCAGACCATTCAAAGACACCTGATATCACACAGTGCTCTGTTTTAACGAGACGCAAAAAAACAGGGTTAAAACTGTGAGAAAGAGAATAAGAGAGGGCTTTTGTGTCCTATTTCTCACAGCAGGCAGCGGCCATGTGCTGTCCATCAGCAGAAGAATACACCGTCCCATTTAGTCAATAGGCATAATAAAATTAGAATAACAAATATATTGATATAGTATGTTCAGAATAAATGGTTAGAAAAACATTACAAGAAAAACTCTTCTAGTGTATGTTGTCAAAGCTACATGGTTACTGATGAAACTGATGAATCTGTGTCTATCAACATGAATGGAGTGATAGCAACTTCAAATCAAATAAACCCTTTAGGAATGCAGTGTGCCCCATTATATGGAGCAGAAACCACTGATAATGTCTGTCAGTAATACACAGCAGCTAATGCACTGCTATCCTTTTTGATGCTGGCACCAATCATTTAGCATGTTTCATCTGGGTCTTTCCAGACACCATTTTAACTGGTACCATGCAGAGTCACTATGGCAGCCACCTCTGTTGTAAGCCCTCAGTGTTATTGGACATCGGAGGATTTGGCAGCTGTTTCTCACTTGTGCTTGTTCCTCTGGCTTTGTAACACAGACATGGATAAGTTTTTCATTGAAAATGTCTACAACAGGTGGAACCTTATGTCTTTGCAAGATGAAGACTTGTGTAATTCGCAAAGTAGATTAAAAACAACCAAACATATTTGACACAAGTAGAGGACATGAAAAAATAAGATCTATTCAACATGCACTGGAGTCTATTCATTAATTTTGTCATTATTCACGGTCTTTATCTCAGCTGATCAAGGGCATAGGCATGGTACAACCTGGACAATGAAATGTAAGAAATAGTGATTCATCTGTAAATTCAACCCATTCAATGATGGAGGCAAACCAGAATAGCAAATTACGACCCTGTTGAGGTCTGAAGATGGTTTGCTTGAAAGTAAAGTTGTGAAAGATATGATTCATAAATGGTCTCATGATGCATTATGATTCATAATAATAGTATGATACATCAATTCAACTTCATCTCACACGGTGCCATTTTTACCATTTATATTGAATATTTAAGAGAAAAACAAAAACAATAAAAAACAACAAAAGCTAGATTTATGCATTAAAAAGATAATAAGACTAACACTTAAAATCATAAATTAATGTAAAATAAATGACAAAGAAATTATCATATTAGTAAGTTTTGAGAGGGTTGTATAGATATAACTGAACCAAAAATAACACTGCTGTTCAAGGAGGCCTTGATAGATTCACTGTGAGACATTGGTATAGCATATACCAATGCAGCAGTGGCAGGAGATTACTCCCCACCTGTCCGCCGCTCTATCTGCGCCGCTAGTGACACTGGGCGGGGCACATTCACCTGTCCCCATCTAATCCACAGTAGACCCAAAAGACGCTCAAAGTGAATCGCTAAATAAACTGTAGTCACGAGGCTAACAGGTAACACTACATATCACAATATTAAATATGCAGTCATATTTATCTTTTTACAAAATTTGAAGACAAACATCAAGACAAAAATCTGCTAAATGCACAGACCATTAAGACAATTTAACAAGTCTCTGTTCACTGTAGACACATTTTTATTTTGTTTTATGGATGCAGAGTTACAGATTCCCCCAGTTAGTAATGTGCATCCGCATCACACAGGACAAGACTTTCTGTTCCAAGAAACCGAGCAGCAGCTGTACGCAGCATGTTGTACTGGCACTCGTACATCATGAAGCTCGAGGCTACCACTCTGAATGAGCAGGCGCTGGAATAGCTCTTTAGCCGTGCAAACACTCAAGCAGACCTTTGTTATCTTCATGATTGGAGGGTCAGTACCTCTCACGCCCCTTAAACCCGCGACCACTCAGATCCACTGTAATGTTTCATTCTTTACTATTAGAAACCCCAAACACGTTTGGCATGTCCACAGCTACATTTCACTTCACGCGATGGAGCTTCATGGCCACCGCATCAATCTAGATGGAAAATTCAAGTAGAAAATTGTCAGACAACTTGAGCGAAGTAAAAATGGCATTGAGGGTTTAAGCAGCTCTGATTGTAATAACCTGGTCTCTCAACACAAAAACACATGATTGAATTTCTGTTGATTGCTCTGTTGGCCGAGCATTTTCATAAACCGAAACCACCATATTCAAGGCCTCGTTTTAATAAACTATAAATAGCTGTTGTAGACAAAAGGGTGCTTTCACAAATTTTTGGCAGTAGCCCGTTCTTTCTGCTTCTAGAACAGGTACTTAACATCAAGTCAGGACTTTCTCTAGCACTGCAGTGACAAACATTTGATTAAAACATCTGCATAATGGCTAATGTTGTTGCCATAGGAACACCTGTGATTGATGGCTTTGTTAAGAGGAGGAGTTACACACCATTAAACTGGTGTAATAGTGCATGGCAGTCATCTCAATAACCAGGGACAAAGTAATTACCAAGCCATTAAAAAAGGAATGGACTAATACAACACGCTATGACTGACGTACGGCGAGACGGGCTGCTGTCACACTGAGATTTATTGGAGTTTTATGCGTCTCATGTGTACAAACAGTGTCCTCCATCTGTTAGAGGTCAACCACGGTTGTGTCCACATTAATGTCTTTTCATTTTATTTGAAATGCAGAGCTTTGTTTTCACTATTGACATTGTGGGGTGACATACACTGACAGTTCAGTGAGGTTTTTGTTAAGCCACATGACATTACCAGAGTTTATTACATTACATTTGATAAAAGGTTAGTTTGACAGTGGTCCAAGTCCATACTAATTGAGTGCTTTGGGGAAACTGAAAGAGACTTTTGAAAGCACAATGGTCCATGTTTTAGTTTGGAACCTCGTTAGTTGTGCTGGATTGTGATGTTCACTCGCAACAATTCAATATCTTTGAAACCATGTTAATTAACAGAGTTGACGTTGGCCTATGTTTAACTCACAGTATTTCATATAATTGGTTGTATTGCATTGTACATTTATCCAAAGCGACTTACATTAAACTACTAATTACCAGTGTTACAGTCACTGGAGGCAAAGTGGGTTAAGTGTCTTGCCCAAGGACACAACGACAGTATGAACTGTGGGGAGAGCGGGAATCGAACCTCCTATCTTCCGGTTAAAGGACGACCGGTCTACCACTGAGCCACTGCGCTCTACCACTGAGCCACTGCACTAATTGGATGTGCACAATGTTAGGAACCCTTAAACCCAGACTTGGACTTTACCTATAGGAAAATAGAATAGAAAGTGATGCAGACAACTTGGGTAATCAGTTGATGAGAAATACACAAATTAATAAAAAAATAAATTATGGTAATGCCACAAATGACAAAATGGGGGAAAAAAATTACCACAGTTTCAAAGTTTTTTCTCTGACTTGAGCAGTCGTTTTAATCAAAATTTCAAACTGAAATAGTTTATCCAAATATTGCTTAAAATTGCTTTGATTCCATGAAACATCTAAATCAGTATGGACATGGAAGTGTAAAATTTCTGCTGGGATTACATTCATACATTACATTACATTACATTCTTGATGGCTCAAGACAAGGATACCTGTTCAGAAGAATAGCATCCTGCATCATGGTCCACGAGCTAGAGCACCGCGTTGCTGGTGATGATTGAGAGAACTCCAAATTCAAATGAGAGCGAGTAGATGAAGTGAAACAGATGTGCTGTTGTTGAGAGCGAGTGGGGTGCATACAGAGCCACTGCACGCACAAGCACACACCACTACACACAATACATGTGCATAGAACAGCAGCGCCACTCAATCATCCTGGTCCAGGGCCAATCCATCTATCGCTGCTTGACTGGGATCCAATCACCACTCCCAACAGGGCCAGAATGAAAGAATGGCAGACAGCCTTTGAAGGAGCCCACTCCCTCGCTGCAGATTGATGGCACAAATCTCAGTTTGGTTCATGAGGCGTCCCATATCACGGAGAACATGCCGTAAAAATCACTGGCGTCATACCGCTCTCCGAAACAGGCCTTTAACCTTATTCCACACATTTGTTGCGCTGCCTTGTTGTCAAAATGCATGTTTTGTTAAGAAGGTATTTGTGCCATTCAACCATAGGAAAGCCATTAGAAAGTGTCAGGAGCTGCAGTCTTATTTGTCCCCAGCGGATCACACTCATTTTCTTCTGTTTAATGCAGCAAAACATTCTCATTCTCTACCAGCAGCAATGCGGGGGCAACTCGACTTGAGCGACAGAAAAAAAGATGAGCCACTTTAGGAAAACTAAAGCACAAAACTTTTACAGTGTCTTCAAAGCTGGAATACATTTTCACCTGAATGTGTTAGCTCAGTCATTGGAGATAAACTATTATCCTATATCTTCCTCAGTGAACCTCACAAACTATAGTGTTATTTTCATACTCAAAATTAACTTCAGCACAAAGTAGATTCAGTAAAACTCAATTATATGAAAATACCACTCAAGCATAATATAGTATCGTTGACTATCATCTAAAATCTTATTAATGCAATTTGACAGTGGAGCTGGGGCACACTGTGTTGAAAAACCCTTTTCAAAGTAATCTAAAAATATTAAAAAAAGACACACAACACCTGCTTAAGTCAAAACAGCAATTTTAGCCAGCCATGTTGTTTACATTTGTAACAGTTAAACAGTTGCTACGTCTTCAATTAGACGCCCAGACCATTTAGTGCTGCCACATCCTCGGACACAATGAGCCGGTAAAGCTAAGGTTCGGACCAAGAATACTTTGCTTGGCGCAGTTCAAGATGGAATTGCTCAAGTTTGTAAACTCACAGATCTCGCAAGAAAGACGTTACTAAAATTACTAAAAGATAGCAGTAAAGTTAATATTTTGTTTTGATTCATTATAGTCTATACACTGCACATGGACTCAATTTGGCATTACAAACTAGCATATAGAACAAACAAAATAGCACAAGAACAAACCATAGTGGGAGAAGCAACTATTATGGAATCTAGGACACACATTAATTGTACTGGCTTTGTGCTAAAACACTAATGGTGGCAGAGGTTGTTTTTATTCTACAATGATGCCTTAAAATGAACATTAGAAATGAATTTGGATGAATCCTCAGAAGTGCTTTTCAAGGTGGAAGGCAGGCAGCTGAGAAAAGTACTTTCAATTAAAGTGAAGATTGGGGATTTTAGTTGGCCGAGCAAAAAACGGAATTAATTATTTTTGACCAGATTATAATCATTATGCCATGTTCTACTCTGTTTTACAGGGCGAGGAGCTGCCTTCTGGGGAAATCACAGGAAAACCCCTTAGAGTTTCTTTTAACTAACTATGAATTATTTAAAGTGTATTATTTTTAACAACTTCATAATATTAATTGGGCTGGGCTGCGCATTTAGTATTCATGAGTAAGCCCCGTACCCGACAGTTAGAAGCTCTGTGGTAAATGTAATCAGCAGTAACATTGAAAATCACAGTGAAAGACTATTCATGAGGCTGGTTAGTGTGCACATCCGTTTTGCCAGCGCATTAATGGGACGTGATGTGGGGGTGTGAGAATGCGGTCATGCCAAAACACAGACGAGGCTATGTTTGCCGTCATTTCGCTGACACTCAGCCAGAAACACTAATCACCTGATTTGTGTGCTGTTGCCGGCTCACTCTCACACACTCTCACACACACACACACACCACAAGTCCAAAAGTCCTCCGTGACATGTCCCATGGGCTGACCAAGTCTGAGCAAGCCTGTCAGGACAAGTTTAAATATTCAAAAAGTAGATTTTACTGGAACAACATCATTTAAATCAGCCCACAAAACACACCACAAAAAGTCTTCTCTCATGCATTGTTCATAAAATCCTATTATTATTATTTATAAAATATGAAACATTCATGCCGTTGTGCTTTCAAGCATCAATAGTTGGAAAGTACAAAGTCTAAAGCAGCTTGGGTTGCTTTATCTATTTTTTCTGCTTTCAAAAGTAGATCTTTGTAGTAAAGCTTTAATTATATAAACATAAAAAACTGATTAAATTTAAGTCAGCCTTGAATATTGAACAGAAGCCAAATAAATTTCTGATTATTATTCTAAGGGTAACACAAAAAAGACAATTATTCAGATGTCAGGTATCTAATGCTATGTTTCTACTTAGCAAGACTGAAGAATTTTTATTCACGTAATTGATACATTAGAAATGTTGTGGCAGAAGAACCCCGAGGCTGAGAGTTATGGTATGGGTCATGTCAGTACGGCACAGTTTGGTGTGGGTTAGCCCTAAAGAATCTGGTGTGTCCCCTAAGCTGTGTGCAGAAGCTCCATAAAGAGTGAGTTGCTCAAGTGCAACAAGTTGTGTTTCTGTTTGACATATTAATATGTGAAGTGGACTTAGAAAAATCTTGGAAGTGTTACCCATAATTAATGTAAAGAGAGTAAATACTGTGTGCAGGAATGCAAGAGGCTGGAGGTATTGCTGCTGCAATAAACATATGACGGCATGTTTCCGGTTTATTCTCAGGTTTCCAAATTCCTAGAGCTGCATTTTAGACTATATATTTTATGCCACATATTCTGCAAGTGTTTAATACAACATATGATGAATGCAATCTCTTCATTCCCAAAACAAGACCGGTACAAAACCAACTCTAGTGCAATATGTATATTATATGTTACAAGCAATGATTCATTTGAAAAAAACATGTTGAGTAGTGATGACCTTTTGGAAACCAGGCCAGTCTAATGGGACCAAAGGCCAAAGTGTTCCCAAATTAAAACGGTACAGTACACTTTTTGGTAGATTTAGTTTAGAATTGGATTTGAGAATTTAGTCAATGTGAGATGGAACCATATGTCTCTTGTTGCTAACATATGGACTTGGTACATTTACTAACTTACAGCAAAGCAGAGGCAAGAAGGAGCTTGTCTTTTAATACCCAACTGTTTTAGTTCTGATCAAATGGCAGTGATCCAGAGGATACTTCCTGCTGTGTTTGTGCTGGAGGCGCTAATCTGTTTTAACAAATAAAATAAACCGCAGCCAAGACAGCTTTATTTAGAGTTGTCCTCTAGCACAACTGCCATTTACGTCTCCGATCGTCTTCCTGACTGACAAGCACAATGTAATCCTTGTGTTTGACAGGCCTTTATTGACAGGTGCTAAAGCAGCCAGCCTCCTCCACAGGCCTGATTGTTCTCCAGTGTCAGCATCACACACAAACACCGCTGTGGCCTGTTAAACAGCTCGGTCGAATGGCAGCCTATTGCTAATGCAATGAGCATACACATGCACAGACTGGAGGGAGGGACAGCCCCAGGACAGACACCTATTGAGCTCTGGTCTTGTGGCTCTTTAAGCTCTAGCCATGAACTCGGCAGCATCAGAGTCTCCTTCGTTTAATAATGGAGATAACCTTGAAATGTGTCACACCAAAAGGAAGCGTTTTATTGTAACGCACTTCCATCACTAATTTGGATATGGGCAATTGGTCTGGCACTCTGCAGCATTCACAGCCTCTCTTTGCATTTCATATTTGAAGATTTTCAACAGTCAGTAGTGAAAATAAACTATAGTCAGCGTCAAAATAATAATTTACATTTACATTTACATTTATTCATTTAGCAGACGCTTTTATCCAAAGCGACTTACATTACATTACCAGTGTTACAGTCACTGGAGGCAAGGTGGGTTAAGTGTCTTGCCCAAGGACACAACGACAGTATGAACTGTGGGGCGAGCGGGAATCGATCCTACTACCTTCCGATTGAAGGACGGCCGCTCTACCACTGAGCTACTGCCGCCCCTGTGAATAATGAAATAATGAAATGAAATGAATAATGAAAACACTGACTAAAACAATAAAGACAATCACATACAATATAGCAAAATATCTGAGCAACTAAAGAACAATTGTCCAATAAAATGGACAAAATCGAAATATATGCAATCATTCACTTTCTTGTTATATCAGTTTTATAATTTCATTACTTTTTGTTTCTACAGCAGCCCAGAGAGGACAAATGAGCACCACTTTCAGCAAAGTGCATCTGGGATATATTTATTCAACACATTTCCTTGGGGTTTATTCATTGACAACAGCATGTCCCAGCAGCGCTACCATTGATGTTCACATGGTCTACTAAAGAAATGTGCAAATGCAATCTCCCATTTTGTCACAAGATGCCGCCAAACGTCAAATGCCTTAACTTTAAGATACCAGCGTAACATACAACTAGAAATATGCAATTAAGTGCAATAAAAGTATGCCACAGCTTTTAACAACTACAATTAACAAACAACGAATTCCATATCAGATATGTGCATCCAGCCAAACTGATGAAGAGAAAAACAAACAGGCTACAACAAAGGCCATTTTAAAACGACTTTAACATACAACAACACAAGTGGAGGACATAAAGGGTACAACATGCAACAATGCAGAAGAGGGAGCAACATTGAATTCATCATTTCATAGCCTGGAGTACTTGGCGCCAATGAAGACATTGATATAAACACAAAGCCAACAGAGGATAAGCTAGCACAAATATGTTAAGTAATTCTTATGTACGGCAAGTTCCCATGAAAAATACAGCACGCTAAAAATACAAAGAATAAAGAACTGATGTGCTACTATGCAAGCCGGCAGTGTGTGATATTAGCAGCTAAAATGAGATCATCTGGGAAATAATAAACTGGTTAATGTGATTTCCAGTTTATGAGGAGTAAGAAGACACAACTGCTTCACACTAATATCACTGTAAGCAACTTTCTAATGCTACTAAATAAAAAAGGAGGCCTGAATAAAAATACAGTAAAATCAAAAGTCAAAGACTTCGCAGTAAGTACAAGTCAAAACAAAACCTCAAAAGTATAATTAGCTTGCATTTTAATAGTGAATATTGAGCATCAGTCAACTGAGCATCATTATTATCCAACAGAACTCATTTTCACTAATGATGTGAAAGAATTAAGTTTTTCTCATAATTTACATCATGTTGAGTGGCGCTACCTTTTGCAGTAAAACCTCTGCTATACCTAACTTTGTCACAATGTGGAAAATCATGCTTGCCATTTCCTTTGCTCTGCCTTTTTGTCCAAATATGATCAAATGCATTTCTAGCCAAAACCCCTTCAACAGAGGCATGTTAGTAACACATGCATTTTGCAATATAAATTCAATACAACTGTTCTATACACATTTCTCTGTTTAATTTTAATTTCTTTTTATTTATCTATTTTCTACTATATCACTATGGACTTGTTTGTGAGTAGTAGTGTAAAGCACTTTGTTACCTTGTCTTGAAAAAAAGAATACTTGATGGCAGTTCATCTTTGGGCTTGCTCCATCTGATTAGCCAAAAATATTTACAGTCAAACTATTAATCCCTGGTACATGAAACCAAACATGCTGCAATATTACAATGCAAATGCATTTAACAGTGGAGCCACTATGATAGAAGTTCTATTTAAAGCAATAGGTGTTTTCAGAGCAATTCTATGTTTTTTTTTCCCTCATCTCTATTCAATATACATAAGTGAGCATTAAAGAAAGACATACTGTTTGTGCTTGACTGAAAAAGAGTGGTGTAATCTCACATCACAGCATTTATTACGGTCACGTCTGTTGGTGCCATTTAGGTTGTCACACTTCCAAAGCAGCACATGTTGTATAGTTAGCAACCCAGACGGACTGGCATATTAGTGACAAACATTGGCTTACACTTAACATCTGTGACAAAAAGTATCCCAAAGATGAAAGCCTGTGGGACAAAGATAATTGGCAAGACACAAGTTTAAAGGCTGCTTCTCTTTAAACTTTACTGTAACATAACTCTATTGATCTGACAAAGCCAATTAAATTGCATAGTAGATAACGATTATAGAATAAATGGTGATGTTGTATTGTCTTGATTTCCTTTGAACCGGGTCAATGTCTGCCGTGCTGAAGTGACTGCTGGAGTGCCCCACCACGGGTCAGGCTGTGTTCAATCGATACGCCCATCTCTTCTCTTTTAGACAAAACTCATCGGGATGCTCTAGAGGCCTGCACCAGGAAGTACACACAGTCCTTGACCATGATCTGCTGCTTAAAATGTAAATGAGACTGTGAGTAATGGGGCAAGTCAGCAGTGAATATGCAAAGCTCCACAAATTATTTTTGCTTATCCTATAAATCATTTTGTGCGTGAAGATTTGGAGGACCTGATCCCAACCAGAAACCAGGAACCTTTTACAATCAACCAGTCCTTGTCTTAGACTTTCCCAAGGTGTTCAAAAAAGACCAGACAAGGACGTGGTACCAAACTTTAGTGTAATGAATCTACAGCTGTCAATAAAAGGAATACAGTGGTGAAAAAAGTTTTTGGACACCCCAAATATTGCATTAATAAATCACTCTTCAAGTGTTTAAGACTACTAAATATAACATTTTATTAAGTGATGGTTTATTTTTATTTTTTTATCTGTTATTTGTTGACTTTGAAACCAACAATGTTGAAAACTGACATTTTGAAACTGTCAAGAATTTAGTTTTGCTAGTTTTTCTTGTAAACAACAAAATATATATCATTTGTTTTTGTTTGTGTCTGTCTAAAGCAGCCACACCTTTTGAAACACAAAAAAAAAATTCTACAAATATTTCATGATTGTGTAAAGTTTTAAGGGTGTCCAAAATATTGTATTTTTTTATTTATAGACAGTCATAGTAAATACCTAGACAAAAAGTAAACTGCAAAGTAGAGGCTGCCCAACCTATGTTTGATGGAAGGTTTACAACAAGGTTCTTGAAAATGGAAAAGCTGTTTTGTTTCATATAAAAATTTTCACACAGTGAGTCACTCCACTGAGAGACAATATTGTGAACAGCACAGCCAAACACTATGGCCGTTGATTCCACACAAAGATGGTACATTTGCTGTTGGATGTAACAAAATGTACTTTTCCTATGTTTTCTTCACACAAAATCCAAAGCCAAAATCCACTCACCATTTCTACCAATACAAACAACTGAAAAATCTATCAAGCCTACAATGTGTAACTAATGTTATTGTTCAGTTTCAAAACCAAAGCACCAGTTTTGGAAGTGGTATACAGTCAGGTCCATAAATATTGGGACATCGACACAATTCTAATCTTTTTGGCTCTATACACCACCACAATGAATTTGAAATGAAACGAACAACATGTGCTTTAACTGCAGACTTTTAGCTTTAATTTGAGGGTATTTACATCTAAAATCAGGTGAACGGTGTAGGAATTACAACAGTTTGTATGTGCCTTCCACCTTTTAAGGGACCAAAAGTAATGGGACAGATTAACAATCATAAATCAAACTTTTACTTTTTAATACTTGGTTGCAAATCCTTAGCAGTCAATTACAGCCTGAAGTCAAGAACGCATAGACATCACCAGACGCTGGGTTTCATCCATGGTGATGCTCTGCCAGACCTCTACTGCAACTGTTTTCATTTCCTGCTGGTTCTTGGGGCATTTTCCCTTCAGTCTTGTCTTCAGCAAGTGAAATGCATGCTCAATCGGATTCAGGTCAGGTGACTGACTTGGCCATTGCATAACATTCCACTTCTTTCCCTTAAAACTATGATTGCTTTCGCAGTATGCTTCGGGTCATTGTCAATCTGCACTGTGAAGCACCGTCCAATGAGTTCTGAAGCATTTGGCTGAATATGAGCAGATAATATTGCCCGAAACACTTCAGAAATCATCCTGCTGCTTTTGTCAGCAGTCACATCATCAATAAATACAAGAGAACCAGTTCCATTGGCAGCCATACATGCCCACGCCATGACACTACCACCACATGCTTCACTGATGAGGTGCTATGCTTTGGATCATGAGCAGTTCCTTTCCTTCTCCATACTCTTCTCTTCCCATCACTCTGGTACAATTTGATCTTGGTCTCATCGGTCCACAGGATGTTGTTCCAGAACTGTGAAGGCTTTTTTAGAGGTTGTTTGGAAAACTCTAATCTGGTCTCCCTGTTTTTGAGGCTCACCAATGGTTTACATCTTGTGGTGAACCCTCTGTATTCACTCTGGTGAAGTCTTCTCTTGAGTGTTGACTTTGACACACATACACCTACCTCCTGGAGAGTGTTCTTGATCTGGCCAACTATTGTGAAGGGTGTTTTCTTCACCAGGGAAACAATTCTTCGGTCATCCACCACAGTTCTTTTCTGTGGTCTTCTGGGTCTTTTGGTGTTGCTGAGCTCACCGGTTCGTTCTTTCTTTTTAAGGATATTCCAAACAGTTGATTTGGCCACACCTAAAGTTTTTGCCATCTCTCTGATGGGTTTGTTTTGTTTTTAAAGTCTAATGATGGCTTGCTTCACTGATAGTGACAGCTCTTTGGATCTCATATTGAAAGTTGACATCAACAGTTTTCAAATGCATGGAACAGCTGAGCAGCCAATTGTCCCATTACTCTTGGTCCCTTAAAAAGTGGGAGACACATATACAAACTGTTGTAATTCCTACACTGTTCACCTGATTTGGATGTAAATACCCTCAAATTAAAGCTAAAAGTCAGCAGTTAAAGCACATCTTGTTCGTTTAATTTGAAATCCATTGTGGTCGTGTATAGAGCCAAAAAGATTAGAATTGTGTTGATGTCCCAATATTTATGGACCTGACTGTAGTTTTCAATCATACAAATTCTAGACTCTACAGATAGTATTGACTGCACAACTGCGTTGTGTATTTGTTTGTTTGTTCATAAAACCATTCCAATAAACGCAGTGTGCGGTAGATATTTTCTTTCTTGAAAGAATACAAATTCAAAAGCCTTCCTTAAGAGTTGTGAAAATAACATATTGAGAAGTGTAATTAGCCTGTGTTTGAGACAACTATTATACAAAGAAAGAACAACACAACCTTTCTTATCTTGTACATAAGACAACTTTCTGTGTCCTTCCTTTCCAAGAACATCCATTGTGTTACCTTCAATCAATTGTCCATTGGGTGTACCTCAGAGAGAAAGTCAATTACAACTGCAATTAAATTTTCAAATACAGCCATCTTTCTGCTCGGTGAACCTGCAGGACCATGCTTTGAGGCTTGTTTGTTTGCTTGGTGTGCTCATTGGCTCCTCACTACTTTAACATCAGATCAAAGAACTATTGCTTTGTACAGCTACAAAAGCACAGATAAGACGTGATGCGAGCATACGTACGACAGGTTGTTTGTGAAACTGTGCACCTTTATTGCATTGGGTTGCATTTTTGGCAACAAAGCCAACCAATAGCAATGCAACAAAGCCTTATTGTGATGAGTATTAAGAACAGAAAACCATGGAACAACTAAAAAGGCGTTGTCTAGAACCTATAAAGAGCTATTTATAGGCTTTACAATGTTAGGAGAGAGATGCAAAGACTCTGGAATTACTTAAAAGAAAGGTAAGGATAACAAAACTTGAAGCTTTTGTCATTGAATGCCGTGGGTCGTATTCTCAGCAGGTTTCTCTAACCTCCAATTGTACCTTTATATTGGGTAAGACATGAAAGCCAGAACAGATTTATATTCACTCAGATCAGTAAATAGCTGCATTCTGAACCAACCTATGTAATTATTAAATTCCAGTTCAGATAATTTTCTTCAAACTAAGCTCTGCCAAACATCATTTATTCCAAAGCACAGTGACACTAAAAACCTTGACTACAAAACTAAATTACCATCTAAGGATGTTTCTGCCATTCATATCTCTAAGCCGATGATGGGTTAAAAGGGTAAAACACAAATTAAATGCTTAGGCAGTATTAAGTCAGTACATCTGTCATTACATTTCTGCATGAAAAGTTAGTAAAAAGGACAAATGTAGAGTTAAATTAAACCAACTTGGATGCATAGAAGTATTGCCAGACTGAAATGATTAAAGACTAGAAATGTCACAAATAAATACAAACTAAGTTGCACCAAAAAACTGATTTATTGTTGCCAGATGGTTGATGTATTTTTTTATAATTTGTATGTATTTAGGGTCTTCAACAGAATGTCATAATTCAATCATTTATTTTAGTACTGCTAATCTTTTATGTCTATGTTATGACTATGTAGTCTGCTTTGGGGTGGGATGGGGGGGCTAACCTTCAGAAACATAACGACAATCATTGGACATTTCTTAAAAAATGTGATGTTCTTCAAACTTCCATCTCTGGGATCATTGTATTGATCTACAGTGGAATTGGCTGCATAAGATGTTAGTTCAAACACTAACATCATGGGTTAGACAAGTGAGCCAGGAGAGCTACATTAACTACCTCTTTGGATGCCACTCAATGCTGCCAGCTCTCACGTACAAGTCATGTCCATCATATCCTCACTGTTGCCTACTCCTTAGCTCCTTGGTAATAGCATTTGTGGTCAAAATAAAAACGAACAGTTCCTGCGATCCACAGTGAGCCACTGTCTAGAACAGTGGGTTTTTAACTAGTCTGGCTTCGGGACCCACCATCACCCCTTAATGACGAGTCGCAACACATTTAATATTAAATTGTGCAGTTTAAAACTGAGATAGTAGAGAATATCACAGTATGCCAACTCAACAAACACGTTTAGTGGTAAACCAAAATGACCAGCAGGTGATGCTACAGAGGGAAATATTCCATTTTAACTTGGATTAGCATTTTAATTAAAACCAAAATGTGCATCATAGGGACACATGGTTTCAAGAATGTTATTGTAACTATATCTATGATAACCCTGCATCAGTTGATACACACTGAATATTAATAATATTCATAATATTCAGTAGTACTTAATAAGCCATTGACCATGAAGCTGTTACAACATAACACTTCAGTAACTCTTTAAAATACACTCAGTAGTAGGGATGCACCGATACCGATACTGGTATCGGGTATCGGCCTCGATACCACATTTTCGAAAGTACTCGTACTCGTTAAAAGTCCCCCGATACCGGGGCCGATACCACGGTCTGAGAAATGTCTATGTTTGAGCGGCGTGTAAGGGGTTAATCACTGGCGCCGAGTGCCCGCCCCCAGGCCCCGGCTGCAGCTCAGAGCGGGGAGAACGAAGGAAAGATGAGACATGTCAGCCGTGTGGAACTATTTCAAAGTGAATGAAGACAAAACAAAACAAAGGCGGACTGCAAATTGTGCTCAGCTAAATTGTCCAGAGGAGGCTCAAAAGGTAGCGCATTTAACACAAGTAATTTAATCAAGCACCTAAAATCCCAACACGACAACGAGTATAAAGAGTTTACCCACGCTTCTAAACCAACACAACCCACACTGCAGCGATCTCTTGCAAGACAAGAGAAAATGTCCAGAGACAATCCACGTGCTGTGAAAATAACACAGGCAATCATCGAGTACATTGCATTGAGTGACCAGCCACTTTCGGAGGTAGAAAATGTGGGATTCATGCGTCTCCTCCATGTTATGATCTCCCAAGCCGCCATGACTGACACGGAGCTGCCTAAACTACACGACTCCGTAAAAAAACACATCCACAGCCTACTGCAAGTCTCCTCTTCGTTTAGTTTCACCACGGATATTTGGACAAGCAGTGTTTGCCCCGTGCCTTGTTTTTTTGTTAAATTATATGACTAAAGCTGTTACCTGTAAATTTAAATCATGTTTTTATTAAGTACTGCATCGGTATCGGCGAGTACTGAAATGCAAGTACTCGTACTCGTACTCGTTTTCCAAAAAAGTGGTATCGGTGCATCCCTACTCAGTAGTGCTTCCATGCACAAATTTGAAATAAAAACTTCCAACTACTGAGAAGTAGTTTTACCCACTCACTGAATATAACACTGTACAAAAAAAAAGGTTAAAGTAACAGCATCTGGATACAGTTTTTAAGGTGAAGACGTTTCATCTCTAATTCCAAGAGACTTTATCAATTCTGAGATCAACTGGTAAGAGAGCTGAGCTTATATTTCTAGTGGGAGGAGTTATTGGAGGAGTAATGGAGCAGAATCACTAACGGCACTTACCACTTTGCACCTGAATGGAGCAGGGTCACTAACGACACACCTGAGCCTTAACGACTCCCACATCAGGAGTCACACTTCCCTTTCATGGCCAACGACTGTGAGACCAGGACAGCCTGGTCCATCAGGTTTGGTTTCAGGGGAAACTCCTCCTACTAGAGATACAAGCTCAGCTCTCTTGCCAGTTGATCTCAGAATTGATAAAGTCTCTTGGAATTGGAGACAAAACATCTTCACCTTGAAAACTAAATCCAGATGCTGTTACTTAAAATTCAAGATGTCCTGGATGACTGAGAACCTTCACAGACACTGTACAATTAAAACTATTCAGTCACTTATTCAAGCAGTAGCTAATCATAAAGCTGACATAACAATCAGAACATTTCAGTAACAGACAACTTTAACAGACAGTGTTTTCATGCAAAATATGAAATAAGGAAGTGCACCTAACCAGCATTGGTCTATTAGCATATAAAAACTTCTTCTATGCTGTGAAATGGCTGTCAATTAGCAATAAAGGGCATTATCGCCAGTGAGTGTGAACGGCACTCCGCTGCATTAAACATGCCCAAGCAAAGCCCCACGAACCACTGGTTGAGAACCACTGGTCTAGAACAGTATACCGTTTATTTTTCTTATACTTTTGGTCTCCAAAATGCAAGTACAATATTATTATCCTTTAACTGCAATAAATGTTACGGCATTCCCTCTGCCAAGCATTCACACTTTGAATTTGACTATAGGAAGCTCATAAACACTAATAAAACAAACCTATTCTCTTCTCCAATTTAATTTAAAAACCTTTTAAACCCAAAGAGAAAACCACAAGTCATATCAGTCATATTAGCATCACATTATTTAACATTATTGCTTATTGCACTTGTTCCTAATATCCTACAGCTCTATTAAAAACATACTTCATTCCTTATTGATATGGAAAGCCTATGGCATGACTGGCTTTTGCTGAGCTCAATACATGGATTAACCCGTCTCTGACATCGCATGAGCAGAGTTAGTGCAGGACCACACAGTAAAGCAAATGAAGAGGAGAAACAGAAAGCTAATCAACATTCAGAGACTGGGAGCAGAGCTAGCCGATAAAGATCTGTCTGACATGTAGCCTTTGGAATAATCTACTTGTGAGCATCCATTTAAAGAGTGCTCACTGAGCTTGGAAGGGGGAATTTTGTGATAGGAAAGGGCGCGGTGTGCTGCGGAAGATGGATGACAGTATGCATATAGACATGTGGGACCCATGAGCTGTGCAAACCTTGGGTGTTAATTATTAAGAGCAGGAGCAACTGTGTTCGATCGGCAGAAGAGCATCAGTGGTTCCTTGGAGGGATCAGACGTGAGCTACCTTTATGTGGGGCTTGCGTAACATTGGTAAGAAAGGACTGGGAATTTCCTAATGGGGCCGGCTGCAAGCAGGTGATGTTGGCTAAAACATTCTCTGTCGCTTTACATTTTGAACGCTTCACAAACTCAGTCAAATCCAGTTTGTGCAAGTCTTGTTTGCCGTCTGACTTTCCCACCCCCTGTTTCTGCTGGGTCCTGCTTTATGAAGAGAAAAGGCCAAACACATTCACAGGAAAGAACATGCTTGATGAGAAAACACTGGCTGTTCTGTCATTACTATCACTTACACTCGGTCGGTTACTAATCCGTGTTGACTTCATAACAGGAGTAATGCCTGCTTGCGTGTGAAGCGTACAATCATTACTGAGAAATGCAGAATGACCGTGAGAATCAGAAAAAAACTAATAAAAAGACTAGAAAACTTGCAGTACAATGTTAAATAACAATTAATTTTGTGAAAGGAAAGTCAGAAAAGCCCAAAGATTTATTCCAAAGGGCTTACGCACACTTTTTGTTGCACCATTTGTCTATAGATCCTAGATTACCAAGAGCAATTTCGAAGAAGCAATTCCTATTTTTCTGACAGTGCTTCCTACTTCAAGTCAAGGATAAGCTTCATATCTATATATTAGGCCATGACAAAGAAAGATAAGGTAGGAAATGCTTATCCTTGTGCTTGATGTATTAAGAACAATAGTCTACTTCTCTCACTCCGCAACTTTCGGCTAATACATTACAGTCAGTGTTCGATTTGAAGCGTTGTGAGGAATGAAAAAGGGAGGTGTGGGTATGTCCGCACAGTGTTGGTGGGGGCTCGGGCACTGAAAAAAGGCTAACAGTTCAGCGGATCTTGTGCTATAAATCAGTGCCTTGGTCAACCTGGCCAAGAGCATTTTCAAACCCATTTGCAGAAGATAATGCCAGCCATTCCTCCAGCCCCAGGGACAGGGCAGCAAGCCTCATGAATCATTGCCCTTTTAGAGGCGCTGCAGCATGGATCTCACCTTGCTAAGTCCATAGGGTCCTGTTGACTCTTCCTGGTAGGCACAAACAAGTAGTGGCACTGAAGGGAAATGGTTGAACTAAGGCCAAGGAGTTTCAAAATCCTGTTTGAGAGACGTAATGACTCACTGCTGACAAGAAGAAAGTTTGCAAGATGAAAGAACCTGTGGGACATCTATAGTGAATTCTGCTGGGTGGCAGCCAAAATCCTGGATAAAGGAAAAGATGTAGCTACTGTGACGTCACGGGTTTGTGGAGCACCAGTTTGAAGCAGGGTGTCTGGCATCTTGCCTGTTGGCAGCTTGAGATTTTTGATGAAAGGGACTTTTTTATACAAGAGTTGAGATTTTACACAAGAACAACGGGGAAAACACTGAAACAGGCAGCTTTCTGCAACTTGGAACTGGTTTACAAGCTTCATGACAAATTTATGTTCGATCAACTAAAATGTTATTTATATGATATGACTGCCCTAATAGACCTAGAAAAATTGGTTTGATGCCATACACATGTAGTCCAACAGAAGAAGAGAGTTGTGCTACTCTGCCAAAAAGGTAGCTAGAAGCATAGTGGTTTGTGTCAGCTTAAGTCAAACATATTTCAATAAATCAAATGCTATACATGCTTGTATACAGGAAAAAAGACAATACTAAACTGTGTGCCATGTTAACCAATGGTCAATCAAATGGACAGGCCTCCAGCTAAATAGAGAGACTGAATCTCTTCTCAAGTAGTGGTCAAGCTTTGTTATTATTTTTTTTTTAGATATAACTGTGACAACATTTTTTGTTGTATACCACTGACCACCAAGCCCGAGAACATGGATGTAGCAAGGCACAGAACAACAAAGGCTGTAAGCTGGCTACATTTTATTGCGGTTTTGTAGAACGAAGGAAAATCTATGAAGACCACTCCAGTGAGGCCATGTTGAGAGCAGCAGCTACACTAGTGTATGGCATATAATGGCAACATAGGCTGTTTGTTCAGTAAATGAGTGTTACAGCAGGAGCATCAAGGTGAACACCACAGATTGCACCACTACCCAGCCAGCAATCACCTAAACTCACACCATTTCTTAAAGAATAAAATAAAATGTGTATAAATGTGTATAAAGTATCAGGTTTTTTTTGCAAAGTGAGAAGTCTACCAAAATGATTTTCTCACTTCAGTGCCTCAGACAAAATGTAATCAAGACGTAGACTGGATTTAATATCTTCACACATTCATGTAAATGTCCCCATTTTGTGTCACATCTGTAAATGTCAAAGAGATATTATTTCTCTCAGGCAGTAAAAGCTTTGAAACATCAGCTTTAGTGAATGATCAATGTTGATATTAGTGTTCCATAAAAGGTGAAAAAATAAATATATGGAGCATCTGCCACACCCATGACTCAATGTGCTGTAGTGAAAAATAACCTGTGGACCCTGTTGAAATGGAGAGCAGTCTTTTATCCACTGTCCATAAAGATTAAATATACAATAAATCCCATTTATTACAGATGGAGCTAAATTACTTCTCCTCCTTCCACAACGCAAAGCACTCTGTACCCCTCTTGTGATATTCTATTACCGTCTGACGATAGACAGGAAAATTCAACATAATTTCCACTACACTTTGTAACCTTGAAACGTACTTATTGTGAGTCTGATGAATGTTAGTAATGTGCAACTGGGTATTGGGTCATTTATATTATCATAGCCTGTATTTATATATAAACAGGATGCAGGAAACAACTTATCATTTCGGTAACTGCACAGACATTCCATTAAAAGCTAATTCAAAAGTCCCAGGGCTTCTTCACTCCTAGTTTCTTCATTTACTTGTGCAGATGTGAGATATGGGAGCACAGTGTACAATGGAGAGTATTGTGACTTCCTGCCATACAGTGTGGTACTTTTATTGTACTTTGAATAAATGTGCTTGATTTGTGTCCTAACAATTGAGTTTATTTGGTCTATTTTTTCTGATGCTTGGCTATCCATCCTTCTTTGGCATGAATTGAGGAGGACCTTGACTGTATTTTCAGTCTGTTAGACATTTGGACTGTTCAACAGTAATGGTATAGTCACTATACTGTGCACCATGGATAATTCTGCACACGGTCTTTCGTCACAGAAATTTTTATTTATTTTTCCCCACATACTTTCAAGCTTTATTGTGCCCTTAATTCAGTCTTTGAATTGTTACATTGCTTTATTAGAGTCACAGGACTTTACTTGGGCCATATATTCAAGTTCAATCAAATCACTTCTTAAAAAACACCTCCAAATGTTCCTGTAGAGGTTTTCCAAAGGCTAGAGCCCAAATAACTGGACTTGAAGAAAGACATTGCAAATGTAGCCTCATGAGCTTAGCCCACACGTGAACACAGTCCAGCTAAAATGTTCAAAAGAAGCAAGAAGCAAGCCTTCAGACAGGAATTAGCAAAATCCGGTTTATTTCCAAGTGTGTCATCTTTATTTACCACTCTTATTTATTGGTTGCTTGACCATGAGTTGCCGTGTGACATGATGACACGCTGTCAGTGCTAATGGTCTCTTATGGCATCAAGGTTCTGTCACCAGGACACAGTAGGTGCAGAGCCAAGGCTTCTGAGCCCTCCATGGACCAAGAGCTGTCATCTCTGTCCCTCACTGCCAAGGAGCCCCTCCTCCACTCCCTAAAATCCTATCCATCTGCCGTAACAGCAGGGCACACCGACTGCAAGCAATGCAATTTTCTTTCATTTACTGTAATGTCTTGGCACACCCATCAGTGCCAATTCCATAAAAACACATAATCAATTACGACAAAATTTGTTAGTGTGAGCAAAAATCTAATACCATTACCATTAACTTCCATTTTAAAACCAAAACTTACACTATGCGTAAGCTCTGCTGCTTTTACTGCTACTTTATTGAACAAGACAACACGACAGCATTCTGTTACTTATCACAAAACAAGGCATGACTTTCTGACAGGTGATGTACCACTTATCCGTAAAGGTGGAGTCTGCAATTCCAATCAAAGTATCTTCAGTTAAATTGAGCAAACAGCTCCACATGCTCTTCTAGCATTAGGTGCAAAAAAGAGAATCAAATGATCCCCATAGACCGTAATGTAAAAATACACAGAAAAGCAGCCATTACTTATTCACCATTCTGGTCTAATAATACATCCATAGGTCCTACACAAACTGAGCAGGGGCTTGACCTTAGAGCAGAACCAAGTAAGATTTGCGCAGCTTCCCCTACAGCTTCCTTCAGACGAATCACACTGTCGTAAATACTCCTAGCGTGGCTCTGGACAACAACACTCACCAGCACATTCATTTTGCAAAAAGAAACGGCAAATACAGTACAAGAAATGAAAAACTTGATGGAAATTGTTATAAAGTCATAATATATACATTGTTTTATTCACTGCCAACCAAAACATTATACTGTATGTAAAAAAAAAACTAAAATAAAATTAAAATAAATAAATCACGTGGCATCTAATTTATTGTACATTTTATTGATCAAAACAATAGAGTAGCCTTGGCCTTGTGAAATCTTGCACTGGGTCTAAAAGTGAAGTCCGTCGCTGACGCTATGTAAAACAATATTCGGAGCATTTAGTATAACATCGAAACTACCGTTTGAATTGCCATTGTCTCACATAAAGCCCGTAAATGAAAACCACTCCTCAACGCCTAGTAGCATGCTTGCATCTCTGCGAGCCATAAATAAATGTCACATAACAGTAGCTATATCTTGAAGGACGTAAAATAATAGATCTAATAGAAATTTGTTTAAGCCGACGCCATTCCGTAAAAGCTTGGCCAGGGTTGACTCAAGAACAAGCTCTTTCTCTGGCTAACTGATGTTTTCTGTTTCTAGAAAGGTTTTTTGTCTTTTTGGTGGCTCCGCCATGCCATTTTGGTATGATCTTAGCGAGATTATACACTCATCATACTGTGGGGGGTTGCTATGTGTAAATTGAATTACCGTAAAACAGTTTGTCAGTCTTGCGTAAACGTGAACATGACCCAAGACTTGCGTCTGGTTGGTGGCAGCTCAACTGCAAGTGCTGTTTTCAAACCAGATGTGTCAAACACATCGCTACAACACAAACTTAAGTTAACTTAACCATTGTAAGGACTTAGAAAACTATTTATGAAGGTAAAAAGTTACTTAGTTCTGCTTTTAGCTTAAAGCCACAGCCCATTCGTAACAATTAAAAACTCTAATCCTGTTTTATTAGTAAACAACAAAAATTAAATAATTATTCATAAATCACCATCGAGATATGATGTTCAAACAATGCACAAAACCAATATGTGTGGTACAACATTTGGTACCATTTACCAAAACAAAAGGGTTTAATATCTGAAAGATATTGCTACACACTGCAGTCCGTTGATTAGTAATTATCTACTGTAAGTGTAGGACAAAAATAATACAATTGGAAAAGTACACAATGTGCCATCTACAAGAACAGCCACATATTAGGAACAAGTCTCCATAAAATATTTATTCAAACTACTGTATGTTGTTTTGTTTTCTGATTTTGTTACTGTCTGGAATAAAGTCCTTTGTTTACCGTTTCAGTGTAGTTACGTAGAAAGCAAATTTTAAAACTAGTAAAAATTGTCAGTACTAAATAATAATGGAACCCGACCCAGCATTGTGAGAATCTGGTTCATTGTTCACTGTCACTGTTTAATCTGGATAACCTGTTTGAATCTGTCACATTTTGCTCCTTTGTGAAGCATAGGATGTGTGGCATTTAAAACCAAGCTGATAAAATGGCTGCCTGTTTGACCTTCATGTAATGTTCCGCATCAATTTAGGTGCCGGCCGTGTGTGTGTTGTATGGAGGCAGTGTGTGCGTCCCTGTGTTCTCTAATTAGACTAGGAACGTAAAAGAATAGGCCGACAATGACGAGCGAAACAAATGACACCAGTCGCTGCTCCATTTGTCCCCATCAAGCATTTGTCTGAGATGAAAGAGTGTGTCATCCGTGCACTTATGCTGACAGGGCAAATGTGCAGTAAAGGCAGTGAAGTCTAACATGCCTGTCGCCTGCTCCTGTCAGCTTCCCGGGACGTTTACCAATACTCAGGAGGTGATGAAACTGTGGCTGAGGCATCCAATCAGGATCTAGGATACGGGGAGAAGAATTACTATCCCTCTAGTGTCAACGCTAAAAAGGACATGAAGCCGCCAGAGCTTTAATGAGAGTAGAAATTTCACAGTTTGATTTCAGCAACTTCAATGATTTGCAGCAAATAAAGTACTAGTGTCAGAGATATTTTTTTATTTATTTACTACAAAGTTAAAATTAATGAGAAATACAAAGGATTTTACTTGTGCTTAATTTCACTATTGTATTGTTCATCAGATATTTGTGTGTGTGTTCAAGACTCAAGTATGCAATTCTTTACATATAGCAGATCACTCACAGTGTACAAGCGTCTGTAGGACATTAATCTACACTGGCCATCACAATTATTTATTCATGCGCAGGGTTGAATTGCATGACTGTATATAATCTGTAGAGAGATAAATACTGGATATAATGTCACAATTGTGTAGGATGGGATGGGAACATGGGATGTTTAGTAAATTAGTTAGATGTGCTCATTTTGGTAGTGTCTCACAAAAACTAGCGTGGGCGGAAGGTAGGCGGTTCGATTCCCGCTCTCCCCACAGTTCATACTGTCATTGTGTCCTTGGGAAAGACACTTAACCCCTCTTGCCTCCAGTGGTGTTCCAGCTGTAACACTGGTGAATGGAAGTTTCATGCAAGTCGCTTTGGATAAAAGCGTCTGCTAAATGACTAAATGGAAATGAAAATAGGGCACCACTGTACTTGAAAACATTGGATTTGTTTTAAGTTTTTGAATGTTGCACTACAATTTAAAACTTAACGGCCAGTGTGAGGACCCCTGACACATTAAACAACATAATGTCATTGTGGTTTGAGCAGTTTATGTGATTTGTGGTGGGCATTTGGATGCAGCAATAATGATAGCTTTGTTGTTAAGCCTAGTTGTTAAGCTTCTGATAAATTTTTATTGTGTATGATTTAGTGACATCTCGTGTTAGGGAAGCAGACATGTATTGGGAGATTGGGGCATTAAATAAACACCAAGAGAGATATTAACAATACAAAAATTAATACAAGAATAATTTACTTTCATGTGTTACTGGTGAAAAGTTTGAATTCAATGGCCTGCCTGCCGAGAAACAAAGCCATCTGGGACCATCTGAGATCACAGAGACAGCAGATGAACAGCAACGGTTTCTACATCTCACGCCGCACGTCGCTGTGCATACAAATGGGTGGCCAACTTCCTCACTCTTCCAGATCCATTTCTTACATCAAACACTTTCTGTAGAGTAAAAAGAGCAGTGATATGTTTGAGCTGCCGGCAACTAATAAACAGACTCCAGACCTTGGCCTACTTCTTATGTTTCATTCCTAAATGATCACTGCATCAAATATCCAATTTGTTTTGAAAAGACATATAGCACTCTTGTGCTCTTGCTTAGTACAACTTTTTCTTTGGTTGGTATTTTAGTGCTTAGTTTTATGGGGCCGTCCCCATTCCATTAAACTTAACCCATATGGTAGATGCGTGTCAGCCATCAAATCGCAATGTCCTCCAGGTCCTTTATGAGCTACAGTCTGCAGTGAGTCCATCTGCTTCTTAGCAACACACCTAATAGTTGTTTTCAAGACTTAAGTGAAAATGGCAAGTGGTGAGCTTTTAACACATGTTGATACAGAACAAGGGCAAAATGTCAAGCCACTTTTCAAACTCTTTTCCTGGTTCAGACATGACAGCCAGAGAGAAAAGCAGCTTACAGGAGAGTGCTACATAATTTAACGCAGACGGTGCCTATATCTAGGAGGCCCTCCTGCCTAAATTAATGGCAGACAAAACCAATTAACCTAACATTTGACCTCCCAATGTCATCCATATTAACTTCTTAACTCGACATTTTCTGAAGTAAAAAGGAAAAGATAAAAATAGGCGTGTGGCAGCGCCGAGGAGGCCATTTTTAGGCCGCGTGTCTGTTTCCACTTTGCCCATAGTGAGCCTGCCCTGTAAAACATCAGTGTAAATGGTTTATAATACCACCAGTGGACTCCGAAATGGCAGACCTGGTTTCAATCAGCAGTCAAATTGCTCCTACATTACCCTTGCAGACAGAATTGTAAATCACTCTGTGGCTGGATGCTGCTGACGTTAAGGAACAGCCCTGTTAAGACTCTACTGAGCATCCTACTGAGAGCACTGACTCTGTGGGAGGACAATAGCAGTCGTTAGTGATGGCTCTATGGGGCTGAGAGCTCAGCTACAAGTGCACTAGGTCCGCTAATAAACCCCATTCGTCCGTCCAAGCAGAAGTCCTGCTTCAGACATGGTTTTAGCCAGCAGTTAGTCCTTGTTTTGTCATAGTTGTAGTCCTGGTTTAGTGCTACTCTTGGTTTGCCCTATTTAAGTTGTGGTTCTAATCCTGTTATAGATGTAAATTTAATCTGGGAGTGGTCAACTGTTCTTTCCATGTTCCATAAAAGTTTGTTAACTTAAACCACACTACACAACAAAACCTCTCTCAGTACAAGTCTAAAGTCCTGGTTCAAAAATGGTTTTAGGTGTAGTTCAGACTTGCTTTAATTTTGACTAACTCTTGAACTGCTTTAGAGGTGAGCTAGTCATGGTCTTTGTTTGGTCTTGGATTGGTCCTGGTTTTGACCCAGTTAAGAAAAAGATTCTGACCCAACACTGCCTTCCTTGTCGCCTTGTTTCTTCCAAAGTTACTATTTTTCTATCAGTCTACATCTGTCGTAACAAACATGCTACTGGATTTGTTTTGTGGCAACTCAAATAAATCACCTCAAGCTTATATGCCAGAATATATCTTCAAGGCTTCTCTTGACCTGCACCCCTGGATATAAACATTAGCCTATAGCTTGTTCAAAACCCCATGTCAAGAACTACATTCTCAACAGTTTAAACCAGTTGGCCTGGTTAAAAAGGATTGGTGGTTTCCCTGTGCCAACGCCCAGACAGTGGGCCAGCGAGGCATCCCGGAGTAGTTATAACCTCCCATAAAGCCAAACGCTGATCCCGCCCACCACAGACCAACACACTGTGGACGCAACCTCTCATTAGAACTCCTGGGCCCTGAAATTACCAACATTCAGCCCATATGGAAAGCATGAGAAAGCGTCAGCCGGGAGAGTTTTGTGCCGAGTGGTTTTTGCAGCGGGTGGCCACAGAGAGGCTGGAGCTCTTTAACAGTGCCATTCAACACAGCCTGGGCCACAGAGCACCAGCAAATGAGGAAATTGAGGCAGATGCTCTGGATGCAAGCCCCAGACCAGGCCTGCTAGGAATTACCCAACACAGTGACATACGACTGCTCGATCAGACCACAGACGGACTGGGGTAGGCAAACAAGACAGGCGGAGCGTAAAAAGAGCAGCAGGTAGATCAAAAATACATCTTACAGATCCAAGATTTAATAGCTGTGTTTTAATCAACATATTTTGTATGGACCACAATATTAGAATTGGTTTATTAAAGAAATATTCCAACATTTCAACCAATTGCAAATGTCAATAAAAAGAGGACATAGAGAACCTTAAAATTTGAAATTAACTTTTTACTTTTGTAGTTTGCAGTAAATAACTTGAGTAACAAAGGTTTTTGTTTGGAGTTTAAAACCTGAAAACCACTTACACTCAACATTCTTCTTCACATTTCCTTCTTGCAAAATTGTTTCAAATGCTTTTTTTTATTATAAGAGAAAAATGATTTATGTATTTGAAAACAGAAATAAAACAGAGAAAACACCTAATGGTCTCTTGTGAATTGCACACAATTCTTACGCTTTTATTGTAATACATTCTTTGAGCTGCCTGTATCGTCTTCCACCATTTGATATTTGAGCTGGAAATTTGATCATCTTACATCTACACTGGTCCTTTACTGAGCAAGCATTTTATGTCATCTAAGAATCTGCACCACAAGAGTTTATTTTCTTCTATCTCGCCCATATCTCAAAGTAAGCCATCATAAAGACATAAAAGAGATCATTTGAGGGAAATATTACTGGTAAAATAGAAAATAATTCTTTAAAAAAGGGAAAGTCTTAACCAGGAAGCAGAGGCATGGGAAAAGCTATGTGATGGGAGGAAGGAGGAACTCAAAGCCTTCAATTAGATGCAAAGAAAACAAAGAAAGAAGATGAGACAGAAGCTACGTAATCAGAGTGTACACAAAACAGTTAGGTATTTTGTACACACAGTTGTTGAGCTGTTTAAATCTTCCTGGAAACATAAAAGGTAAAGCTTATAATAATGACATGCATCACAGTTAGCATGGATTTCCAGAGCTGCTGCTGGAATGGGATGCATAGTAGGTGACATCATTCTCTTAAGTAATATTCAAGCCATGTATATTTAAAAATGGCTAACTCTATTGGCAAGAAAATGGAGTATATTCATTGTGGCCACAGTGCTATTCCTCAGGAGACTCAAGGATTAAGTCAAATAAGACATTCTTCTTTCCTTAAAATCATTTTGTATTGAAGTGGCTTGCCTGCAAAAGTAAGCCAAAAGTAAACAAGGTTTCATTAAGTCATTAGAGTATAAGGAAAAAAATAACACAGAGAAAATGTTATTCACTGGCCGGAGAGAGAAAAAAAAAACATTAAGTGAAAACCTCAGCAAGTATGCCTGCAGTGTCCCTCTAGCCAGAATGATTGAAGAAAACCGTAATGTTCCAGCAGCATGACACCTAATAGCACTGTCAACACGGGTTTCAATGATAAAATACCCATCCACTACATCACAACACCTACTTCTGCCTCGTCCCGGGCAGTGGGAACCATGTCCGTTGTAAAAATAAATTGTCAGTTTTTGCTAATCGACAGGTATCTCTCAGATCCAATAAAAAAAAGCCTCTATAAGATTTTACTGTAGGCCACGTCCCTGAAGCCTTGTACAGTAATCCAGTCTAAGGCCTATAGGGCAGTTTTATATCAAATTACTCCGAATGAAAAATAAAAATACACACTGTCAGTTCCTTTTTAGATGTCACGAAGTGAAGCAGGGGGGAAATATGAACATGCAGCAGGGCCGCGGATTCAGATGAAGAAAGCCTCTGATGCAATTCCACGAAACTAACCCACCCTGTGTCATCCCGTTACAGTTTGGCTCTGGGTTAGGCCTCCTCATTGTGCCTGTGACAGCTATAAGCGGATTCGAGTATTGATAAAGGATGGCCATTAGGTTACTCCAGCGTGTCACTCACCCTGTAAAATTGCAGCCAATCCTTTTCTTTAAATAAACCCAAACAGGGCTGCGGGCTTGAAGCAATGTCGAGGATTGCTCTTCTGCATCCACCCCCCAAAGCACTTGCTATTTCAGATTTGTTTGGCAAAAACAGGGTTGGATTGTATGGACTCGCACACCTGAGAAAGATGTCTCAAATTATAGTTTAGATCAGGGGTGGGCAATTATTTTTCCAAGGGCCACATTAGAACACTGAACTCTTGTGGAGGGCTGGGCCAACACAGCGAACTCACTTATGCTCAATAAAAACACGTTTATTTTGCCTATAGGAAAGGTATTTACCGTTTGAAGCATGTTGTATAGTGGAATCAACTGATCGCTGCAAAATATTGAAGGAAAAGGCAAAATATATGCAGTTGAAGGAAAAGGCAAAATATATGCAGTGTTTAATCATCAATAAAATATTAGTAAATGCTTGGCCACATTGAACAGCCCAACGGGCCGCATGTAGCCCCCGGGCCTTAGTTTGCCCACCCCTGGTTTAGACGGTGGCCTGTTACAAAATGCTTAGACAGTTGAGAAATTTTTTTTTTTTTATACAAACAAAACAAAAGTAAAAATGACAGCATTGTGTTTTAAAATTGCAAAAGTTGTTGTAGCTGGCGCCAAACTCACATTGACAAGTTTCATTTTTATTTTCCCAAAAGGTAATACTAACAGGTTTGGGAAGGTTAGGCAGTAAAACAATTTCAATATGATTCAAGAAAATAGCAATATTTTAAAGGAGATAAACACCAAAATGTGATGGTGGATGATAAGGCCACTCCCAGATGTACAGGTCCTGCTGCTGTAGTATGGCCTTGTTGCCTCTATTTAAAACCGTTACACAGTTTTGCAGCCGGATGCAATGAAAGAATACAAGAAAACAGCAAAGAGTAATCCAAAACATACATAAAGCTATTGAAACGCTGTGCATTTTCCATCAGTGGGGTTGTGTTTCCATATTTGACACACTATAACTGTAACCTTGAGAGTCTGACCTCACACATATGTTTACTCTGTTCTCTGCAGGCTTTATCCCTTTAGCAATACTTTTAGATTTCACTTCAAACTGTTATTTCTTTTTAAATACATTGCTGTATTTTCAGAGCACATTCATAAAATAAAAATAATAAAAATAAAAAAAGATAAATTCAGATACCAAACCTGTCTGCAGCCAGCAACTGTGTATTTTAATGTCAGGTGAATACATGACAGAAGCTTTTGCAAACCGATGGGCGTACAACAACTCCCAACACCTGTGCCTGGTCTTGATAAATAAGAAAAGAGTGAATATTTCTTCTGCCGGGGGCGCTCAGGCTCTACTGGCCACACTCGCACACATGAAGTACAAAAAAAAAAAAACTAGAGCCGCTAGAGACTGAGGTAGCCTAATGGACCTTGCTGATGAAACACTTTTATATACAGTCAAAAAGGAAGGAAGGTAAATGTGTAAGTTCAAGCAGAGGAAATGCATATACGTCGAGGAGCTCACGCACCGCTGACCAGCATTACGCTCAAATGTACTCTTTCATTAGTGATTCTCGACAGATTTTCTGCTTGAGTTAAGCCTTCATCCTTGTCCTCACCACAGCTACGTCAGCTGACAAGTGCACGTTAATCGCTAACTCTGCGGAGGTCTTTTACGTCGAAATGTAGGCTATCACCAAATAAAGTCATTTAGAGAAGATTAATTGACGAATTATGCACATACCTTTTATTTCTGCGAGTTCTGCGTGTTCCTTTAAGGACGGTACAAGACGGCACTAAATGCACACACGAAGCATGACCAAAGTTGTTAACTCCATTAGCTTTACGTCCAGCATGAATAAACAACATGCATGTCTAAGGTTAGCCCAGACCCGGTTTTGTGACTCGGCGTTGGCTTCAAATGTTTTCACAGTTAACGCCGCAGCCACACGTCCGACTGAATACTACCAAAGTAAATACAGTCTACAAAGTACAAACAACAAACGGGCAAATTAAAAAACGAGAGGGAAATTAATGCAAGTTAGCTAACACAGCAGCGTCTCAAGTTCAATGGGGGGCATTGAAAAAAAAAAGATAGCGGTGCACTTACTGAATCTCCTCTTTGTCACCGCCGTTGGCATTTCTCTCCTTCTCCCGAACCACTCCGTTTAATAGTCCCGTCTTTAGTTTGGAACAAGCGCGACAATCCACTTCCAAGAGCCAAAAACACGAGCTAAACAGACTGTAAACGGGGAGAAGTAACGATAGAGGCTCCACTGCCCGAGGAACACGAGGTCTTATCCGGCCGGAGAGGCTCGTCGTCTACTGGATCTATTCGTGGCAGACTCCCGTGTCTCGCCGGAGCAGGGCAACGTCAGCTTCGCTCAAGTGTTCAGTGTCGCTGCCCGCATGCGAGACGACAAAGACATTAGATTTCTGTCCCTTGCAAGTGAAATACTCCGGTTGGAAGTTGACTCGTGAAAGCGTAAGTCCGCCGTGCACAGTGCAGGGCGAGTTGTGGAAGGTAAGGGAGCCGCTCCGTCTCTCCCTCCGCGGTCACGCTTCTCTGTGGCTTCTGTGGAGGAAACGCACAGGGCGCTCAGCAGGATTTGCGGATTCACTCTTCTTCACTCACTGTTGCTGTGTCCATTCATTTCTGCTCCCGAAATCATGCTGCCTCTCCAAATAAAACCACCCACAAAACGCTTTTAGGATTTAAAAAATGACTGTTTTCCTCTTTTTTTACACAAAGCACCTGCTACAAGGATAGAATAAACTGTATAGAAACGCTGCATATTGAGTGATAGACTATACAACTGGAAATGCATAGCAAACAGGGGCACATGTTTAAATCTAAACATGCATTAGGCGTTTTTCTTATCAGAATCCCAACATGGTTCAGGTGGTCCTCATAGGTTTCATGGGATGATGAGCAAAGCCATGGATCAGATCTGTAAACAGGAAGATTACTGTAAACAGAGAGATTACTATTGCTGGTCTATTATTTTCTAGAAAAAAAAACGTTTATACAATGTTTTCACAGCTATGCACTTGGTCTTTGTTGTTCTCACCTTGTGGGGGCTCAGGACAAGGTTGTGATTTATAATTTATGTGTCCAGGCCAACTTTCTCTTTCGCTAAAAACTTAAAATTGTTTTTAAGACAGCCTTGGAAGGAAATGAGAAAATAGTTACTTATGTCTAGTGGCACATTTTAACAAGAAGCTGGCCCTTATTATTAAACAACAGCCTTGTGCCTTGGTTGAATCCCTTTTGAAATGTTTAAATATGATTCAAAGTTGGCACGTAGTCATCAATTAAGAGTAGATTTTGGGAAACACAAGACTACCCAGAGGGACAGAGGACTGCTTGGTGCAGCTGGCTGTTAGTGCATGAGCACTCAAGCGACTCGGCTGAACGTGCAGGGCACTGCCACAGTGACCCTCAATAATGAGGACCTGAATATCTTTAGGATTTGACAACCCATCTTCTCTGCCTCTTACCTTACCGTGATCAATCGTTAGCTTGGCAGAACCCCCACTGAACTGCAGCCATTACCTGCCACACCTTCCTACTGCAAATTACTTTTACACAGCTTGACTTGCCATACCCAACACACAAACACACAAACATAAACTGTATTTATAATATATAACCACTTTATGGAATAACATGAGTTGCTATGTGACCTCACAGAAACTCAAAGGAGTTTATACTGTGTTTAGCTTACAAATGATAACCTTGGACAGTGTCTAATGTTTCAGGAGGACAAATATTTTTTAGTGCATGTGCTCTATAATGCTGTTAAGTATCTCTGGTGGCTGAAGAGCGGCCTTGTTTTTCTGCTTCAGACATGTGGCCAGAGTAGGGCACCTATTAGATGCAACCTTTGCCTGTGAAGGTCAAAGAAGATGTTTTTATAGCTTTGGTACTAAAGAGACCTACAATGCCCTCCACACTTGGAGCTCATCAAACCTATACAAACATCTACCAAATAACATGAAGAGCCCTTTGAAGAGCACTAAACTTCCTCCTTCACGCTGTAGCTGTGTGGCCTTTCTTGTTCGTTTATACAATACATAAGCCTCTCGTACGTTGTGAACAGTATTTTTCATTAAATATTCAATTGAACTTGGCCTCATCTGTATATGAATCATATTAATAATACATTACATTCTCTTGAACCCTTTTTTGTCAATTAAACAACTCATTTCCTTTAGTATGTAACAAAATCTAAGTCTGAACTACTTCCTGCTCTTAATTATTGCTGAGATTTGAAATAAATGGTTGACTAAATTACTGCAAATCTAAAAGAGTAGATCGGCCTCAAACCATAACACTCCTGGCGTTTCGTTCATGGATCCCTTTATCAGTTGTTACTCCTTATTAATTTTTTTATTGAACTCTATGGGGAAATTAGTTTGAAGAAATTGGTTGTAAAGCGATTCATTTCTATCTAGAAGCCCCTCAGTTGGTACTTGACAGTTTGAAGGCTGATTTAACACTGGCGCAGTCACTTTTTGTCTGACACACAATTATTAAAATAGAGGAAAAACATTAGAGGACACAACACATTTTGAATTTTAATGACCAAACTTTTTAAATATATATTTTCAAAATTTGTGATTTTTCCACCAACTATTGTTTTCCTTTTAGTGCAACTTTGGGGCTTGATAAAGGAATACAACATTTATTATTTGTAACCACTTTTACTCAGATTTTAAAACATCTTTCTCTCAAAGTATCTTCTTATGCTAAAAAGAAAAAAATGACAGTTGGATTGTCAGGTTTTATGTGTTGGATATTAGTGATGAGAAAGAATAAAAATGTCAGTTTCAAGTGTTTTTGTTGGTGTGGTACGTTGGACCAAAAGCTCATTTCAAAACAAACTAATGCTTGTGAAGAGCAGACCTAAGGAGACCCTGGTTGAATCTGGGGAGGAGACAGTTTGGGTTTGTCTTTTCTGACAGCTGCCCCCGGATCAGTAGCAAAGAAAGGATGAATGGATGAATATTTTGTGTACTGCATTCGAACAGTGTTGCAGTGGTACTTCTTTTGGTTGTATCATATCAGTCAAGTATCCAATCGTCTCCAAGATAAATGGTATTTTGTTGACACCTTCAAAATCACTTGCTGTTAATTTTCTTTTCTAACAAGCACTATCAAATGAATCACTGTGCAGTAGCTACGCCCTATGATGATGCTATACTGTATGTAGCCCACTCCTTTCACAGGAACTAGATTCTGTGCTGACTCTAGACTCGGAGAACCTCGATGCTTTCTGTTAAACCGACTTGTGTTCACAGCAGTTTGAACTGAACAAACTTTCCACAGCCCCACGGCATTAACACAATGTTCACTGAATGTAGAAAACAGCCATTTTGCAGTTCATAGATTATTTGGAGGTGTTTGCTCTTTTAATCCAAGTATTATTTTTGACCAACAATATGTCTAGAGAGATTCTCGGTCATCCCTGTTGTCATTTAATAAAAGGGTTGAGAAGAAAGCACCATTTAAACCTTTGCTGTTTGTGATTAAGATTATGTGATTAAAAGTCTTTTATAGAACAGACCAATTAAAAACTACAGTGTATGTAAGAGCAGGCTACATATAAAACCAGAGGCTATGGTCTAACATTGCATCAAAACAGACACTGAATAAGTGAAGTCTTTAATATCAAAGTACAGCAAAAAAACAACAACAATCAATTTAATGAGACTTTTAAACAACATAACGCCACAGGAAGAACAAACTGTTGTTTTCTAGTCCAGCTGGGTGTGAACAGTTTGTAATTAGGAGCATGAACCACAACCGACATTGAGCCTGGCAGGTGTCAAAGGGTTAATGATGGCAGAAAAAGGTGAAAAGATGCCATTTTCTAATTAATTTCTGACTTATGATAAAATTATGTAGTTTAAATATGCACCATAACCTGATTAAATAACGCGTTTATACCCAGAGCTAATATGCTGTGCTTATTGGCATTTAATCAAACTAATACACCCAAATTATGCCTGAAATATGACTTTTTCTGTTGACAGTATATCAGTTTGTGTGTGACTCCAGGAGGCTTCATATAAACTTAAATAAAGTTTAGTGTTCTCATACCATAACATATCACATCACAGTGAGGGACGCCTGACAGTCTGAAGATGTTGAAGATGAACAATACCAATTATTAAAGGTTCATATAAAACAGGAAGTGTGTTCTAGGACCATTTGAATGTTGAGTTTTCATTCCAGAGGTTTTCATTCTTATGAACAAAATAATAAATAATGCATAATATAAAAGAGATAATTTGTTATGTTATGGGACCTGAGAGTCCAGAGCAGGATGCCTTTATCTTATAACTGTTACACAATTAACGCAGGACTCAATGAGGCAGGAAAACAGTTAATGGAAGTTAATGACGAGGACACCCAGAGTTCTTTGTACCATTAACCAACACGCAGTCATACATGTTAATGAATGTGCAAACTTACCTCATCGGGTTGGACGGAACGACAGCACTGCTTTAATTTAGCGCCCAGTGTGGTGCTGCTGTTGCTCGCTTAAATTGTCAGGAGTAAAAATTCAAAAAGGATTAGTCAGCTATAACTCCTGTAAGAGGCATTAGGAGTTTATAAAGAGCTAATCATGGAGTGTTTGGCAGATAATTCTGAGGTTGAAAAGTGTTGGCAGCAAATGTATATATATTCAGCTGAGCATTTATGGAAAAAGCGCCAACATATGATTTATTTTAAAGCACATGTTTGAACCGCATCAGATTTGAATGAGATCCAATTTTGGCCCAGACGAGTTACTTACAATAAAAATACTACGTGTTGGATCTAAAGCAGCAAAAGGTTATCCAGATTCGAATGTGACTCACACAGTGCTGCCTTTTCAGTGACACAAATCTACACTAATCTAAATGTGTTAAGGACCATATGTGGATGTGGACTTAGTCTAGTTTTAAAAGACCTGGTTGTATTGGCCTGTTCATACTGACATTCATTCATTCATTTTCCATCCACATATTCCTGTTAGGGGTTGTGGGTGACTGGAGCCTCTCTCAGAAACTTTGGGCCAACTATAGGTACACCCTGAACAATGACAAGTTAGTCACAGAGTCACTTTTACATAAACAAATCTAATCTGGGAAAAACAACCTGATAGGGTGACTTTACAGGCCAGTGTGAATGTAAAACTGAGTTGTATGTAGTTTTTTGTCAATTTTAAAAAATTGCAATCCCACACCTGACAATCATCTGTTTTAGAGCATGTGAACAGTGATGAACAAGGACATTGTCCAGTAGAAAGGTATTTTTTCATAAATGTGCTTCTCCTCTAGCAGTCCTCAGTTTGTCCAGCTCCTGAAACAGGAAATACCTGGAACCAAAATGGGTCCCTCCACTGGGTCCTTTGTAGCTTTAAAGATATACTTGATCAACATAGACAAATGCAAAGAGTGTGATTTTGATGTGACTACACTTTGAAAAAAAACGTCTCTTTAACTCTACTTTGCATTATACACAGTGCACCTTTAAGCGTGCCTTAATGTTTTGCCACGTTGAATGGAGCTCCACAGTGCAGCCTCTCTGCTTTAGTTACACTATTGCAGTGTAGAGTAGAACCTCATCACCAGTTTGACTTTGTACAAAAACAAGCCTTTCTATGTGACTGTCATAAGTTTCTTTGAGCTACATTTGTAACTAAATCAGACAAAGCCCCCATCCTGGAGCACAGGGTGGGGGCTATTTTAGGGTTATTTCCTTCCTGGTAATTTAATTAATCATGCTTTGTGCAGTAGCAACACTTTTGGTCACTGGTGCATTGCTTTGAGAAAGTTGCTTTGTTTTCACTGTAAATTGCAAACAGTACTCCAAAGATGTGAGAACAGAGTGCAGCTCCAGCATTTTCACACATGAACATTTGTAATAGGTCCACAGTGGATTTTTTGAAACCCAAGGACGTCCGTGTAAAACAATGCTCTTTGAGTCATATTTTTTTCAAGACATGACTGATACACATGTTGACAACCATCATAAGTGAGTGGTGCCTTCTTCCAACACTTTCTGACAAAATAAATATCCTAAATCAACAGTCATTATTAACAAAGCTATATATTACTTTGTCCAAGCGAGTGTAATAGGTAGAATCTGAAGAATAAACTACAGAATTTGCTCCAAGGTCGAGACTCCAGGAGACATCAGGGTTTTAAAATTAGAAAAAAAAAAAAAAAGAAAAAAAGTCAGTGGAGAGCAGAAATCCAGGTTGTGATTCACCACACGTCATGTTGTTATTTTCCTCGTATGTTGTTTGCCAAATTAAAAGATAAATGTTGATGCCAAAAAGTTACCATCTGTTGAAAATCTCTGAAGGTAGAGGATTTTAAAAATGCGCCCATTTCTGGACTTCAAGTGTCCCTGCAATCACAACTTCACCGAATGCCAATAACAGATTCTTTTAATTTTTAAGTTATACACTGGACAATTGGAGCTACAAATACTTTTATCTTTTCTGTTTTAAAAAACAAAGGTCATTAACAATCTTTTAAGTTGGCAAATAACAAAGGTGAAAATGACAGTACTGACATTAAGTGAGGGTAATAAATTGTTTGCTGCTACCCATTTACTTCAATACAAATTGGGGCCTCGCTTTCAAAAACACTTTTTGTCGAACCATCTCTTTTGTAAGAACCATTATGAACTGGACACAAACTGGACCAAAGCAAGCAAGTAAAAGTGCTTAATGTTTATGTGACTGTATTGTCTGAAATAAACTTCAAATGCAGCTTGATAAAAATACATACCGGAAAATCACTGCCTTTTGTTATTGTTAAAAAAAATCTATGTGAATCCCTTGAGGCTGTGTTGCCAGAACCTAACTTTTTATTTATGTCCAATATATCACTATAATGCATATTTATTAGCAAGATCCAACCTGATTTAAATTTCCTTTAAGGAGATACATGGCTGATAATGCGCCACGACAAACCAAACAACTACAGCACATCACAAGCCCACCTCGTACGCTGCAAGAGAGACTCGAATGATCTGAAACGCTCTTTTTCTTCAAAGACCGGAGCCACAAGAAACACACAGCAGCATTTTCACACAGGCTATATTTAAAAGGGGTAACGCAGAGAAACGAAGTGGAAGAGACAGCAGTGGTGAGAGCGAGAGACAAGGCGAGTGCTGGGTTGGAATTGGTTGAAGGACACATGAGCTCTCATTGAGTTGGCAACAGTGAAAGAGCCCTTGGTTATTGGTAAAAAAAGGAGGAATCAAAGGCAGAAAATTCCCCGCAGAGGGATGGGGGGCAAAGAAACAAGCCTGCCCTCCCTGTCTTTGTGCTTTTCTGCTTTGTGGTGAGAGTTAGCCACTGAGCATTAGAGGAGAGGTGTACAGGAGCCAGCAGGTCGGCGAGCCCCTCGAGCGCTGGGATCTGAGAAGGAATAGGAGGCGACACAGCACAAACACGCTTCATATTCTGGATTGGGGGGGGATTGTACTAAGTGTTAAGTGTTGTTGTTCTGCACGAAAGAACAGCGTGACATATGGAGGCTTTCTTCAGAGCAGCGTTTACCGGTATAACAGACCAATCCGGTCTCCAAAATCCACTGTGTCTTTGTAAGCTTCCAAAAAAGAACTTTATACATAGAATATTAACATTTCAGATTTAAGAATATTTTGTAGCAGGAACAGGACTTGTTTGGGGTTGCGTTGGGGCTCATCAGGTGGTACAGATCAGTTCTAGCCTTTTTTGCTCCATGTCTTCAGTTCACTATCTCAACTCATTTTACTCAGTTTCCTTTTGCTAAGGCCCCAAATTCAAGTTAACTGCCTTTCCATGATAGTCAATTCAATTATTTTAATCCCCGAGGGGAAATTAAGTAATTAATATAGTTACATTACAATGATTTTTAATGATAAAATATATGAAACTAGTTTATTTTTTATATGGATGCCATTTTGGAAAGTAACATGTATAAAGTATTTTTCACCTTTTCCTAAAATCCATAATATTCGGCCATCTGCATAGAAATCCCACAAGTGCATCACCAGCAAAGAGCAAAGACAAAAAGCATCTGGAATGACATAGTACAGTAATGTTACTTTTTGGTGCTTTTGTACCGTTTTTTTATTAAGTTTGTATATTTGGTAAATATGTACAGAATATTACTCTTGACAAAAGTATAGTTTGTGGGCAGAAACAGAAAAGGGGCATTCATTACATGCTGGAGTTTGATGAGAACCTGATAATCTTATTAACGCTAACATGGAGAGAAGGGGTCGCTCACTCCAACATACATTATGCTTTTCCTGCGTCCCACCCTAGCACTGACACTGACACACTACATTTACATGCAGGTAGAAAAAAATCTAAACACCTTACTCTTATTGGGAGGGCAGTCACTCTAAACTAGTCTTGGACTAACACACCTGAATAATGCGGTTCATTGTCGGGTTACTGCTAAATGTTTACGGTTTACTTCGATTAAGGTCAAACACAGCACACTGAGTCTGAACGCAAACAAATGAGAAAAACATAAAGAGCAGTGTTTAGAGACATACTCATTTTTAGACCAACGAAGACACGTACTTCTCGAGGTCACGCTGCTATTGGATATGCTGTTTATTGATTATTTTGCACTGTTCTTCTTGTAAATAGTTTAAAAGAACAAGCTACTCTTTATGCGTAGTTTATGTGCTTCAGATCATGTGCTTTCGGATGCATGTAAACTCAGACAAGGAGTCAAATGCAGCTGCAATTTTTTCATTTGAAGACAAAACTCTACAAATCCTAAACTTAAACTACAGCAAAGTTAAACTCAACTGGTCCCTGGTTGCCAGGAATGGTCCTAAAGTTTACCCCAAGCTCTCTCCTCCTTTTTGACAGAGTTTCACAAACCAGAAAATACTATGTTATGTTTTGAATATTTTTAAAAGTAGATACATATTTTTCAACTGGAATCCAATCATTTCACGTACCAGGGATCTCTGTAAAAATAAAACAGAAAGGGAATTTCTCAGAAAGTGGGCTGCTGAAAGAATTAGAATAGCGACGACACAGCACAAATGCATTACATATTCTGCATCGGGGGGATTTGCTGAGTGTTAAAAATGGCTTTTGCAGGAAAGAACAGCATGACATATAGCAACGCTGTTCACTTCAGCACTTACCAGTACAACAAACATGCCTCCTGTGTTTTAACTCACTTATTATTCATGAAATGTTAAATATATACTGCTGTACATGACAGAACATGCAATACGTTGCACTGTGTATTTCCTGTAAGTCTCTTGAATGCACTTGTAAGGACACTGGCAGCAAGGTCAAAGCGGAGTGTTGCGCAGGATGCAGTAGATGGTAATGTTAGGCGGCTGACAGTTTCGGAGCAGAATGCAGGTTTTATGGAGGAGGTCATCTCGGTAGCCAGCTGTTACAGGGCTGTCAGTCAAGATGAATGTGATGGACAAGCATTATCCTTCTGTTTCTTCCTGCCTTCACTGTCAGCGTTTTCCCTGCAGCAGATTGGGTTCCACGAGTCATCCCTCACACACCATCGCTTTGGGAATCTGCAGTTTCAACCGCGCAGAGCATCCCATCAGACAAATGGATATTAGCTGGTTAATTTTTAATTCCTGAAATGCAAGGGAGCCGTGCGCTTTCATGGCTGGGAGGAGAGCTAATGGGCCCGGATTAGGTATCATGGGCGGATATCTGGGAACAGTCCCTTGGGAATAGAGTGTGGGTCTCTCCATTGAACACCATTAAGAGTCTTGAAGTAAAGCAGAAAGCCTCTCAAAGACACACTGTCCAGCTATTGACCTTTTCCAGACACAATGGAGGTCTGCGCTCAAGAGATATTGAGTGGATGACTAGAGTGGTTCATTAAGCCATGGTGGGAGTAAAAAAATGCTTCCTGATATGGTTTGTGTCCCATCCAACACAGCCAGACATAGACAGACATAGATTTCTGTTTCCCACTGAACAACTGGCCTGGCCCACCAAGAGTGCACGAACAACAAACGGTTCATAGCCAGGCTGCGGTGGCCTTTTTATCACTCGAGTAGATAGACCACGCTACAAAGCAACCCCTGCTGAGATCATCAATGAATTCACACAGAACACAAATACAGACGATTTGGTCCGTAATGGCTTGTCTGGATAAGTGCACATCAAAACCCACTCCCTGGACAGATAGCTCCAAATACCTCAGCCATGTTTTTCTTGACTACCTAAAATAATTTCCTTGCTTTCAGTAAGATTGGCAGAGATGATTGTTTTTATTGACTCAGACGTTCCATTAGGCGAGGAGCTGCTTGGGGTAAATGGGTCCTGACAGCAACACAGAGCTGGATGATGATGCCCCGTCACTAGACCTCACACCAGGGTTATTAACTGGACGCCGCTGCAGCCAGATACCAGTGCAGGCCTGACAGTGATGTGTACGTGGACAATATCTAACACCGTCCTGGAGCTCATTTTTTCTTTTTCTGGTGCTTGGGTGAGATGGGGTTGATGGGATGACGATGTTTGAGATTCAAAGTGGTTCAGTGGAGGGAATTATCTTATATTGGAGCATAAAGGATGTCAGTGCCTTTGAGAGTTGTCTTTTTCTTTCAGTTACAGTTACAGAGCCAATTGAAAAGCACATTTTGAATTGCACAAAGGTGATTGCATAGTTACAGCTGTTATTTTTTAAAAGGATTTCCATTTGGCACATCATTTTGAAGAATGACTGATGACTGACTAAAAGCCCAAACAATTTTGGAACACTTTATTTTATCACAAAGCTAAATAAAATAAGTCGAACTTTTTCTTTTTCAATAAAGAATGAAATACAGAAGGTATGATTGGATGTCTAATGGTTCCAATTATCAAAAAAGAGAATGTATTTGTCATTTAGTATGTTAGCTGTGATGCTTTGTCATCAACGGCCAATTATTTTAAATCCACATTGAAGTCTAAGCTGTGTGTGTTGTATCAGATATTTATGATTGTTCCTTTGCTTCACATTTATTTTATTCATTCATTTTCTTACGTTTTGTCCCTTTTGGGGTCGCGGATGACTGAAGCCTATCCCAGCTTCTTTGGGGCTTAGGTGGGGTACACCCTGGACAATGGCCAGTTGGTCACAGCGTCACTCTGACAACCCTTCACTCTCACATTTTTTTCACTAGGGAGATTCATCATTTGACCAATAGATGTATGCCTTAGGGCGGTGGGAGGAAACCGGAGAGAACCCACGGTAACATGAGCAGGACATGCAGACTCCTCACAGAAGGTCTAAGTTGGCCGGCCGAGGAGGGACAAGATTTATTTATAAAATGTAAACTTGATCTCTACAAAAATAACACGTGAATGGTTAGCACATATATGTCATAGCAAAAAGGTGTTGGGTTTGAATGAATGTGAGTGGGCCTGGCCTGCACATACACTACTCCAGGCAAACCCAGGCCTGAGCACGGCCGATGACAGTGGACAAACATTTTTTTGTGTGTGCATCTGTGGAAGAACTCAAACAGATCAAATGTGACATGGTGTAGGTTTGAGATGTGCTGGGAGATGATATAGAGCGCCATAAGTAGATCCTCATTGTTAGCTCAAAGAAGAAATAGCTTGGTACTTTAAGTTAAATTTAACAATAATTAAACTAAAAAAACTTGATTACAGAAGATAAATTCAGAAGTTGTTGGGAATGTAATAATTTCTTTTATCATTTCTTCCTTCATCCAACCCTGTTAATGTTTCCTGAAGGATTAATATTACCTCGTGCACCAGCTATGTGCCCTTGTCATGAATGGCAGCTACATACTTTACACAAACAAATATGTGTCTGCCCCAAAAAATCTAATTGATTGAAAACTAAAAAAGAGTGACTTAGCTGGTGACTATGCTGTCAGTCATTTCTAGTGGGTAGCCTTCTTAATTACAGGTATTTTACAGATTGATCACTACAATCATTCCAATTGTGGACATAAAATAAATGACAGGCTTTTATACTTCTGCATTGGCTTCAATTTTCCAAGATGGAGGCTGCTGCTGCTGGCCTTAAACTTAATGAAGTCAGTGAATGATTAGAATAATAGAACTGCAATATATGGTAAATCACTTTAATGCTGTTGATTGACAGAATAATTAAACCTATAAATGATTCTTTCAGAGACTCCAATCCAGCCACAGGTGAATTACTGCAGAAAAAAGCCACCCAAGCCTTGATCTGCCATGACACTGCAACAGGGAGAATCTCATCTAATTCAGGCCTGCTCCATCAGAACTAAAATGGGTGACAACTGCTGTGGAAGTAGGTGATTATGCCCATTGCCATTTCACATGAGTGTTTCAGCGACAAATCGAATTGCTGAATAGTTTTGTTTACTCGAATGTCAGGCCAGTTGAAGAGCACTTGAGAAAATAGACATGCAGGTGTAATAGAGTGAGTGACAAGGTGCACGCTCGGCCAAATTGGGAAGCAAGTAGAATATGCCGTGTCAGCGTATCCCAATACACACTCACTGATCAGTGGCTGGTCACTCCACCTGTGTGTGACAGCATTAGCGCCTGCAGAGCCAGATAGAGCCATATTGTCACGCAGGACTGATTAGAGCCACCTCTTCTAATCTTGCTCCTTTCTCTGTCCTTTCTCCACACATCATTACAGTAGTACAGCAGGCTCTATTAGCTGTCGGCGCCCTGTCAATGCCCCGGTGGCAGCACCCTCCCTCCAGCTCCGAGCAGGCCTCAGAGGGGTGATGATGTGGATGGCGGTGGTGGGTTAAGGCACAGCCCAGGGTCCTTGCAGCATGGCAGTTTTAATTTCACGCTTTGTTAATGTCCGCCTTGCTAGAGCTCGTCCTGACCAATGCCCCCCGCAACCCTAGCCGCACTCATATCCGTCCTTGTTGCCCCACAGATGGCTCAGAGACACGGCATGAACACTACTCTTTTACCTTTTATCTACAGCTGATTGCTTCTATGTTTTTGATTGGCATGTTAGCAAGGATATCCCTAAACTTGAAAACAGAACACTAACTACATCTGAATATGCACTAAAATACATACACACTAAGCACCTTTCAGGGATATTGTTTCTAGCATTTTTTTAGGTCACACTTACTACACACTACTTACTACAACTAATAACACACAAACACACAGACATTTAGCAAAACAGTATTTCCAATGAATGGATTGCTGTCGGCATATATCTACACAATACCCCACTACAACCTACATTGCACTTTTTGCTCAAATCAAACTCGATCAGAGAACCAATTGTTTGTGTTATGTTGACTGGAAAGAGAGAAGTTGGTAATACTCATGAAGTTTGCTCATCCACATTTTCCCACACACATGTTGGTATTATGTTGCAAGTGTAATCTCTATTTAGGTTTGACCTGCTCGTCTGATATTAGCATGCTCTGCTCTTTTCTGATGCCATGTCCCTGTTAAGGAATTTTCTGCTGTCCTTAAAATACAAAGATTGTATTGTGATTCTGGAGACTTGGAACACTCAGCAACACACAGCAGCACTGACCACCCAAAGTCTGACTAATTTTTGATTGCATGGGTTGTTACATGTATCCTAAAATGTTGTGTGTCTAAAGAACTGTAGGCTTTTAGTCAGCAAAAAGTGCCATAGAAAGTAAGGCTTAAAAAAGGTTATCTGAAAAAGACATCATCATGGTTAGAACCAACAGATAATGTATGCTTCTTAGTCTATAATCTTGGTTTTATATATACAGTATGTGACCCTATATATTGTCTTCAATTAATTATAATAAAGTGCCTGAACCCAATTGATAGCTAGGTATAGAGGCAAGTTTACTATGTCCACCCACTTGAAAACACACATCTACACATTTAAAATCAGCTTGATCTTTCATTTCTTTTCTTACCTATAGAGTACAGTGCTTCTGACACAACTGTAAATGGAAAGAGGTCAGTGACAGGGTCTTGAATGACGTAAATCAACAGATCCCAGGCAGCGCTCAGTCTTGTCATTGTGGCAGCCCCCTCCAGCACAGATGGACACAGACATCAGAGGGATTCCACAACCTACAGTTTGTCATCGTCGACCTCAACCTGGTTTCAGGGCATGTCACCGGGGCAGACCTACTTAAATGTGGACTTAAGGTGTAGCAGTCTCAGTGTATTGGTTCAACTGAATGTACATTTAGAGCCAAGTCAAATTATGTTGGGTTAACAAAACAACTTTGGCTAATGGCACATTTTTACTGACTGGTGAAAAAAAGGTTGGGATAGGTTCAGTCCTGTTGTATTGCAGTGCGAGAGGCTGGAAGTAGAGTCATATACTGCCGCAATGAACAGTAGAAGAAGATAGTTTTACTTTATTCTCACCTATTCAACTGTAAATTTGGAAAGCTGCACTAGTGACATACACTGAGCTTGGATAAAAGTGTCAGCTAAATGAATAAATGTAAATGTACATTTAAGTGACTCACTATTTATTGTCACAAGTTATGCTCATGGTTTTGCAACGTAGACAACAAACCTTTTTCCATTCAGGGAGCAAAGACCTTACAATGCCAACTTTTTATTCAAAACCGGAAACCTCTATGGCCAATAATGCTAGATTTATAAACACAGTTAGGCATTGTTACTTATTAGAATATAGCCATTTTTCAGAATAACAAGACAAATTGTACTTCTTGTTTTGCTTGAGTTAAGATTATTGTCCAGGTTTTTCTCCACCATTTGGAAATTGACTTGACCAAAGCTGCACATGGTGCAGTTTACAGTGTTAGAACACTTTTTACCCCTTTTGACATCGAAAACCAACCTGTACGGTCCCGACCCATACCATTGTAGTGAGGCTTAGAAGTCTTGTTGAATTTACTCACCCTTATCTAAGTTACAATAATAGATAAATAAACATGCAAATTCTCTCCTATTTTCTTTACACAACACATTTTTGTAGTTCATTTTTGTCCAAATCTCTTCCTTAGCACCTCCGCCCCCTCTTAGCGTTATCTTATTCTGCACCCGCTGTGCACTCTGTCACTGTCTGTTTCCCTCCCGACCTCCCCCTCTTTTCATTGCCTCTCACCCACGTCGATTATCTCTGTCTCTTTTTTAGCTGTCTTCTTTGCACTCACTGCTTTCCTCTCTCTGGTAAACAGCTCCTTCTTTCAGCTTAGCCCACTCTCTGCTCATTCACTGTATCTGCCTCATGTTCTCACACCAGAGCTCAATTGCTACTCTTCATCTCTTCCCTCCTCCCCTCCCTTCCATTATCTCCCAGTTTAATTCCAACACACTCTGTTTCCATTCGGCGCAGCTCGCTGTCTCAATTTGGACAAACACGTCTCACTGCATCCCACCGCTCTCTTTCCCAATGCGCCTCCATTTCTTAAGCCTCCATTTCCGCACTGTACCATCTGTATTTGCTAAGCACTGGGAGGCTGAGGATCATCATTCTGTCAACCTGCTCTTTCTGCATGAGTCGGCAGCCACTTTGCAATGTCCCCGAAAATGCCAACGTAAGCACAAACTTGTTGAACCACACTTTTTTAGAGTCAGCTCAAACACTTCACAGAAAAGGTGAAACAATGGCCTGTGCACTGGCTCTAAATAAAAACAGTTTATCTGTGACATCCTCCTGCACCGTTACACTGCAGCCTGTGATGCTTACTTTGCACTGTTCCACAGACTCCTCGTTTTTACGTTTAATAAATTGTCCAGTACAAGTCCTAAAACAGACCTAACTTTAAGAAAACTGTCTATACTTTACAGACCTTAAACACTATGTAACTTTTTACAGAACGCTTACTGAACAAAAGAACCGAAGGATACAAAGGTTGTTTATTCACCTGGGACTGTTACCTTTTAATAAATGTTGAAGCCGTGATCTAAATGTTTGTTGATGTGAGGAAGTTTGGCAGAAGTTGTTTTCTTAGAAGATGGTTGCGTGCCCTGCTATCCAAAGTTAAATTGTGATGTTACTGTTGAATTAAACACAATATGTCTTCAAAAAGAGGTTTTAAGGATATTATTTTTGAATAATTTCAATATTTTGAGGTAAAAAGTTGCATAGTTTTACTTTAATAGCATGCAACAGCTGTGCATGCATTTTTGAGTAATTGGCACTAGCCACAATTACTCAATAAATAAGAAGGTCTTGGCTAAAATGTTAGCGCATGGTTTGATATTTAGCTCTCTTTAGAGTAGTAACACAATTAGCACCACATAAGCAAACAACACTTGAGTACTACTTCTTTACTTTATTTGAGTAAAGAAGTTGAATCAATACTTCTACTTTTACCAGAGTCGTTTTAACACAGGTATCTGTACAGAATGTGAATACTATTGCTCCATCTGCCTTTCCCTCCCTATATACACATAATTCCATTATGTATGTACTATGTAGTTACATGTTATTATAGTTTGTTACAGAATAGAGACAATGTATCAAGTGTAGTGTAAAATAAAGTGTTCCCGCTTGTGCTTACAAATTTCTGAGCCTTTGGGAAATTCTTTGGCTGTGTTGGGATGGCCAAAGATTTATTCTTATAAAAAAAGTTTATTCAGATGAGACTGTCCTGTTCTCCTTGACTTATTTTTGCTTAGCTTTTCGTCATCCCGACTCAGCCATCACGATCCCGTCAGTAGCGCTAGCTTAACTGAAGCACATCTGCAGCGTAACGTGTTTACGCTCGTGTTGGAGTGTGGGAGATTTCTGTATTTTCACAGAATTGATATTATTATATTATTAAGTATTGTGAATACATCACAAAAATATTTCTGAAATAAAAAAGAAAAGTGCCGCACAAGAGCAGTCAAACAGCCACAACCCCTGCTCTAAATGCTGCGTGGACCATGACACCATGTTAGTGACTGTACACAATTTGTTTAAATAGAGCTAAATAAATATAGTTGTGAGTATTTCTGAGAACAGAAGGGATTAGTGAAGAAAAATGGCTATTAAAGGCCCCAAAATCACCCAGCCCGTGCTGGTAATTGCAGAGTTTTTTCAATTTCTGAATCAGTTTCACCTTGATGCTGTTGGTATGAAGTTAACATGCCATTGATTGACCAGGTATTAATGCAAATGGTAAGTGAAAAAAAATAACACACAGCTCTGATGATGAAATAAGACTGCAAATGAAAGTGAGATGCCACGCAACATTCCTCAGCAGCACATTATATACAGAAACAACAACTCCTATTAACATTACATGGATGTGTGTCTCCTTCAACTAGTCAAGTGTCAGTTCCCATCCATGCCTGCCATGACTCATGTACATGGGCCGAGGCATAATTTAATAAAGAATATGCACAATGATTATATAAGCATATTTGGTTAGATGTAAACTGTTGCTATATTGTAATGCATCAGTGTTTGCCAACAGTAATATTCAAGCAGAATTGTTCTTTTTCAACCAGTGAGTAGTATTGTTGGATTGAGGAAGCAGTGGCTTCCAAGGAAGCTCATGCAGAAGCAGGGGTTTTTTATTCTGGCATTATTATTTTTACTCTTCCACTTTTTTAAGGTCTGTCTCTCTGTTTTGCTTTGTTAAAATAAGAAAGTAATTAGTTTGATTGAGTTTACTTGTCCTCTCTGCATTATTATGTTTTTTCCCGGGTCCCATTTCTTCCCACTGTTCATAGGTATAGATACATTTGTGACTCTAAACCGCCCATAGAAAATGAATGAAACTGCCCATAGTGAATAAATGTGCGTCTGTCAGTGTGTCTCTGAGTGATTACTAACTAGAAACAGCTAGGTTTGTGGTTGTCATCACTTCTGCTTTCAGAAACCACTATCCAAATATGGGCATAACTTCTTGCTTCTAAACTCCCATTTTCACTTTGTATTGGTGACTTCACTATTCATTATTGTAAAGCCCTATTTAATGCCCGTATTTGAGACCTTGACTTTTAATTTTTGTTTTCAGTGTTTGTTCAGTTTTACCAAAAAAAATATTCAAGGTGTTTTGTCCTGAGATGCCGTGTTCACAGGACTGTAACAAATGGACAGATGGATTGACAGATGGGCAGATGGACAACACACAATGACAAACAAGAAAAAAGTATTCAATCATTAAATTGTGAATTAATCATTCAGATAGGACAACTTGTACAGTTTACGCTTGAGTGCACATTTATCTGCTAATATGACCTTTGTATTAAGCTTGGACTGATACTGACTGTTGTGAAGCAGTCTACACAGTTAAGCAAGAGGCACAAAGGAGTGGATAATGAAATGGAGGAAAGAATAATAGTCAGGGGAAAGAGACATCTCTGGTTTTGAGAGGGTCTTGTTTCTTGGACAAGAGGGAGAAGGTAACAGAATCTCAGAGTGAGTGAAGTCATGGGGTCTCCTGTGGGATGCCATTGATCGGAGCCAAAACACTGAGGGAAAAAGGAGCGCCTATCAAATTCTACCTACACACACAGTTTTACACACACTCCTGTTGGCATTCAAGTCCACAAACTCTGAAATCTACTCAAGACTTTACTTTCTATCGCAGCACCAGAGATAAACATCAAAAGGCCAACTGTTCTCATTATCTCTTTTACAGTCTTGTTGTATGTTCATGTAGTGCCTCACACCTTTGACATTCACACACATTGTTTGAAAACCTTTGAATACTTGTTTTTCTATTGAATGAGATGTAACTTTATTGATAACACAAAAACCTTTTTTTTCACTCATAGTTAGTGGTTGGGTGAAGCCATTTGTTGTCAAACTATTGAGTTTAGTCTTTTTAAATCATATGGACAGCAGAAACATATACCCAAAAGACCCTGATCAAAAGTTTACATACTTTTTTACATACATAGATTTTGGCCTGATAACATGCACATAAGTTGACACAAACAGGTTTGAATGTCTACTAAAGGTAACCATCCTCATTTGTGATCTGTTTGCTTGTAATCAGTGAGTTTCTGGGCTCCTGACAGACCCTTGTATTTCTTATCCAGTGCTGCACTGATGTTTCTGTATTTTGAGTCATGGGGAAAGCAAAATTAATTTTCAAATGATCTGCAGGAAAAGGTAATTGAACTGCATAAAACTGCAAAAGAGATACAAAAAAGATATACAAGGAATTGAGAATGTCAATCAGCAGTGTTCAAACTCTAATAAAGAAGGGAAAAATGAGGGATTCTGTTGAAACCAAACAAAGGTGTTCGTGATGCAAAGAAAAACACACAAATAACTTCAGCTGAAATACAAAACTTAAGAAAAAGTGGTGTGGCTGTTTCAAGATGCACAATAAGGAGGCACTTGAAGAAAACCATTACTATGCAAATTCCACAAAGCATCCCACTTACAGGCCAAACAGCACAGAAACAATTCTCAAAACTTCTGGAACAAAGTTATTTGGAGTTATGAGACCAAAATTGAACTTTTTGGCCACAACCATAAACGTTACATTTGGAGAGGAGTCAACAAGGCCTATGATGAAAGGTACACCATTCCTACTGTGAAACATGGAGGTGGAACTGATGTTTGGGGATGTGTGAGCTACATAGGCAGAGGAAAAGATGAATGCAGCATGTTATCAGAAAATACTGGAAAATTTGCACTCATCAGCCCAGAAGCTGCGCATAAGACGTACTTGGACGTTCCAACATGACAACGATCCAAAGCGCACAAGGCCAAGTCAACCTGTCATTGGCTACAGCAGCATTAAGTGAAGGTTCTGGACTGATCTCAGTCTCCTGACTTCAATATTATGGAGCCACTCTGAGGAGATCTCAAACGTGCAGTTCATGCAAGACAGCCAAAGAATTTACAGAAACTGGAGGCTTTTTGTCAAGAAGAATGGGCAGCTTTACCATCTGAGAAAATAAAGAGCCTCATCCACAACGCTCTGAAAAATGCCCCCAAAAAAATCACAAATTCTGCCAGAGTATGTAAAACTTATGAGCACAACTCTATACGATGACATCATTGTTCCTCAGTTATGTATTATTCTTTTGTATTTAAACATTATCCATTTTATTCCTGGTTCCTATAATAGATAGCTTTAATAGATAGCTATCCCTTACTAATTAAAAGATAACTAATGATAATTTGTAGTGTTAATTAAGTAATTTGGGCTTAACATATAGAAAATGGAAAGCAAAACACTCATCTACTGCCACAAATAGTGACTATTTGTTTCAATTTTTATTATTTTCTTTCTGGAAAGGTTCCCACCAAACAATAGCACACCGTTTTAGCTTCCTCTTAATGGTTTGGCAGAAAGAGTGGAGCCATTAACACCGCCATGATTGTTTGTCTCTGAATTTGACTTGCCTCCCTCCGCTTAATCATGACAAATGATATGACACTTGCCCACAAAACATGAGCCATAGCTATTGTTTGGGCTCCCTCTAAGCCGCTTGTTGCTAGGTAACCGGCATTTATCAACCCCCACGACTGTGTTTTGTTATTGTAGTTTTCTACTTTTATTGCATGTCTTGAGTTTCTGCAGCCTACCAGCGCTACAAGGCCTGTTCCACATTAGGGATAGTGTCTTTTGTAGTTACACTAACACATGCCAGATACAGTTCCACTCCTTCGGGCTACAGCGCTGTGACACATCAAAACTAAGTCAAATATTACACTTGTCTTAGTTGATACTGTGCATGGCGGTCTGTTTTTACGCCAGGCTCCATGCAAATGTACGTGTCTGCAGTTTGTGACTGCAGACAGGATTCAATCTCTCAAAAGAAACTGTTTTATATCTCTGTCAAAAACATTATGGTTTCTGTGGGACGGTGCCTAGATGTGCAGTGAGTTTATCAGTTTCAGCTATTTATATTGATACAGCCGGAGATGGTTGGGCGGATGAGATATGTGGTGGTATGAAGTATGGCCTTGTCCACAGTGAGAAGAGTGCTATTTTGTGATGAGATAGGGAACAGTCCAAGGTGACCCCTTCAGTAATATATGGGCTATGGCTGCTAGCGCCTCCAAGGAAGGTATTTGTCATCAGCGTCCCCCAAGTTGTAAGGTTACCAGCAAATCAGGTTATCAGTCTAGTGTTTTTGGCAGGAATGGCACAAATATACTGATAATCTCTTCAATAAGATGCGGCTTTGCAGGAACAGACACCATGCAGATGCACTCACACAACAAGATTGAAGTAACTTTGTATCTTTAACCTCTAGTACGCCACAGCTCATGCTTTACCTCAACCTTTACCTTAACCTCCAACTCAAACGTGTTTCCAGTCTGACGCTGTACAACATGTGATGCATATGGGCAATGACCTGATTGTGTTAAGTTGATTACATTGTGGGGGAATCCAATAGCTGAGTGGTTATAGTGCATACCTCTTGTATGAATGCACCATTAAGACCAAACGCCTTGAGGAGTCTTTCATAAGATTTTGCGAGTCCAGCTTTTTTCATCTTCAGTTACACTGTCCAATAAAGGTGTAATGTCCAAAGTTTGTGGTGAGACTGTAAAGCAGAAAATGTATAACTTGTGCCCTTGTACAAATTCAAAATGTTACTTGTGTTTTAATGTAAGTAGCAACAGAGCAGTGCTCTCCAGGTTGGTACTGCCCCCTGTTCTCTGATTTGTTGTCTGTCTAGGACTAATACATCCAGAAGCAGTTTAATCTGTCTATTGGTACTGTCTCCAGACAATCTCCAGAATCTGTAAAAAGTTATTTTTATACAAATTTTACAACCTGATATTCTGTTGTCGTCCCTTTCTCAGATTTCCACAAAGCTGATATGTAGCGTTAGCGTTAGCTCAGCATTAGCTTAGCTGCATTTTTAGCGTCAAGACTGCAATTATTTACGCCTCGTTGAACATTATGTGATTGAATTGACATTATTTATATGCGTTTTACCTTGCCTCTATTTTTCTGTTGATGTATTTTGAGCTGTTTGTCTCAGTTAAAAACATTTTCAGTGCTGAAAATACACTTTCGCATCACAAGTCAGTGTCGACCAATGGGAGCACTTTTTCAAGCATGTGACTTAAAAGAATGTGATTGGCCAATTTTTTCATTCCTAAGTAACTTATAAAAATGCTCTATAATAAACAGTACTTGTTTTTTTTCTTCATTAATGATTACTTTTACAATATATTTGGGGTTTTAACCATTTTCCCAAAAAGAAGAAAATATCAGGTACAGTCTGTTTAAATGTAAAAAAAACTAAAAACCTTTTGTGAAATAATAAGCTAACCTCCCACATTTTTCTGCATTTTGTCTAATGTTGCCTGTAAAGCTTTGCTATTTGGAATAAAATAATGGCAAACAATCTTGCAGTTTATTATGAATTATATGTTACAATATATTGTATACAAGACCAACCCTCAAATGACAGAAAACTGCTTTCTAACACATGTTGTTTTGACATTATATCCTGTTTTGAAAAGGTCTGGACACCACTGCTATCAAAACATAAACGTATTAATACTTATTAATAATGCGTAAATTTAAAGGTATTTCTCTAAATTATGTTGTGCACACAGAAGAAAGGTTTAAAAATAGTAAAGCCGTGATGCCAAACAGGAGTCAACACAATTCAAATCAATGTCAGTGGGAGGAAATGCACCGTAGGCTAACATCGACAGACTGCTCAAACTTTTAGACTTTTGGAGAACTGAGGGAATATTAAAGCTTCCTGCTTATTAAACCCCAGCTAATCCATCATTATTGCCCTTCCCGGGAGCCACTGATCATTGATATGCCAGCTTTATCTTTCCCTTTAGCCTGGAGCGCACAGCCACAAAGGATAATCAAGACAGAAGTGAGCTGCTTTCATAACCGGGAATATGTAAAATGTTTATTGAATAATGAATACGTCGGCTAGTGAGCGTGTCCACCTCGCTGCAGCTTGTTGCTATAAAAGTGAGGCTGCCACTCCAAAGAGCGTGAACCCGTGTGCACAGGAGCAGGAGGCAGAGCGTGTAGGCGGCGGCGGGGGTGACAAATGTGCAGCATTATGTGAGAAGAGGCAGGAGGCTGCACAACATGTCAGGATACAGATGCAGGCTTCTCCCTCACTTTGTTGTCCGTGATGTATCTCAGCCCACAGCTTTAATTGTGTTTCGCTTGAACATATCTGTCTCCACGCTGGCCTCAGGGGCAGCAGAGCAGGGGTTAATGCAGGGGTCAGCCGTCGCTGCAGTAAGTGCTCCGTGTACATAGTTTGTTTGTGCATCTATTAAGTACCATTATCCTACAGACCACCCCTAGGCCATATACAGCCTGAGGAACATATTTTGCCTTTTGAATATCAAAACATCGCCCCAACTGTCGCCAATGAAATATCAGTAGCCTGAATTTTATCAGGACAAAAGATATGCACACATTTGCCAGTGTAAAAGTGTAAAAGCAAACAAATGTTTTGACAAGTTAGCAGTTAAGCATTAAATTAGCAGGACATTGTAATAAGAATGACCTCATCTAGGGTTTGTTATAAATGATTCGAACTTTCAGCTTATGATGGCAAGCTTCAGCCGATCACACGCTTGTATAAAAGGGAATAGTTCCTGAATAAGGGAAATACGTCTATTTCTATATGTATAAATATTTATTTGTAGATTGTTGTGGGAGGGACTTGGGATGGTGATGGAAGAGTGATGTTCATTTTATCATGGCAGCAGTCATTAAATAAAAAGAGTAAGGGAGACATGTAAAATATTTGAGCAGCCCTTTAAAATGCAGCTTTTAATTAATTTATTTATCCAAAATAAGCACCAATAAAAGTCCATGACTTTAAGCATATTCTTTTTCCATTAGATATTGACAGACTAGGTTCATATGCAGTCTTTAATTGCCACTGGATAATTTTGACCAGATGTTAAAGCTCCACTACCTGATTTTCTGTTGCTGTCTCAGATTCCACTCAAACACAAAAGCAGCCTAGGGATCTCTCCTGATTCTCTTTTAATAAAAAAATAAAGCCGGACCAATTCACAAAATACAAAAACATCACTGAATTTTAGCAATTAGCATTAGCTTAGTATTAGCTTAGTTGCAGCTTTAGTGTCAGGACAGCAATTATCTCTGCCTCGTTAAACATTACGTAATTGAATTGACAGTATTTGTCTGCGTTTTATGTTGTTTATGTTTTTTCTTTTTTGAGCTGTTTGTCTCTGTTAAAAAAAATCAGTTTGAAAAATACACTTTATTGGCAGCTATTACACTTCCTAGAATGTCACTTCACAAGTCAATACAGACCAATGGAAGCGCTCCTTTTTTCCATTGCTAAGTAACTAATAAAATCCCTTATAATAGGTGGTAGAGCGGTCATCCTATAACCGAAAGGTTGGCGGTGTGATTCCAACATTCCGCAGTTCATAATGTTGTTGTGTCCATCTGAACATTTTCTCCAAGTAAAAGAAAAAAAGTGCCGGAGATATACTATTGCTTATGAATAGCAATGAGTGCAGAAAGTGCGACCTGATGTGACCTGTGCTGGTCACACACGGAGACCTGATGGAGTTAAAGCGGTGCACCTCAGATGAACTATTCTAATTAACACAAGATGAAAACAACAATGAAAAATAATTTTTTACATACCTGTAAAATGTAAAATGTTTATAAAAAGAATAATAAAAGATTATTTTAAATCTTCAGCTCAGTTTGAGTCTTGTTTTGTGTAGCCTATGTCTAGGTTCAAGGCTTTCATCTATGAAGATAATTAGATAACAAACACTGCATTATTTGTTTATACAAATAAATAATAATTGAAAGATAAGTATGTATCTTTTCTGGTTGACTCGTGACAGTATTCGCCCTGTTGTGTGAAAAATAAACAGTATTTTGTAAAAAGCTCGGAACAATAAATGGCTGTAGCTCATAATTAACATATAGTCTACATGTCTTTTTTTTTAAATGTTCTATTTGTAAGGACCCTAATGTTGAAGGTAATTTTGCTCTATAAAAGTATTTTGTTATTGTTCCACACCTAAACCCAGTACATTTTTTTATCAGCGCCGCATGAGTTTGGTCCCACCAGCAGCACCGGCACCAGGCAGCAGAGCAGCCCGCAGAGCCACGCAGCTCCTGGTGATCGGTGACGACAGACTCCACGCTGCTCTTTGTCTCCGGGGACATAAGCTGCGGCAACTTAACTAAGAAAATAAACCCTTGTAGATGAAGCTCCAGGAGGTGAGAGACTAAAGCGGCAGAGAGGCTTTGTGTGGAGCAGCTGACCATACACCAGACAGATGGTAGTGTGCCAGGTCGTCTGAGCTCAGGAGATGCTGCTTATCAGCGTCTGTGCCGATGCCATTGAAGGAACATGGCTTTTTGTTTTGTGTAGGCTTTCTCATGCTTTAAAAAACTGAGGGGAATATGTTTACCTTGGATAATGTGGGCAGTTTGAATAATGTATGCAAAATATAAAATGGTTATTTAATCACTTTTAGGGTATTAAACATCAGACCTTTGTCAATATTGGAGCAATTGTAATGAAAAATACAATTTGAGAATAGGCATTATTAGAGTGGTGGACCTCAGATGAACCAACTCTCTGAGAATTAAAATGAACAAAATTATTCTCGTTAACACCATCTGTAAAACAAACATCAAACAAATCAATAGTAATAATTTTATAAAAAGAACTTTGACCATAACAAGAGAAGAAATGTTTGTTTTAAATCTTTTTTCTTTCGCATTTTTTAAGCTGTCACAAAAAGAAAATGGGCCCTTGCATTAATGGCACATTGTTTACTTTTCACGGTGCATTGTTGAACACTTTGTGTCCATTACATGGTAAATTGATTCTCATTACTGACTACAAGCCAAATTACCAGACTGAAAGACAGTTTTATTCAACCCAGGTCAACCACAACAAACACTATAACGCCTGACATTTACCTCTCATACTGTAGTTTAATGTTTGATTTTTCTAAATAACTTTTAATAATTGGACAAAGTGAGTGTGTATATGTATAAGAGTAAAGGTTGTGCTTCTAGTCCTTACATTTAGAGCCTCACATGTGCAGGCTCCTCCCTATATCTCTGACCTGATCCAACCCTACAGTTCTGTTCCCAGTCTGGGATCTGTGGGGCAGAATCTGTTGATGGTCCCTTGCACTTGTTTCAAAACCTGCGGAGACAGATCTTTTCAAGGTGTTGTTCCCAGACAATGGAACAAACAAGACAAGACAAGACATTTATTTTTGTATTGCCCAATATCACAACAACAGCCGCCTCAAAGGACAACATCCCCTGTCCTTAGACCCTCCGTCAGGGTAAGGAAAAACTCCAAAAAAACCCAGCCGGGAAAAAAGAGAAACCTCAGGGAGAACCACAGAAGGAGTGATCCAGTCCCAGGACGGACAGGCCGTGCAGGAATGTGTCCAGGACAGTTGAAAAATACATAGAAATACACACGCGTTGGACTCTGTAGATGCTTTCAAAAAGCAACTTGAGACATTCTTCTTTAAACAAGCATTTTAGCCAAAATAGGCCCAGGGTTGTTATGACTATGTAATGTTTGTCATTTATATATATTTTTTATATATTTTTTAATTTATTTATATTTTCTTATCAATTTTATAATATTCTTTTATGAATATTATTTTATGGAAGCTGGGTATTGCACTTTTTTGTATTATTGGTAGTGATTCATTCCTTGTTGAGCTCAGTGGGAGCACCTCTTCTTCCAGGGTGACTATGTGATTGGCCAAAGTCTATGTGCTAGATGATCTTATCTTTTAAATATCCTTGATCATAAACCTGGGCTAACATGGCAGTTGCCGGGCCTGATCAGAAAACTTTGCATAAGAGGAATAAATTTACAGCTCGACCTCGAACAGAGTGATGCGAAAAAGGGAAAACCTGCTGACTTGACTCATTTGTGACATTTTTATAAATAGGCGTCATTGGGAGCCAGTCTTACATTCTCACTAACCTCCAGTCGCTCAGTGCCCTAATCTACTGTCTGTGGCAGTAACACGACCAGAACGTGGGCCACAGCCTGAGTCAGACTCATGGAATATAAAGAAGAGGCTTGGGAGGGATCCTATTTAACACGGCTCCATGACACCTGCTCCTTGCACCTCTGACCACAACACCTCCAGATCCACCGACCTCTATCTGTGTCAGAGATGCTGCGGTCTTTCAAGAACACTTTCCAGATTCCCACATTACACACTTTTTATATTTTTTAGATTTTATTCTTATATTTTTTATTGTTTACTTTTATCTCATTCTTGCATAGCTACATTTATGTATATTTTCATCTGTGTGCTTTCCTAATAATTGCACTGTCCATGGAGCGGACCTGACTCACATTTCACTGCTGGTTATATATGCTGTATATAATTTTGTACGTGACGAATAAAAATCTTGAATCTTGAATCTTGAATCAGTCTAGGGCAGAGAATGAGCATCCCTAGGACCAGCAGTGCTCTAGTATTTCATAGAAGCTGCACTTTGTGATCCTACTTCAGAGTTTTATTCATCCTGTGTTCGAAGAAAAATAGCAGACATATATCTCCCTTTTGATCCTCTTTGAAATAATTCTTTATGGGATTGGACTGCGGTAGCTATTTAGAGAAAAGGAAATCAATGGAACCTGTTAAAAGTGCAAATGCTTGAAATATTCAGTGTTAAATGTTAAGGCGAGGATTGGAAGTGTATTTTGATCATTTGGCACAAAGTAAAAAAAATCTTATACTATATTATCTGATACTACACAGAGAAACTTAACCACAACTTGGATCGGTTTTCAGAGATAAGTGAAAGTGAAACACTTATTTAAAAAAGAGAGATCCAAGAGTTAATCTTTGCAAAACAACTGTAAAGATGCAAAATACCACAGACAATAAGGGCCTACTGTTGTTGGCTGTATCAGAGCAGAGTCAGAGTTTGCTTATTTGAGTCACAGTACGCCTCATTATGGTTAATTATCACCATTACCCTAATGAGATGGCTCCTTAAGTACTTACTACAGGTAGTCAGGTTAGGAACAAAGACCGTGTTTGGCTTAAGAAAAGATTGATTTAGCAAGAGGGTTAAAAATGGTTAGTGGCTACAGAGAAAAGACACATATTGTTTTTTAAAGGCTGAACAGTTACAACAATATCTCTCATGTTGTTCTCCAAAAATGGCTTGAAATGCCATCCATCATTCTACACTAGAGACTGTACATAAAGATTGATGGAAGTACAAGGGCCTAATCATTTAGTAAGGCTAAAGGACATTTCCTGTTGCTATATTAATTACAGGACTATAGAGACTCCTCCCCGCAATAGCTGTCTGTCTGCAGTCTAAATAAAAATCTTACAATGCAGCAACCATTTTAGAAGGAAAAAAATACAAAAAGTCACATGGAACAAATGGTGACCCCAATTGTTCAACTTTAGCCTTCTACAACAGTGACTCATGCGTGCTGGTTAGATTAGTGCATGACATAATACCAACTCTAACATCAGAGATGAAACAGTAACAGAAATCATTAGTTACAGTTGCTCTCCAACGACTCCAACTTTAAAGTGAAGGCGAAAGGCAGTAGGGGTCAAGATGCTTGCAGGCAGAACGTGCATGGAACGCAATAACCAAGGAGCTGGCATACTCTACAGAAACAAATGCACAAGGATATGGACTGGATTAACTATTTGAGTTAATCATTGAATATCATCGGCCCTTAAAATAAATATGTCATTTACCCATGTTTCCCTCAAAGGAATTACATTTAACTCTGCTGCTTTTATAAACGTTTAGGACCAAACTCTCCAACTGTGGTCAATTTCATTTCCTCATATCTGCTTCCTCCAGCTCTAATTTGCCTTTAATACTAAAATGTAATGTTGTTTGCTTTGACTTTGCTTCACATCGAGATGCTTTGTAAACTCTATGGGGACTGGAAGACTGACTGTGGCAATATTAAATACATTTATCAGCGTGGCTAAACATCATTTGTCCAGCAGTATGGGCCTGCATTTATTTCGTGCAGTAACAGATTCTCTACTTAATAGTTTGGCTCTTCGTTTGCCATATTTTGATCTCCATTAGCGAACAGGTCTCCCACTGGGCTTGTGTGTGAGCTTTGAGCACACAGTCATAACAAGCTTTGTTTATTCCATAAATATCATTACGAAGACCGTCTTGTAGAGGGCGATACCCAGGACGTTGGGAGAGGCACGAGGAGGAGTCTGAATATGAAAGGGGATTAAGGGTGGCATGAAGTGACTCGGAACAAATAGGATGGCGGGCCCAATGTCATCAATGTCTGCCGTAATTGAGCCAATGACTTATTGATCTTTGGGTTAATGAAGACAAAGCACACGGCAAACAGAGCGTTTATATCCGACGTGGTTAATTTTCAAAAATCTCAGCATGAATCTTAATGTATTCACTAATGAATGGGAATTATCAAAGACAGACGTTTGGTTTACTGGTTTATCATCTGTGAACTGCAGCTGCTCGATGCATATTGATTAGTTTTGAATAGAAGAAGGGATTTAAAGTAGACTATGAAGAATTGTGTTTAGATTTTATTTTAGCAGGAAATTTCGATTTTGGGAACATCTTTTTCAAAGTGCCAGATTTTGGGGAGTACAGAGAGCATCCAGAGAAAACCTGTGCAGACAGACTATGCAGACAAAAAGGCTTGGAATTTCTGCATGTTGAGCAACAATTGGAGGACTAAGTGCAGAATTAGTGTAGGCTGGAATATTATTAACCCTGAGTGAAATTGCAGTAGGTGAAGTTGAGTCTTGGGTCATTCATTTTTCCCTTCATATGCTTCACATTAGTCTAATTTATCCAGAGTGAATAAATGTGAGTGTGAATGGTTGTGCGTGCACTTAAAGTGTGATTGTCCAGGCTGTACCCACCTCACACACTTCAGCAGCTGGGATAGGCTCTAGCCACCCAAAACAGAAAAGGAAGAGTATAGGTAGAAAATGAACTAAATAAAATAATGTTGTATGTATTCCAAATCAAATATAATTATCAGATTAAAAAGCTAATTTATGAACAGACATGTGCATATTTGTTTTGTCTTTACAGTCTGTAGCATAAACAAGTGGAACAATAACACTGCTTAACAATAGTTAAACAAACAAGAATACTGAAAAAGTCTGTCAAGTAAGGACATACAATTTAATAAAAATTTGATTTACCTAATAAAAAAAAAAAAAGAAAGAAAATTACTGCCTCATTTTAACCAACTTAGCCAGTCAAATGTAAATGTTGACATTAGAGAACAATTTGTGGTCTCTGTTAGTAACTCCTGTCACCACCACCTGGCTGTTGGCAGAAAAGGTCAGAAGGTCAGAGAGTTTTAAACTGTGGATGCCATTTTTTGTTTTGTTTTGCATTTATGTCTGCTTCTTGTGAAATAGATAAATATATTGTCTTTTTTGTTTGCACCTTTAATTAAAAATCCCTCACATCTTTTATTGTTGACCTGTTCATGGAGCCAGAACCATCTGCAGATGTTAAGTACAGCCGTCTAACAGAGCATTTGGGATTATAAACTGATATTTGCTTGAGGATAATCAACAGGATCAAGAGTTGGCCTGGTAACTCAAGGGAACAGCTGAATATTTAGCATAACAATGAATGTGAATGAGAACTGTACCCAGCAGCAGAGTACTGTACTTGCCTCAATCGCAAGGTTCCATTGTGTTGGTTGAGGCAACATTGTAGTTACCAACAGGATTTATGCAGAAAAGTACAAAGTGACCCAGAAGTTTTTTTAAAAAGCGTGACGTTCTCACATGATTTTTCAGATGCTGCGTTTAATCTCGTCTTGTCTTACAAGTTCAGAGGAAGACATAGTGGCTCCATTTGAGATGTATTCGCCTTGATTTTAGCACATGGCCGGTGTCAGCGGCGGAGAGCTGGCCGGTGAACAAAGTGTCATGGAGCGCGGCGGTCCATATGAGACAGAGATGAATCATTGCCTCTGTTTCTTCCCGCGGCGTCTGACATCAGGATCGGCCCACGACTTACTCCCCTCCCCGTGTGACTCTGGCAGAGGCACGACCTTCAAAGAGCACAAATCTTGCAAGTGTCACCAGTCATTAACCAAAGCAATATGTCCAGGGTGTGCTCTCTGCGGCCACAGCGCTGATAGCCACTGCCACACTCCATCAGTACATCCATCTTTTGCAGCCATAAGGCAAAAGGTTCTTATTTATGTGCTACAACTTGATATGAAACTTTCAAGGATCGTATGCATCATTTAGTCTGTGAGGGAATTTCAGCAGTCACTGGATCCAACAGGGAGAAATATATAGAAATAACCTTCTAACCTTAAACTATAACCGTGTATGTGACATTTAGGCTGGAATATTGGCATTTTCTTCCCCAAAATACAGAAGGATTTTATATTACATTATTTAGCTTTAATCTATGAGGTGTTTCAGTTTAGGCATTATGAACTTTTAGATTTGTACACAATTTCTTTTTTGGTTATTCCTAGAAATATAGGAGTTAACCACCATAAACCATAAGGAGTTAATAACCATAAAAACTGAAATATGGTTATTGTAAATAATCACATTTCTAAAATAACGATGTAGCCCTTTTTACTTTTGATATTGTTTCACTGTTTTGCTTGTTCAACTTTAATATGACATAAATTGAGACAGGATATTGTTGGACTAAACTGCACAAATGTTCCTGAAGGAACATTGACGGGAGAAATATTTTTGATACTATTCATACTATAGCCTTTAAATGAAGTGCAGGGATGTGTTATGTGCAAAATACACAATGTTTCCTGTTGTGTTTAATTCAACCATGACTCATTTGTTTTATTCTATTAAACCAAAGAATCAACTCAAACATCCTCAGCCGACTCTGGTCCTTTCTGTGAGAAGTCTGCTTGTCCTCCCTTTGTTACGTGGGTTCTCTCCAGGTACTCAGGCTTCCTCCCAACGTCCAAACACATGTCCCTAGTGAATGAATGTGAGAGTGAATGGTTGTCTGCCAGTGTCTATGTCTAAATGTCAGCCCTGCGACCAACTGGTCACTGTCCAGGGTGTACCCCGCCTCAGGCCCAAAGCTGCTGGGATAGGCTCCAGTCAACCAAGACCCCTAACGGGACTAAGCAGAAGTAAATAAATGAATAAATAAATTTATAAAAAAAGAAAAAAAAATCAGATCTCAAAAACAGTGTTCTCATTACAGAAAAACACTAAACAAAAAACATTAGACATTTGTTTTTGCAACAGGCTTTAGGCTCCTTAGCGGGTTAAGTTAAAGTAGCACAGTGTTACTTTTAGCCAGTAGAGGGCGCAGACGGCACCATATTCACAAACATCATTTATTACGACTGGAGACTGTCCAAGCTTGAAAGAAAAAAAGATGTCTTCTGAAACAGTAGGGTCATTTTAGTGTATTCTGAACAAATAGGACTCTGCCTGGGTCCAATGTTTTGTCCTATTTCTGATTCCTCTGTTTGAGCCATAAACCTGGTCAATCACGTAATCGCTGTGTCAGTGAGATAGACCAATGTCATGTCTAAGAAGATGTTTTAGAACCAAGCTCTAAAATGAAAGTAATCATAACCTATTAAATTATTGCATTTAACAAAACCCATATCCTTTCTTTACAATTGACTAGTTGCATAAAGATGACCATAAAAATGGGATGTTTTTGTTTTCAGGGTTTTTTTCCACAACCACAGAAAATATGCATGTACTGTATCAAAAATCAATATGCTCTGTATATTTTTATAGAAAAATTGATATTCCACATCACGTCTCAAAACCACAACTGAGAGTTTCTTGCTGTGGCATATACTAACTTGTCTGCAGTGGGATTTGATTGGCATAACTAAAGTTGTCACATAATAATTTGTTTAACTATCACTTGTGCCATTCTGACCTCACACATGAGTCATTTTAAACACGCCTCATTAATAATTCATCGAGATATTCTTAATCAACTCATCATGTGGCAGAGCACAAGTCTGACAGCTGCTGTGCAAAAGTGTATTTCAACAGTGTCAATATTGGAGTTCAGATTGAGTTGCAGAAATCGCTGCTTTCCTCTTTTGTACTTTTTTAATGAAGTGTTTTGGGAAAAGAGTGAGAGATAACAAAGAGCTGGGGTTACATAAATCTATCATCAATATTGGTCTTGTTTAAAATCAAAAGTCTGTGTTTCTGAAGCTACTGCTGTATTTTCAGGAAAGTGAATGTCACGTGACGGACAAACTGGCTCATAACTATTCTCTGGGGGCTTTTGTTCTGAAGTCCAGAGACAGTTTGGGCAAGACTATCGATCGGTCCTCCCACCTTGTGAGAGCAAAGACATGTGCGGTGAGTGGCATGTCTGATCACCCGGGGCTGCATTAAGACGAGAGGGGAGCGGGGTCAACATGTTGATGCACTTGACTGAGCTGTGGGCAAACGCTGCGCCGCAGATGAACAGCCCACAGACACATCAGGATGGATTAAAACACAACATAAGAAAACACAGGCCATACCAGCACATATTATTACAGCTTCATAAAAAATGCAAACAACAAATTACTCAAGTAATTATTTCAGAACTTTCAGTATGAACATGAATCTGAAGCCGCTTTTAAAATAAACTTTTCTTTGAGAAGTTGAGATATAAAGTGAAAGTTGTGAGTCTGTATAACATTTTATTAAAGAAGCTGGAAGCATCACTGGGTATTTTGGCTTACATATGCCCACCATGTCAGGCCCAACCACTTGAAAAACAAATGTCGAGAGTTTAATATACACCACTCTTGTGTGATTAACTATTAATGATTTTAATGTATATTTATAATGTATATTTTTTTAGTAACCTAGTGTTTTATAGTAATTGTAATGTCTTTTTAAGAGCTCTCTCTTGAAAATAAACCGTGTGTCTCACAATTATTATTAAACAAAGGATTATTAATAAATAAAAACCCATGTGCTTTTTGATTGTCCTTTTTAGGGAATGCCAAGATGCACTGTGATTGTTATTGAAACACCCGTTATATTGTGTTGTAAAAACACACTACCATTGGCTTTCTCTGTGTTTAATTGAACTTGAATCATTTGTTTTATTCCAAGAGAGTAAGATACTGCAATTTCTGACCCTTTGGCCAACTGTGATTTTAGATTTGGGTAAAGAATTGCCGCACAGGCTTTAACCAAAAGGCCATTGCCTGCTGCCAATCCCATGACTGTCTCGCAGTAAGACAGGAATGCTAACCAATCTGCAATTATGCACCCCAATACACCTCAATATTTTAAAACTGAATCCATTATTTTGAGTCATATTAGTCATAGACAAGTTTTCATTAGACAACTTGTTTTTAGAGTAAGACAGTTTCACAAAAGTAAAAGCTGTATTTGCATATCAGTCTCATTTCCTTGATCACCAGGATCTTTGAGCTTTTAAAAAATGTGTGTTGAAAGTCATTAGCTGACCATTGTGGATTGAAAGGATAGACAGAGCTTTTCTTGCCTCAAGGCAGGTGAATTTTTTAACTGGTCAGCCTCATCCAGGGGAGAGGTGTGAGGCCTTTGTAGAAGCTGAGCCACAGGAGGCAGAGATGTAGGGAGGGAGGCAGACAAAGCTAGAGACTGTGAGACAAAGAGACTAAAGCAATTGTTACATGTCTGTGTCTAACAATGACAGCGCTCCGACGCACTTTTAGAAGCTACTTGTTGTCAAAAGTCGCACTGTTGCACTGATGTGAGATCAGTCAGGTCACCAGCTGCTTCCTCTCTGCCGGAGCAGGATTTCGTTTGACAGGCCAGCGGTGACAATGGCATGACAGGTCTGTTTCCATGGGAACACACTTGTCACTTGTGTGGAGCGCGGCCAAAGTGTTGGAGGGGAATCACCAATGAGCTGTGTGGAGCTGGAAGGAGAATTAATCACACTAATGATGAGTCGAGACGTGAGCGGCGGCACAATGCAGAACTCGCTTCTGCTTCTCCAGTTTTACAATGTTTGCCTCAAATTGAAATCTGGCAACTGAGACAGGGCGTTCAATGGGTGGCACTGGGATGAAGATAATATTCCACGTAATTTGATGTAGAAGCTGGATGTGGTATAAAGCAGACGCTGTTGAGAGATGTGAGGAAACTGTGGTGTGGTTGGCTTTGAACTAGAACAGGATCAGTAAGTTCAGATGTTCAGATCCTGCCATGAACTGGTGTGTGTTTTCCAGCTAATGGGCTACTACCGGGCTTTTACAAAGCCTTTGTTGGAAGTCAGTAGTCATGAAAAGACATTATTCACAATGATAACCATGCTTTTTTGATCAAATAATTCCACTGGTCACACTCAACATCTATTCTGGTTTGTTTTTTTTCTCTCATGCTCAAGCTTGTTAACTTTGATTAAGCAGCCTTCACTTTTAAAATGCAGCTTTTCAACAGTTCCTGGAGGGTTTGTCTGGCACCCATATCTCAGGATTTATGAATTTTCTCATCTTGTCTAGGCTGGCAGAACACTATAATACTACACAGATTCAGCACAAGCTCAGACTGATGTGAAGATCAATTTAAATCTTATCACTATCCACACTTTTTTGAGAAAACAAAACATTTCAGGATTAGATACTGTATGAATAAATTTGAAATTTGATGGACACCACATTGTTTTTGGCAGAGCAAATCAAAGAAGGTGACTAAACAATGAATACATCAATTTTCAAAACTCTGTGCTTACTTCCAACAAAACCCAGGAGTTTTGGGTATTTTAGTCTGCTGTTTTCAATTTTAGCAATCCTTCATCACTTAGAAATGCACTAAAAATATGCATTAGGGGATATCACTCAGTTGTGTTACTGTAGAAGGAACCAAAGGAATTAATGTAGCAAATGTTGAGATTAACTTGACATTATTACTGCATGGATGATATTGAATCACTGGGCTGCTGTACAAAACCAGAGTCTACATGAACAAAGCATTCGCAACACATCACAGACTTCATTGTGCACTGGCTGTTTTGAGTTTTTAAGTCACCTTGCACATATAGGCAAAACCAAACTGCAGTCAACTACAAACATATAAATGTCATTCTTTGTTGGAAAGTATTCTTCACTGTGACTGTCTGCCGGAGAGGGTTAAGGTAGCTTACCCATCATAACACTAAATCTGTGACATTTCACAGGATGTACATCAGCGTATGCCTTTTCATAGTAAGAATCCAAAGCACCCTGGGAAAGACAATTTTTGAGGACCTCTAAGCAGCATACTGTCCACTTGTCTTTACAAGCCCAGAGCAAACCAGGGAATAGGTGCTTAAATTCATATTTGTATTGCATTTTATATTGTTATAATGTTCTCATCCTATGTAGATGGCATTTACACTGTTCGCAAATCAGGAGTTTTATTTTTTAGGGTTGACATGCCCCTGTAGTGTGCAGATAAATTCAAACTGAATAAAAACAGAGAACTAACTATGTCATTTGGTTTGCTCATTCTAGTCCTGGTGCTCCTAGAGTCCACAAAGTAAATACTAACAATACTGACAAGAGCAGTAGCCAACTGACAGTGCTCTTTTGACTCTCAGTAAAATGCTTTATGTCCTGTTTGTCCTGCTTTTGGTCAGTTCAGACGTGTGTGGTTTGTGTGGCGTTCCCTTGACACTCAAACCAGATCAATGTTCATTTAGAAGAGGGTCCAGACTCACCTTTTTGTGAGGTTCAACTTCACATTGTTTTTTTTTTTAAGGAAATAAAAGGTAAAACACATTTGTTTTGTAACATACAGAATCAGACTGAACGATGCTCCATTGTGGACTGTCATGTGCATTTACAATCTTAGTGTTGAAACGCACATTACGACAGTATACGTTTTAGTGACACAACATCTATTGCTTCAGTTATTGCATCCCCAGCCATTTTCCAAGCTCCGAGTGTGCCTTTTCTCCCTTTTCACCCCACACACTTTTGATTTCTTTAGTCATAAAATCCCTTTTTTGCTTTAGGGACAATAGTTCTCTCTTGGATAAATGTCACTGATTTCCTTTTGATATACCTCTAGTCGAATATATTTCTTTGTTACTTCAATAGAAAAAACTGTGGATGCTCATTTTATTCCAGCAGAAAGCACAACATAAAACTATCTATGCTTTGAGGGCAGAAAAACCTCCATAAATAGTTGAATACACTACAAATATGTGAAACCCCAGTGGAATGACAAGTACTCTTAAGAAGCATACAGTACATGGGAAAGGGTCCCTTAAGAGACATAATCTTGTAGCTTCTTGGTTTTGATCTGATCGCCAGCAGTCACAGAGTCCTTCAAGTCCATTTGATGTGTGTTACAAAGTGCTTCTTTCCACATCATTCGGATAGCCCTCCACGCTGCTCGGTGCAATCAGCTCGGTAAACTCCACTGCCATTATCCTGCTGTTTCACCGTGGCCCTTGAAGGCCCTTCACGGCACTGAGAGGCCCGCTGCATTAATTATGCATCTGTGTGTAATTGTGTGATTTTGAAGCATGCACAGCACTCGATTCCTCCTCATTATCTTGGTCTCATTGGTATAATGTTTGTGGTTGTCAGGACCAGGCAAAAGGACTCACAGAGCAGATCCCACAAATGACAGAGGTTTCAATATCTTTATTTCTGAGGCAAAGGTACAAAATCCAAAATCCAAGAGACGTGATCCAAAAACAAGGCACAAGGGCAGGAAGACAAACTGGAACACAGACAGGGGTTAGTGATATCCCAATAAGACACAGGAAGTGATACATAACATAGACAGACAGACAAACACGAGGGTGGGACATGACAGTGGTGCTGGATAGAGACCACACTATCTGAGATCAGAGCGAGACCAAGACTTAGTAAGACTTTTAGGTACCAACACTGCATCAGCATCATTAACAAGGAAAATAAGACAAGACTAACACCAAGTATTCCAGTACATAGAAATGTTCAATCTAATGGTAACAGTAAAACAGATTGATTTAGTCCACATCCAGACTAGTGTGACACATTACTTGCTCCAGTCCTTATAAGTTAAACTGTAGACTGTTGCTGTAGTTTGCATTGTATTACAAACCTTCATAAGCAACAATCAAAAAGAAATATGACCACTGCAGCTACAGAGCAGCAGTATTTCATATTCATTTATATAAATGAACAAGTTAAAGACACTACATTTTTAATAATGGACTCAAGTCTGGTGGCAGCTGTGTTGTTTATTATTATGCTAAGAAGCTATATCACACTTTTTCATAGCCTTCAAGCCCTTTAAGTGTTACCATAGAGGTGTTTGTACGACGTCTGCACATGCATTTTACTTTCATTCTGGTTTCGCAGCTTTAAGAGAATCTGTAGACCTAAGACCTAGACCTGTTGGCTTTCCTGTGGCTGAGACTTTACTGCTGAACTCCAATTTATTTTGTAATTAGAGCCATTACAGTAAGTGTAAGGCAGCCACCAAATGATTAAGTGTTTAATTAAGTGCATTAGGTGTAAGTGAGTCCTATTCCTCCTGCAAACAAGGAGCGCAAAAGTGTTGGTAGCACTGCCTTTCTCTACATTACTACACAACAGGTTTTTTTTTTTACTGTGATGAGAATTGAATGATAGAAATAGGAAACCTCACACAAATCTTTCATCTGAGCAAAAATAAATGTGCTACGATAGTTTTGATTCAAGAGCTAAGTTCTGCTTTAAGGGTAACTTTGATGAACTATTAGGATCTATTGTTATGAACTATTAACTATTAATCCAGGCATACTGTATGTACAAGTCTGTCCTTGTCTCTCTTTAAAGCTGTGACTGTGTAAAACATATATCGATGGCACTTGTGGTCAATTCCTTTTAGGATGATTCATACCAAATCCTTAGGCTACGGTATCAATACTATGCATACATGTTTTTATTTATTAAACATTATATAACCTGCTTATGAGAGAGACTAGCTTTGCGGATAAACTGTGATAAACTGTGGCTCCATAAGTGTGGCTTTTACAACATTCCTGTAATCTTTTACAGTGAAAGTTTTACAAGGCCTTTACTAGGCCGGAACCATTTGCACCATACTTTTTAAGGAAACTCAGAAAGAGGGATTATTACAGCTTTTCATACTGACATTTTTACTGGACCAAACAAATATAATACATTAATGTCACTTTACACTGAAAAGGAGTCACTAATCCAAAAAAGAAAAATGTTTCTAGGACCTTCTATTGCATCAATATCATGTTTGTCAAAGTACCACTTGTACAAGCTGCAATTTATTCTGAGTGATCCATAATATTTGGCCATCAGTGAGTTAGTTAGGTAGGTATAGGTTACATGGTGTAATTAGTAAGTGCCTTTCGGCTTATCCCCATCCGGGAGTCAACACAGCAAAATAGTTTGCATGAGTAGCTTGGCAATGCCGGATGACCATCCTGACACAACCCTCCACCCAGAGGAGCTAGGTTATATGGTTTAACTTTCATTGATAATGCCGTTTTGTTATTGGCAGAGCAATTTGACCCATGTAGCAAATACAAATACATCGATTGACATTGATACAAATGTGAATAATAAAAAAATAATAATAGTAATGGATTGGATTTATATATCGCTTTTCAAGGCACTCAAAGCACTTTACAAAGTCTGGAGGTGGTAAGCTACTCATATAGCCATCTGCCCTGGGGTAGACTGACAGAAGCATGGCAGTCATATTGCGCCTATGGCCTTTCCAACCACCACCAAACATTCTTACTAGAGCTATCAAATTTAATGTGTTAATAACGCGTTAACACAAATTACTTTTAACAGCACTATTTTATTTTAACGCTTGTTAATTGCATGTTAAAAAAAATAATTTTTGTCACACGTGTCCTCCATAGCTTGAGAAAACTTCCTCAGCAATTTTGCGGATGGACCAATCACAAGCCATTTGTCTGCAGCAGGGTGTGTTTTGCTGGTTTACCCAACTCGCGCGGCTAATCCAAAACATTCAATATGGCGGACGCTGCTGTCTCGGTTTTGAATAACCAGCAAAGTATAAAAACAATGAAACCGCTCTACTGATGGTCATGGTAACTAGTGGCACTAACTTGGCTTCCTTGTTGACGTGTCTTGCCCAAGGACATGGCAGTCTGTACTGGGGAGAGGGGGACTGCACTGCTGCAAACTCAAATAGGACTGTTGGGTTGCAATATGCATATTTAGGGTTTGGTTCTGATAAGATATGTGTTCTACTGGGGGACTTCAACGCTCACGTGGGCGGCGACAGTGACACCTGGAGGGGTGTGATTGGGAGGAACGGCCCCCCATGTCTGAACCCGAGTGGTGTTCTGTTATTGTATTACTGTAGCACAATTGTTATTGTGCTAGTCACAGTTTGTCCATAACGAACACCATGTTCAAGCATAAGGGTGTCCACCAGTGCACGTGGCACCAGGACACCCTAGTCCGGAGGTCGATGATTGACTTTGTAGTTGTTTCATCTGACCTCCGGCCGTATGTCTTGGACACTCGGGTGAAGAGAGGGATGGAGCTGTCAACTGATCACCACCTGGTGGTGAGTTGGATCCGATGGTGGGGGAGAAAGCTGGACAGACTTGGCAGACCCAAACGTAGTGTGAGGGTCTGTTGGGAACGTTTGGCAGAGCCCCCTGTCAGAAAAATCTTTAACTCATACCTCCGGCAGAACTTCAACCAGATCCCGAGGTGGACTCGTCCATCACCCAAGCTGAAGTCACTGAGGTAGTTGGGAAGCTACTTGGTGGCAAGGCACCGGGGGTGGATGAGATACACCCTGAAGTCTCTGGATGTTGTGGGGCTGTCTTGGCTAACACGCCTCTGCAACATCGCGTGGCGTTTGGGGACAGTACCTCTGGACTGGCAGACCGGGGTGGTAGTCCCTCTTTTCAAGAAGGGGGACCGGAGGGTGTGTTCCAACTACAGAGGGATCACACTCCTCAGCCTCCCTGGGAAAGTCTATGCCAGTGTACTGGAGAGGAGAATGCAGCCGATAGTCGAACCTCGGAATCAGGAGGAACAATGCGGTTTTCGTCCCGGTCGTGGAACACTGGACCAGTTCTATATCCAGGGTCCTGAGACCATGGTTCTCAGTCGGAAAAGGGTGGTGGAGAGCTCCTGCCTCAAGTGAAGGAGTTTAAGTATCTTGGGGTCTTGTCAATCTACGTTCCTACTCTCACCTATGGTCATGAGCTTTAGGTCATGACCGAAAAAACAGGATCCCGGATCAGTGATGCCAGTAACGCGTTACTTAGTAACGTGTTACTCTATTCTGACCACTTTTTTCAGTAACGAGTAATCTAACGCATTACGATTTCCAAACCAGTAATCAGATTAAAGTTACTTAACCAAGTCACTGTGCGTTACTATTTTTGTCATTTTTTGTCAAGAAAGACTATTTCATTTTTTATTAAAACAAGTATTTATGTTAAGTCAAGAGAGACTGCCTTTATTTTTTGTAAAAACATGTATTTTTTCAGGAAATAGGTTTTAAATTCAACTTTAATGGTCAGGAGATAGATTGTTGATGTTACTGTTAAAAATACACTTCAAATAAAGTGATTGTTGGCAAAACCAGTTGTCATTTTTATGTTGTCGGCAGCTGCTGAATGTAACTAATAAAGTAACTTGTAAAGTAACTTAGTTACTTTTAAAATCAAGTAATCTGTAAAGTAACTAAGTTACTTTTTAAATCAAGTAATCTTTAATGTAACTAAGTTACTTTTTCAAAGTAACTGTGGCAACACTGTCCCGGATACAAGTGGCCAAAATGAGCTTTCTCCGGTAGAAAGCTCACCCTTCTCCGATAGGGTGAGGAGCTCGTTCACTCGGGAGGAGCTCAAAGTAGAGCCGCTGCAGCGGAAGAGCTGGAGGAAGTATCTGGGGAGAGGGAAGTCTGGGCATCTCTGCTTAGACTGCTGCCCCCGTGACCCGGCCCCGGATAAGCGGTAGAAGATGGATGTATGGATGGATGAACTGGATCCATAGAATTCAACCTTGCACTTCCTTTATTATCAACATGTTGCAATTTTCTCATTAAAAGGTGGGGAGATATGATTATAAATGTAAGCCATCATATTCACAGAAAATCCTTGGCTTGATATGAATTTTAAAGTTTTATTAAAATGTTCTTTAAAGGAAAAGAATGATGCATTCACATGTAACTTTTTTATATTTTATCTTTTATTACTGTTGTGTACCATGTACAGTCTATGGACAAGCCCCAAGTCTTAGACTGTACCAGACAACATCCTCTGTCCTTAGACCCTCCATCAGGGTGAGGAAAAACTCAAAAACCCAGCTGTAAAAAGAGAAACCTCAGGGAGAACCACAGAAGGAGGGATCCACTCCCAGGACGGACAGGCCGTGCATTAGATGTGTCCAGGACAGTCATTGGCAAATAGATTTACTATAAATATAGTCCATAATAATATCAGCACGAACAGTTCATCAATTAGAGAGAGGAACTGAGGTCAGGGTCCTGGGACAGGATCACAGAGGGGACACAGCTTTTGGTCCAATCATTACTGGGACGTCTAACAGCGGGCTGGACATCTGCAACAGGTCCCACTCCCCCAGACGAGAGTGGGACAACATGTGAACAGCAATGAACTAAGCAGAAATGTAAACTATACTGCCTTAGACTGAGCCAGAAGATAGAAGCTCAGTGTGTCATACTTTTCCAGCGTCTAGGCCCAAAGCAACTTAGCTCACTATGTGTCAAAAATTAAAGTCTTACAAAATCCTTTAGCATCTAATGAGCACAACCCTTCTTTCTTTTTAAAGAAGATGCATAAATCTGGGTCTGGTATAACTTCTTCAGCAGTAACAACTACAGGGTGTCTCAGTATAAAATGGGCAAAGGCAAATTAATGTCCGAGAATTGGACATTGGAGAAATGAGTAATAACACTCAGCACTCATCACTAGAAAAGACAGTATGAGTACAGTGCATTGCTCTCTGTTGTTTCCTATTTGTTGAACTTTGTTGCTGACAGGTTAAAAAACAACAGATGTGGAGAAACAACAGTGTACTTATTATGCTTAAAGTTATAAATCAACTTTCTTATGCAAATATATTCTTGCTTCTCTCTATCTTGTTCACACTAATTATTTTAAGGGTGTGATTTTTGTACTATGTGCTTTAGTCTGGCCACTTTCAAAAAGATTTAAGTCTGACACTGAACTAGAGTCTCACATTGTGCAACTTGGTCAGGTTATTGATAAATCATTGATTTATCAATAACCTGACCATTCTCTAAAACAGATGCTCTGTGTGACAGTAGCTCAGTGCCTAACAAAGGTCTCTTTGTGTGGTCAGTCCAAGAAACACATGCAATTATCACCTCTTTGACAATTTTCAAAGGTGAAGAGCTCACTAACACAGATTTTAAACTAATATGTAAACGTGATTTGAGAAAAACATAAACTAATATATATATATATATATATATATATATATATATGCATATAAAATAACACTATGTCTTATTTAGTTTTAAATAAAACATAGTGTAGTAAAAGACAATAGGTACCAAATCTAGAGCAAACACTTACATTCCTCAGTATTAGTTTGAGGAACAGCAACATCCACAGCAAAACACAGCTGTGAATCTTTTTCTGACCCATCTGAGCACCTGTCTGAACCTGCCTGCCCTTTTCTTCTTTGGGTAAGTTACCAACTGCATCTCCTGAGCATTAATATTACTGCAACACTCAGGTTCAGTCAAAACCACAAGCTCCTCTTCTTGACCACCAGGACATGAGTCAGGGTCCTGAGTAAGCTTTACAAATTCAACATCACTACAACCAGGGTCATCAATAGGAACACCACTGGTACCAATACTAGAACACTCTGGCTCAGGCAAAGCCTCAGCCTCAACAGTCTCAGAATGAGCCGGTGTCCCAGGTGAATTAGATACAGAGTTATCAACTTGGCCAGAAAACTGACAACTACTGTCTTCAACAAATAACATATTGGATTCATCTGAGAGGTGGTGGCTATCGGCCGTTACCTCACCTGTCTCCTCATCTATATTATGTTGCCTATGAGAATCAGAGGAAGCTTTGTCACAACTATGTCTTAAAGACTCAGGCGCTAAAACATAGTCTGCTTCAATGCTGTAAGACCTCATCTTATGGTCTAACGACTGAGGCGCTAAAACAAACTCACTGATGTTGGAACTGCCCTGAGTCTCACGTGAAACAGTATGAACCTGGAATAAGTACTGACTACTACAACCAGGTCCATCAAAAGAAACTCCATCTACCGCTTGTGTAGTTTTAAGAGCTACACTATCATTGACCTGAATTGGTATAGTCAGTGGACTACCAGCAATGTGCGGGATAGAGGTGCTGTCTGGAATACTACTTCCCGTTTGGTCCCTGTCAACTTCTGAGTTTGTGTCTTCTTTACTGGGGTTTGAAACACTCCTCATAAGGTATATACCTTCTTTTGTGTAATCTAACATGTGTTTCATTGTTAGAAAGTTATGTTCAAGTGCATCACTTGAAGATATTCTGCTTCTATGGTCCAGACACAGCAACTGTTTTAAGAGGCTCAGAAATTCTTTTCTGTCCACCAGTTCTATCTCAGAGTTGATCGGGTGGTGATTTAAGATCAGATCATCCAGATCTTTGGCATACTTAAAGTAGAATTGTTCCCTATTTTTCAAAGCAGTGGATGTCAATGTCATTAGTCTCCACTGAGGTTTTCTGCTTGATGTCTTGCAGAAAATCTGTTGCTGAACAGTCCATTGTTGATTAAGTCATCTTCTGGCTGACCCAAAAGATGTATAATTGATTCAAGACTATCATATTCAGTGTCACCATCAAAAAGGTTTGAGCCTAAGTATAGAAAGGCCAGGCAGCACCCCAAACCCCACACATCGATAGCTTTAGTTAATTCAAGGCCCAAAATGACCTCGAGCGCATATCCCAGGGCCTGGCATGCCATACCGTGTTCAAATTCACTGTCCCTAAGTGCTAAACCAAAGTCAATCATCTTGATTCTGAGTGGACTCTTAGTTTTGTCCACAAGCATAATATTGTCTGGTTTTATGTCTGTGTGAACCATTCCAGTGCTGTGTAGTGCCTGCACAGCTACAAGCATCTGAAAGGCCAACGGACGTATGTCATTCAGGGACAATGGCTGCCAGTTTCTCTGCTTAAGGAAATCATAAAGGCTGCAGTCCAACAACTCCAGTGCAATACAAGAGAAAGTGTCAAATTTAAAATAATCAACAAAGTTGACAAAACGTTCTGGTTGAGATCCAGTTCTCTTAATGCCAGTAGCACCTCGACCTCCCTTTCTGTTTCCGTGTTATTACAACTTTCACTCATTTTAACAGCCACCACCTCTGATGTGTCAGTGTTTAGGCATTTAAATACTTCGCCAAACCCTCCCTTGTCCAAAATGTTCAAAACCTTATAAGGTGTGGAAGGTAGAATATAATTGGAATTGGTTGATGAAATTGAAATTGAGCTTGAGCAGGCAGACATTTTGACTTACTTAACAACAACTAACAACTTGAAATGAACAGACAATTGTTTCCTTGTCTGTGCTGGTTATCTGCCTGTGTCAAAAGTTTAAAAAAATTTGAATGCAAATTCAACCTACCTCGATTTACTTTGTATCGTCAATAACACACCACCAGTCAAACCGAACTGTGTGGCCGAAAACTTTGAAATGAACTTAATTACCACCAGCACCTATACCAACCAGATTTCTCTATGCTGCTATGACATCACATGGCATACTTTGGTAACAGAATCAAAGTGATGACATCACTCACTTGTTGCCATGGTAACAGTAATTATTCTTTTTTTTAAATTCAAAACTGTATTTCTCACTGAAGGACAATTCTAGACAATTTCCTCTGCTGGTTGTGTACAATGTGGACTCATAATATGAGTATAAATATAATTATATTACAATAAACCTTGGAATCAATAAATGAGCTATTGAAAAGGGAATGACCCAGTTACATTTTATCTATATAGTCCAATATCACAACATCTGCCTCAAAGTAGCCTGGCAAGTCATCCCAACTATTGTATACAATGAAATAGTATGTTAGTCTGTAAGTTTGATTTTTAGGGGAGCAGTGAGCAAACACAGATTAAATTACCTCAGAATGCACATACAACTGAACAGTACAGAGCAGAGAACAGTTAATTTCTTAGTCTATCTGATATAGAGATCAATAAAAATGAATTTAAGTCCATTGAATATAAACAGGAGGCAAACAGCTCCATCCCACTCCCACTGAGTGAAGAGCTGGGTTCAGAGTTCATTGGTCAAAAGGGGTCAATCGGGTTGGGCCAGGAGCACATACTGGCCAAGCTAAGATCAGTCACTACTGGGACGAATAACTGGGGGCCGGAAATCTACCCCAGAGGGAGAGGGAGAGAGGGACAATATGTAAAAAACAGTGAACAAAGGCAGACTGCAATCTATTGAGTTCAAAGAAATACCAAATTTTCTAAAATTCTGTATATAATGTTTTTATTCTTCAGTCAGTTAATAGAAAATCTTTGATATTAAAGATGATATAGAATGTAAAAATAACTTCACAGTTACTTTTCTGAGTAACTAATTACTTTTACAAATTTAACTGAGTTACTAACTCAATTACTTTTTGATGAAGATGATAGATGATCCCGGATACAAGCGGCCCTTAGAGATAAGGTGAGGAGCTTGTTCACTCGGGAGGAGCTCAAAGTAGAGCCGCTGCTCCTCCACATCGAGAGAAGCCAGCTGAGGTGGCTTGGGCATCTGTTTCGGATGCCTCCTGAACGCCTCTAGGGAGGTGTTCCGGCCATGTCCCACCGGGAGGAGACCCCGGGAAAGACCTAGGACACGCTGGAGGGACTATGTCTCTCGGCTGGTCTGGGAACGTCTCGGTATCCCCGGAAGAGCTGGAGGAAGTATCTGGGGAAAGGGAAGTCTGGGCATCTCTGCTTAGACTGCTGCCCCCGTGACCCGGCCCCGGATAAGCGGTAGAAGATGGATGTATGGATGGATGAACTGGATCCATAGGATTCAACCTTGCACTTCCTTTATTATCAACATGTTGCAATTTTCTCATTAAAAGGTGGGGAGATATGATTATAAATGTAAGCCATCATATTCACAGAAAATCCTTGGCTTGATATGAATTTTAAAGTTTTATTAAAATGTTCTTTAAAGGAAAAGAATGATGCATTCACATGTAACTTTTTTATATTTTATCTTTTATTACTGTTGTGTACCATGTACAGTCTATGGACAAGCCCCAAGTCTTAGACTGTACCAGACAACATCCTCTGTCCTTAGACCCTCCATCAGGGTGAGGAAAAACTCAAAAACCCAGCTGTAAAAAGAGAAACCTCAGGGAGAACCACAGAAGGAGGGATCCACTCCCAGGACGGACAGGCCGTGCATTAGATGTGTCCAGGACAGTCATTGGCAAATAGATTTACTATAAATATAGTCCATAATAATATCAGCACGAACAGTTCATCAATTTGAGTGAGAGGAACTGAGGTCAGGGGGGGTCCCTGGGACAGGATCACAGAGGGGACACAGCTTTTGGTCCAATCATTACTGGGACGTCTAACAGCGGGCTGGACATCTGCAACAGGTCCCACTCCCCCAGACGAGAGTGGGACAACATGTGAACAGCAATGAACTAAGCAGAAATGTAAACTATACTGCCTTAGACTGAGCCAGAAGATAGAAGCTCAGTGTGTCATACTTTTCCCAGCGTCTAGGCCTAAAGCAACTTAGCTCACTATGTGTCAAAAATTAAAGTCTTACAAAATCCTTTAGCATCTAATGAGCACAACCCCTTTTTCTTTTTAAAGAAGATGCATAAATCTGGGTCTGGTATAACTTCTTCAGCAGTAACAACTACAGGGTGTCTCAGTATAAAATGGGCAAAGGCAAATTAATGTCCGAGAATTGGACATTGGAGAAATGAGTAATAACACTCAGCACTCATCACTAGAAAAGACAGTATGAGTACAGTGCATTGCTCTCTGTTGTTTCCTATTTGTTGAACTTTGTTGCTGACAGGTTAAAAAACAACAGATGTGGAGAAACAACAGTGTACTTATTATGCTTAAAGTTATAAATCAACTTTCTTATGCAAATATATTCTTGCTTCTCTCTATCTTGTTCACACTTGTTAACATCTGTATTGATGAGCACATCACCATTGGTAGGAAATAGGTATATATAAACTACATAATATATATATATATATATATATATATATATATATATATATAAACTAATTAATATATATTTGAACTAATTAATTTAAGGGTGTGATTTTTGTACTATGTGCTTTAGTCTGGCCACTTTCAAAAAGATTTAAGTCTGACACTGAACTAGAGTCTCACATTGTGCAACTTGATCAGGTTATTGATAAATCATTGATTTATCAATAACCTGACCATTCTCTAAAACAGATGCTCTGTGTGACAGTAGCTCAGTGCCTAACAAAGGTCTCTTTGTGTGGTCAGTCCAAGAAACACATGCAATAATCACCTCTTTGACAATTTTCAAAGGTGAAGAGCTCACTAACACAGATTTTAAACTAATATGTAAACGTAATTTGAGAAAAACATAAACTAATATATATATATATATATATATATATATATATATATATATGCATACAAAATAACACTATGTCTTATTTAGTTTTAAATAAAACATAGTGTAGTAAAAGACAATAGGTACCAAATCTAGAGCAAACACTTACATTCCTCAGTATTAGTTTGAGGAACAGCAACATCCACAGCAAAACACAGCTGTGAATCTTTTTCTGACCCATCTGAGCACCCGTCTGAACCTGCCTGCCCTTTTCTTCTTTGGGTAAGTTACCAACTGCATCTCCTGAGCATTAATATTACTGCAACACTCAGGTTCAGTCAAAACCACAAGCTCCTCTTCTTGACCACCAGGACATGAGTCAGGGTCCTGAGTAAGCTTTACAAATTCAACATCACTACAACCAGGGTCATCAATAGGAACACCACTGGTACCAATACTAGAACACTCTGGCTCAGGCAAAGCCTCAGCCTCAACGGTCTCAGAATGAGCCGGTGTCCCAGCTGAATTAGATACAGAGTTATCAACTTGGCCAGAGAACTGACAACTACTGTCTTCAACAAATAACATATTGGATTCATCTGAGAGGTGGTGGCTATCGGCCGTTACCTCACCTGTCTCCTCATCTATATTATGTTGCCTATGAGAATCAGAGGAAGCTTTGTCACAACTATGTCTTAAAGACTCAGGCGCTAAAACATAGTCTGCTTCAATGCTGTAAGACCTCATCTCATGGTCTAACGACTGAGGCGCTAAAACAAACTCTAGTTCACTGATGTTGGAACTGCCCTGAGTCTCACGTGAAACAGTATGAACCTGGAATAAGTACTGACTACTACAACCAGGTCCATCAAAAGAAACTCCATCTACCGCTTGTGTAGTTTTAAGAGCTACACTATCATTGACCTGAATTGGTATAGTCAGTGGACTACCAGCAATGTGCGGGATAGAGGTGCTGTCTGGAATACTACTTCCCGTTTGGTCCCTCTCAACTTCTGAGTTTGTGTCTTCTTTACTGGGGTTTGAAACACTCCTCATGAGGTATATACCTTCTTTTGTGTAATCTAACATGTGTTTCATTGTTAGAAAGTTATGTTCAAGTGCATCACTTGAAGATATTCTGCTTCTATGGTCCAGACACAGCAACTGTTTTAAGAGGCTCAGAAATTCTTTTCTGTCCACCAGTTCTATCTCAGAGTTGATCGGGTGGTGATTTAAGATCAGATCATCCAGATCTTTGGCATACTTAAAGTAGAATTGTTCCCTATTTTTCAAAGCAGTGGATGTCAATGTCATTAGTCTCCACTGAGGTTTTCTGCTTGATGTCTTGCAGAAAAATCTGTTGCTGAACAGTCCATTGTTGATTAAGTCATCTTCTGGCTGACCCAAAAGATGTATAATTGATTCAAGACTATCATATTCAGTGTCACCATCAAAAAGGTTTGAGCCTAAGTATAGAAAGGCCAGGCAGCACCCCAAACCCCACACATCGATAGCTTTAGTTAATTCAAGGCCCAAAATGACCTCGGGAGCGGCATATCCCAGGGCCTGGCATGCCATACCGTGTTCAAATTCACTGTCCCTAAGTGCTAAACCAAAGTCAATCATCTTGATTCTGAGTGGACTCTTAGTTTTGTCCACAAGCATAATATTGTCTGGTTTTATGTCTGTGTGAACCATTCCAGTGCTGTGTAGTGCCTGCACAGCTACAAGCATCTGAAAGGCCAACGGACGTATGTCATTCAGGGACAATGGCTGCCAGTTTCTCTGCTTAAGGAAATCATAAAGGCTGCAGTCCAACAACTCCAGTGCAATACAAGAGAAAGTGTCAAATTTAAAATAATCAACAAAGTTGACAAAAACGTTCTGGTTGAGATCCAGTTCTCTTAATGCCAGTAGCACCTCGACCTCCCTTTCTGTTTCCATGTTATTACAACTTTCACTCATTTTAACAGCCACCACCTCTGATGTGTCAGTGTTTAGGCATTTAAATACTTCGCCAAACCCTCCCTTGTCCAAAATGTTCAAAACCTTATAAGGTGTGGAAGGTAGAATATAATTGGAATTGGTTGATGAAATTGAAATTGAGCTTGAGCAGGCAGACATTTTGACTTACTTAACAACAACTAACAACTTGAAATGAACAGACAATTGTTTCCTTGTCTGTGCTGGTTATCTGCCTGTGTCAAAAGTTTAAAAAAATTTGAATGCAAATTCAACCTACCTCAATTTACTTTGTATCGTCAATAACACACCACCAGTCAAACCGAACTGTGTGGCCGAAAACTTTGAAATGAACTTAATTACCACCAGCACCTATACCAACCAGATTTCTCTATGCTGCTATGACATCACATGGCGTACTTTGGTAACAGAATCAAAGTGATTACATCACTCACTTGTTGCCATGGTAACAGTAATTATTCTTTTTTTTTAAATTCAAAACTGTATTTCTCACTGAAGGACAATTCTAGACAATTTCCTCTGCTGGTTGTGTACAATGTGGACTCATAATATGAGTATAAATATAATTATATTACATATATATATATATATATATATATATATATATATATATATATATATATATATAGGGGAGCAGTGAGCAAACACAGATTAAATTACCTCAGAATGCACATACAACTGAACAGTACAGAGCAGAGAACAGTTCATTTCTTAGTCTATCTGATATAGAGATAAATAAAAATGAATTTAAGTCCATTGAATATTAAACAGGAGGCAAACAGCTCCATCCCACTCCCACTGAGTGAAGAGCTGGGTTCAGAGTTCATTGGTCAAAAGGGGTCAATCGGATTGGGCCAGGAGCACATACTGGCCAAGCTAAGATCAGTCACTACTGGGACGAATAACTGGGGGCCGGAAATCTACCCCAGAGGGAGCGGGAGAGAGGGACAATATGTAAAAAACAGTGAACAAGGCAGACTGCAATCTATTGAGTTCAAAGAAATACCAAATTTTCTAAAATTCTGCATATAATGTTTTTATTCTTCAGTCAGTTAATAGAAAATCTTTGATATTAAAAATATTATATAACGTAAAAAATTACTTCACAGTTACTTTTCTGAGTAACTAATTACTTTTACAAATTTAACTGAGTTACTATCTCAATTACTTTTCTGGAGAAGTAATGTGTAACTATAACTAATTACTTTTTTAAAGTAAGATGACCAACATTGCTAGTCAGTGATGGGGCGTGCGCCCTGGTAGCGGCTGCCAACAATACATTTTTATTCCATTTTATCTTAAACATGCACCATTGAAATGAACCAAGGGTTTTGGCAACAATCTTAACAAATGTAAATGTTGCATTACGTCAGGGTTCTGCAGTCTGCAATAAACACACTTATTCTTAGCAATGTCCTTTTGCATTACACTAGTGTTCATCCCAACAGCACTCTTCACATTTGATTTGTGAATACTAAGTAAGGATGAATTTTGACAGTTTGGCCGTAAAACATAGCAGTTTATAAATTATTTATTGAAAACCACTGAGCTGACCATCTGGATTGTGTCTATTCTCCACAGCAGTGCTCTCACTAAATCAGTTCCGTCATCTTTCCATCTCTATCATCTTCTTCCTCTCTATTTTGCTAAACTGGCTTCCCACAGTTTGCCTTGGCATGCCCAACTCTGGCTCTCCTGCTTCTGCTGGGGAAGGAAAAACCCTGGCATTTCTTCCAATCGCAATTCCTTTGCCTCATTCAGAGTTTCATCTTGCCTCTCGTTTCCCACAAGTCTGTTGTTGCATGGCACAGAGGGGCTCTCCAGATTCCTCCATTTGGTCTTGGAGCGTCCTTGGGAAAGGGTGGCGTCGTGGCCCCTCTCCAGACACCGGGGCCTGCCAGGATCCACAAGTCCTTCCAGTCGGCTCTCGCTGCCAACGGCGGATGAAGGGTGGTGGTGGTGGTGGGGGTTGCAGGAAGAGGGAAGGAGAGCAGCCAGTGGGACTGTGGGATCACTCCGCTGTGACCCATATCCCTCCGTTCTGCTCTGAATGCCTCAATATGAAAACAACCCAATTACTGTTGACCCCTGCACCGCCTCCAAAACACAGCAGCCACTAATTAAAACCGAAAGGGTGCCTGTTCCCGCCTTTGTTTTTGCTCAGTGTGCCAGTTAGACTGTTGTAGTTAAATGAAATCCCCATTTGCGTGTTGGAGTAGGACAGGCAAAGATTGCACACGGTTTGCTTGCGTTGAATAAAAATATGATTGTCCAGGCCTTGTTAGTGGCACTAGCTCGGAGCACAGTGATTGAAAGGCACAAGGAAAGCACAAATCCATCCAAACAGGCCGTTCCTTTTTCAACGGTCGCACCCCGGGGGCCCGGGGCGAGGAGTCATCAACCTGCTGATGTGTCTGGCACTGACAGGAGCTTCCAATCCAATCTCTATTTCATTCAATTATCATCCGCTGCAACAGGCCGGGGCGTTGTTTGCCCTCAAGAGGAACTGGTGTCGCCAACGCTGCAGCTGAACTCACTCCCATCTTTTCACTGCACCTTGAGTAAAAACCATCTCGGTTCAAAGACGCAGCCCTGTGACGCACATAAACAAACTGCAGTAGACATAAACATGCTCTGAGACATATGGAGATGCAGCGATCACAACCATGTTGCTTTTTAAAGGTGCTTTTTGAAGTCCATTTTTGGTGGCACTGATCAGAACAACTCAAATAATAGATTGAGTAGACTTGAAACAGGAGTGCACCAATGTAGCAATGGCTAGCTGGAACTCTTTGTGAGAGTGGATGTCTAGAATCTATGTACATTATTGCTTTGTTTTTTAGTGTTTTAATGAACTAATAGGCCAGTTAACTACGTATTATCTGAGAGAACTACTGCTAGAATCCAACACCAATAGTGTCATATGTAGTTCATTTCTATTGCGGCATTCATGTGGTCTTTGGAAAATAACTTTTTTTATGAGTTTTAAAATGCCCATAAATTATTTGGAATATTTGTGCTTAAAATTGTTATTGTTTGGCCTTTTTACCTGTATTTGATAAGACAGTAGACCGACAGGAAACTGGGTGAGAGAAAGGGGAGTAACATCGGGGAAATGACCCGAGCAGGAAACAAATTTGGGTCTTCTGAGTAACTCTGACTTTATCCATGACCTCCTTTACACTGTTGATGAGACGGGAGTGTTATGGAAGTATTCTGGACAAGTTAAAGAAGCTATTGATTGCCTTTCGTCTGGTATTCAACCCATAACAGTCAGATAAGTAAGCTATGGCTATTAAACCAAAGGTAAATATGATTTTTAAGAGTAATCTGTAAATAGCATCATCAATATACACACAGCAAAGTATAAAAAAAAACATCTGAAGCTTCATAAATTAAACATACGATTCACCAGACTATCTACTGTGTGTTCCATCAATGTTTCTGTGGATATTTTGTGAGCATTAGCATTTGTAGCATGCAACATATACGTTTGAAATAGGTTTAGTGTTTGTTTTAAAAACATGTAGAGATCTATAACATTAGGAAGTTATTATTATATTCACAAAATGTATGCAAAAAGGCAGTATGCATTCCCAGTGCCTACAAAATTGATCATTTGTAGAAGGATCTTGTTTATTCTTAAAGTAACAGTAAACTATACAAAGCAATAAGAGTGAACAATTCAAAGCAATAAAGTAAAGTAATTCTTAGCTATAGACAAAGCTAAGTGTGCAGTGTAACAACAACAAAGCAAATGAAATAGTTGGACTGCAAATCCAATAGAAGCAACACTTTTAATGGACACAATGTAACAGCTTGACATTTAAGGTTAAAGTAATTTCATCCCATAATTCATGTGTAATCAGCGATGGCAGTACTTGATGCAGAAGTTCCCCATGGCAGAGCATTTTCATTTACCGAAATCAAGCTACTTAACAACTTCCAACACAGAGAACACCCTCCACAGACTTCACTGTGTTCAGAGCATATAAAGTGGTGCTTATATATTAGCTTCACGATGTGGGAGTTTAATAATTACTTGCTAAAAAGAACAAATGTCTGCCAAATGGAGACGCGAGCCAGTGATCTGTGACTAAACTTGAGGCTGAACCATTGACAACTAATTGGTGCCTGGCTCGCACAACGCTTGTCTGAGCCTTTACACCCAAATGATTCCACTGTAGTGCTAACAGTTTTCAGGAGGGAACAGTGCCCATAGCCACTCGTGCTAGCCTTGGGCGGCAACATTGGAGCTGCAGAGTTGCCTCCATATTCATTGTCAGATGTCCAAGGGTTTTTCACTGTGTGGCACAAAATGAACAGAAGGACATTTGTTTCCAGAAAGGACTGTTTACACTAAGGATTAAGTGGATTTCTTGAAGGTTGTGTGGAAGCTTTTGAATAAATTTATGTGGAATGACAATAGCTTAGCATCCAGACGCACAATGAATAAGGAATTTTAAGTTTTACTGTTTCTTGACTGTTGCTTAAAGCCAGTGTAAAGATAACCTGACTCTGCCAGACAGAGGTTCTGCTCCACAGAACATAGCCTGCCCCACAGAACCATCTGGGAGGGCTCCTGTTGAAAGTGTTTGCAAAAGAACAGCTACTTTAAATGAATACCTGGAGGTGATTGGATTTATCAACCATAGTTTTATCCAATCAGAGCAGTGCCATGTACATCTTCAAACCTACAACACTAAAAAAGTACATTATGGCAAAATCACAACTCAAACCTATGCTCAAATATTGTTTAGAAGTAACAGTCCAATGTAAAGTTTGCAGCAGAATTTGTTTCCTTTAGTCCTTTATCACAAAAAATAAATAAAAAAGTACATTATGGCAAAATGCAAACCCATTCTGAACCAAACTGTAATCTGTAATAAAAATATCATCTCCATATTTCAGAAATGCAGAAAAGGAAATGCACATTCATCAGTCCAGACAGGAAGTGACACAGTCTGTACAATTCAGTGTAGACTGACCAGTGTAGACTGAAGGTTGGTCTAACCAGCCTGAATGCTATTTTCTATATTTTTATTTATTGTTTTTTCTTGGAAATGAATGCTCTCTGACGTATTGTGTCAGACTCTTACTGAAACATAAGTGGGTGAGTGTTTATTCTTGCTGCCTGGGATGTGTACTTACGGCTGGATCTTATTGTTTGAATTGATTTTAAGCCTCTCAGATGACCCTGGCCTAACTCACTAGCTCTGGTTATATTTTCCGTCCCATCAGGCAGCTCGACAAATACAACAGTGAGATGACAGTGTGATGCTGTGTTTCGTTTGTCCTCTCGCTGTGAGCTCGACTGTAAAAAGTCTGCTTCATCCTTTCTGCTGCTCCATCACTACACTTCCTATACCGCTGCCTTCACCGACATATTTTTAGATTTGATTTGGGCTCATTAATTGGCTGCAGATTATTCACACCGGCAGAGTTTGTAAAATAAATAAATCTTTACATTTTATATTAAGACTCCCTGGTCAACATATGAATAAGTGCATATGTTTTCTTAAACTCAACTTGCAAATCAGAAAAGCTGTCTAAATCTGGCATGGAGCTGCATGTTATTATTATTAGTTCAGATATGTCTGGTTGTGCAGTTTGTTCTTGAGTCTCGTCGGTGTGTTCAGCTGCTGTTTCTCCTTCAGCCGGAGCAGCACCTCTGTCGAGTCCTGTGAGACACATCAGGCCAGTCTCACCCGACAGATGGTCAAGGTCGAGCACTGAACCACCGGACACTGCTGCACATCAAACTGTGGCCAAAATACTCCCTGTTCTCCCAATGTCACTTCCAATAGTTTCTCGATTCTGTCCTTTTGACATGCATTCTGTTCACATGGAATAAAACGTAAAGGTTTTACTCTGTTGCAAATCTTACTTAAACCAAACTCATCAAATAATGTTAACATGTGAATCAATTTGTACTGAAAGTGGGATTTATTAATTGTGCTGCAGGCATCAACACAAAAAGCATTATTAATTACGACTATTAGCAAACAAAACCTTTTTCACACCTGAGAAGGAAAAATACTACTCCAGTGAGCCCCAAAGGAAAGTAAATAAATACATTCACAGTAAATAAATACACACACAGGTAGATAAATCTATCAGTCAGCCAAGGTTTAGTCTAGAATAAAGAGATATTGTATACACACCTCACGGCTTTTTCTTTTTGTAAGCTTTATTGTCATTGTACTGTCATTAAAGTGCAGTGAAACTAAAACTATGAACACAACACACATAATAAAAATATCAAATACTCAATTTAAAAATAGTCACATTGAATGTTAATATTATATTTTGTATTGCATGTAAAAAGCAAGAAAAGCTATTTATGTATTATCACCATTCAGTGAGTCCTTTATTCCATTTGTCCTGCTCTCAAAACTCCTGTATTGCCTCCTAGAGGGCAGGAGGCAGAACAGTTCATGCCCAGAGTGGGTATTGTCCTTAATTATGTTCCAGGCCTTGTTGAGACACTGGTTTGCAATGTATTCCAGAGTGGGCAAGGAGCAGACAATCATTTTCCCAGTAGTTTGTATAACTCTTTGCAGAGCCTTCCTGTTGGCAGAACAACAGCCAGAATGTTTGAGTCTGAGTCATTTTGAAATAGTATCCAGGAGTGAGGAATTCAAACTCCTAAAAGTGGGTGGTCAGAACAGGTTAGTCATTGTTGAGCCCTTTTACAAATAACTCTGTTGCTGTAATTTTCCTACAGTTGGGTTTGCTGGCACCAATCCCCAAACCAGGCTATAAATCAAACTAAAGCAACACACTAACATAACCTGAGTATTTTCTACTAACATTTTAGTTGATTGTAAATGTGTCTAATTGTTCGGTCTTTAGTCTAAAAACCTGATTCCAAAAAGTTGGGACACTGTACACATTGTGAATAAAAACAGAATGCAATAATGTGGTTATGTAGTTTAAAATTTCAATATTTTATTCAGAATACAACATAGATGACATATCAAATGTTGAAAGTTAGACGTTTTAAAATGAAATTGGTTCATTTTGGATTTCACAAGAGCTACACATTCATACACAAACACTTTCTCAGTTTAAACATTTGATATGTCATCTATTTCCCAAAAAGTTGGGACATGTAGCAATAAGAGGCCGAGAAAGTTAAATGTACATATAAGGAAGAGCTGGAGGACCAATTTGCAACAATAGGTCAATTGGCAACATGCTTGGGTATAAAAAGAAGTGTCTTGTGGCAGTGGCAGTGTCTTTCAGAAGTCAAGATGGGCATTCCCCCAATGCTGCACCAAAAAATAGTGGCGCAATATTAGAAAAGTCTTTCTCAGAGAAAAATTGCAAAGAGTTTGACGTTATCATCATCTACAGTGTATAATATCATCCAAAGATTCAGAGAATCTGGAACAATCCCAGTGCGTAAGGGTGAAGGCTGGAAAACCAGACTGAATGCCTGTGATCTTCGGGCCCTTAGACGACACTGCATCACAAACAGGAATGCTACTGTAATGGAAGTCACAACATGGGCTCAGGAATACTTCCAGAAAACATTGTTGTTGAACAAAAACCACCGGGCCATTCACCGTTTCCAACTAAAACTCTATAGGTCAAAAAAGAAGCCATATCTAAACATGATCCAGATGCACAGGTTTTTCTCTGGAGCCAAGTCTCATTTAAAATGGACTGTGGCAAAGTGGAAAACTGTTCTGTGGTCAGACCAATCAAAATTTGAAGTTCTTTTTGGAAAACTGGGACGCCATGTCATCCGGACTAAAGAGGACAAGGACAACCCAAGTTTTCATCAGAGCTCAGTTCAGAAGCCTGCTAGTGGGGGTTGCATGAGTGCATGTGGCATGTTCTAGAACAACATCTCCACATCCAGACATCGTCTCTTTCAGGGAAGACCTTGCATTTTCCAACCATTTTCCACCAGACCACATACTGCATCAATTACAACATCATGGCTGCAGAAGAAGGATCCGGTTCAGAAATGGCCAGATCTTTTACCAATAGAAAACATTTGGCGCATCATAAAGAGAAGATGCAACAAAGAAAACCTAAGACAGCTGAGCAACTAGAAGCCTGTATTAGATAGTCCCCAGACATTTGCAGACTGTTATAAAAAGAAGAGGGGATGCCACACAGTGGTATAAATAAATAAATAAATAAAATATTGAAATTTCAAACTTCCACATTATTGCATTCTGTTTTTATTCACAATTTGTACAATCCTTTTTTTGGAATTGCGTTTGTAGTAGGCTGATAAACAGGGGCATATACACCCTAGCAACTGCCTAAACATCTATTAACCAAGGGCTGATGATTAACAACTCCTGGGTACAGCTTACCTTATTGAATCCAAAAGAAGACGTGAGGGAGAAAACATTTTTTTTTCATTCTGCCAAATTCTTTGATTTAGTAAAAAAATGTCCACACAAACCAACTCAGTATAAGAGTTTTAATAAAACAAAAGAATTTGGGTTACACAGCACGAGGGACACAGAGTTTCTCAGAGTCTGGAACAAAGATTGGTGTGTGCTTGTCCTTCTTATAGAGTTATGTAGCTGAAGTGGTGGTTAGATAACAGGCATGTGAAACAATTCTTTTTAAAAAGGGAGTGAACCTAGTCTTAACCTTGGTACAAGCTACAGTGAGGTACGATAGTGGGAGTAGAAGACTGAAAGGAAGAGATCACTGTGCAGCTGCCTTTTCTGTTTCTCTGTCACTTCAATTTTTATTAAATACACTATGGCACTGTGGAATAAGATCTGCTACATTGATTTTATACTTTTAGCAAAAAACAACTTTTGCTTATGACTGTATAATAAGCATTTATATTTACCATTTTTAAAATCATGATACATTTCACCATTGTTAGCAACTGAATAATTTATCTCAATGTTGTTCGATATTAATCCTAGGAAATAAATGATATAATGTCGTATATTTTACAGCTGGCAGTAAAATGTAAATGAAAGTGAATAAATATTTGTACAAGCTTCTTTTTGCTTACTGTTAAAATTCCACAAATCTCTACTATATGCTATTACATTAAAAGCAGAGCAAAAAGTTTGAATAATTACAAACAACAAAGCCTAAAACTTCATTCTCTGGGTCATAGGTGTTTATCCAGAACACACGCTGCTAAAGATTACAGCAGATGGTAGAATTTGGGAAAAGCCAAGAGGGGAAACAACATCTTAGACATGCTTATTCAGCTCAGTACACTCACAAAAAACATTTCCATTCAAGAGGTAGCAACATTATTCATGAGGATCCCAGTGTAGCATTTGTGAAACAGCGGTGCTCACAACTCAGCGGGACAGCAGACAGGGATAATCCTGACCGTTTAAAGTTTAAACAGTGACATTAATGGAGGCAGAATGGAGTTAACCTGTTGCTCTGGCTGTGTGTGCATCCATTTTGGTCCAGGCCCTTAGGAAGGAGTGGGCTTTGGGAGAGCAGTGAGGACAGCCACATCAGGGCAGCGCGGCACGGACAGCTGGCTCGCTCACATGATGCATTGGCCTTGGCATCCTAATTGGCCCCAGTGCCTCAGCCGTGGGGCCTGGTGTTGCTGTTGGTGTGCATCCATGTGTGTTCGTGCTCGCTGTGCTCTTTGTCCTGGCGTCGTGTACCAAAAAGCCCTCCTGTATCTACCTTCACCTGCTCAGTTCATCTGTTTGTGCGACGGACACATCTGCATTTTTCCTCTTTTTCGATGGTGCGAGTTTGTTAGTGCTCAGGGCTGAGTGCAAGAGTGTGTGTCCTGTCTTTTTGAATGTACACCACATGCAGCGCTCGGGGCAGGGATGTACTTCCACTGACCTTTCACTGCTGCGGTGGAACTTGCTCTGAGGATTTACCCACACAGGAACCGCTTTTACGATTTACTTTGCCACTGTGGTGAAACTCCACTGGGCAATCTGCTCCTGTGTCAGTGGCCTGGCTACTTTTGTCATTTGAACTAGTTTTGCTGTCTATTTTATTCATCATCATCATCTTTTTGGTCATTTCTCAAAAGCTTAATAACAGAAGAAGTGCTTTTTTTCCACTCAGTATCACTCTTTCTGCAATGCAATCTCCCACTGACTTTTGACTAAGTAATTGTCTTAAAATTTAAAGAAACCATTAGAATAGGAATGCAGCAATTCTCAATATAATAGTGAACGGTGGAAGTTGTGTGGTTCACTATTATATTGAGAATTTCTTCCACAGAGAAGGCTTGGTCACCTCTGGTTTTAAGTCTTGTTTTAGGAACCACAAGTTGGGGCTGACCCTCGGACCTCAGTGACATTGCAGCTGTGTAAATTTGGATGAGGTCCGAAATATACAGCGAGTTCAGTCCACCAGGCCCAGGTACTGCTACAAGACTAGTCATAACAGTTGTTTATTATTTATTTTATGCTGTTAGTATACTTTGCATAGATCTTTTCTTGTACACTAATGAACATGTCAGTGTTGCTGATGCATCTGATGTTGTTTTTATTGTACTCCATTTCAAGTACAGCCTACTCATTCATTAAAGGAAACAGTTTGTTAGTCTTTCTTGTGTGTATTGCATTAAGCTTAAAGAGTACTGTTGCGGTTCTCTCTTGCCCGTCAAGGCTAATATTAATCAAGTGAAGCAGTCTAAACAGAAATGACACAAGACATTACATTATCCAGGACAGTGTAATAATGGAGTTAATTACTGCTGTCAGCCTCTATGTGATACAGAAGTTAAAGGCCGGTCACTTTAAGCGGTCGTGGTGTTGTCGGCCTGGTGGGGTGAGACAAAGGTTGTTGTAGATGAAAAGGTCAGAAGTCCAGCAGTGACAACGCTGTGTGTGCAACACTGCTGAGGAGGCCATTCAAGCTGGATGTGCTGCATGTGGAGAGACACCTCATGCAATATCTCTGTCTCTTCAGAAGAAATTACAGAACAGTTTGCTCTTCCAACCAGTCAAGTCCCATGTTTGTCCAATAATCTGTAATGTGTAGTGAACATGTGTTATAAAAGGTCTTAGTCCGGTGAATAACTTTAGACATTTTGACCCAGTTAAGCTGACTTTTAACCTTTGTAATGTAAAATGTCACCACATTTATATTTCACCCTATGACACACACATTAAGACTAATATACACAATGTAAGTTTAACTCAAGGTTTGCCTGTTGTCAGCAATCACTCGACAATCCACCAACAGGCCACTTGTGGAATTGAAATGACACAATTCTAACAAAAATGCTAATAGACAGTTTTTGTAAACATGAGTTTAACATTGAGCTGATTGGACATGAGTTAGCCTTACCTAATTCTGCATAAACTAAGTGATTTTGGCTACTGGCTGAGTGCATGTGTGTGCTGTCAGTGAGTGGGAACAGATGAGGGTGACTAAATATTTGCAAAAGGAATTAGGCTACAAACTACAAGTCACTAGATGAACAGGAATATTTCATGGTGGACATGTAGAGAATAAGATTATTAAACAGATCTGCCACAAGATAAGTATAGACTTGGCGAAAGGCACATACACTACATTACAGTAAAAAAAAAAAAACACTTTTTGGGATTTTTGCTGCATCTACAAATGGTAAACAACACAGCAGCCAACATATTTTTAAACACCACAAGTTCATCAGTGAGATTTATGTGAGACATTTACTCACAGAAATTAATGTCAAACACTGCTGAGTCTGCCGAGCATGTATCTATTAGGTGATGTCGCTTGTCAAAGGGTCTAAGGTTGAGTAATGCAACGTAGAAACATCAATAAAAAAGATATCACATATTATTTGGTGCCCTTCTGAACATTACTCAAAAGCACTTTGAGTTACCCAGTGTAGGAATTGTGCTATATAAATAAAATTGCCTTGCCTACTCCACCAATATCTGAAGGTCTAAAAAAAAAAAACATGTTCACAGACTGCAGGAGAAACACCAATTTTAGTAAGTGAGAACAAGCGCATTAGTTTGTTTGTAAGGTAGCAGTGAAGCAGGTCCCACACAATGGAAAGGTTAGCTGTTTGATCACAGCTCCTCCTGCTAACACTGTGAAATGTCCTTGGGCTAAAAAAGAAAGTAAAAATAAATAAATAACACTGCAGTATCTCACCTCCAAAAAGCAAATTAAACCAAGCAACAGGTTCCCATTTAACACGGCTAAACATGGTAGTGTGACAATAAATTGCATGTAAGAAGTTAACTTTGCAATTAAGCTGCTTAACAATGATGAATTGTTTTTTTGTTGGAGAAGGAGCTTTTGTGATTCTAGCACACTGATCTTGCATCCCATGGTTGGTTGTTATTCTTAAAGCAAAACAATAATGAGTCAATTCAGCCACAAATGTTTGAAGAAACCACAAAAAAGTCATCCCGGCCTACATTTCATCCAACACAAGATACCTTACACCAACCTCTTTTGCTCTACCACACTGTACTGTTTTAGGTTTTCATGTTCCTTCACCTTGAGTCCTATACACAGCAATATCTCACATCTCCTTCTTGTCCAATCTCAGAACCCCACAGTGATGCCATGGGCTAAAATAGCAATTTTAACATGGCTGACTGGAAAAATAGACTGCAAATGGCAGAGAATTGCAAGTATATAGCGGACCAATTACCCCTGTGGTGATGGTGAAGTGCGCTGTAGCTATAGGCTGGAGCTGCTGTGGGTGTAATTGATGTTGCTCGGTGGCTGCCATAGAGGTTGCAGGCATGTAGACCACCGAGACATTTCCTCTAATAGTCCCAGCCAGAGGTCAGGGTACACGCTCCAGACTAAAGCACTTACAATCTGACCACGTCGTGTTGTCTCTGCTGCCGGATCACACTGTATCAAAGACAGGCACTGCACAGTTTGCACCTGACTCTCTTGACCTAGAAACACCAAAGATTTTATTCCATTTGAGTTTAAAGCAACTTTATTTTGTCTGCTCTAAGCTAAATTTATCTGTTTGATGAATGTGAACATTTGAGAGAAAGATGTTTGATTTCACAGTATTTATTTGAAAAAGCTTTACATAAAGACACCCTCAAACACTTCTCGAGCTGAGTAATTAGTAAAGATGAATTATGCTTGTTTATGTCTTTACACAAACTGCGGAAATGATGAATTGGATTTAACATCTGTGCCTATATGACCAGAGAGTAGTTATTTAATCAGACATAATTTGTTGTGATTGCTATATTTAAGTTCAAATAGGTAATCATATAGAAAAGTATACTCCATATCCAACAAACCACTGGTGTAAAACATTTTTTTTATTTTTTATAACACACATTTATGCAAAATATGCTGAATGCCTTTTTCTGTTTCTTAAAATGAAATTGGAAAGGGTGGTTTGATACCTTCAGGTTGATGAAGAGATCCTGCTTCAAGTGGAGGAGTTCAAATATCTTGGGGTCTTGTTCACGAGTGAGAGAAGGATGGAGCAGGAGGTTGACATGCCAGCTTCAGCAGTAATGCTGTAATGGTCTGTCGTGGTGAAGAAGGAGCTGAGCTGTAAAACAAAGCTCTCAATTTTCCAGCCGATCTATGTTCCTACTCTCACCTATTGGTCATGAGCGGGTCATGACTGTAAAGGACAAGATCCCGAAATGAGCTTCCTCCACAGGGTGGCTGGGCGTTGCCTTAGAGATAGTGTGAGGAGCTCAGTGTAGAGCCGCTGCTCCTCCATATCAAGAGGAGTCAGCTTTGTCTCCATGTTCTGAATTATTAATAATAAAGAGTCCTGTTGCATAGTGTGCATTTGACAAAAAGTGGAAGTGACAGGAAGTAGACTTTTTACCCTCTGACTCTTGCTCAAGTGTTACCAAAGAATAATAACTAAACTGAAGACAAATTTAAGCAGTTGTGTGATATCGGACTGACAGGTGAGAGGTTAGGACGACCCATTCTCAATGTGTGGCTTTGGTTCATTCAGGACATGCCCCTGTAGTGTCCCACAGCTCAAAAACATATCTATATATGCTGTTTTTTCTATACATGTTACCATTATTATAACCAAACCACTGTAATTAGATTAGTACTCTAATCTGTAATGTGGCTTAGCATCACCAAGGCTGATGACTCAGAAATAAATGTCAAATAACTATCTGCTGCTGAAATATTGCTTGAGACGTTACCTGCACATTTAATATGTTTCTCATCAAAAATAACTCATCACAATTTGGGTGGAATTGTCACGTGAGCTGTATAAAGTATGGGAGAGTGTTGCATAAAGCATAACGATACACTCCCTTTTTTATAGGCACATGAATCATCCAAATACAAGAGCATGATGGACTGTGCTTATGTGGAACCTAATGAGCCTCAGATGATAGATATTACGTTCATTAAGAGCAAGTGCACTCCAACAGCCCGGCTTTTGGAAAATGATTGATTTTACTCAGAAAATGACCACCTCAGGGTTCTATAATTAACAAGCTTCATAGTGTTCCTCGGAGAACATTTCACAGTTATTGGTTGAGTACTAGACCAATGCAGTCTTAGATGGAATATGACTGCTAGAGCAATGTTAAAGGACAAGTGCATTTACTGTAAGGCCACAGTCGAAGAATATGAAGGACACGTCAGTCTATTACAGGGATTGAAACATTGATATTCTGAAAAAATAAAATAATTTTTTGTACTATTTTGAAACATTGCACATTTGTGAGTGTATAATCTACAGTGCTGCTTTATGTGGTAGCTAATGGGTTTTAACAAACAATAACTGCCACTTAACGGCTATTATAGCCAATTCCTGATGCTAACATCTTCACAACATCCAACAACCTCAACACAGTACTCTCAGCTGGACATAAACCTCCGATGTAACGTTCCTGTCATCGGGTTGAGGACTTATCACCAGAGTTTACATAAGTGACACTTAATGGCTCAAACAGAGGGAGCAGAACTAGGCCAGTACACTGGACCCTAGCAGAGTTGTATTTGTACAAAATACACTAAAATGACCCTACTGTTTCAGAAGACATTATTTCCTCTAAACTTGCCACTTGGATGGTCTCCACTTGTAAACTAATGACCGTAAATATTTTGCCGCTGTTGTAACTACACAGAGTCTGTAGAGGCATCTGCGCCCTCTACTGGCTAACAGTTACGCAGTGCCACCATTAAACAAAATTAGATATGTCTACTAATAATAATGTGAATGTGAATTATGATATTATCCTGAAGACCAACATATAAAGATGTAATTTCTTTTGCTGATCAAATAATTTATGTATTGTCTGAAAAAATTGTTTTAATTGTCACATTTTGGGCCTACAGAGTTTTGTGAATGAATATCTACAGAATGTTTTTTTTTTTACAAGTAAAGGTTTTGGAAAAACTAAAACATAATGAGTTGGAATAAATTGTAGCATGTTTTTTTCAATACCTTAAGTAGTAATTTTCACCTCAGTCTCCAACCCTGGGTAACCAAGGCAACAAGTTGCAGCATGTGGACTCCACTTGTGCTTAGATAATGTTAGTATTCTGGGAGAAAGAAATCTCATAAGCCTTTTCTATTTAACTTTTTCCACCACTGTGAGTAAAATAATTTTACTCTAAGTCCCTTTCTTCCCGGAATTGCTTTATTTGGCTTTAAATGCTTTATACAACCTGCCCAATCTCAGGTAATTGCAAACTCTGAGGTTAGTATTTAACCTGCAAGGTACAATTAAATCAGCTTGTTGGCATACATTTATAGGAAGAATAAGACCAGCAAGCATTTCATGAATTAATCATGTCTTGTAAGTACAGATCCACACTCTTGAACTTTCTATTGTGAGTGTGATGGTTAGGGGCCAACTGAAGAGACAGTAGGTCTGACAACTCAACATAAAGGTGTGACTGGATCTATTATCTTTCTAATTCACTTCCATTTTTGAACACCTATTTTTTGACAGCCATTTTGGAGCAAATTTAAACTTGGCTCGATTTAAATGGTTTGAAAAAAAGGGTCAAAAGTAAGCAGAAACTGGACAGCATTGTATTAATTCTTTTTATCATAGTCCCCTGTTCTTATTGAGTCTCCATAGTATTATTGTAAAGCAGCATTTTTAACTGGCACAAAACATATCAGGACGACAACACGGACTGTTGGACGATTTTTTATTTATATTTGTAAATTAGTGTTATCTATTTGCAAATACAGTGAATCAGACATTTCATTTTTAGATAAAGACAAGTATATCTAATAAATGCAGGGACTAAAATGTATGTCAATGTGAAATGTTGGTGAAGTACTGGCAATAGATTTACATCATGTTTAACGAGTCGGATAAAATTACAGGATGGCATCGGTCTGACGCTGAACCCAGGCACATAATTATGGTAAACTTTAGACGGTTTGGTATACAAGTATTTTGTGCGGGCAAATTCCCCAAAATGTACTTAAAATAAAGCAAAAGCAAATTGCTTGTAGTTGTTGGGAGTGAAGCGTTGAGTTGGCACGGAGCACAAGAAGATATTGTTTTTGCAGTTTTAAGTGAAACTCTGATGTGACCAAATGACCAGTGTGAACAATAAGTGAACAAAAGTTAGTTCAGAGCCTTGCCTTTCTTTCAATAAAAGTTTAATTTAACTTTTACTCTGCTAAAGGAGCAAATATCACAGTTCATTTTTGGAATAAACATATTTACTGCATCTCATATTTTCTTGATATTGTACAATGCTAGCAATAAATGAGAAGACATCTGCACTTAGTAGAAAATATTCATTGTCTGACAAGTATAGCTTAGAAATTATGCACCTAATAAAGCTAATGGAATGGCAAATGGAATAAGCATATTCATCAGCATGGCAGGGTGCAATACAGGGTTTTAATTGCACTTTTCTCTGCATTGTGAGACTTCCACTTCCTTGTTAATTAAGAATTGCATAATGCCGTTGTAAAATTAAATTGCACAAGTGTGAATCTCCAACTCAATATGATGTACAGCGCATGGTGGAAGAACCTTTTTCACCCATCAAACAAATCAAACCACTGGCAGTGACACTGTGCTACCTGTGGCAGAGTGAGTCAGACACTGAGTAACATTTATTTTACTGTGTTTGTCCTTCAGAAGATGTTATGTGTGGAGACGTTCACATCAGCCTTGGACTTCAGCAGGAATGGTTAAACCCCATTTATAAATGCTGTTTCTCATCAATATGTTCACTTAAAAGGACGGAGGAGTGCATGTTTACATCTTAGAAATTGCATTAATATGTTAAAAATAAGGTGTCAAGGAGTTTATTCATTTTAAAGTATATCCTACCTTTGAATACTATGAGACTGTTGCATTGCTCAATGAAGTAAATTATGTGAACTTTCAGGAGTTGGCTCATTTGTTCATTTGCTTTATGTGAGCTCAATCAAGCTAATTACGCTTCATTCTCTGCTTTTCCCTCCTTCCACTTCTCAGTACAAAATTAATCTGAAGTTACCAAGTACTAAGGTCTTATATGACTAATTTCCCAAGCAATATTTTAGACTAGGATGATGATTATTTGTGTCCTGTCATATTTTGACTAGTCTACCAACTTTCTCATAGCGTTACCTTGAATTTCTGTCCTTCCTGAAATTTCTTCTTTCAAACAGTGGCCACACTGCCATCTGTTTAATAGTGTTTATTTGGAGGGTCTGTGCCAAGGAGAGTATGCCTCAATTACTGTGCGTGTCGTATTCAGCCTGCCTCTTTCAAGCCCTGGTGCATTCAGAACCAGTGTACTGTTCCTCATTAACATTTTACTGTGCCGAGTGACCCTGCCATTCATTTACACACAATTGCTTCCTGACAATGTGTTTTTCCCTCCTCTCAAAGGAGAGCGGCCCATTCTCTGCAGAATGTTAATGCCTTGTAAATCCAGGAGTGAGGCTAAAGTCGAGTGGGAGCGAACTCTTCTCACTGCTTTTGGTGAGCGTTATTAAAAAATTCAATTAAGGTTCTAAACCATAGGAGGAAAAAAAAGGCTGTCATGATTGGTGTGCTTTTTCTCTGAACACAAAGTCGTTTTCTCTGTGCTGAATGGAAGACATTTGCCAGGTTTGTACTTGGCAGAAGATCTGGGCGACACAAAAAGACGATCGATTCTCAGTCGTCTGCAAGGTGAATTTAGAATCAATGTCTGTCTGGAGCGACCGCAACAATAGAAAAAAGGTGCACGCATCAATACAGACGTCTGCTCGTAATTCCTCTGGATCTTGTCATTCTCAGATATTTGGGGGGCTCTCTTAATGTGCAAAATCATTTTTATTGAAATCAATGGCTGCAAGCGCAGATAAATAATACCTGCAGGATACATGCTGCTAGCTGGCTGTTAAGGATAAAAGTTTGCTTGTGCTGACACACACTTCTTGAGCTCCTGTATGCCGCGGACACAAGCACATTTCCAGCTCCTAAAGCCCATTGATCAGACCACTGTTACTACTGCCTTGAGGACGCTTGCTTGTGCCAAAGAAAAGGAACAAAACATTTTTAAACTACTTTATGCAGCCTCATTTTTGCTCGGCACTATCACAGGACTATCAAGCCTTCAGGTTTTTAAAGATCGAATATTAACATAATAAAAGAGCATCAAAAGCTTCTCAACAACTGTTTATTGGACTGAAAACAAACTTTAACCTGTTATAGGAATAAGTCTAACCAATAATGTTACAGCGGCATATGTATGTATGAGGCTTAGACCTTGCCTTACCGTCAGAGCGGAAATGCTTATCTAAGATTGAAAAATACATTTCTTTAATGCAATCCAGTGGCTGAGATCTCAATCACATTTAACGCACGCTGCCCTCTGTGGAGCTTTACTTTATTGCCTGATAAAGGGCTTTCAGATAAACTGCACATTTTAGAGTGGCCTTTTAATGTGACAACTCCAAGACACAGCTTTGCCATAGCTGGGTTTTTTTTTTTTTTTTTTTTTTTAAATCAGCCTCTGCATATATTTCATCACAAGTATTTGAAGTAAAGTACTCACTAACAGAAAATAGATTTGGTCAAAACTGGAAAGTAGTAAGTCAATAGACGATAGCTAGTAATTTAGGTTGAGGACTGGATTTCTCCTACATAGACCTTTCTGAGATCATATTAAATAGCTCAAGTCTACAAACATAAACACATAAACACACTAAGGCTGTGAGGGGCTGATGCTGCCTGTTGTTGACCATGCTTGATTTGTAGCCTATGACACATTTAGAATCTCTCATCACACAGATGGAAATGTAATAATCATGTAAAATTGCTATGTGTGATCTTGGTGCTTGAGACCCTTTCATTTATATTGTTTTTTTCGCTCTGTGTGGTCTAACTGTAAAAATACCAAGTGTCAGTTAACAGGCACACACTCTATAATCTGTTATATTGCACATATACTGACCATCTATGACCATTATGAAAACTGACAGGACAAGTGAGTAACACTGAAGATGATGTGTTTAAGCAAAAAACACAAAGCTTTGAATGACTTTGACAAGGGCCACATTTCGATCAAAGCACATCCAAAACTAAAGCTTTGATTGGATGTAGCCTGCAGTTGTCAATATTCTTACTCTGCATAGGCTTAGTATTGTCCAGAAGTCTTGCAAACTGATTTTTTTTCATATAGAAGAACCTGGGATCAACCTGCAGCGTGGACTAACTAAAGGTCATAATGTTGTTCATGTAGCACAGGTGCGGTCATAGAAAAGCAAATAGAAGAGCATCTGCCACAAACCTTGGAGAAGCAGCGATCAGACATTGTGACCTGCTTTTCCAACAATAAATAATATATTCAGAACAGCAGTGAATCTTTCATCTTTATAAACACCTAGAGAGCAGGCCGCTCTAAACCAGCCATTTCTTCCAAAATGGTTATTTTGGTGTTAGATTTACAGAAGTATGTTTTAGAGCAACAGTTATGTTTACGGTACATTTAGATGAATTATCTTTCAAGCACTGTGTGACATTTAAGAGAAAAAAAAAGTAAATTAAACTGCAAAAAAACAACATGGGTTGTGTTAATACTCCCTCTACAGCAGTAGATATGCCCAATATTCTGCAGTGATCAGCTGATTCCACAACATGCTCCAAACGGTAACAACCTTTCCTAAAGTCACTGGTTTTAGAACAAACTGTAAAGAGTGGATCTAAAACTGAGGAGGTGCAGCTCTGACTGTTGTGTTGAATATACAGTGTTTGTTGTACATATTGTTATATCTACAGTTCAAACTTTAATCTGCAAAAGAAATGGGTTTTTATTGAGCTTAAGGGAGTTCACTGTGTTGGCCCAGCCCTCCACCAGAGTCCCATGTTCGAATGTGGCATTTGGGGAAAAATATCCCTGCTTTACAGCCTCTCTGTGTTGTCACAATGTTGTTTAGAGGAGACTATCCAAGTGGCAAGTTTGCATAGTTAGAGTCCTTTTATAGTATATATTGTACAACCACAACTCAAATACAACAGTGTATTTGGCCTATTTCTGCCCCCTCATGTCACTCACTTAATGTCTCTGCGTCCCAGTGACTGCAATTATATATCATTTATATTGGAGGTTTCTGTCCAGCTGAGGATACAGTATCCATAAGATAGGCATGATTCTACCGATCTTATGTCTGAGAACCATTAAATGATTACAAGAATTTTCTTTGGGGGGCTAAAAGTTAAGTGGTGCTACTGGCTGAATATTACCCACGCCTGGTTATACTTACTTAAAAACTTACACATTACACACTATTTCATTATTTCAGTTTTATCTTTAAACCAAAACAACCTACATTGTGTCTAGACATTCACAGTTAAAATAAAAAAGTTTTAATTCACGGGATTTTGATACATTTATCTCTTACATAAACCAAAGGTAATTCAGTTTTGTTGTGGTCTATTGCTTAGGAGTTGCCTGCTTCGACCACAACCCTCTTCCTACCTTCTGTCCATTTAGAATAAGCTAATAAATTATCAAATATGATTGAACAAAAGAATATGCATTGTATTTTTGTGAACACTGTCTTGGGTTTTATTTAATGTGGTATATGAGTTACATAGATAACCTTCTGTGTCTTTCATAGTGTGACCCAGAGCATGCTGGCAGAATCACCATGAGACTTGGAGAAATTACAGTAATACTTCTTGAAAAACTTTTTTATAAGAGCATAAAATTCCTTCACAAAGATTATTGAGGTGTGGGATGTTTATAGCTCCGCCGAAGGCCACAGACAGCCCGTTGCCAAGCTGCTCTGCCATATATTGTGTCCTGTGCATGTGCAGCAGCTGACCGCCAGGCATCCCGCGACACTTGTATTAGATTAAGTCCAAACAAGGACCAGCGCGGCCCCGCTTATGCCGCCATACTACATGAAGGATAGCATCTCTGTCTTTATTCGTTAACTCTTCTGCCATAGGCCAGCCACCTCACGCCTCCTCTGCTTCCTAAACACAATCTGCCTCCAGGGGGATAGTGTCGGGCTGCCTGTTGCTGGGTAACCGGAGAGGATTGTGGGTCAGTGAAATTATCAGCTGAATACTAACAACAACTCCTCTGTCTTCACTAGAAACTTAACTTAGAGATACTTAAAGGCACTATGCAGGATATATATTTACTTAATGTGTGTTTCCTGCAGGTTAGCATATGGGAAATCAGTTTATGTGATGATATAACCTTATTGTGGTGCTCTAGTGTTGCACACCGGTGTCATAATCATACTCTCTTGATATGCCACACCTGTGAGGTGGATGATTTATCTCGACATAGGAGAAGTGCTCACAGACACAGATTTAGACAGATTTGTGAACAATATTTGAGAGAAATATGCTTTTTGTGTACATAGAAAAAGTCTTAGATCTTTAAGTTCAGCTCATAAAAAATGGGGGCAAAAACAAAACTATCATTCAAAATCACCATTAAGTATTATCAGCGTTCAACAGAAAAGAAACATAATGTTAAATCTGACTTGTATGCCTTGTTTAATGCTAAAATATAACATAGCTAACCAATAATTGAATAGATTTGTGAATAGTAAGAAAATTATTCCGTACTTATCCAGATGAAATCACATGAATGCAACTAAAAGCCATTACATAGAACAGAGACATTTGTTTTTGTTCTTGAGGTGGCAAGAACAAGAACAAAGTTAGTTCAGACCAGGACATTCCATACTGAACGAGAAACTCAAACGCAGAACTCCTCGCTTTTCTGCATTAACCACGCCCACTTCGGATTTCTAACCAATCACATAACAGTTCTCAGACACCCACAAGAAAAACGTTCTGCCCAGACAATGCTTCAAGAACAAGCTGCAAGAACTCCTAAACCAGGGCTGTCAGAACAAAATTACGTCATTTGGTTCTTGCAGTTCAAGAATGAGAACAGATTTCTTGTTCTTGTGGAGGATGTAATGGCATTAAACATAAACACAGACCACCTGAGGACCACATTAATGAGGCATATAACTCATGCAATTCCTGAAATAATTAATTGACACAACTTGAATCAAGTTTCCATGGAAACAAAAGCTCAACTTTTCCTTCTTTGAAGTAGTGCCACTTAAATGTGTGTCCTTATCTGGACAATAGCACAAATCCTTCCAAATAGAAGTCATCTGTGAATAATGGGCTGCAACAATTCATCGCCAAAATTACTGAAATGACATAAAGTGTGTAATTTAAGTGTTGAGATGAATGGTTTTAACAAACAACATCTGACAGTGAGACAAAGGCTTTAAAAAAATATGCATTAGATTTGAATATTTGCAGAGATAGTGCCCTGTTATTGGGTTTATAAACAGCAACACAACAGCTGTGAACCAGTTCTCCATCAGCTCTTCCAGCTGAGATGTGAAGCAACACTGGCAGTGCTCCATCTCAGAGCCTTTCAACACATGCCGCCTTTTTCCAAATACAAGATGAATGACTTCAAAAAAACACTGGGTAAAAAGAAGTCAAGAGAGCAAGAATACACTTTAATAGCAGTTGTGTCTGTAGGCGCTAATTATCAACAATGTGTTCCTTGTGGATGAGCCAGTCGCAGCTGAATCGTTAACGACTATTACTGAAGGAAAACAAGTTTGAATGTATTTACTTCTACAAAATAATAAAAGAAAGAAAATTACAAAATAGATCTTAGTAACTTTGTAACATTTACTGAACTATGTAAATGAGCGTAGATAGCTTTCTCATCAGTTAACCTTAATATTTCTCTTCAGCAATCTTTACTGTAAAATATTATTGACAAATATTAAATGAGGTTTTGTATTTAACAGGAAACGGTAATGAAAAATGGTGTTTTCAGCTTTCCTGAACAGCTTACTTGTTGGTGCAGTCAATTCTAATGTGAACATGTATTTAAAGCAGGGGTGCCAAGGGGGGGCCCAGGGGCCCACCAGTGGTTGTTATGTTTTGCAACTGAAATTGCCTGATTGATTTTATACTGGATGACCATCCTTAACCATTGGTAAAGGCTTATTGCATTAAAGAGGAGTCATTGGGTTCATACAGTAAATCCCAGAAACAGCCTGGTGCCCTCACTCACGGTGCTCACATTAACTTCAAAGATTAAAAGGGTCATACAAAAATAAGACAATTCAGGTAGGGTTGTGCATGTGGGCACATTTGCACACTTTATAAGTCCACAACTAGTCTGATTTGAAGGGCTGGGTGAAACGTCTGGGGGGCCCCATGACCCGGCCACAGATAAGTGTATATAATTATAAGTGTAAGTGGATGGATGGACAGTTGAATAAAATGCACATTGGTAAAAATGTCTCAATGACACTCTTTGCATTTGTCTATGAAAAGCACATTTTACCACTTCCTGTTCATATTCCTGAGGTTGCCCAGACTGAACAAACTGAGGGAAGGAATTTTCAGGTAATGCAGCTCTAAAATACTACAGAAATGTCCATTTATATGGCTATGTTTTCATGCAACATATGATGATGCTGATCCACACTGGACTGGCTGCTCCTGAATGTCTAGGGCCTTTAACAGAAACCAAGACATACAATCATACATCTGCAGCTCAGGTTGGCTTGGGTTTTATTGATTACTTTTTGTAATCATTTCTACGTTTTAATTTCCAATAAACCTGTGTGAAATCTGAGAGCCCTGAGGTCTGTGGTCAGTTGCAGTGTGCAGCCTGCAGACCTGGTGCTTATTTCACCTTTTCATCCTGTATCTTATTGTTTATTTTTGTCTGTATAGATCCAATTATAATTCTCAGGAACATTTTGTTCTGTTTTTAGAGAGGAAAGTCACGGTTAGGACTGACTGTAAAGAAAAAACAGTGCTAATCGGGTCACAAGAGACAAGCTCAACAGAAACCTTAGCTATTTATTACAGTATTTTGCAGAACTAATTTTCTAAATCTTGTATTATGGCTACCATAAATTTTCATCTTAACCATACTAACTTTTGCTGTCTTTTATGGAGTATCTGTACCGCAGAGGAATACACTGCTGACTTAATTGGAAAGTTCTAAAACTTTTCAAAATGATGACTCATCTTGTGTTAGATGTTATACCTGTGTCTGGTTGTCTTCTCTGATTCATTCTGCTGTGAGAAATCAATGCAGCACTGACAACCAGTTAATTACTATACCTGCACCAAACTTTCATTTGCTCTACTTAGCTCAGTATGTTCACCACAATAACATGCAAACAGCTTGATGCCGGAGCCAGAGGAAGGTGAATCATGTACTTATCTATTTTAACATTCTTATCAGGGGCTTTTAATAAGTGATCCAACTCAGGAGCAGGTTCAGCAGAGCGCAAATGGCCTCAAACACGTGACAGCAGCAATTTGAATGGAAATGGCCCGGGCTCGGCAGCATGCCACTGCACCCAACGTATGTGTATAAGAGGGCATTGTGCAATTTACTCCCCTAGATACACTTGTGTCTAATGGTGATTCATCTGAACCCATTTGGGTCAACCATTTAGGCGCGTCTACCTCACTGAATGAGCATGCTAACAATGCACTTCTGTTTCTTCTGGCACTGCAATTCAAGCTGATGCTTCACATAACATTACACTGACTATTCGGGCACTGCTATATATATATATATACAGTATGTACACTCTGGTGCAAGATGTGGTGTACAAGATGGATGAAACTTTATCATTCAGCATCAGAGAAGCACGGCAATGTGTCTGGTAAAATGTAATTACTGTCGTTTACACATTGTATATGCAGATTAAATTCCTGAACAAAGCCCCAATCTTTTAGCCTTTGGTTGGAATACACTTAGTTTTTGTGCCTGTATGAATCAGTTAGTCACATGAATAAATATATTTTTACAATGGACTGTTTCTACTTCACGTTTCTTTAACCAGTGGTGGACAGTAACGAAGTAAATGTAATTCGTTACTGTACTTCAGTAGTTTTTTCCAGTATCTGTACTTTACTAAGTATTTCCATTCGGGGATACTTTTTACTTTAACTTCACTACATTTCAACGTCAAATATCTTACTTTTTACTCAAGTACATTTTGCAAAATTAGTCGTTCCTTGTGTTTCCGTTAAATATTTTTGTAGAAGAAGACCTCAAAGACGCATCTCAGTGGGAGTGTCAGGACCGGCTCGAAGCCTCATTCTCTACACACGAGCTGATAAACATGAAAATGACAAATAAAAAATACACCTGTGATGAAGCTTTGGTATTAGTAATGTCTGACTCTGATTCTGAGGGAGAACATCTACCTTTAGAGTCTTTTCAGCCGAGTGAAAGTGAGAATGAACGAGAGTGAGTGCGTCTGTGACTTGGACAGCGGCGCCGCTGCTCGTGCCTTTCTCAGCGTCTCTCATAAAGCACACACTGTTTTCCCACATTTTACCAAACATCAGTGAAAGAAACGGGAGGAAACTAAAGCCGGGAAGCCGTGTGCGCGTAGCACCTGCTGCTTTACCTTTAGCACCTGCAGCTTTACCTTTAGCACCTGCTGCTTTACCTTTAGCACAGGTGGCGTGTACTGCCGTGGCCGCGGGAGTGACAGGGATTTTGGGAATAATGCGGCTTCTATTGACAGCAGTTTGGGACAAAAACGTGTTGGTCATCCTGACACTTTACCCAGTAGAGGAGGGAGAGGCAGGGGTAAACATAGTCAGCGAGAATACGCTAATCAAAGCAGCGATCGTAATAAAAGTGATGGCTGTGTGCTGTGCTTTATGAGAAGTCCCACACTCTAAAAAACTACTAACTATGCCACATGGATGGATAAGAAAAGATAAAGCAACTGCAACCACACACATACAGTACATGTGTATATTTCTCAGAACTATTTGCTTACGTTTTACTAGTTATGGTATATTAGAAGTTGTAGTTATTCTTTATTTCAGAAAAAGAAAAAAAAACTATTCTAATATGTTCATTAGTGTGTATGTACTGAAAAAAACATAACCGCCAATATATAATGTCATGGTATGCAAATTATATGCAAATTAGATGCTTAAAATTTATTTACTTAAATACTTTGGGTCATACCTGACATTTTTCTAGTTTAGAGTAGGAGTCTATCTCGTATCATTTTCAAACCACAGCCTTTTGAAATTTGGATCTCAAAAATCTGTATTTTTTAAATAATTCCTGGCGCCTAAAGGGGGCAAGAGACTGACAAAAATTATAAGGGCATTATAGCCTAGTACTTGGATACTTAAGTACATTTGAAGGCAAATACTTTTGTACTTTTACTCAAGTGAAAGTTAAAAGGGAGTACTTTTACTTTTACTGAAGTAATATTTTACCTAGTGTATCTGTACTTTAACTCAAGTACTTGGTTTGTGTACTTCGTCCACCACTGTCTTTAACAAAATAATATTTAAGGGATTTGTAATGGTTATGGTTATGATTATAGTGTATTTGTCACATATAACAATAATAACAGGCCTATTTATTGTTGTTATTGTTATTTTCAATAATAATAATAATAATAACAATATGTTGATATATTGATAATGGTGATGGTGGTACAATTGTGTGAAATAATGTGAAGGTGACTAACCTTATTTAATTCTTCTGTTTATGTTAATGTAAAGTATATTATGTGTGGTTTTGTTTTCTTCTGGACATGCTGTTGTTCTATGGTAAGAGGGTTAGGCATAATAAGTTTAAACTTCAGCCTGGGCCCTTTCGGTCTTTGTCTTTTTCCTTGATTTAATTAAAGGATTGTATTATTATTTGAATAAAGTAGTAGTTGCAGACAAAGCATCCTGGATTTTAAATTACAAGCCACAACTGATTTATTTGTCAACATGATTATTGGTTTCAGAGAGACCAAGAATATGTTTTATTTTATTCTATTTAATTTCTTGATTTGGTCTTTCCCTTAAAGCCTCTCTGTGGAGCACTCAGGACTCTTGGTGGATATTGTGGTCTTTCTGCAGCACTAATGTCAGATGGATTTGTGCTTCTTCTAGCACTAAAATATAAGTAGATGACTTCTTTACAATCATATTAGTGTGTTGTTACAAAGGTTATTGCATTGGGTGCTTCACAGGTGAGAAATATATTGTGGTTTAAACTGGTTTGTGCAGAAACCGAGATTAATGAAGCAAACTGAGCACTTTTATTGGGACCAGACCACAATCCACCAGGACTCCATCTCACTAATTACATTATGAGCGTGTACACAGACATGCACGTGAATTCCTGAGCAGCAGACAAGGTTTGTGTATGTGAACACATGTGAGATAATATTAGTGCAAGTCAATGAGTTACTCAGCAGTGAGTAAAAGGCTGGCAGCTATTGCGTAGGAGGCTGCTCTAAGTGCATTTGGTATGTACAGTATGTACAGACAGGGTGTGGGCATGCTGTGTGATTAGAGTGTGTTTGTATAGTTGATGGGGTTGAGGAGGGGGCACTGCTTGCTGAAGCTGAAAGAGGAGAGATGACATGCTGTCAGTCTGAGTTGACGGTCAGCGCTCAAAGCTTTAGTGCCTCCTGACACTTTCTATTCAAACCGCGGAGACTGCAGAGAGCCTCCGGCATGCCGAAGGATCTCGCCTTTTAATTGAGCTTTTACCCAAGATTCATTTCACTCTGCACCTAGGGCCGTGCAAAACCATGAGTGACAAAACTGGGCCTCATATTGTCAAAGCTTAGAGGCTGTTCAAACCTAGCCCGACATCAAAAAGTTCACCTTAAGAGACATTATCCTAGTTTCACAGGCAATGAAAGCACACTAATCTGAACCGGGAGCATATGAAAGTCATTTTATAATCAGAAGACTCCTATTTTAAAGTTGTAAGATGTATTAGCCAATTAGCCAATATAGCTTTATGGTCAGCGTTAGATCCCTCGAGTCAGAGACTCTTGGACAAATAAAAGGATGGAGTGACCTTGTGCAGTAGCTCATCTAAACCTGAAAAAAAATGTCTCTTTGTAATTTTATCATTCATTTAATAGCACTTGGCAACAAAGAAAAATAATCAACACCACAAGCGCCAGAAATGACACCTTTCTATCTTTATGATTGTTATTAGTGAGCTATTAGAGATGCAGGAACATGCAAACTCAAGCTGTTTTTTGAGCTTTTAAAAACATAATGGTTCAAATAAAACATGAGTTTCCACCTTTCTCTGAGCCTGAAAAGTCTATACATTTCCCATTTTACAATAGTGTTTTGTCTTTTGTGTTTCCAATAACCTAATTCCATTTATTCCCTTCATTAACATTCCACAAAGTTGATGCCACACTATGGTCCATTTCAGGAGAGTAATCGCATGGAAATCCCTGTCGACCGAGCTGGGTCGGCGATACGTGGTGTTGCCCTCACGTTCTTATGTAACTTCACTTCAAAAGACGAACGGGATCTGTATGTGACTTAATCTCTAAAGCCTGCTCTACCGGCGGAGATGAGAAATCGCACAGAAGCCTGGCAGACTTCATTAGCAGCAGCGGGAATATATGGCACTCACCTGCTGTGACAGATCTCTTCCATCCAATGTGTCTTATTATTCTCTTCCTGTGCTGGCCCAGTCCATCATAGAAACTGCACTGAATTAACCTGCTGCGGTGACTTTTCTATGGCAAATACAATGTTTTCTATCAAACCTATCTAAACCTGTCTTGTGACTAGTGTGGGACTCATATTTAATGACTTTCTACAACTTTGCCACAAGAGACTTTATTGAACTTTTGGCTAGTTCTTAACTTTAGTTTCCCCAACATACACACATAAAAACATGGGCTTACATTAATAAGTTATAAATGTATGAGCACAAGTGGGTGTGGCATAAAAAGCTTGTATGCTACACATTAAAGTTATGCCCCTTCCAAGAATAGTTGAATGAAAGTCGATGAAGATTTTTTGATTCTCTAAATGTTATGCTGTAAGTTTTCCTGTCTTTTTTGTCTTGAAGAAAACAGTTAACACAAAGGAAGCCGTTGTTTTCAAAAGGACAGCAAATAAGCAATTTTGTGTAAATGCAATCTTTAGACACTAATTGTTCATTTATGTCACCAAACAAAACACACACTCGCTATTTGTTACTTGATATGTAATTGTGTCTTTAACTGAATTTCAGTACAAGTACAAGCATTAAGCCAATTGGTAAAAGTTAGCATTGTCAACCTGTCCAAGTTTTAAATTAATGTTTAGAAAACTAATAATTGTGTTTGCCCAGAACAGTTTAACCCACTGACAAATAACCAGCATTGTAGCTTGCCTTTGACGTTACTAAGAGTGCAAATGTGTTCAATTTGTCTTATTAGAATTCCTCTTTATATGTTAAGTGTTAAAGCTGACAAGAGTTTCCTTATGCAATCCAAGCCTTTTCTAATTCAGCCTCTTGCTAAGGGCTGAATAATGCAGATCAATTATTCATCTCCGTACCTCCAAGAACATAAGGTAGATGTTTACAATAGGGGTGTATAGATAGAGCTTCAGATACTGTATTTAATAATAGAAACAGGTTATAGGTATTTTGGAAGAGATCATTTACATCACACCATCTAACGCTCAAAAGGTTGCTAGTGTTTTGAGTCTCTACATCTTTATCCAGACTGCAGGCCATATAGTCCAGTCCCTACGGTGTTAACTTTGAAGTCACCTGAAGAGTAGACATGAGGTTACATGTACGATCGACAGATGGGAAGTATAAGATATGTATGTGGCGAAGCAGAGAGCTCACAGATGAAATGAAGTCCCTGTCACTCTCTGTGTTCTGGCAGACGTTAACATTTGTCGAGCAGTCATTTTTAGACTCGGTCAAATAAATAAATAGCTGGCAGTGATGGACACATTGGGTGTACGGACAGGAGCTATTCCCTGATGACAGACAGCTCAATACTCATCTCAGTGTGTGTTCTAACTCTCTGCCTGTTAATAAGCAAAGCATCCCAGAGGCACAGCTGCTTCCTCTCTGCGCCTTGTTAACAAGGTCTGCCCTATCAATAGCAAGTTTAATGGAGCGCCAACATTCAAAATGCACTGCGGAGGGCTTTGAATGAGGGCTATATCATTTACAAGAACACACAGTGAACGTACTGAGTCTGTGGGTGGAATACAGGTTTCGGTGTTAGTCATACACAACTGTATACAGCAGGGGTCTGGGGGCACACTGGTAAAGGTGCAAATGTAAAACCCAACAATAAAACACTGTGAAAGATATCTGTAGGATGTGAGAACATGGTGATTTGTAACAGCCACAATTGAAATTATTTTATTTTATAAGAGTGTAGGTATAATATAAAAAAAGACCTGACTTTTGAATTTTTAAAGATTTTAATGTGGAATTTTTTTTATCCTTTCAATTGAGGGTACCAAACCCTATAATGTGTATTTTTTGCTTCTGAAGGAAAATAAAAATCTGCAGGATATCACAGGAAGCTACTGTTCTGTTCTAGTTTTTTATGTCACAGTAGGATTTAATTAAAAGGAGTTACACCAAGTTTTGACAAGTCTGGTACAGTCTGGGAGAGACATTTTGATCTTGCACTTAAAAAATACAACACACATCTAATGTCTTTGGTTGCATTGTCTTCAATATGTGTCTTCTTATGTGTTTTTGTGATGTGTTCTACTACTGTACATGCTCAGGTAATAAACAACCTGCCTCATCAAATATTAACTGAAGAATCTCATCTGCAACAGAAATGTTATTACGGTTTTCTGATGGAATTAAATGACAAATACCAATGGGTTATTTGAGTTTTCTCAAAAGAACACAATGTAATTTGAAAAGATCCTGTCAAACTAATGCAACAAGTAAACAGTTATTAATAAGGAAAAGGTTTGTTTTGTTAAATAAAACAAGTACAGAAGCGTTTAAAAGTGTGAGCCAAAGCAGTGTTTTTGAAGCTTTCAGGCAGAATGTGTTGGAAATAAAGTATGTGTGAATCCTTAATGTGGAGCCAGACAGCATCCTCTCATTACAACACTGTAAACCTTTATCAGAGATCAAGAGACTGAAGCCACACACACAGATTGCATCATAGAAACTGCAGAACAGGATTTTGGAGGAAAATGTGAGATGAAAAATGATTACACGGATTAAAGTGTCAAACTGTACTTGTAACAAAAATGTGCACAAGAAAGAAAGTTTTGTTATCTTGAGAAAATATGAGAAAATGGTTTCCAGTACAAGTTTGCTTTATGATTGGGAAATGTAGATTTTGCCTGTCCAAATGTTAATGTAACCTGTTTACATGCTTTCAACAACAGTTATATCTGTATCAGATGTGGGTATAACCAGAAACATCATTTTAAAAACATGGTTTATGTCCAACTAAAAGTAAGGATTCTCTACCCTGCAATCAACAAACTGACTGCAGGGTTTAGCGCCACCTTTTGTACCTTACCACACTGTTGCAAACAAAAGTGGTTATCAAAGTTACACAATAACATAGGTATACTTGTTTGGAATACTCTGTAGCCCTTTTCAACAAACAACCCATACTGACCCGACCCATGCCCTAAAGCTCTAGACCGGTCAAACGGCTCACTATTTGTACGGTGTAGAGGCCAATGCCTTGTATTTTATTTATGTAATACTTTGTAAATACATGGCTGATCCACCTCAGTTCACACAGGCACTAGCAGGAACATGCAATAGGAAAAAAAAATCAGAGCGCTTTTACTTAAATATTGCTATATTTCATATGAAACAGAGTGCTTCCTGAAACGTGTGTCAAAAGGCAGACGTTGAGAGCTGGCTAATTACAACATTGTAATTCATACAAAGTTCCACATTTTCCAGAAAAGGTGTCAGTCTTTAATATTTTATTTTCCTGTGAAATGAAACTTTGGGCTTTTCATGCTGAAGACTTTTTTTTTGAAGAGTGAATATATTTCATTTGATGAGTCATGAGGAAAAGCTGTAAATGGTTGCTTCTGGCAGGCTGCGGTGCCAAGACAATCCAGAATATAGAAGGGCTTTACCACAGAAAGTGTAACAGAATTATTATTTTGGTTCATTTAGACAAAAACTTTCCACATCTCAGCTGTAGCGTTTATAATAACAAAACTAAAAGACACACCGCTATTGTGTTAAAGGTTACACTTCTAAATAAAACCTTTACATTTATTCAATAGAAATAATACAGGCATGGTTGCTGTGTAATGACCTTTCTGAATATTATAATTTTCTCTCTGAATTGTGTAGAGAACTCTCTAGCAAGTCTTAAATGCTGCATTTTATTTGTTGGAAAGGAATATAATATGTACTTTGCAGATAAATACTGTATATCCAAGCATCATTTGTTACACATTGTTCTCATCCATGTCTATTTATAAATCATTTTCTGAATGCAATATATTCCTGAGCCTCCAATCCTCACACGACACATGACTCTTACCTGATCTGTGCTGCTTTTGACAAATCACAACCCCAAGTGGTAAAGCAGCAGATCACCTTTATACTAATAATAACGATGTATATTGTATAATTATAATGTACAGTATTTTCTATTACTTCAGAAAACTACAATAGATAATCATCTAATATTCCTAAGTGTAATTATTAACATCTACACAATTTTCCCTGCAGCCAGTGGTATGTGCACCGCTGGTGGACAAAACTCTCTAAAATGTTTGACATGGTAGCTTTGGGATTAAAATATATTTATAACTTTAGATCATTATGTTACATTATTGGAATTTACCTTAGCTCAGCTGTTTGGTCTGTTTAATACTATTAATAAAGTGAGTGTCCATTAAAACAAATAGATACTAATCATTTTTTAAAGGCCAACGATTATACTACTGTTGTAATATAAAAGAGAAGTCAGTACTTCAAGAACCACGTACCATAACCACATACAACTGTATGAAGTTGTGCTCAGTGAAAAGTTAGATGACTGCTGCCAAAGTGATGAAAAGGACAGAATATAGACACTCGAAACGGGAGCAAAGGGAGCCATATTACCCAAAATACATAAACTATCATAAACATAGTCACAGCTTGAATGATAGATTTTGCGTTTAATGCCAAGAGAATTAAGACACATGTCAATAACTGGATGTTTTTAGATAAACATGAAACGGAATAAGCTAGAAACTTGATTGTGGCTCTCATAATTCATATTGAACATGGCAGCTGGTCTCAAGGATCTGGCTGTATGTCTGTTTTCTGCTGTCACAACAGTTTGAAATTTTGTCTTTTGCACCTAAGCTTTGTTATTAAATTCAGTCCAAACCTTCACCGTTCTTCTTTGGTAACTAAAGATGAACTAACTAAAGATGAACTTCGCTGTGTCTGTTATTGAACTGATTTACTGTCCTCGAGTTGCAGCCTATCCTTGAGAAGCTGCCCATTTCTGCAGAACTCGTGCCAGTGGACATTAGTCTCAGCCTTGTCTCTCTGTTTGGGGGATTTATACCATTGATAATTCATTCACCGGCACAGATCTGGAATAGAATCTTTTTTGTTTTCCTTAGACCCATTTCCACACACCAAAATGACGCAGGGACATCCAGTCTTCTCCATGCGCTGCGCAGATGGAAGATTTGAATATACTTGTGTCCAACGTACAGGATGATTTACTGGACAAAATGCCTAAATAAATCACCAATTCTTTGCTTATCAGTATTTGCAAATTAAATTTTAATATCCTCTGCTTCTCACAATTTCCTACATCCTCGAACAGACGTGCAGTGCCAAGCAAATGCCCGGGACTTGGATGGAAATCTTTCCCATCACCACCTCTGAGGGAGAAGATTATGAAGATTAGATTTGCCTTAAATAGATTTTTTTTATGGCAGCCAGAAACAATGCTATCAGGGAGTCACTCTATATGCAATTCAGCGTGCCCAATGACTGACAAAAAGCACCGGCCGCTCATTGTGCATGAGGCATGGCTTTGTGTGCAGGTGATTGAATCTTGCAGAGGAAGTAATGGCGAATGTTATGACCACTGACGTAAGGGGATGGAGACTAATACAGTTTCCTGCCTTCCTCGGCAAACCGCAAGTCGACCCAATCTGTCTCCAGGCCGTAAAGCTGTTCCGCCTGCAATGAACTGCTGAAGGGGGTGGATGTGTTGGTATACGTTTGACAGTGTGTGTGAACATGACTGTAATGTTCACATAAACATGGAAGCACATGTCTTTATGTAAATGTGACTGTGGCAGTTTTTATTCGTTCAGCAGAAGGCTCATGATCACAGCCACATGTGAAAACCTTCCTGACTGCTGTTAATTACACATTATGTCTAATTATACTGTATGCAGGCATTTATTTTTCTTACATATACAGCTAAATGAAATGTCCTCAAAAACCTTCAAAGCCAGGAATGAAGTGTATTTGTACTGTAGTTAAATTAACTTGAGTCGAGACTTTCTTTTGATTGTAATGTCCATTTTTGGGATTTGGGAAACATTAAATCAATCTTAAGTTAGCATTAAGTTCTACATTGCCTGAAAAAATTCTCATACATCATGTTGTATGTAGTGTGTGAGCTGACATTTTATTTACAACAAGTGGAGAGTTCTGAATTAATGGCAAGCATAATTATATTTTTCTTAAAGTATAAGTACATTATAAATTCACATACATTATATTCACGTACATTATAGATTCACAAGAGCAGCTAGAGATGCCTCAAGTAGGAGAATAAAAGGAGGAGGGTTTGCTGTGTATGTGAGCAACCAATGCTATAAAGGGCATGCTGGCAGTGGGACTGATGCTGCTTTCAAGTGGTGTTGTGTTTATCGTATATACGAGTTTCCAAAATGGAAGAGCACGTGAACATCCCACAAAGTTGTTGGATCAAGTTGGGTACATCAAAATTCTAGAAGCAAAACACGCACTGCTCGAGTTCTGGCGTCAGGACTAATTCTCAGCGAGTTTGTAGTTAATGGACTGCTAAAATTTACTTTTATGTTATTTGCGTTGAGTCAAACAGTTAGCTTTGTTAGCATGGTTTCTACCCTTGCTAACATATGATTTAAATAAAAAACAGTTGCCAAAATAAACTGTTTAATAATTATCCTCTCTTCAACTTCATTAAGGCAATGATAACAACTTAAAACATATATTTGGTCCATAAACAGAAGCCACAAACAGATAAAGTGAACTCTAATAGGACATTTCCGGGTTTCCACCGTCCGACCAGTGACGTATACAAATTCCGCTCTCGGAGAAATCTACCATTTGAAATTTCCGACATGCACTTGAAAGCAGCATGTATCTCAGATGTTGTCGTGATTACAGCTTACCGTATATTTAACCAAGAGCTGTACCAGACATACGTGTGACATCATCAAAAAACAGTTTCCAGTATGTTGATGTCCCTTTTTCATCAGATCAGTGCATACTAAATATCTTGGACCACCCTCTGAATTTGGCTTTTGAAAATGTAGCAGGACAGAACGTCACAAGAACTCCTTCTTCCTGACTGCAAAAAAATCAATCAATCTGGAAGATGCAGGCTGAATCAATTAACTTGCTTTTAATTGATTTGATGAGATAAAATGAAGTCAATCTAAAATGTACTTCCTTAATTAAAAGTTAAATTGACTCCTTATGATAATGTTAATCAGTTGAGTTTGGTTGGAAAAATGTTGGGACAATAAAGTAGATAAACCATCTAACAAGTCAGAAGTTAAAAGTGTGCTCTTACTAAGCACACTGGGCAATGGGACAAAAGCAGACTACAATCTATTTTTAATGGAAGACAGACCCTCAACCTCTAAAAATCCTAAATTCAGATATAATAACATTTACATTTATTCATTTAGCTGACACTTTTATCCTAAAGCAACTTACATTAAGTTTCTATTCACCAGTGTTACAGCTGGAGGCAAGGAGGGTCAAGTGTCTTGCCCAAGGACACAACGACAGTATAAACTGTGGGAAAGGCGGGAATCGAACCACCAACCTTCCGGTTGAGGAACAACCGCCCTACCACACCAAGTGTGTGTGTGCTGTCAGTGAGTGGGTAGTGATTACACACAACTTCAAAGCTATGCAAAAAATATTGGTAAACAACACAGAGTTAAACATAGGACGAGAAATTGAACTTGTCTTATTCAGCGTCTCTAACTTGCACACATATAAATTATAGGGAAATACTGCAGCTTTTGTGACTCCTTTGGTTGTTCCCATTAAAATAAAACTCTCTTGTGTGGTGATGCCAGAGGCTGCATGTGCAACAGCAATAAACAGAGAAGGAGAATTTAGTCATTTTCCAACATTTCAAACTTCATACAGTTCAGTCAGTCTAAAATTAAATGAACCACATGAGATGTAACTTTTACCTGAACAACTTGTTTAATTGAATGTTTAGTAAAATAGTAAAAAGTTCGTATGGATATGACAAGTGTCTCTTCTGTCTCTTCTTAACAGTGAGCAGAAGTTCACTCAGTGGCCAACAGTTTTATTAATAACAAGGGATCTTTAAAAGTTTCTGTTTAAACTTGAAGTGAACCTCAGTCTGTGTTGTTCTTGTCAGCATCAGGATCACTGCTGCAACATAACAGTGTGCCTCTCGGTCAGGACTTCAGAGAAGAAATGAAATCTCAAGAGGTTTCCTGGTTACAGGCAGGTTAAGTAAATAAATAATGCCTGACTGTGTCCAGCTTTGTTTCTTATAAAAAATATTACAATCAGTCTACAAGTTGTTATAGGAAACAAAGAATATTACTGATGACACAAATGTGTTACCCTTTACTAAATGTTTCAATTAGTTAAGGTATTAGTAAACCATAAGTATAACGTTGATCAAAGTTTATTTGTGTTTTGAATTAACTCTAACTTGCCATAATTAGGCCATTGCACCTTCAATGAGTTTTTATTGTTTAGTGTTCTCTTCTAGTATCCATCTTTGTTTGCGCAATCAGACATTAAAAAAGAAAATACAAGCTCAAACTTATCAAATACTTTATATATAACTAATAAATATGGGTATGTGGTTTCTGCCCATTTTGGTGGCATCTGGTGGCAGAGCAGATTGGAATTCCACACCTCACACTCCTTTTTAAAGCATGTGAACAGCTATGGCAGCCCTGCATTTTTTTTATAAAATGCCAACAAAATGAAATTAGTTCATTAATGCTCTTTACAGTTTTTCTATGCAAGAATGTGTGTAAGTGTGTTTCTCCCCCAGCCGTGCTCATTTTGTCCAACCTTGACAGCTGTCACAAAAATGGCTTCTTTCTCTGGGTTCTAGCAGGCTTTTTTTTTCCACGACAAAGAATGTTATCTAGGATTACACAAGTAAAAACATGGTAATGTATATGTATATGTTTTTCTGCTGCTTATCTATAATTTTGTATTTTATATTGTATAAATAAGTTACTTAAAAGTATCCACATAGTAACTTTCACTTACACCAAAGCAGGAGATATGACTTAATGGCTCCGCCCCCGAGCCTAAACAAACCAATCCCGTAGCAGCTGAACATTAAAATTTACTGACCATAGTTAGCCTGCTGACAGCTTTGTTTATGGTCATCATGAGCTGTAATAGCCACACAGCCCCATGCTGATAGCTGGTCTAATAACCGTTATTCATATGTAGCAGGCAGCAGGCTGGAAAGAGAGGGGGAGGGGGGTTACTACATCCCTCCGGAGCCCGACCAGAATGACTGGCACAACACCTATTTTCAATTTGGTTTATTCGGCTGTGTTTGTGTCGAGCGGAGGCCCAGACAGCTAGACGAGAGGCAATGCAATGTAATGACCCCCACCTGCATCACCTCTGCATGGCTCAGAAAGAGCAGTTGATGTTAATGACAGCTGCGCTATAATAACCGCACCACCTCACACTCCTCTGACGCAGCTGAAGCTGGCCGGTCAGAGAGCCACCTGTGTCACAAAGCCACACGTTTTCATTACTGTCAGGTACGGCAACTATTTCGGTCTCCACAAAAAGGGCTATTTTTATTGGTTTACCAGCTAGGCATTTTGGTGACACTTTCAATCTGCAAGCACAATGAAAAATAACTGGTGACTGCTGAGTGACTATTTAACATCGACCTTTATGCAATGTTCATTTCCCTGTTATTACTTCTGCCAAAGAAGGCAATGTAATCACCTGTCTCTGCGGGTTTGTTTAGTCTGTCTTTTATGGGGATTATGCAACAATGATCGCACCAATTCTCCTGAAACCTCGTGGAAGGTAAGGCAAGGAGAAAAGCTTTCCATTAGTGCATGGGAAGATTTCTTCCTCCTTAAAATGAATCTGTGAGCAACAAAACAATTCATGCATCCACCGTCTTTCAATTATGTGGGATTGGGTCAGGAGGCAGCAGACTAAAGAAGAAAGTCACAAGAAAATTCTTCTAATCATTTTATGATAAGTATAAAGTATTATGTATAAAATTATACAAATGTATCTAAAACAAAAATTGATACATTGATACATAACATTGAACACTTTATTTTTGTGAATGTTGAATTCATGGACAATTCATGTTTATTTTTAGTACTCTGGATTTAATATCCCTGATAATTTTACTAAATACATTTAAATTATTTAAATATATTTATGACATATATTCATATTTAAATTATGGAATGTTGTCATGTAGTGTGTGTAAAGGATATTATGAGCAGGTTTATTACAGTAAGCTTTACAACTTTTCCCTTCACAGCCATTTCCAGTCAGAACTGCACCAAAGATTAACGTGCACATAAAGCTAAAAAATGGAGGAGCTCGACTTTAAATGTTTGCTGTCTCGGATCCCCAAAACTCTGTTGCCATGTAAAACCACTGCCAACATGACACAAAGGTTTGTCCTTTTTTGCACAAACCAAGTTAAAATTATTTAAGGGTTTTAATTGCACGATACAAAGTTCATTAAATTGTAGTTAAACCCTCTACCATACACATATCAAGTGACACCATGGTCTTTCGCCAACTATATTAAAGAAATGGATAAACAAATAAAACTCAACAATCCTGCTTCTGTTGTCAGTTTATGTTTCAACTGCTGCATGTAGCTGCTATGGTTAGTAAAATAGGACAAATCACAGTGTGTGGCATACATGGACTATGCACACCTGCCATTCACAAAATATTCTTATTCATTCTCTATTATTGAAACCACACCTTGCTCATGAGAACTTATAGTAAGTTCTTCAGAAATGTTCATGTTAGGAAATCAAATTAGAATATGACCAGGGCACTGCCTAGACCCCCAAACCCTGTCCACTGTTCCTATGGTCAGCCCTCGAGGCATTAGATGATGGATGGTTTAAATGGATGAGATTATGTCCCTGCAGGGAAGAAGGTTGTTAAATATCACCAATAAAGACGTTTTCAATAGGTGTTCTTTCCTTGAGAGACTCATAAAGAGTGAAAAACTGAACTTACAATACAAGTATAGTCAAGAAAGTTGAAAATCTGAACAACGGCGTACATCCCTGCAGTCGATTAGATAATTTGAGAAAAGCCCAAAAGCCTATGATTAGCCTAAATCCAGAGAGTTCATTACTTCAAAGTAGAAGCTCATTAGTTTAGATTTGCCTTTCAAGTTCACTTTCTCTCTAGATCCGGACCTTAACTGTTAATTACTGTTCAATTAATTAAGGAGCGCTACCTCAGAGGCAGGTGCTGATACCACGAGCACTGACTACAGCCTATTTCCATAATGCCCAATATCATCACCTCAAGGAAACATAATCGTGAGCGTAGCCTAGTGTCAAACTGATAGGGCGCAATTTCAGCAAGTTTGCATACACTGTTTCCGCTGTTTGATGTAATTCTTGATTAAACATCACAGTTATTCATTTCAAGGCAGACCCTGAGTGGATAGTTAATTACACAAGCTCCGTTTCAAAAAGACTTACATTCTTCCACGATTAATCAAGATAGTTATTAACGAGGACATAGTCAGGAACGCAGGCCAACCTTTATCATGTAATCCAAGAAATGACCTGGGATTTGATCCAGGGGGAGGACAACTGCCCGGGTCAAACACACACAGATGAAACCTACAGTGGCTCAGGAGGCTCAATAAAATACAACAGCAACAACACAAAATATGGACAAATTCATTTTTAATGGGAAAGTTGTACTTGTAATTATTGAGTTTCAAAAGACATGTTTCTTCTATCAAACTTGCCGGGTTTTATAGTCTACTTGAAAACAAACGTCGTCTGTAAAATGCTGCTGCTTTTGTACGGGGTTCCTTTAAGTAACTGTTGCCTCAGTCGCATTAGTGTAGTTCCTATAGTTCAATAATATGGGGACTAAAAGAAAAAATAAAATAAAATACTATAAAAAAACTATACATATTTTCTGCTGCCATTGACTCAATGTTTGCAAGACTACATTTAACATTTAGATTAAGTGGGGGAACTCTGGTATTGCAATAGTATTTTTCTGTAATTAATAATCTACCTTCTAATATGTTCTCAGTCATCCAGGTCATCCTGACAAAAAGGATTTAAGCAAAGGCATCCGGACATAGCTTTCAAGGTGTAGACGTTTCATCTCTTGTCCATGTCGTAACAACAATAGAGACCAGAACAGCCTGGTCCAATCAGAGTTAGTTTCAGATCAAACCCCTCCCTCTGGAGATAAAGCTCAGCTTTTGTATAAGTTGAACTATGAATTGACAATGTCTCTTGGACAAGAGATGAAACGTCTTCACCTTGAAAACTAGAGACCTTCACTTTTCATCAATTCATTTTATTTTAATATTTATTCTTTCATTTTGTCAGTTCATTTAAAATATCTATAATTCTCAAGGTAATACAATTTAATAATCTCTAAAGAACTTAATATTTTTATAATCAGTATCATTTTTATTAAATAATTTCCCATTTAACAGATCATAGACAACAACCCCCCCATTAACCTGGGGAACCCGCAGTGGCTCAGTGGTAGAGCGGTCGCCCTTTAACCGGAAGGTAGGTGGTTCGATTCCCGCTCTCCCCACAGTTCATACTGTCGTTGTGTCCTTGGGCAAGACACTGAACCCTCCTTGCCTCCAGTGACACAGCACTGGTGTATGAATGTGTGAGATTGTTGGGACAACAAATGGAAATTAGCCTACGGCTACAATCTGTCATGTTTACGTACATTCATGTGGTTGTGTCTTATGTATGTTCATTAACATGCACTGTCCCAATAAAATAAATGAATAATAATAATAACCCCTAACCCTGTCACCCCCTGTGCTACAACCTCTTGGAAATGAGATCTGTCAATTTTCAAGTATTTAAAATCAACACGAGCCTGACCACAAAAGACTAAATCAAATACTTACATGCAGTGATTAATTGTGAAACCCTGAGTTATGTCCTTTACTAAACCAGTTTGGGTTTGTCACTGGTCTAAGAATAAATTGGACACTAACAACACTTTATCAGTAAAAACAGATCCCCTGATTCCTGGCTGTTTATAACAGAGTTTATGCTTATGCTATAGTTTTTGTCTTTTATTGAGCGTTCTAGGCCACCGTATAAAACAGCATTCCCCAGCTAAACCCTACTGAGCTTTTGTTCCATGTAATTCAAATGAACCTCTCTTTAGCCGCAGAAGTGCAATTTTGCTCTGGTCTCAGCCACTTTGATCACCCCTGAGTTTTCTGAAGGGCCCTGCTTTGATGGGATGCACGTGTTGACTCGAGAGAAAGACGTGAGCCACACCGAGTGAGACCAATACACGCATGCCCCCGCTGTAGAGAGCCTGTGTGCACACAAGTGAGCTGCAAGCTGTCATGACAATTTTGCCTTCTCGTTTTTCTTGTACAGTACTGTTGAATGCCGTTGCTCGCGTGGATAGAGTGATTACGTGCAAAGATTTGATAGAAGCAGTGAGAGATATAAACCTCAAGGAAAAGCTATCATTCCAAAAATCTCGACATCATCAGGTGCATCACAAGCAGCGCTGTGGATCAGGAAGCTCCCGGCGATGAAATTTCTCACTGAATCACACATGCACTTCTTCATCGCGTGTTGTGGCTTTATGACAAACCTCTACTAGTGGAGCTAGTGCGTACACAGCTTCGCATTTCTCAGCAGGGACACTCACTGCATCATGTGTTTGTCAACCACAGACCTGGCACTTTCCACAGACTCAATTCATTTCTGGAAAAAGTATTCTAAAAACTTTTTATGCTTATATTTTGTATTACTTATGCTAGTCTCCCTTTTACTCATGCAGCATTGGGATTGCTACTATCTGCCTCCGTTCAAAGGAACACAAGGTGAACAAGAGGTGAGCTCCCGACGGTGCAGTGAGTGCCAGCGTGCTTCACACATTAATAATGCCCGTCTAATCATAACAGCAGTCTTTAGGTGACCATTCTGAAAAAATTGACTTTGAAAGATACGAGGCTGTCTAACTAATAAAAGTAATTTCAAACATACACAAACATTTAGACCTGCTTTTCCATTTATATCTGCTAATGTAACTCAGTAACTCTGAATGTTACTACAGTATAGTGCTTTAACTCAGTATAACAGACAATCTAACACCAACAAAATTTATCCATGCTAACATTAGGTGATACTAATAAACTGTTTACATGGGCAGTTATATTTTTTTATCACAAATTTGGGACTTTGCAATTGTGCTGACTGTTTATGTTGCTTTATCCATCTTTGTGCATTAAGTACATGAATGGCTGCAGTAGTAAACATCCTTACATTTATGATGTTTATGTGTTTGAGTGGATGTTGTTAGTCACTAATTGTTATAAGCCAACCACAAGATGAAAGTTTCCTTTTATCTGTTTCATAAGACTATGGTAGCATTATGGTTTAGGATGTTTATCGTAAAAACAAACTGCCTTGGTTGATTTCAAACTGAATTACATGCCTGGCCTGTCGACATATGAGAAGTTCATTTAAAGATTATTCTAAATGTTACTTAATGATTATGCAAAAAAGGCAAAAGAAAGTTCACTTACCATCCTGAACTTCTTCTCTTCTACTACACTGCCATGTCTGAGTAGTTACATTGGAATTATGTGGTCCATTTGTGCATCCTTGTTGGAATACCTTTTTCTTTTCATGTAAACATTGAGGTTAAAATTATTATTTAAAGTGAAATTCCTTCCTCTAAAATGAACAAGTTGAACTTTCAGAAACACTAGCAGCCCAAAAGTCTATCTTCAGCCCAAATACAATATATTTCCTGGACAAATGTATTTTTCATTTAACAAGATCAAAAGTTAGACTTCAAAGTTCACCTTTTGAAGCTGATGTCAGGGCTCAGTCCCAGCAGCCAGATCTCATTTAAAATTTCCTCCCTTAATGTGTTTCTGTCCAAAAAATTAAATGTTCAAAGCATATCTTCCAATTATTAATCACATGAGAATGTTCTACACAAAATCCTTTTTAATGCTCTTCAAAGAGGTTTGTATCTGTTTAATAAAATAAACACTACAAATGCTTTGCCAACAGAGGTCACTTTGATTATTAGTTTGATATTTTAAGCAGAAAGTACATTTCACTGGCCATATTCAAACTGTGTGCAGTGGTGGTTGAACACGAGCCAGCAGCAAAATTACTCACATGATTGCCAACAAATTATACACCACATGACACTTTTAAAAAATTGTAGTAGTATGAACAGCTGCACAAACAGATGTAATGAGGTGGCTTTACTGGTCATAGTCAAACATAGAAATGTGAAGCAAAAAACTCAGAAATCAAAATCTCTGCTTTAAAGTGACTTAAAAGAGGCTTATGAAACCAAAAAGTCAATAAAAAATAATCACACTCCTTTCTTTGCAAAGAGACTTTTGTTCCATATTGTAACTCTCCTCAGGCCCCGCCTCAGTCCAATCGTCCAATAAAAGTAAAATGCATTAAATTCCTCATATCACCCAACGTTTAATGATACATTGAACGACATCTCCCTGGATCCTCATTACCTTTATCTTTGTGAATGCATCAAATGGCTCTTCTAGTTGGAGTAATTTTCCATGTGACAGGTGTATAAAATTGATAGATTCTCAGTATGACTGTTTCAATCACATTTTTTGACTTGCCTTGAGGCAATTACAGACAAAAAGTACGTCTGTGGAGCCTTTTACTGAATTAAACATGAAGTGCTATTTACTAAAAGCCATCTATAGAACTGTTGCTTTAATGATGATCACAAAGAGGAAGTTTACAATGGGCTACTCTTTTCATTAATGCATGTTACAGCCTCGGTTAACCCATGCCTTATGTCCCTTTGAGTTTGCTCTTTCATTATTTAGGTGAAAGTACTACCTCAGCCGTCCAGTGCTGTTTGCTGCTTATTCACACACCACTAATGACCACAGCTAAACTACTCCAGCAGTTTGGCCAAAGTAGCATTATAATAATCACCACTTTTGGACAAAACAAATTATATAATAGTCCAAAGGTTAAAAACAGAGCTCTGTAAATACAGGGACCATTTAGACTGTCGGACCTTATCATTTTAGATTACCTATACGTCCTCAACCCCTTGACCACTGTCGGAGCAGACCATACAGTTGTCCACCTTGAGCCACTGACCTCATCAAGTTACAACACAAAAGAAAAGGAATGACAGGCTTTTCATTATTGGCCGGCCATTGTGCTGGAGGGGGAAATCAATTATAAAAACACGACTAACAGCACAGATAACAGCAGTGTCCTCTATTGTGTCGGAACGAGGCACGTTTTTTTCCCCTCAAGGGTCTCTTGACCAGTCCAGCATCACCTTGGTGCAATTTGCTCTCCATCTCAAATCCCATTGCCTTTTGGAATTGGATTTACCTGCTTCATTCACACACTGAATGGACTCTCCTTCCAGTGGAAAAAAAAAAAAGAAAGATTCTTGTGAAATTGCCTGAGGAGTCGTGAGGTTTTGGATTCGTCAGGTATCTTTCTCGGTCTGCCATTAACCTTCGAACGGAAGGAATGTCCTCATTACGACACAGGACTGGAGTTGAAGAGGGACTCTGAGGACGAGCTGGATGTGGAAACAACCATGTAAACAACAAACAAAACGCTGGTGGGAAGAAAAGAAAATCCTGTGGGTTTAGACAGGAATTTATCTTTTAACAGAACATATCTGTCGACAGTTACTTGTGTTGTAGTCAAGACCTTTTTGACCGAGACCAAGTCATGTCATTTCTGCTATTAAGTCAAGCCCAAGACCATGTCAGGGCAAGACCGAGTCAAGACCAGAACCAGTGTACAATACATTATACTATAGATACTACATGGGAACTGTTAAAATCCAGGATGTTAGTGTTTGTTGAAGAAGGTCAAGTTAGTCCAGTCCTAGACCAAGTCCAGACTCATGGAGGTCAGTGTTTGGTGAAGAAGACAGAGTTAGTCCAGCCCTAGACCAAGTCCAGACTTGTGGAGGTTAGTGTTTGGTGAAGGAGACAGAGTTAGTCCAGTCCTAGACCAAGTCCAGACTCATGGAGGTTAGTGTTTGGTGAAGAAGACAGAGTTAGTCCAGCCCTAGACCAAGTCCAGACTCATGGAGGTTAGTGTTTGGTGAAGAAGACATAGTTAGTCCAGCCCTAGACCAAGTCCAGACTCATGGAGGTTAGTGTTTGGTTAAGAAGACAGAGTTAGTCCAGTCTTAGACCAAGTCCAGACTCGTGGAGGTTAGTGTTTGGTGAAGAAGACAGAGTTAGTCCAGCCCTAGACCAAGTCCAGACTCATGGAGGTTAGTGTTTGGTGAAGAAGACAGAGTTAGTCCAGCCCTAGACCAAGTCCAGACTCATGGAGGTTAGTGTTTGGTGAAGAAGACAGTTAGTCCAGCCCTAGACCAAGTCCAGACTCATGGAGGTTAGTGTTTGGTGAAGAAGACAGAGTTAGTCCAGCCCTAGACCAAGTCCAGACTCATGGAGGTCAGTGTTTGGTGAAGAAGACAGAGTTAGTCCAGTCTTAGACCAAGTCCAGACTCGTGGAGGTTAGTGTTTGGTGAAGAAGACAGAGTTAGTCCAGCACTAGACCAAGTCCAGACTCATGGAGGTTAGTGTTTGGTGAAGAAGACAGAGTTAGTCCAGCCCTAGACCAAGTCCAGACTCATGGAGGTCAGTGTTTGGTGAAGAAGACAGAGTTAGTCCAGCCCTAGACCAAGTCCAGACTCATGGAGGTCAGTGTTTGGTGAAGGAGGCAGAGTTTGTTCACATTTATTTGATTTAAAATAATTCAGTGTTGAAACTAACTTTTGTAGTTGCAGATGATTCAGAAAAAATGTGTCAATGTAGCATTGTTTTTTGAGTGGTATCAAAAGCATTTCTCCACTGCTGCTGCTTTAGGCAACACTGCTGTGAGGGCACAGTTAGATCCAGATGTATTAAGAATGTGTAGTCTATTGACATGTTTTGATTGTTGCATCTTACTGGAGTAAAGCGGAGTCAAATTTGAGCAAGATTTAAATCAACATAACTCCCGGAGAAACAGACAGGTACACACTTTAATTACCTGTCAGCATTTTCACACTCAGCAAGACATATCCTGGCAACAAAGCTAACATTTCTACAAGTATCATATGCAACATAATGCTTACTGAGATAATAACACAGGTGCAGCTCAAATCTCTTGACTTTTAAAAATGCAGTCAGTGGCTGCCACTCACATTTCAATTTAATATCAAGTGAGCCCTTTACTGTGGCTTAGTTATATTTGCCAGTTCTGATCAATATTTGAATCATGTTACTGAAATCTTGTATTTTTTATTCAAAATGATAAACTAATCATGGCATCAAAACCACAAGGGTGCAAGCCATGCATAAACTACACAATACATCACCGCTGTATAGCCTAAAGCCTTTGCCAAAGAGAAGAACTATGGTTAATACAGTTTTATGATTATGACACTTTTTTTGTTACTATAAACCAGCAAAAAGAGACAATATGTTTAAACAATGACAGCAAAATGTGTGTCGACAAAATGAGAAATACTCAAGTAAATAAATAAAAAACAACAAATGGAGCTTGAAATTTAAATACCCATTTTTCTTGTGTTTGAGGAAAAAAAAAAATCTTTAATCATCTAACACTATATTGTGAATGGAATTATCTGTGGAAAAAAAACAAGAACTTCAAATAGGCTTTATTATCAACACTTCCATTGGTCTAAATGTTTTTTTTTTGTTTTTTTGGAATATTGTATTGATATTTCAGTGCTAGACATCTCAACCCCAATAAAAAGAGAAAAATATTTTTACCAAGGTGAACATAATTGTGGGATTGCACTGGTCTGACGCTGAACTCTAAACTTCAGCTTGCTGTAATGTATTAATATTTTTCTGTGGTCCAGTTTTTTTAATTAAAGCAGGAAAGATCACTTTGCTGTTATTGAGGGGTGAGGGTTGGGATTTGGACCAGGATGAAAAAACATTTAAGAAACTAGGCGACAGTGAAAACTCCAACAAAAAGACAATGGCAATTGTTGAAGAAGGGCTTTGATGAAAAAACTGACACACGATAAAGCATCAAGAAGTATCGCTGAACAAAAGAAGAAGAAATGGGTGACATATAAAGCTCTATAGTAATTCTTTATCAGGACAGGACTGAAAGTGAATATGGACAAGTGTGTGCTTCCTGTTTGCGTTAATGTTAGCATTAAGTGACAAAAATACAACAATGTTTACTGCAAAGAAAAGCCAGTCTGGTTCTAATCATTTCAATACTGCCATATTTTCTGACTATCATGGTCAGCTATTCTTCTATAATAACAACTAATATCTCCTGCATGGAATTAGACAAGACTATGCACCGACAAAACCTGGACAAAAGAAAAACTGATGTCTGGATCATTCACTAGGCCTTTTGTTTTCAAGTTAATGAGACCTGGACTGGACCCAATACATGATATGAATTCAAAATGTTTTCTGTCAAGTCTGGTTATATCAGAGCCTGGTTGTCCATGTCTAGAACTTGAATTGATCCAACAGCTGTGGTCATTAGCTCAGATGTGGTGCAACACAATCAGTGCAACTGAAAAACCAAAAGAATGTGAAGTGGGAGTGGCGTTTGTATGTGTAAATGACGTGTATTACTGCTCTTTTCAGTGGCAGTTGCTGGATAATTGGCGCTGTATCATTCTGAAGTCTCGCCATTGGAGTTTGTTTGGACAGGATAACATTTGGATTGGGTCTTATTATCCTCAAGTCTGACCATCTTTAGGTCACTTTGTCATTTGGTCCTTTTGGTTTTTTGATGTTTGAAACAGATTTTGGAAGATGAAAGAGAAGCAGTTAGATGTAAAAGTGTTGTTTGTATTAAATCACAGATGTAAAGAAAGAAGCAGCCAGTTGGCAAATAGAGATGCTGCTGTTGTCACTAAATGTCTCTAAGCCTAAGTACTGTCTAAAAAAATGAAATAAACCGGGGTTATTTCAAAGGGATTTTATATATAGTTTATTTTATGCTAAAATCATCTAAAATATTAAAATTGCCAACAAGACTGTTTTACAGAAGTATCACAAATTTCCATCCTCGGAGGCCTGAACTTTTCTAGATGCTTTAAAATACAGTGTATACCTGTGTAATTCTTAGAAAAGAGTCAGCTATACATAAAATATGTACTATCAGACAATTGTTTAAGAAAATGGTGCTGGGTTAGCTTAAAAGTAAAATGGAAATTGAACTCTTGTCTTGAGTGGTTGCAACTTCCTGAATGAACACAACCTCATCCTGTTTATAAAAATAAAAAAAGAAGCCCTTTATCCGGGTATTTACAGCTATACAGTGAAAGTGCAGCTATGGCACTGTCAGGGATGGGAGGTTGGAGTTAAACAAAACAACAAATAGTTTTTCTTTTTCGTTATCCTGTTTTCTCTTTATGTCTTAAATTGTGTTGTTTCAAAAAAAATAAAACACTTCCATTTTGGTAACTGAAGAATATAGTGGAAAACATAAACCCCTTTAAAAACTGCTTGGTGATTTTCAAAAAAGTGGTAACTAAAATAAGGTACAAGAATCCTATGTAAACAGACCAGTTTGGGATTATAAAAAATGACATTACATTAAACTATAATGTGTGGCGTGCGTGTTTGGTGACATTTAGTGATTTATGCAAATGTTTCAAATGATTCCCCTTTGTGTAAATCACAGGTACGACTTCTTGTTTGGACAAATGACAACAAATATAGTGTTTTGTCAAAAAACTCTGGTCCTGTGCATTTTGAATAGGTTTCCTTTAGCACTCTTTCACACGGCCTCTTCCCTCTGACCCCCCCTGACCTGCATTCGTCAACTCTTCCACATGCGCCTGTGCGTCACTCTCGCTCCCATGAGGTGCATTTGTTTGTTTCTCGCTCACACTGGTAGATTATCAGCTTGTTTGCCAGCAACATGTGCAACCTGGTTTGAATAAAGGATGAGGATTTTCTGGCAATCTCCATTCGTTACGTCATCCGCAGGGGAAGCTAATTGCTGGGTGAGCAGCTAATTCTATAATCTTGTGAGAGGTAGCTTGCCGTTCTCCCACCAGGAAAGTCCTGTCAGATTAATCACAATGTAACCCATCAGCACTGTCTGCTTTGGAGGCAGGAGCCCAAAACAATAGCCAGATACCATTAGCATGTGAGCTAGATCCGGATTGAAACTCATCACCAACTCTTGGGCAAATACAGCCTGACAGGGTGTGACAAAATAAACAAAGAAGTTCAATAGCATGTTACACAGTGGAAAGCCATCCGCAGCCATTTGTCAAAGCTTCAGTCATTGTAATCTTTTTAAGGAAAGCCTAACACAACAATAAGTAGGTTTTGCTGCTCACAAAATGAAATTTCTCGGCCCAACAATCAGGCCCTGTGTGCGGAAATCAATACAATTTCCAATATATTCTATTATATTTTGGATGCCAAGTGAGGCAGTGTGTTGTGTTTCTTAAGGGCATTGGGTTCAATTCGCCCAGCTTCCAAAAGAGTCAGTGGAGGAGAAAAGATGCAATGTGTTTGAATTATACAGGTCAAAACACAACTCGGCTGTCTGCGCTTTTGTCAATCAAAAACACAAGACGCCCACAAGAACGTTTGTTACATTTCTACAACATTAACACTTCCATCCCCAGAAACATATACGGATGATATACACATTTATATGTTACATTATTTTCTTTTCTAGTTTTTTTTTTCATTGACAGTAGGCAGGTTGGGGCAGTGGATGGGTACAAAATGTAGAAGACATGTTTACATTTTACTCCTGGGTCTTAACCAGTTTTATAAATTTTGCAGACGTCAAGCCTTAAGCCAGAAATGTTGCATTAAAAAAGGTGCTTTCACACTATAAGATAAGACACTAATTATGTGTGACATCAAAGGGTCAAAGCTTTTTATTGATTTTGCAAAAGCCTAAGAAAAAAGGTTTTGCCTGAAGAACTCCTTATTATTGCAGAAAGCAAGATGTGCAATATATACATTGGTTTAAAAGATAACAAGTAAATAAAAAGATTTGGTTTCTTTATGTTATCAAACCAAAGTCAATACTGCTGCAATTAAGTTTCTCTGGTGAGATTATGAGAGTCAAATTGTTTTTATTGTGTAGTTGTTGCGATGCAGCTGATTCCAGCGTAATCTGATCAAACACTTGCAGCCACACGGACAGCCTCCCAGCCTCCCAGCCACAAGGCCGGCACAAAACAAAACAGATGTAGGACTAATGACCCACTCGCACAGTAAATGACAGTTGAAATAGGTTTAGAGCAATGTGGAATCAGATAAATGGAGCTAATCTTGTTCTGGTGTGGACCCTGGCCGGGAAATGGCTCCTGACACCTGAGACCCTGCAACACGTCAAGCCTCAATCGAGGGCCACGACCGCGAACCCATACATCTCCATTTCAAATGACAAGACACAAATCTGAATGCTCAAACACTAGAAAGCCCAGCCACGGTCACTTGTGTTTAGAGCCGCAGAGAAGGCTGGAGAAAAAGAGGTCAACACAGACGTAATGTGTTTGTTTTACTAGATAAAGGTGACAAGAGAAATGACTGTAGTTTAGGCCTCATTAAACTGGGCTAAAGGCTTATTTCACAACCTTGTCTCTGTTTATTTACCCACCAAGGTTGGCCAGGGTTTAAACAGGTTTATAAAAGAACTTTTATACATCTTAGTGTAACTAGCATTAATCAAAAAGACATGGTTTATATTGAACTATAACAGTCAATTTATCAAAAGACCAGATTTTTATGTGGAGTTAATCCAAAAGTAAATACTTCTTGCACAATTTATTATCACAAAAGCAAACGAGTTAGACGAGAAGCACTGTAACTCATGCCTCTTTACTCATCACTACACTAAATTTTTATTTTATTATTATTAATAGACATTTACTGTTAAAACACATGAGCTGTGTATGGGCTTTAGTCACCAAAATCATTTCAATTTCATTTAAACAAGTTGATTTTGGAAAATAAATGGCAGCTGACTGACTACATGTTTGCACTGTCATTGAGTGGATTATTACCAAGTGATTGCATGTTAAGCTGATTGTAAGGATCTCACAGAAAACCTAAATATGTAAATAACAAGCTAAAGGCTATAAGCTACAAGTCACTTTATGCTCCAGACTATGTTATGCTGGACTGCACAGAACACAAAATAAAATGACATGGAGGACCAAACGTTATATGTGGCTAGTTTTAAGACCGTTGCTACCTCAGAGTGATATCTCTGATAACAGCCTATTTTGCTAAAGCAGCAAAACCCACATTATGCAGAACACTGTTATACATGTTATTTAATTGCATATTACTGTAGGTGAAGTAACACCCACACATACAGCTTCAGGATATGCAAAAATATACTGCCCGGCCAAAAAGAAGTCACACACTTTAAAATCCATTCATGGATTTCAGTATATTGAGGAAATCAGCTCACCTCATTCTTTGAGCACATAATGTTGCTGAACCTAAACCTGACCAACTGCAGCAGCCCCAGATCATAGTACTGCCCCCACAGGCTTGTACGGTAGGCATCACTTCATTCCTCCTGATGATACCCATCACTCTGGAACAGGGTAAATCTGCTCCAGAATCCAATCTGTATGCTCCTAGCAAATGTAAGCCTTTTTTTTCTGATTAGCCTCACTGACAAATGGTTTTAAGGTTGGACAGCTGTTTTGTCCCAATTCCTGTATCATTAAATGTTTTTTCCCGACCACATTTTTTCCTTCTTTACTTGAGAAGTTTCAGCATCTCCTTAGATTGATGCATGCCAATAATGTGACCCTTCTGAAACAGATTAACATCTTTTCCACGACCACAGGATGTGTCTTCAGACATGGTTGTTTAAGAAATAAGAAGCAGAACTACTCACTGCATCAGTTAGGGTTAAACAAACTAAACCTATGTAACAAATACTGCATTATCTTTCCTCTTATACTACACCTGTTGGCCATGTGGGCCGCCTCTGATCCTTGGTTTCGTGACTCGAGGCTCTACACAGAGTAAGGGTCCGCTCTGAAGGGCAGAACACCTGTGCTTTCTGCCACTCTGCAATTTGCCGCTTGTGATGTCAGATGACAGAGAAATGTCAGCTTCTTATAGTCACCCCATCACCTTCAATCACCGCCCACACACAGCTCATAAGATGAGAGCTAGATAGCAAAGATCAAAGTTGGAAATTGCTGGCAGAAGACGCATTTGTGGGGCAAGAAAAAAGGAGCAGGGTTCAGCAGGGAGCAGACTGGATTTATACTCAGGCCAGGTGTCATGGACAGGTCACGTATAATTGGGATATTCACTGGGAAATGTTGGTAATGTTCTAGAATGTCCACAAACAGCAGGTGGAGGAAATCACTGTGGGGTTGGTGCAGGAAATACATTCAAAACCTGAAGTAAAAAAGGATCAAGTATGTTCACCTAACTCAAATAAGTGTGAGCTTTTTTTCCTTTGATATGATACTATGAGAAATTTAGCCTTTGTCACTGAACCAGTTAAATATGTGAATCAGTTGCTTTAACTTGGAAAGAATGATTTCCTTTTTCTTTTTGTTAATAGTATATTATCACACATCATAAATATAATTTTTCTATTTAAATCCATGTTTGTACATTAGTTTAAATAGTTTTGAAAAGAAAAAATCAACGACTCAAAGCTTTTTCTTGTCCATTGTTTTGAAGTTGAATATGTGCACACTGAGATACATAATAATTCAGCGGAGGAATATTTTGTTTTTAAGATAAATCCTCAAGTCATAAATTCAGCATTTTGTATTCTCTTTCATACATTGCACTGTGCATTTAAAAGTGCAGTCTGTAAGTTTGTTGGTTACATTTGGTGGGGAAATTTCAGACAGCAACACCCCTCCTTTTTAAAGCCTGCAAGCACCTACGGTAGCCCTGCAGGGACAAAGAGTAAGAGCAAACCATTGAAAAAGAACTACTTTATTTAGTTTAAAGATGTCCTACACACAAGACTGTGAGCTCAAATAAGAAACTGTGCTTCTTATCCAACCGTGCTTAGTTTGTCTGCCTCCATTGACTTATATAAAATGAGGCAGGCATTATGCAATGTTTTGTTTCTGTGAGTGGTTGTCTATTGAGTTCCATCCAGAGGCAGTTTAGTCCGTGTCCAATAGTACTGCCCCACACAAATCAAATCCACAGAGAACTGATTTTTCTACAGAAAAGGAGGAGTTTGTTTGCTTTGTGCTCAGTTTTTCCTCTCTGGGAGGTTGGAAGAACAGGAAGTACTGGAATTATTGGCTTTGAATTGTCCAACAGAGATTGAGAAACTGTAATATAATTTCTTCAGAGCTTGTTCAAACACCACCATCACTCCAAGTGGAGACACAGTGCGCTGTATATTTTTGCTTCCCATATAATTTGAGAGAGTGAATTGTAAAACTGTTTGTGTTGATTATTTCTGTGCAAAGTCATTACAACACAGTGATGCCTTTGAAGTTGTTATCACCACAAATCACAGTCTTATCTTCAGCATAAGTCTTATGCAGGATCACTCACTCTCTGCACTGTTTACCCAGATTTTTAGAGAGTTTTCAAAGAACAGCTGGCTCTCTGGCCCTGCTGGACCACTTCTGTACCACTGAATTTAATATGAGCCAGTGGCCAGCTTCAGATCCTCACACGGAGCCCTTTTGGCCAGTCCAACATCTAGGCTTTAGGAATAAAAGTGAACCTTCCCTCACTACAGAGCCTGTCACCAGACCACATCAAAGGATCAAACACTAAACCTTGTCTTAAGTCCTATCTCAAAAGAAACCAGGCTGAGTTTTTAAGAACAGGTTTGTTTTTGAATTTCAGCATACTTTCTGTTGGGTATGTGTCATCATCTTGTCTCTCGTCCAAGCCTGTCTCACAAATCTACTGCTATTAGATTACTGTTATGTTTACATCAAACATACTTGTCCTATTGTCCTTGTTAAAACAAAGCAGATTTATGGGTAGAAAAAAAATCTAATGAGAATGCAAAATAGAAAGAAAATACAGTTGAATACAACCATTACGTTAAACAAAACATGCAATTGTTTTTCTTTCTAACTTAAACTGTTAACAGAGGCATCACAGGAGTGACACACTCAGTTTTTGCAAACCTATCCAAAGATGAACAGCACACTAGTTCTGGCAATGGGACAGCCGCTATAGCCTTGAGCACTGAAGAGCTAAAAGAAGGAGACCTTAATTTGGAAAAGGTTTGTAGTTCTGGCCATCATTTACAAGAAATGTAACAAGGCACATGAAAGCTAATCCCAGATGCAAACATCTTCCACAGTTTAACCCCAATGCAAAATAATAGGAGGCAGCAAAGATGAGCGTGTTCTACCATCATTACAGAAATGTGAGATTTTTCCTTACTAACTGCAGATGCCTAGAATGATTTGTGCTTTCTTTTGGACTATAAGTGTTAATTATGAGCACCTGTAGGAGATACTGAAACTGTAACGTACCATTCACCCTGGACTGCTCTCGTTACAGAGCCATAATCTGGCTTCATTTGGACTTTTCTTTCTGACCCAGGGTACACAGTGTTCAAAAGACTATATCTGGGTTTTTATTAAGGCGCATCGGTGGAATCTCTCAATTAGTCTCCTTCAAGCGGAGCCCTGGCGGTGAGCGAAACAATAGGGTGGCAATTCTTCATGTCATTTTCCATTTTCACACAACAGGTGATAACCATTCTGCTGATAAACTATCATTTAATGAAATAGTGAGCGTCTATAATAGGCTTGCTCTCAGGTTACAGCCATTTATCACTTACAACATGCTAGAGTCTTAGAAAAATGGATGTGTTCAAAGAAGAGGTGTATGAAAAAAAGATGGAAAGGCATTTATTTACTTTTTCACAGTTACGTAACAGTTCAATTGTACTTTGTGGAGAATGTATTACAAATTAAAATGCATATCTCCATAACACTATGCTAAAAAAGATGTAAAAATGTTCAAGTTCATTGCATTGATTAACACTGTTAGTTCAAGATCAAATCAAATGGTCTATTAGGTGCCCACACAGCTACAATTTGAAATATCTCTGCTCTTTTTGTGGTAATACCTGTCTTTAGCCATTTCCCTTAAGAGGCTGTGACACCTCGGATGTATTTAGAAAGCTGCTGTGTGGTGAAAGATACTGATCAAATTTGTCTCATTCAACTAGGGAATGAGTTTGATATACTTTCATTAGCTTTGTTGGCTTTGCGATTTGTTCCACAGGAGGGAGGATTCAAGTGGTAATAGAGAGGCTGACACACAGGAGTATTATGATTTATACTTCTAATTAGGATGTTAAATGTGACAGATTAGCGATGGTAATTACATGCTGATTTGAACATATGTAACGTGAAGAGATTGTTCTATGCATACATTTCAACATGTCAAGAGTGTGATTCTATAGGGCTTACACTAATTATTGAAACATTTTACAGAATAAAAACCATCCATCACTAGCATTTAAAAAGTTTATGACACATTTTAAAGTTAATATAGAAATATTACGAACCTTGAAAATTCCAAAGTGTTGGAAAACCCTGGCCATGAGCCTAACAAAAGGCATGTAAATGTTTGATGGATGATGTTTGACACACTTGTGCCAAAGATACAGTACACACATGCTTTATACATCCTCACTGCTCTAAGACTGTATAATATGTAAGCCTAAGGCACACAAGTGATTTTAAAGAAGAGAACTTAGAATTAATCAAGTATTTTAGGTAATAAAATTATAGCGGTTAATGAAAAAGGATCGTGTAAAAAGAGCAGTGAACATCTGTGTGTTTTTTTGTCATGTCAAAGTTATTCTTACCAAACTCCCAGAAATACTGAATAAGATACGGATATGGGAATATTTTCCTTGTCTACTGGATTTAGAAAAAATGAACAATCTTTTTTCAGTTGTTATGGTGCATGGGTGGGAGTGAAAACATAAAACACATGGGCACCAAGGACTGAGGTTCATGTTACATGTATAAGTTACATTTAACTTTTGTGCTCATAGATAAGGTATTAATGTTTATATATTTTGTTGTGAGCACCGTGTGTATGACAACCGTTGACTGAAATAATAATAAATAACCAGGTGCACTTTGTAGTTTTGTGTCAAACATTAACATTATTCAAAATTTATTTAATGACATTCTTCTCATGGTTATCAGACACCATACTTTAAGGTAAAATCTTAGATAGTGTTGCTTTAAAATGAAAACTTGCCAATGCAGACAAACCTCAAACAAGTGGAAATAGAACCTGCACATTCTGTAAAAATCCACTGCAAAGACATTCCCTCCTCAAACATAAAGCTCAAGTGTTGGCCTAACAGATAAACATAGTCTAATGACTCACTTAGAGGCCAATTGCAGTCATTTTCCTCCATCTTTGACTCTAATATGCACTATCTTCTCAAGTGCTTAATGTACAGTAAGTATCCCATTCCACGGCAGACAAACAGATAAGTTCCAGTTACTCATTAGAGCTAAACAATACCGACATGATGACTCACAACGAACATCACTGCCCCAAACTAATTGCAGCGAGACATTGTGCGGTCTGGAGGAAATGGGCCACTTCTCGAATGACGTCTGCCCCTGTGTTATGGTAAGTCATGCACACAGTGAAATACATGTGACCGTCATTAAAATTCAAAGCCAGTTGATGTAATTTCACGCTTATGACTCTTGCATAAAGTTTGAGGTGACAGTGTATACACAGCTGCATCAATGTCAGGGTTTTTTGCGCTTCATATAATTAATTGCATCTCTCTGGGGCATATAGAGAGAAGTAAGTTGCAGACGGGACGACTAGGCTATAATCTGACATTGATGTACAGCAAAAATGGAAGTCCTCTTTCACCTTCGCTTTGTTCCGGGGAAAGGGAAGTGGTGTGTGAAAGGGTGTAATTAATGAACCTACAAATAGCTCCAGTTTGCTTTAATGACAATCTATGTGTTAAGAGGCGCACCCTTTGTTACTGTGGGTGTGGGAGTTTTGGCAACACTGGCTCCCAGTAGAGCTCTGACAGGTAATTCTGCATTTTGAAATGGTAATGGAGCAGAATGCGTTGCTGGATTACACCTGAGGGACTCGCATGTGGAGCGTCCTTCTGGGTGTTAAAATGTAACGCTCTTGATCATCAACGAGGCCACTGGCAACTTAGCAGTGCGAAGGTCGAGAACTGGGTCTGTGTGACTTACCCCTGGGCCTCGCCACTGCAGCCGGTTTCTAATTGCCGCTTTAAACGGGGCAAATGAAGCTGGCATGACAAATTGCGTCAAAACAGGTCTGTAGGCAGGCGCGCAGTTCATTTGTGAGACACAGAGATGTAGTCAGTGCCAGGAAGAGCTCACGCGTAATGAATGTCATTTCCCAGGTAGCTGCTTGTGGAGGATTTTACTGCCTAGTGTGCACAGTGCATTGCAAGGCCAGTACACTGCTCCATGGCTCATTTAAAATGAACCTGGACACTGCAGAGTCTAGAAGTAGATAGTCAAAACTTGCACTTAAAACTTTTTATAAAAACCCACTAACGTAGAAGAAAATGTTGCTGCAAACTTACATCTTAGTTTATATAATAAGTTGTGATGTAATTTTGTGTTAATTTGCGAGATACTGTGTCAGCATGAGATGGTAGGGGACCCTGCTTCGTAGTTACATTATGGGATATCTGTCCATGTTTTATGTAAAGAAACCATCAAAAATGCATTAGAGGCTATTATTTGAATGATTTTCAGGCTCCACATTTTGAGCCAAATAGAAACTATACTTACTGGACATACTGGAACATACATTTTATTTAACTTGAGAATTTTGATGAATCAATTTATTTAGTACCAATGCTGGACACATACTTTTTAATGTGTTTGAAATAAATCAAGCAATCCTTTTAAAGTGAATGCAGGATATTTATTTATTTATTCACATATTTACATTTCTCTACCCACCTCGGGTTCTAGACTGCTGCAAATAATTATAAAACAAAGGGTAAATGCTACTGTATTGTCTTGTTTAATTAAAGAGCTTTGATTTTTGTAATATCAGATCTTTTCCTTTTACTGTGTTTTTACAGATTCAGGGCTTAATTAATTTCTGCACATCAGACAGTTTTTTTAAGACTGTATCTTCGTCTCTTATCAGTCAGACCAAAAAAAGTTTCTGGCACACACTTTGGCCCTCTATTTTCACAATATGCTTATCTTAGTCCCTCAAAGATTCTCATTGTTCTTGTGCTAATCCTCCAAATCTGCAGCATGACTCAAAAGTTAACCACACTGTGCCAGTACAATTCCCTTCTGTATTATCCTGGTAAAGGAGCCGTGAATGGTTATTCCCACTGAAACAATGCTCTCTGTTCGACTCCTTGTCTGCCAAACCCGTGATAAAATGACAGCTGTGGGTTTTAATAACGCTTCTTGGCAAAGACTCAGTGAAAGCTATAAGGACATATAATAATGGTGCTTATTGTCTCACATTGAGGGGGTAACCTGGAAAGGAACTGCTCCCCCAAGGCCAATGCTTGTGATAACAGATGATAGGTATGTGAAAACAATCAACTAACAAGCAAACTCTGAAGGTATATCCATTTTGACATTAATAAGAGGCATCTAAGGTTTAGTGTAACAGCTCTGTTTCCTGCATTAACTTATATTTAGACAGCTCTTATTACTGCATTATCCGGTGTGCCCTAATATATATAGAAAAATATATATCTGAGACCCATTATTTTTGTGATCTGATGTGCATGGGAGTTTGTAGTACAATACCCACACTCAAAATGTGGAAAAAAAAAATCTAAATATAAAAACCTAAAAACACTCTTTCCTCTATCTAACCAACAGCAACTTGTAGGCCAGTGCAGGAGTATGCCAGATTTTTTCCAAATAAGACCACATTAAATATTTGAAAGAAATTAATTAATGACAGTACCAAAAAATGGACCAAGAAAGTGTCTCATTTTCTGGAATTTTTGGGGGCCTTTAAGACTTTACGGAGTCACATGTTTCCATATTTTGAAAAAGGCCGTAGCCAAACAGTTGGTTAGTTTCTGGTTTTCTGTAAAAGTAATGAAACAGAAATAGGAGTCCAAGCTAGCCACAGCTAACTAAGAAGCATAGCAGAATAACACCATTACGCAAACGCTTCTCCATAGTGCAATCAAACCCACACTGTTCTTGGGCCAGTAAGAGCACACTAAACCCTGCTTCTGCTAATTTTACAGTCAATTCTTTTTATTCTGTATGCATGTAAGGTGACCTTGAGAGCTCTGAAATTCGCCCACAAATAAAATATATTTTTTATTAATTCACTCAAGAGCAAGAGCAGATACAGAAAGAAAGAAAGGCTGTGTCCAAACATTAGCCAGTCTAAGGTCAATAAAAAAATCTGAACTTCATATAATTTCTTGCTGATTGATCAATTATAATCTGATTCCAGACAATGACCGACCCCTGGAAATGACTTAAAACATCTCGAGCTAGTGCTTTGGTTGGAGTATAGCTGTTCTCACAGAGACTGGCATGCTCCGTACTGGCACCAGACTCTAATTGGTTGCATATTTCGCTCTGACTCTCTCATTTAAAGTCAACATCTGACTGTGTTTGGATTAACACTTGTTGGAAAGCTTTTATTGTCCTAACAGTCATTCAGTAAGTCACCTGTCTCGCCTTTGAGTCACACAGTCTTAAACAAAGCACTTTTAAATGTAGGGGATCTTAAACATATTTGTGAGATGTCAAAATGTTTGTAGATCAGAGCTACAATGCAAGCTATGCCTAAACCCTGTCATCTAAAAGCTCTTAAGTCAATTGAGATGAATCCATAAGAATGTCATATTAGGGCGGGGTGGGAGCTGTGTGTAACCTTTGCAGCAGCAGGAATGTAGTCATTATGGGAAGAGACGCTGGTGGCGCTAATACAAAATCATGGCAAGCTGTGACATTCTTGCACAAGTGTAGGTGCGTTTGAGTGTGGCCCCTAATCTCCGAGGTTCTATTTTGGACGACACATGGTTCCCCGATGCCCCTTTCATCATGTCTCTCTGTCTTAATCCGACCAACTGCACTCTGTCACATAACACACCGTCTGCCTTTAATTACTGTCTGGAAGTATCAGGGTCAAGGGTCACAAATTCCACTAGGAGCCTCTACGTGAGTGTATTGAATGGCGATGTGCGTAAGAGTCTGTATGGCTGTGTGACGACTGAGGTCTCGAGAGCAGTGGCAAATTCCAGAGCACTTTTGGCACTCCCTCGTCACGTATGGCACACCCGCTTTTAGGAGTGTAAACTGCTCTCAAGGAGCCACAGGGGAAGGAGACACACCGCAAACGTTTCAGAGCTGTGATTACGAGAGACTAATTTAGAAACGGCACACAATTCTGAAATGATATCAGACACATTTTAATCCAGTGAAGTATGTTACCCAACCCCCAGAAGGCATGTTACCCTTGAGGTTAAAGCCACACTAACCAGGAAGTTACTTTCCCTGGAAGTGACTAGATTAATCACTGAGCTAAAGAGCTGTCTGCCTCCAGCCTACAAGCTCTTATCAAAAATGTACATTTTATTTTCATCTTTCAAGAAAATGACCACAAGCAATAAAGAATGCCATATGGCTCATGGGCCTTGTTCAGACCTGGCATAAAAATTCAGTTTTGAGTGGCCGGTTCTAGTCTTTCTTTTGACACCTGGATTTAACATGGCGCACACCTGCTATTCAGCCATTTTGCAGTTATGATATAATTCAGAGCAAATACCATAATGTGTATTTCTGCCTGAAAATGGACAAAATATTTGTTAGTTGTATACTTGAAATAATTGACATTTGGGATAAATGTCAGTTACAAGGCAGTAAAATTATGCAAAACATTAAATGAAATCAAAAAACCAATGAAGAAATTAAAGATTTTTCACTTTGAGTTTTATTTTGTCTCATAATAAAGTGGCGGCGGGTCTAATGACTAAAGGAAGCCACTAAGATAAAAATGCTTAATAATCCAGAACTGATGCAGTCGGAAGATTTAAAAAATAAAACTGGTCTGACGCAATGCAGAGATATTTTGTGGCAAAAGAATAAAAAAACATGTTTTCCAAATTTAAACTGTTAGGCATGTGTTAGGTTTTCTGAAATATACTCAAATCCTAAACAGCTTATTAGCCAAAAAATAAAGGGTTGCACCTGTATGCCCGATGAGCAGAGCTGGAAAATGTCTAAAAACAAAACTGTGATATGTTTGAACTCAAAGCACTTGCGTAATTTGAACTGAATTTGAAACACTGCCTAAAACTGCAGGTGGGTCTGCAATAGTTTACTGTCCCCAACAAGCCATCATCAGCTCAGTCGGGCTTAAAATGAAAGAAAGTCATCATACCTGGGTGTTGGGCTATAGTAATTGAGTTGGCCGTCTGTTATATTTTCTGCTAAGTTGTTATGCGTAATCATAAAATTCAATGACTACACATAATGGTGTTTTCATGATAGAAAGACAGGCGAGTGCAGGGGTGGATTTAAATGCGCTTTAGCAGAGATTTAGCGTCTCTGCCTGCAGTGCTCTGACCGGCATCGTTTTTTAACAGGTTTTTATTAAATGCTCACAGTTGCCACCGCAATTCCACACAGGCAGGAATAACATATTGTTGAATGCTGATGCACTGCTTGCCTGAAAATATAATCTAACGACTGGGCAGAAATAGGCTGTTTATTATGGGATGTGTTGACTAAGTGTCTCAGGCCATTAAGCAGATCCCTGAGATACTGATTACTGAAGGGGGTAAAAACATCAAATGCAAATGATACCATGATGCACAATCCGTGCAGTATGGGAAACAATGATGTAAGATACAAACAAAAACTCATAGAAAGAAGTTGGACGTTTTCATTACAAGAACTGGATATCAATCCCATTCATTGGTTATTCAATACAATATGCATATAGAGAGGTGCTGAATAATATATGATGCACTTAAAGGGAGAGCATGAGGACACGTATTGATTTAGCCTCTTACATCTGTCATATAAGCCATAGATTATCACACGATCTGCGCAGATTGCCTTTCTTTCTGCGCTCCACTGGCGACACAATAGCGCTCAGGGGCCAGGGTTTCTCGGGAAAAATGCAGTGATTCATTGATAAATGAGCTGTTCTGTTTATTGTCTTGCTTTGGCTTTGACCTTGACCGTCTAAAAGGACAATATGCCAAGACTAAGAAAACATGGGTAATTTACACAAACAATAAAAAGTAGTCCGCCACAGGTAGCAGCTTTTCTCAAGTGACAAATAGCAGCCTTGTATAGGATGTAGATTTAGAGAAATAAATGGTAGAACTAAAAGGGAGTGAAGATGAAAACATCTATAATCACTGAAAATGTCATCCATTTGGCTCCTTTTCACTGCAGTCTAATAATGCACAGTTTAAACAGATATTAAGCAGGTCACAATTTACCTCCTCGTTCTTATACTTCACAAAGACTTTTAAAATGTGTCTAGAGTGATTGGATTACAAGTGGTCAATGTTAATGCCAGGTGTAAATGCACTAAATGTGCACTTATGATTGCATTACAGGACAATAGTATAATGAGTCCCAACAGTCATCATAAAATCTCCTATTGGACAATTTGTTGGCAGTGTGACTGGAGTTTGAATTGAATTAATAGGTCATTAATGCAGTGTTTCAGATATGGCATAATCTTTAAATTGCATTGAAACAGTTGGCAGCAGAGTGTTGTGCGTCTACGTTGGCTTATGCTGATGTTTAATGCACTGTTCAGAATAAAATCTATTTTATTATATATAAAATAAACAGTTTGTGGAATGTACTGTCTGTAAGTGTCTTGGCACAATCTGTCAGTCCAGGGAATGGATCTCTTACGTGGCTCTCATAGTTTCTCTTTTTCACTTGTCTGTTTTTTTATGTTTTTCCTCACTGTGTCTTCTTCTTCCTCCCTCCTCCTTACAGATACAGTGAAGAGATTGGTCATAGGTCCAGATTAAGCAGTATACATGCACCACAATTAACTGTAAATCTTGGTGTGTTAGCCTAACAACTTAAAACTAAATTTAAATGACATTTCAGTTGACCAAGATATTTACAGACATTTACTAAAGCAGTATTTCAAATTTCTTTACTTGCATTTAACTGCACAGACTGAAATATTTTACATGACAGATACCAATTATTACACATCAAAACCTGTCCAAGTCTGGACAGGTTCTTGTTTCCAGTCTCCTCTTACTCCTCACTATATGTATCATCACACAGCTAACTTGATCAGTATGGCTTTAACATGACTAAGAGTACAATGTGGGAAGCAGGATGACAGAAGGTAAACATTAAGGCAGCTGCAGTTGATTCTGCTTCTATGACCCAATAATGTTTTGTGTTTGAAAACTAAGCTTTGATGAACGCTGATGAATAGTTCTCTTTAAATACTGTCAACTGTGCTGGCCTTCCATCTGTTGCCACAGATGATTATGAGAGCAGCAGGTGACATCTTGAGTAGCACATGCCGTTCATATAGAGACAAGGTTTGGACGATAACAAACAATTTCCTGTGAGGTCTCATCTCGCCGATATGGTACAGTCTAAAGCTGACACTATTTCTTATCCAACCGAGGCTTAGGTAGCTTCTCTCCCACTGAGTTGTCTTATCCCCCTGCGGCATCTGTTTTTGAAGCCAGGCAGCTTAGGCACAGATTAATGAAAAGTCCTGGAGTTCTTGCAGTAAGGGCACAAAACAGAAGAGTTGGCCTGGATTTTGGCATCTGGGCCTTCTTGGAGCGGGTTAGCATTATCAGCAACATATCTATTGGACTGCTGAGACTGCAAGTTTACTAACACAAGTGCTGTGACTTATCTCAGCATTGTACTTTTAGTTGTAGCAGGCAGAGGAATTGTGCACCACCTGATGACTCCAGATACATTTGGGATACTTTCTACCTTCCATTGTTTTACTGGTGTGTGAGCCATCAGTGAATGTAATCAGATAGCTCCCCTTAAATACCACTTTCATTGTCTTTGAGAAATGTAGCAACAGCTTAAAATGGTTCTGTACTTTAGGTCTACTGGCGTTTATTACCCAATCAATACTCACCTTAATCTAATTTAGTGGGAAGTAGTGAAGTCTTTTCAGTGAGTCCCCGCCCACTTCTAACCGAGCCGAGCTCTTTAAGAGGCTCTCTCATTCTCTCTTTCTATGGCCGGGCTTTTCATTCTACAAACAGATACAATGTTCCCCAAACCCTGCACTGACTGTTCTCACGCTTTCTCCCTCACAGCTCTGAAAAACAGGGTCTTTCCTGAGCCTCCTCTCTTTCTTCCCATTTGGAAAGAAGGGCATGGGGGGCGAGGGGCAGCAGCGATCCAGCCATCAGCCCTCCCTCAAGTACTGTCAGGACCTGGGGCACTATCTGCACTCTATTCAAAGTATTCAAAAGATATTTCAAAGACATAAAAATGAGGAAAGACAAAAAAACATAAATCATAAGTTTGCAACAATGTAAGACAGCCTGCCACAAACAAACATATACAAGGGGATTTCAACTCTCAACTCTGCAACATCACTTGTCAAAAAAGACGCAAGAGTAAACATGGTTGACAAAATAATTAGCCATGTTGCTATGAAGTGTTAACTACCCACCCATCCATCCATCTTCTTCTGCTGATCAGAGTTTAAACTGCGAGCACTGCAGTCTAAGCAGAGATGCTAAGCCAAATATGAAACTGTAGGTATGCAGTTGGTGCAAGCATTGTGTTCTTAGTTTCTGTAGTTACTGTATGTTTTTTTTTGTTATCTTATTTTTACTACTTTTGATAATTTTCTACTCCACATGACAATCACACTTGTCTTTGGCACTTTGGATCTATTTCAGAATAGAACAGGGGCTCATGTTTAAGCAACATTGTTAACCTTTTATGTATTGAAGCTTTAGTGCAAACTGCCTAAAAACCCTCTTCCCGGCAGAGCCTCCATTCATTTCTAATGAAAAGTTTTTAATTGCTAAAAATGCTACAAAAAGCTTCTGACCTATTAGTTTATTTCCATTCCATGTGGTCCACAGAGCATGCTTTATATGGCTAATGTGCAAGACTAACCCATTATAACCTTCCATGACTCATTGTGGTGATATTAAAATTAATTCCAATGTAATTGGCAGTTAAAAGGGAAAACTGAAATAATAAAGAAGTTCTGAAAAGTTTACAGATAATTTATTTTTACATTGTAGTGTTTTGAGTTTTGGGCCACATGTTTGAGTAATTATTTTTGCTGCAGAACTGTAAGTGACCATTGGTTTTAGAGAGGACAGACTAAAGGGGCTTTGTTTTTACTCATATACACATTGTCAAAAGTATTCACTCACTTATCCAAATCATTGAATTCAGGGGTTCCACTCCCTTCCATAGCCACAGGTGCATAAAATCAAGCACCTAGGCATGCAGACTAGTTCTTGTCAACATGACTCAGCGCACAAAGCAGGTGCAATAAAGACATGGATGAGCGAGTTCGGTGTGGAAGAACTTGACTGGCCTGCACAGAGTCCTGACCTCAACCCGATAGAACACCTTTGGGATGAATTAGAGTGGAGACTGTGAGCCAGGCCACCTCGTCCAACATCAGTGTCTGACCTCACAAATGCACTTCTGGAAGAATGGTCAAACCCTCCCATAAATACACTCCTAAACTTTATGGAAAGCTTTCCTAGAAGAGTTTAAACTGTTATTAATGCAAAGGGTGGGCTATTATATAAAATCCAATAGTTTAAGAATGGATGTCACTCACGTTCATGTGTGTGTAAAGGCAGACGAGCGAATACTTTTGGCAATAAAGTGTATATTAGATGTATGTTTATATGGGATTGGATAAACTGAATGTGTTAGATATAAGTCTTACATTAGAGTTGCCTGATATACAGTACGTTAAGTGGATTTGATAACTCGGACATCTCATGACAGCAAAATCTCACATGATTATTGGCAGAACCATTATGTTTAATAGGACTGTTAATAGGTTGTCAGATCGCACCATCCGTCGTTGTTTGAGCCAAAGTGGACTACATGGGAGACGACCAAGGAGGACACCATTGTTGAAAACAAATCATAAAAAAGCTAGACTGGAATATGCCAAACTACATGTTGACAAGCCACAAAGCTTCTGGGAGAATGTCCTATGGACAGATGAGACAAAAATGGAACTTTTTGCCAAGGCACATCAGCTCTATGTTCACAGACGGAAAAATGAAGCATATCAAGAAAAGAACACTGTCCCTACTGTCAAACATGGAGGAGGCTCTGTTATGTTCTGGGGCTGCTTTGCTGCATCTGGCACAGGGTGTCTTGAATCTGTGCAGGGTACAATGAAATCTGAAGACTATCAAGGGATTCTAGAGAGAAATGTGCTGGCCAGTGTCAGACAGCTTGGTCTCAGTCGCAGGTCATGGGTCTTGCAACAGGACAATGACCCAAAACACAGCTAAAAACACCCAAGAATGGTTAAGAGAAAAACATTGGACTATTCTAAAGTGGCCTTCTATGAGCTCTGACCTCAATCCTATTGAGCATCTTTAGAAGGAGCTGAAACATGCCGTCTGGAAAAGACACCCTTCAAACCGGAAACAACTGGAGCAGTTTGCTCATGAGGAGTGGGCCAAAATACCTGCCGAGAGGTGCAGAAGTTTCATTGACATTTACAGGAATCGTCTGATTTCAGTGATAGTGATATCAGTGTGGAATATGGCACTGAGAGAATGTGCCTGGACTTGGCCACAAATATTCCAGAGATAAACTACAGCGTGCCTATAGCGTGATAGTTCCTGCATCAGTACCAACTCTTTTCAGGAAATATTGACCCCAGCAAAGTCCCCTTGAGGTCAGCTCTAGCTATATTTCTGTCTGCTGATTTATGCTGATTCCTAATTTTAAGTATTTTTCTAGTGGTATTTTCCCTTTAGACTGCACCAACCAACATGAGGCCATCACCGGACCACATGCTGTGAGATTGCCAATTGAAACTTGTAATTCCTATGCAAATCTTGCCTTAGACGTAAAACCATTAGGCTTAATGCACTAGGAACATTCAAACATCAAACACTGATATCTCATCTCCTCTAATCTTGTTGACTGCCTGACTTGTTGACAATTGGAAGCTAGGAAGATGAGCAGCTATTAGCCTGTAACCCCACACTTTTGGTGCATCCCACTTCCAGGAATGCACTGCTCACTGTCATCAGTTCATGTTTGCTGGGTTTTGTTCCCTGCTGTGTATCTGTCGAGTGTGTACACAGCAGGATCGTCAAGAGCGATCTATCTGTCCATCCACGGTCTAATTTTGCTTTCAGTTTCAGGACACACGTGGCAATTTGTATTCTGTGTGGAAGCATGTGAAAGTCTAATTTGTGCTGATTTTGTTGTGACAGCAGCACTCAATGGTTGCTGATTGTGGTCTAACGCCAAGTCCACACGTATAGGGATATTATAGTAAACCAATTTCCTCTACATTTTGTGCCTCTTGTCTGCACACAAACAACTCCAGATATAGCACATTTGTGTTATATCAAGTGTAGAAAGACAACAAAGTTACCTGACTCACCAGAATCATCTAGAAGGAAGGGCAACCAAAGAAAGCATTTCTGATAAAAAGTAGTTCTGATAAAATTTATTCTGTAGATATATTTAACATTGCCAACTATGTTTGGTGTATCCTTGTTGTTCATCAAGTGTTTTACGTCCTGTAGTCTGTAAGTCTGTACCTTTTCAGGTGGCTGGTAAGTCCACAGCATTGGTCTGCATCAGCCATAGTGCAGAAGGAAATATATAGCTCTTATTTAGGCAATTATATGGCTAAATGACACTGGTCACTTTGTGCATTTCTGTGGTTCACTGGGTAGTTTTAGGTCGTTTAGTAGGCATCTGGGTGGAGTATTTTTTTTATGAATGAGAAACTGACAAAATCAACCTTTAAAACCATGTCCATATGCCTACAGCTACACTTGAATCATGTTTAGGTCAGTTTAGTTTAGTTTAATTTATTTGTCCAAGAGAGAGAAAAGAAAAACAAAAACACTACAATTCCATATCAAATAATGGATAATAATGCATGTCTATGGTAACCAAGGCAACAATAATGGTAGCTTTGGTGCTAGATCTTAGGACTTAATACACTCAATGTGTATTTTGATGTGCTACTCAACAACAATACAACCTAAAGTCTGCATATTTGGCACAGCTGACATGAGGCGCAGTGGCTCAGTGGTAGAGTGGTCGTCCTTCAACCGGAAGGTAGGCGGTTCGATTCCCGCTCTCCCCACAGTTCATACTGTCGTTGTGTCCTTGGGCAAGACACTTAACCCACCTTGCCTACAGTGGTGTTCCAGCTGTAACACTGGTGAATGGAACCTTACTGTAAGTAGCTTTGGATAAAAGCGTCAGCTAAATGAATAAATGTAAATGTAAATGTATGTCAAAGCCTCAAGGTTTAAATCTGTCTTTTTGATATGGTTTATTCAGCCCACAAATAAATCTGAATTTTGGCACCAAAAAGAAGAAATTAATACTAAAGTTAGAAAATTTGAGGCCTGGAAGATTAGTTTAGTTTAGTTTAGTTTAGTTTATTAAGATCCCCATTAGCTGCTGCAAAAGCAGTAACTATTCTTCCTGGGGTCTATAGACTTCAACAAAATTTTCTTTTTTTTATATATATAACATAAACATTAGTTGATTAAGAGTATAAGATAAAATAAAAAGTCATAAATCAAACCTATTATTATGCATGGTTTTCTATTTCTAACTATCTAACCATTCACTTTTCATTAATTCATTATCTACTGCTTATCTTTCACAAGCTGTGCAGTGTCAGAAACTATCCAGGTACAATGGAGATTTTATGTAGGTTGTCAAGTGCAAGGGAAACTAATAATATAAATCTAATAATCTAAATAAGCTAACCCTACTCTACCAATACATGTAGACTTGCCCTTAATGACCACTAGACACTGACTACAGAGTCAGCATTAAGTTGAAAATCATGAAACAGCATGAACACTGCATGTTCAGTATACACTTTCAGGTAATCACATAGTGACTCTAGTAACAAATTGCCCTTGTGCTTGGTGGATCTGTGAAGTGAGATTTATGGCCTAGTGAAGCCGTTGAATGAACAAATCAATAGATTGGTGTCTGATACAGTGTGCTGCATTCAGGAACACCTCCATGCACCATTGTACTGTGTCCACCACCAAAGACTATTTCTCACTGTCATTTTCTGACATGACATTCACAGCACACGGACAGATGGTTTAATACAAATCTTCTGCACTAAAGTGTATGGCTGTGTCTGAGTCAAAACACCAATCACTATATAGTGGTTACGCCATTTTGAAGTGTCTAGTGACTAAAATGTACATGCAATGCATCGGTAAAAGTAGTGAGCAGCGATACTCACAGGATGATCAAAATAGACCATAATGCTTTGTGAATTGTCGGAGGAGAGCTACAGTAATTACATATATACAATCAATGGAGGAGAGCAGCGCAACCAATAAATGTCTTAAAACAGGTTTGAATGAAATGAGTTAGAGGCACAAGTTTGACTTTGTGTGGAAACGTCATCCATTAAAAAAACGTCACGATGTAAAATCACTAACTTTAGCTTAGCTTAAGTCATACAGATGAGAGCTTCACTTCTGAGGCATAAAAGAGCTGCAGTAGTCCAGTCAGTCAAGTAAGTAAGTAAATTTTATTTATATAGCACCTTTCACCGATATAAATCACAAAGTGCTTTACAAAGTGCAATTTAAATAAAAGAAAAATAAAACTATGAGAATAAAAATTAAAACCAAAAAATAGTAAAAACATAAAAACATAAAAAGCCCAATCAACTAAAAGCTTGTTTAAACAAAAGTGTCTTCAGCTGCTTTTTAAAAGAATCAACAGAAACGTCCACTCGCAGTGACAGGGGCAGGGCGTTCCAGAGTCTGGGGGCGACTGCTTGGAAGGACCGGTCTCCCCGGGTTAGAACAATTTGACCAGAAGACCAGAAGAGAACAAGAGTTGTTGAATAAAACACATTAGATTATATTATTAATTATATCAATAAAGTGTTGTGAATTTTTTAAAGAAATCTATTATCAGTGGAGTTTAACATGTACACCAGAGTCATGTGACTAACGGCAACAGAAAAACAGTTGTGTAGTCTCCGATACAGTTCACTGATTGAGTGCACTTTATAGTCCTCCATTTGGTGAAATCATCCTAAATATATCACTGTAATGTGAAATTGTGAATGTCTAAAGTCTTGATAGTAGTCCTGAAATGTGGATGAAACAAAAGGGAATATACAGTACATTTCTTTTAGACCATAGTTTAAAAACTTGCTGAAAATTTAAATTTTTAAATCAAAGGTGCACATAATCCTAGTTTCAATATTCTTGTGTGTTGAATAACCTCTCCTTGTTATTACTGTTGACAATAGCGGCTGGTGGATGCTCTGTTGTGCAAAGCACCACGCTGACAAAAACAGTGTTTATTGAGGCTTCTTTAGATTTCTGTTTGATTTACTCTAAAACCAAGGGATAACACTGTCTTCACGTCTACTCATTTTGATGAGGTATCCTGGAGTTCTAAATAAAAACCAACTATCCCCAAATGCATTTTGTGATGTTATCGTGACTGCTGTGAAATCCTGACTAAATGTTCAGACTGTGCTGATATTAAGCTTCCATTTTCAAATACTACATATCCTGTTTGTCACACTCCGAGAGATTGATGCAGGATTTGATTTAATTAGATGTTTCATTAAGCCAATCCATTTGAGAGTGCACGGTCATCTTAAAGCTGCATCATACATTACAATGTTTGGCACTTAAAGTGAAAATTACAGATTTGTTGGGATTTTTATGAAATAAATTGTTTAAATGAACTGAGACCACATTTCCTCAAATGACTTTACACCAACAGAAAGTTTTTACAACTAAAGAAATCTGCATACCACTGAGAAAAAAATCAGTTTTTACTTCATCTACAAAATTCTTTCACTGTTTTTACCAACAGTGTTCATGTGTACATCAAGGAAATGGTTGTTGTGCAAAAGTAAAGTAAATAGAAAAGGCAGTGTTTAGTGTATAATAATACATAGGGTGATGGATGATGTCAATGAAATAAAAATGCTTCCTTAATATTATAATACACATGTAATAACAAATCAAGTAGAAAATGGTATTCTTATATTGTTTTCTTGAGTTGTGACATAATGTTATATGACTTTTCAGTGCCAGTGTTCTATGCTGTTATATTAAACATGGATTATGTAGTGATGCACATGCAACGTTAATAAATAATCAGCTGCTGGGATTGACAGTAAAGAATCCCTGCTCACCAGCTCAGGTGCATGCATAAACAGAAGACGCTTTGCATTGACCTCCTACAGTTTTGCTGAAGTGTGTGCAAGGATTTATAAAAGGAAGAATGTACTGTATATGCTCAGTTCTTTTTATGTATTTTGCCATTTGGCAGATTGTGTTTTGGCTTTAGGCCACACATGCTGTAAAAGTGGGAGTCCGGTGCACAGAATACCTGTGGGCAGGTTTGTGAACATGTCTTTACATCTGGCATGCATAGGTTCACTTGGAGAACATCCATCTGTGGCTCAAAAGTACTGTACAGTGTGCAGTGTGATGCAGCAGATGTACCGCCTCCCTGCATCAGACTGCCTCCATATCCCATCTCTATTAACATGCAAACATCTGCTCGATTCCTTTACAACGTGTGCACAAAGTGTTCTTCTCCGCATCTGTGAGCCAACAGCGCTCAGTTGGGGTTTTGCCTTTGCGCGCTAAACATTTAGCAGCTGTTGACCCTGCTCGTGATGGCTATGTACAGAAGTGAGCCAGAAGAGAAGATAACCGTGAGCACACTGGTCTTTTGTGTCCCCTGAAACTCTTTAGCAGTTTTACAGCTGAAACCAGACAGTTTGCACGTCAAGGGGACGCCTGTAGTTTGACGCTACATTCAGGGGCCATTTACTGTTTAGTTGGACATTTAACAACATCCTAAAAAGTGAATCCTTTAAAAAGTGAAAGTGCTTGTTTCGATTTGTTTCATCAAGGTCGAACAATGCTTTTTTGTTGAAGATTTGTTGTTTTCTGAGAACCTACATTTTAAAACAACAATTGAATTAAGGCACAAAGTTGACTTTGTTGTTTTGGTGCATTTTCCCAAAGCAAGTTGAACATAAGAGTTTAAGCCTCAGGGTCATCTTTTAGTTATAGTGTTAAAGTTAAACTTATGTGCTTTTTTTTTCAATCGTTCTCTCAATGTTTCCATATAAATAAATTTATTTATCACATTTTCAACTTGTTGTCCATCAAATCAGCTGTTTCTACTGTGTACACATTAACAACCACAAAGATGTTTGTGGATTTTGAAACGGTAGAATTGGAAAAGGACCCAAATAATATCTACATGGACCCCTCATTGGGTCCCAACCCTCGATTTGAACAACACAGAGCTGTTGCATTAGATTACACAAGAATAGCTTTGTGGTATCTTCATTGTTCAAGCAATCACGTGGAAAGCAATACAAAAGAGTGCTATTTATTGTCCACAACAAAAAGCTCCTGTTCTTAAGAAACAGTGGAAAAATCAATAGTGTGAATGAAGCGCTATGTCCGTCCATCTGTCCATTGTTCTGTCATTTCATCTCATTTGAGCGAGACTTTTGTTCGCCCACTGCTGCAAAGTCCATGGCTCTCAATCACAAATTAGTCTCAGCAAATGCAGTGTTCACATTAAGGGGCACTCTGAGCTGTACACTGTGAAGACGTGATGAACACAGAGCGTTTTAAAAGGCCTGTTAGGCGTCGCAGAATCTGCTGGTAAGTGTTTCCTGTTTGTTGTTCCTGCTGATTAGACAGCCAAGTTCATGATTCTCCAGAGCAGATGATGATGAATTAGATGCGCTAACAGCAACTCAGGCCCAAAATCAGTGCGCTAATTTTGCATTTGAGATGAAATAGATTTGGCCTAATGCAGTGGAAAAATACAGAGTTAACCCTTTCAGGACTACAGAGCTGGAACTGGGACTGAACTGCAGAGGTCGAGGATATGGAAAATAAAAAGATATATTGTTGTTGATGATAAGGCTAGTATGGAGTACATAATGAGGAATTTTCCCATAGTCTGTCAAATTAAAAGAAATTACAATAAAACTAGAAACACCTTACCAAGATTGTCATAGTAATTGTATATTATATATTATATACTCTCACTCCTGATCCAGTTTATCCACATACACTTATGACTTAAGCTTGGTTTTATCTCCTATTAGCGCCAGGCTAATCCAAACAAGACAAAGACATCACTTTGCACTACATCTAATCACTGTTCAGGGACCCTGTCCTGTACACTTAGGGGCATATACATGTAAACCTATTCACATCTATGACTGACATGTCAGCTTATTACACGTCCATCCACGACCCTGGAGGTGAGAGGCGGGCATAATGTACACCTATAAAAACTTCATGTGCTGTAAAACATATAAAGCAAATCACCTTGTACCATTGTTGCATGTTGAACTGATTCGTTTCATTCTTGCAAGAATTAAACTGGTCCTCCATTCCTAAATTGACCACGTACGGTCTTCGTTGTCTTGTTTGTGATCCGAACCCAATAATTATTAAAACAAAGATATTTTCTTTTTACGGTTTAATGGCTTCTCTAAACTATTACAAGGACAACTTTGTAGGAAGCTGCCAATTTGGGGTGTCCCACAGAAAAGTCAGGTTCTCTGTCCCATCCTCCTGCATGCCATTACAAATCGTTTTTTCCTTTTTTTAAACTTGATGTTTGGTCATTAACACCAATTTCTTCAACAAAGCATATAGGTTGCTTTAAGATGCTGAAATACTCTTTAAGAATGTTTGTCATTAGCATTCGTTGGTCTATTACACCATGGGATAAGAGAGTGTTGGGATTTTTGCTTAAGGCATCATTTTAATCAAGGCTTACATATGTTGTATTGCTCAGAAATACCCAACATGCCACGAATATCTAAACTTGAAAGTAAGTTAGGCAGGTTTTAAAATTTAAATTTAAACAATGTGGGGGTTAGTGCATCTTTAAATCAATTGCACTCCTTACAGGACTAGAGGGTCTAGAGGGCATTCAAAACCCCAATTTGGATTTGACAGGGCCAGGAGTGCTACCAAATATTCTTATGTCTTTACGATGACTAAATGTGACAATAAGAAAATTATGTATCATCATCTGGGTGGATACGAGTTCTTTCTATTTTCTCCTCGACACATGGCCACCCTCTGACAATACCCTCCTTAAAAAATAATTATAAACTGCTGCATATTGTTTATTTTATTTGAATGCAGAGCTTTTATCTGACATCTCACTAAAGCACTTTATTGTCCTAGTGACCTGGGAGCTCTTTTATTAAGACTTCATCATCACTGCATTACTATTGTCTTTGAAACAAATATGTGAGCGGTGCACTATTAAAATGAAAGGATATAAATTTCTTCCACAGGCAATATCTGCATGTTCACTGTTAAAGCTCCTGCATGGGAATAAAGACGTTTTATAAGTCCCAAGCCCTTTGCAATATCAGACCAAAGCATTAAATAAAGACGGAAAACATTGAGTTTCTCGCCAATGAGAAAGCCACAAATCTACTTCCAATAAAAGTTCAACAATATTTATATGTTTATTGTGGTGTTTAATGTCACTGCGTTTTAATGGAAGCACATTTGAATTCATTTCCACATATTTTTTGAGGTCTTTGTGAAATACAGGCTAAAGGGGCGTCATGAGAGAGTGCTTCTGGCACTGTGGGGCTCTTGTGTTAAATGGCATCATATTCTCTGCATGTTATATGAGCGCACAGAGCAGCGAACATACCCAGTGTATCCCATGGCTGCTTCTGCACATCTAACAGCTGCTAATGTTGGTATTATATATCTGTCCACATGTGGGGAAGCTGTAAAAAGTAATCTTCAGTCCATGTAGGCCTAATGTGTTGCTGCTTTACAGGTCTGTTACTATAGCAGTTGTTGTTTGGGAGCCATATACAAGAAAACACAGGAATCTTTTTGTTTTGTTTTTTTACCACCATGCTTTTGGTTTAGTTTATGGATTTTTTTGGACTTAATATTTCCAAGGAGCTAAGGTGAAGGAGGAAAAATGCTTAATCCTCTTGGATTGGCAGCACTGACAGGCCCGGGCGCGTTTAGGTCTGAAGATAACGTTACAAACATAAACAACATTGCGCTGCTCTGATTGGATAAAACTGTGGTTGATAAAGCCAATCACTGACCAGGTATTAGGTAGCCCTCCTATATGGTTCTGTGGAGGAGACCCATCTGGCATCTGGAGTCAGGTTAGCTGCTTGTACCCTTAACATTCTGAAAAAAAGTCTACCAGCTTATAGTGTGGTGTGAAATACACCAAACAAGTCTATACACAATGTGGAAAAATAAATAAATGATGCAGAAAAAGCACTAGGTGAACACAAAACTGATTACATTTTGCTTAAACATACACAAATGTGGTGTATTAAACACACACTACTGTTGTATTTGTACACTACTCAGTCCACACTTTGTATGCTGGACCATGCTGCCACTGCATCTCTTAGGATGAGGCGAGACGCAAGAAGGACAAATACAGCCTTCAACAAAAAGTGAGCATGAAAGGTGTAGTGAAAGTTGGCAGTGCTGACTGGTTACCATCGCTAACTGACATCTTCTATGGTTCCTTAAACGTTTATGCAATCCAAGCATTGTTGTGCCACTTTGGGACGTGGTTGTCTTACTTTATCGTATAACATGACCTTTAATTGGTAAAGTAAGACACTTAATTTTTGGTTGAGATTGAAAAGTGCTTGCTCTGACTATATTACAATGAATAAATTAAATATAATATGCTATAATAAAGATTCCATTATGACAATATTTTACTGTGTGGTTATCTCATGATGCTGCACTTTAGAGGGCAGTTTTTACTTGATGTTAATGATTCACTGGACAATTTACTAGAAGCTTCTGATATCTTTGTCAATATGCTATGAATTTAATCCCTTGAAGCTCTGTCCTTTCGATCACTTGTGCAATTCCAAGCATGGCGTCTCTTTGGAACTTGTTTGTCTTCATTTATCTTCCAAAGGCTGAATGTAAATTGGTGATGTCAGACTTTTTGAATTTGACAGCGACAGCCTTCTGACATAATTGTGATTTATTCTCCCCCCCCCCCACCTCCACTGTCTGCGGTGATGAAAATATGATTCATGTTCGGAATATCTCCGACAATTGTGTCCTTTCTTTGACCTGATGCTTGTACGCCTTGTAATTGTGGTGTATTATTTATTTTTTTAAAGGAGTTTCATTGAGAGTCTCAGTGGAGGCCAACAACCACCAAGGGAGTTTCCTCCTCCAGACACCACTGATCGCAAACCACATCAGAACTTATTGAATTTCACTAAAACTCCCCAAAACAGAGGCTCTAGAATTACCCTTTTGAAATGTTAACAATCTGGGGACTAAAATAACCTTTTAGGGCTTCCTATTTTTGCCTTAAGCCCTGGTTTAGATTGATAACAGACTAGATCTCATCTAAGGACATGTGTTCAGTGCTTGCATTTGGGGTTGTTTATTTGACCATATGTTTTCTAACCTCACAAAATGTCCCTTCTGACTTCCAGTAAATAGACTTAATCTGGACGTCCACACAAAAAACACATTTTACATGTTTATTTGCCTTCCCTGTTTCCTTCCTGTGGGATCTGATGTTATTTCTTCAAGGATTAATCAATGAGCGCTTGTTTTGTTTGGGTTTATTGACTAAACTTTCACATTTATAAAGTTGTGCCAGTGAAGAAGGAAAAGCTTCTGCCGCCACTGAACAACTCCAACATTACATACCATTAGAGTCAATCTCACTTGGTCTCAAAGCCTATATTTATAATCAAATGTGCTTTTATCATTGTTATACTGCTCATTTAATGACTGCTGGTTTAAAAGGCCTTTGAAATAAATTACTACCTTTGTTTTCTTTTATATAAGAAGCTCTTTAAGTTGGCTCAGTCATAGGAATTATTCAAAAACATGGAAATGTCTGTCTGTTTAGAACTTAGAACTAAGCGTTTAGCCACCAATATGTCTGGCATTTGTTTTATATATAATAAGTATTTAAAGGATTAGCTTTAGACAATGATAAGGCTATTTGTAATTTTTTTAGCACAGGGAGGACACGCAGACTCTACACAGAAAGATGAGGGGATTGATCCCACAACCGTAACTGTGGAGGAGTAGTGCTAAAGACTTGGCTATTATTGTCACTTTGTCAACCCCACAATGACTTTAATTCTGAAAAAGTCCTATGGTTGTCTTTTAATACATGGCACTCAAGGTGCTTTGACATGTCTGATCACACACAAGCCCTTGAGCAGTGTCACAAAACAAGCCAAGGTAGGGTTCATCGTTTGAACGAGAGTTGAACCACAAACCTGCTCTACCTCCTGATCTTTTTATGCTTGACTAGTCTTTTTCCAACCTCCCCTTGCAATAAAAGAACAGCAACAAAAGTTACAGCTGGAACACCACTGGAGGTAAGGTGGGCTAAGTGTCTTGCCCAAGAACACAACGACAGTATGAACTGTGGGGAGAGCGGGAACCGAACCACCAACCTTCCAGTTCTCTACTAAGTATTTACAGTAATTTGTAGAGAATAAGCAGCTACACATCTGGTGGCGTCGGGGTAACACTGCACACTTTCGACACAGCACCAGAAGCAGAGGCTTTGGTGCAAAAAGGTTAATCTAGAAATGATGAGGCAACTCACAGCTGCTGAGTAAGGCCAACACAGTAGGTCTTTGTCATTGTTGTTTTGTTTCTGGACCAATTAAAATGCAGCTGAAATGCCGTCAGCTTGATTGTTTCCTGAACTTTTTAGGACTGACTCTTTTGCTACAAAGTGGCCATTTCTGATTGCAATACACAATAAGACCACTTTTGACATTTTGCATGGAGCTCTGTTCTGATTGCTGACCACGCTGTTCCTCATTATGTATGTGGACCAGCTTAGCTCCATAGTCAGGCCCTGTCCTAGGGTCTATTGGAAGTGTGTTCTAGGGGAGAGTAACATGTAATTTGTTTGGGGAAGTGTTCATTTTTAGGGCACATCATTTTATTTTATCTTTTTTTCAGTTCAGTCTTATTTTTATTTTTGTTGTGTATTCAATTCCAACCTACACCTATGCTATAGTATTGTGTCATATCATCTGAACGTCTATTTACCTCTTGGAATGTAAGAGGTTTAAACAAACTTTTCAAGATTAAGCATGTAATGAGTAGGGCTAAAAACTAAGATTAAACTAACATTTAACACCATAAGATGTAGTGAAAGTGAGGAGAAAACGGTCGAGTTGAGTATTTTCAGCCTCATCCAGTTCTCACTCCTGTAGAGTGATCACTAATACATAATTCCGTAACCTTTCCTCTCATCAGTGCTGAGGAAGACCGATTTGGGAGATACCTTATTATTTAATGTGAAATTCTCTCTGTTAGGTTAAATCTTGTAAACTTATATGAACCCAATGATGACAACCCTTCTTTTTACAGAAACCTGTTTTGGTCCTTGGCTTTTCTGCCTGGTAGTTACATCATAGGTGGAGATTTTAATTGTACTCTCCAACCAGGAATAGATAGATCCACAGGGATAGATACCTCCCACACCCAGAGCAGAAAAGAGCTATTACAGTACATTAAAGAATTTAATTTAACTGATGTGTGGAGAAAAGATAATCCTGATCAATCTACCTTCTCATGTTATTCTGCCACCAGACAGACATTCTCTAGGACCGGCTACATTTTGGTCTGTGCGTCCTTGGTATCCTCAATCTCAAGAAGCTGTTATAATAGCATTATAATTTCAGTTGCATTCTGTCTGAAAATGCCACAATCAGTAAATTTCTCCACAAGGTGGTGCCTCTAGTCTTTTTGGCATAAATTGTTGATTACTTTGTACATAACATGACCCAAACATTCACTGGTGGGAAGCAGTCAAGCCTTCTTTAGAGGACAGTTAAGTTAAACAGGTTCCAAACACAAATCCTGGAGGTTAGAGACAGAACAGTTTGTCTCTAGTCTAGTTAGTTTGAAAATAAAATAAACTGAATCAAAACACTTCCAAAATCCCTGAGTTCTTGTTTCTGTATTGTATCTGATTTCCAATTCTTTAGTGTGTCTGAGTTTGGTTTATTTTTGTATCTGATTTCCTGAGTTTATTGTGAAGTGTCTTACCCCTGTCTGTGTCTTTGATTGACTTCCTGCCTTGTGTCGTTCCCTTCTGTGTGATTGCATGCTCCACCCTGATGTGTTTCACCTGTCCCTCGTTGTGTGTCTTTATAACCTGTGTGTTTTCCAGGGCCAGGTCGTCTTCACCTCTACCGTGAGTCTGTTGTAATCTGTGTTTTCAGTGGATGTTTCTGCCTGTTTCTCCTTGTTTGACATTTCCTGGATTATATGCTCGGGCCCTAGCCTTGTTTTATCCTGTTTCCTGGATTTTGATTTGTACCTTTTGCCGGCTAAATAAACCTTGTTTGATCCTTCTACCTGTGTTTGGGTTTTTGCATTGGAGTCTTCCACGTTCTGGGCAGTGTGGCCATGACAGTAAATAAATCAACTAAAAGCTTGGGTTTAAATAGAAGCATGCTTAATTAACATTCCAATAAACCTGTACATATACTTTGCTAACCAACAGAAACCACAACAAATCTCAGTTCTCTCCAATTTTTCCCAATGAAGACTTCCTACCTGGCAGAGCAGACTCAGGGTTTTAAATCTGGGCAGCACAGGGTATAGCCAAGGTAGCTGACCTTTACAATGAAAACCTGGTTCTCATGTCATTTGAAGAGCTCAAATCGAAATATGAATTCCCACAATATTTTTATAAATTTTCAACTTAGAAGCTTTATCCTTTCCAGAATAACCCTTTCCCCTTATCTACACTTACGTTTTTACATTCTAGGGGACAGGTTGCATTGTTGTACAGGCTTTTTATAAGCAAATCTATAGAGTCATCACAATGCTCACTTCAAGCATGAAGAAAAGACTTGCAAGAGAATATAACAGAAGAACAGTCATGAGCATGCCTTCTAGCTCAGACCCAATCCATAAACACAATCTCCAAGATGTTACAATATAAAGGGACAAGTAGATTGTACACAACTGCTAATCTGCACCGCTTTAAGCCTGACATGATACATGTTTCAAGTGTAAAGACCAGAAAGGTACCTTGTTTTATTGAATGTTGGAATGTCCACATACTTTCCTTTTGGAGGAAGGTGTTGGACCTTACAATCATTGACAAGAAAGTGCCTCTCAGCCCTAAACTGTGTCTACTGGATCTATATCCAGAGGACTTCACTTCCTCTAAGATTCTTTACTGAACATCTGTTTCCTGGAAGCCAAAAGATGCATTGCTTCCTCATAGAGATCCGACACACCTGCGCTGTGACACAATGGTTTTATTTAGCTTTAGAAAATATAAATTACATGACAAAGAACAGACTTGACAAGTTTTGGAAAATATGAAACATTTTCTACAATTTCCTGGAGAATAATGACATTGCTGTTGATGGTTGGATAGATGATGAGTCTTTTTGGTTTTGAGTTGTTTTGCTCTCATTTTATTTTATTTTAACTTAAACAATACTTTTTACTCTAAGTCTTTGTTTCATTGTGTTATATGTGCCTTTTTGTTTTGTCTTCTACTATTATTGTCATTGTTATTGCTAAAAGAAAAAAATATAATAAATAAAAATTAAAAAAACGAGCTGTTGCTTTTGAGTAGGAAAGACGCAGTGCGTACCGTTTTTCATTACTGGCTCTTGAATTACCTGAGTAAAGCTAAAATGTAAAAATGAAAGATTCTGTTTCACTTGTTCTTGTTTAAATGCCTTCAAACTGCACCTGTCAGTCCAGGACATTTGTTAATGCTGTGAAGTACTGCGGACAGTTTCTTTCAGATCAGTTTCTTCAATGCGTCGTGGTGCTGATGTGTTTGTTTTGTTGTTGTATGCCTAGAACCTAAAAATACGTTGTTTGAGACGTAGGCCTAGCCTAATTATTATTTATACGCATTAAGGCCTAGTCCACACGGACACGGGTATATTTATAACCGTGAGTTTTTTTTATTTATTTATTTTTTTTTTTACACGGTTCGGCCGTTCGTCCACACGGAAACGCAGTATCAGGTCACTGAAACCGAACATTTTTGAAAACCCCTGCCAGGGTGAGGATTTTCAGAAACGCCGGTTGCAGCGTTGTTGTGTGGACAGTAAAACTGTCATTTTTGCCTTGCGACGTCAGAGTGTGCGCCGTTATCCGCTGTGTTTGACGTCAGATTGTGTGCCGCTGACTGCTTTGTTGACGACCCTATGGTTGACAATTCTGTGCAATGGCGGACGTAGCCCACATATTACTGATAGTAACTGTGCTAACAGGGCTGCTTGTATCATGTACACAGATACATGCTCAGTTATATTATTATATTGCGGAACAGAGGCTTCAGAATGAAATTCTACGCAGGGCACTGGTAATGACAACAATCCCGCGATTTGATAACTTTGTATTCAAGTGTGACAGTAAGGAACAATTGAACTTCATCATCACTTCAAACATATGACTCCCCCTTTCCTCTGTGCGCCATGTTTGTTAGCCTACCGGAACTGGTAATAACTTTTTGTTAGGCTTCTGATTGGCCAACACGCCTGCTGGTGTGGCATGCTCTTGACAGCGCCTGATAGCGGGTTTTTGCGTTTTCATGTAGACGGAGATTTCATTAAAACCGAGCGTTTGTGGACGGGATTTTTTTAAACGCAGGAGGAAAAACTCTGGTTATAAAAATACCTGTGTCCGTGTGGACTGGGCCTAAGTGAAATGGTTTCATAAATATATATGGCTACAGTTAGTTCTACTGTAGTTTATTGACAAAAGGAAAGAGTGAGAGGAAGGAGGTATAATTACTGATTTGCTCTAAATTAGCCCTGCTATGATCGAGAGAGATATGTCCTAACCCCAGCCCCCCGTCTGGCTTCCTCCCAAAAATGACCCACGCCACTCCACTGATTAACTTAAAGCAGGACTGCGTAGCTTTAAGCCAGTAGAGGGCACAGATCCCTCTATAGACTCTATATTGTTACAACAGCAGAGCCATATTCACGGACATCATTTATTTACAAGTGGAGACTATCCCAGCGGCAAGTTTAGAAACAAAAAACATGTCTTTTATATATTATGTACAAATAAAACTCTGCTAAGGTCCAATGTATTGCCCAATTTTGTCTCCCTCTGTTTGAGCCGTAAAGCACATCAATCATGTAATGTCTTTTGATAAGTCCTTGTTGAAAAGTTGGAGGTTTCTTTCCAGCTTAGGTTACTGTGTCAGTGAGATAGACATGATTCTATTGATCTCATGTCTATGAACCGTCAAAATGATTTTGAGAAGATATATTTCTGGGCTTAAAGTTACACAGTGCTCCTTTAATGGCAGACAGACATTTGTGAAAGCTAATAAAGTAACACTGGTTATCAAATGCAATACAGGACAGAGTTCTTAAATCATAGTTACATAAAACACTATGCCAGTGTATGTAAATAATCATAATCTATGTATATGTATATTTACATCATTATCAACTGGTTTAAAGCATAGACATCAAGAAAGAAAAACCTACAGAAGCCACTAAAGTCTAACAGACAGAAGACAATAAAAAAGCAAGCTTCAAACCATTCCTCGACACAATACAGCAGTGATTCTGTTATTCACCTGCAAATAGACACATCATACATTTTTAAATAACCATCATCCTGAAGTTCAACAGCACCATCTTGTTCACTGCTCTCTGACAGCTTTTTTCTACAAATAGCATGAGCACGCCAAAGACTCATTTTAAAGACATATAGAGGGCTGATAATGGTCTATTTGCCAGCAGCTATATACAGTAGAGAGCATTTTCCTATTTATGCCCTCATGTTTTCTGATTTGAGTGGATGTGTGTAAATATACTTGAGCAGAGGTAATGGCTTCTGTCAGTGCATTTGCTCTTCGAAGCCCCCGCACACCTGCCCTTTGGTATCCCGGCCATCGACAGCAGATAAGGTAAAAATTCTCCCGTGTCCATCAAACGGCTACAGTCAAAGCAAACCAAAGCGCATTACACCAGTTCTCTCAGGGAAAGAGACTGTGGTGCAATTTTAAGTACAGATTGCATGACGGGAAAAGGTTCACAACATAGCAGCGAGCACACAGCGCTTACCTAGTCAGCACATAGCACGGCGTGGAGATGGAGATCTGTTGATTGCACTAGACGAGCAGCTGAGAACACAGTGAGTTTGTAGAGCTTCAAGCTTCACACTCGATTCATCAAAAACTCTGTGACAGAAACAGTTTGGAAAATATCTCTAGCTGAGATAAGCAGCCAAGGGGAGAGAAAAAAAAGAAATAAAACAATTTCAAGACTCTCTACAGACCAGTTGGTATTAAAGGGGAAAACAGCATCAGAATGAGAGTGAGTGATTGCCTTTGTTGGCCTATGATTGGGGCTGAGGCACTTCTCATTAGGTCTTGTTTCATGTGTGGGCACACAGCCAAATGATTCATTGATGTGATGACCTAGAAGCCCACCATCGGCACGCAGGTCGCTGGAACAACTGTGATTAATCAGCAGCTCCACATACGTCTCAATGTCAGACCAGCACCTCCAAATCACAGAACAACATACTATAGTAAGGATGGACAAAGTCTGGTTCAGGGCAAATAACAGCCTTAGTTCCCATTTTAGCAACCCGTCCCTTGCATTTTCAAATGTAGTTATTTCTATTTATTTGCTTTTTGGTGGTGGTACTTTTATGGGACAACTGTTTATTGAGGTTAGGTTGACTTTACTAACACCATCAAAGATAAACAAACCCCACACTGGTCTGGACCATGGCACACTGTGGACACCTGAGACTTCATTAGCCTTTAACACAGAACAAAAAGGACAATTAAGGCTGGGAAAGAATTAGTATGAGAAATCAACCTTCAACGGAATGGATGAATTCAACATTTTACCTGGCAACAACGAAAAAAATCACAATGAGGAGTGACTTAAATCTAGTCTAATAAAAGGCTATTCTATGGACGTTCTTTTATCTGCGTCTTACAATATTTCTATTCCTAAAATTATGTATGTGCACAAAGCTCAGTAGAATAGTTTAAAGTCATAATAGACCTAGGCTCAAGGTGAATGGATCACTGGAGCAGATGGGGTTTGAGGACAGAGGAAACAGACAAATCAAACAGCACACTGCTAAGTACAAAAAAAGTGTCTACAAGGTGTCAGAAGTGAGTCTTTAGCCTGGACTTCAGTCTTTCTAACAGCACTATAGCAATGTTCGAGCTGTGGCAGTGATGTGTAGACAAGAATGGAACACACTCATAGTGGTTATGTTTTTACAGCTGTTTTTACAGTTGTGACAGCTACTCTGTCACAACTGTAAGAAGCATATGCTGGCTGCCATGTTAAGAAATAGACAATTATGTAGACATAATAGCTGAATAAAAATAAGAAGATCTTCCAGCTAGTTTGGCTTATGTGAACACAACAGCTCAAAACATACCTGAATGCACATTTATTAGTTTTAATTTTACAAGGGACTGTCAGTCATAGGCCACTGTTCTAAAAGCTTTCCCTTGTTTCGAGTTAAGATTCAGTGATATAGTTCTGCAACTAATACATAAAACGACATTGGTTCTGCACGGCTGCCCGCTCTAAATTGTCACTCTGAATGTGTCTGATAATGCCATATGCTAGCTCAAAAGAATAAATGTTAACATTAACATCGTCTTCAGCGGAGCAGTTAGCGTGAGCCAGAGGATGGCTTATTGGAGAGAGCCCATCATATCAGCGGTGATTCTGCCAAGATGAATGGCTCCGTCTCAATAAATTGTATTTTTGTGTCAGAGAAGCATGTGGGACCCTTGCCTAATGTAGCGTAAAAGTCTCTTTTGTGGTGCTTCCAATTCATTGTATCAGCCTGTCAGAGTTAAACTAGGGAAATCACAGCAAACAAAGGGAACACAAAGGAAAGAGAGGTCAGGGCACAGAGTTTTGTTCCCTGGAAACAAACATATGCATTTTTTTAAAGATGACAATGAGAGTGAGCACCAGACAGGGCTATTATCTTTATCTGAGGAAACACAGGCTGGAATTTCCCCAAAAAGAGATAGCTATGTGTGAAGAATTTTAATTTACATTTGTAGACCTTTCACAGACATTTGAATTGTTGAGTGTTTTTTCAGTTTAAAAGGCATCAACAAACGTGCACTTTGCTGTATCTGCAACACTCCGTCAGATCCGACATCAAAGCTCATGCCATCAATTTCATGCTCTGTGCGGCAGAACAGCATGTGCACAGAGATATTGTATTAAAAAGGGTGTGGAAAATCCAAACTCACAAAATGGGCTGGAGTAATCTAAGCCAAATCCATCTCCAGCACAAATGTGATGTTGATGCTGTCACACACTGACCTAAACACACGTCTGACCAGGAGTGATGTGAGCCTCATGAGCAAAACGGCTGTGTGATGGAATCCACACAAAAACTGACCAGCGTATGCATTTGTTTTTATTTGTTGAACTGTATCAGAGAATATGAAGCAGTATGTTACCCCATTTAAACTTGCCCAAAAGGGCTTGTGAAATTGTAGAAGTGGGCAGAATGAGTTCATACAGCCAGAGGTTGTTTAAAAGGAGGTCAGAGTTCATTAACCGCCAAGCATGACTGTCCCAAAAAGGCCTGAAATGAAGCTAATGGTGAGTACATTGCCACTGAACTTCAGACCGCATTAGAGGAATACTTTTAGTTGCCAGGCTATGGAGAATATTGCAAGAGAAGGCCGGCTTTACATAACTATTCTTAAAATGACGTTTCTTATTTGAGGAAACAATCATTTAGAGATGAACCTTGAGGAAAGTAAGACTTCAGTAGTAACTAGAAAAATAAGACTTATGAGTATTTGACTACATTTAATGCAAGTCAACATTTGCCAGCTTTCTGGAGCCAGCACCCACTTCTTTTCAAAACTGCCATCAGCCTTTGACCTCTCAGTCCACTGTTTTTTGATTCTACAGGGTTAGCACAATGTCCTTGAGCTAAACCTGTTCGAAAGTCGGATTTTAAGATATATATATATATATAGGCAAAAAATGCAAAGAAAATGTACTGCCCTGTGACTCTGTTTTGACCATGCTTTCTTGAATTATCCAAATTTCTCAATATTGCCTATTGAATAATTTTTTTTCCCCAAAATAATCTACTCAACTTCTTCCTTCCTTACTATTTGAGATAAATCAGACAGAAACTATGCACTTGATAAGCCTCACTTTTGGATAGGTAAAGGTGGTTTGAATATTAAATCTAGGACTACTGCTCTCTAGATATGAAAATGACATATGGTTCAATGGTATAGATTTTGGCAATGAAATTGAGACAAACTACAAGCTAAACAAGCTAAAACAAACAGGTGCCTTTAAAGTTTTCCCCAAATAATCAAATTATATTTCAATTGTAGAAGTTATACCATGCCAACAATTCAATCTTCTTATTTTTTCTATTTTTAATCAGACAGGAACAGATCTCTTCATATACATTTCCTCAGGTAGCAGACAGCAGTAATTGTAAAATTATGTCACTGGTGTTAATCAAAGCTTGGGCCACTTCACATTTAAGTCAGCCAGCCTTTATAAGCTCCGCTGAAAATTCATTTGGTGTAATGAGAGTGGCCTAATTAAGCTGCCGTCAGTAATAAACTACCATTCAACAATGAATATGATTGCAAAATTTAACTAATCCATTTTGTATTGCAGCGTTATCAGATTGTTGCAATCATTTTCAATAAATTAAAACTGTCACTGAAAAATTAGTCTAGAATATTTCCAAGAATTCAACATTTTTAAGGGCAGTTTTCTATGGCTAAATAAATAGTGACATTACCTCAGTTCAAAGTGAAAAACAGCAATACAAACTAAATCTTGTTGTACATGACCCCTATTGCAATTCCAATTTATTTTCCCACCCACAGCCTGAATCAAATTGAACCTATTGACCAGGGAGATAGAAACAGACTGGTAAACAAAACAAGATGTTGTACACGTCCCCCTCATTATAAACCGAGCGCCCATTGAAAATCAAGTTATTGATGAGAACAGCTTCACATTGCCAAACAGTCAGCTTAAAGGAATTAAACTTGAATGGTGCTGTTTTCTTGTTCTGCTTAAATGCAGTCCGCCACTCTATTCAAACAGCCCATTTTACAAAAGATCATGACGAAATGAGGACTTCTGCAGCCTAATATCAGTACACCCACCCAAGGAACATGGCCGTTCCTGATAGTCTAATGTAGGCAGAAATACCCCGCTGCTGGTATTCCTCCCTGTCCTTATTATTTGAATATAAAACCCATCAGCTCAGCTCGGCATGCAAAGACGGCGTTCTTTGTTGTGGCCGATTGCCGCCGTGCTCGGAGCTGATACAGTTGTGTGCTTTTATTTCACCCGACGCTCCAATGGGCCGTTCTGATTCACCAGTCATTATCAATGCCCAACACATGTCGGCCTGCCTCTGACTGTCCTAGTAGCACACTGACCACAACAGGGAACCCAACGCACTAATCCATTGCTGTCTCAAAATGGAACAATTGCCTGGCATTTACAGCAGCCACACGAGGATGCTAAAGTACGTCTTATTCTATGTTGCACACGGAATAATTGTGCTGTGAAGTATTTGTTCCATTATGAATACAAGATGGATTAATCACATGGTCCTCAACAGGAAAATTATGTCACATTAATCATCAATCAATTCAGTGATTGATGTCAGAAGACAAATGGCTGCCGCTGTATGAAATAAATGCATCAGACATTACTGCTGAGTGTGATCACATATCTAAGACATTATACAGTAATGTATGTAGTCACTATTCCATTTCAAACTGACATTAAATGCGGCCAACAGCATCTTAAGTGTCTTCCATTTAGAGGTGTTATTTTTGTGACTTTTTCTTTGTTAGAAAGAAGGTAAAGGGGGAAATGGGTTGGACATACATTTTAGAGTCTAGGCAAGGGCCTAGTTAGTAAAGCAATAAAAGTGCAGCACACTGTATAGTGGTGTAAAAAAAATAAATAAATAAAAAAGCAAACAACCGTCTATTACTATTTGCTCATTGTATGCTGATGAGAAGCTAATGTCGATGTCATTGATCTTAATGGGTTCTTATCTGGTTAAATAAAAAAATATAAAATAAATCTACCCTTACTTTCCGCCCACAAAAAACAATCAAAAATGAGATGTTTCGAATGATATACACTACAGAAAGACAAATTAGATCATCAGTGTTTATACTCTACTCTATAGCTGCTTAATACCTGTAGCAGATGAGCCCTTGGAATCCCCACAGATCAACTGTCCTGTCTTTTCTTTCTTTGCCAGAGGCCTTCAGAGACAAGCCTGTATCTGGAGCCTGAAAGTTAACACTGTTTTCTTTCAGATAAAAGGATGGCCAAAGTAATTTATGGACAAGAAATGTTATTAATGACTTTGCTTTTTGCTTTCACAAGCAGTGGAACTTGGGTCCACCAGGCACCAGGGTCAAAGGTGACTCAGGACCAGTACCACCCCCTGGTGCCATGTCTTTTAACCATAAACTTTTGGAGATAAAGTTGTTGTTTCAGCCGGACTCAAGGACCCCCTTTCTTTACCGAGAGCGCTTTATTTCCATACTGATTGACAGTCGGAATGCTTTTGATCCTAACATCCAAGAATGATCAAAGACCGCCCCTGGTGGTCAATTGGACGAATGACTCTAGCCAATCATCAAAAGACAATTTCGTAATTATTACATTAAAGGAAAATGTATTTTTGATATTGTGTTGTTTATACTGTTCTCTTCCAGGACACGGATCTGTGACCAAATAACTCCCTTTATGGTTTATGGTTTCCGTTTTGTTTAAATGTAATGAATGCTTCAACAATATTCTACATTTTCATAATACTCTACTTTTCTTTGTATAATCCTACAAGTATAAATGTTTTGGTGTGTGTTATGAGAATATGGTGAAACAAAAGGAATGTTTTAAAACTTTAGTTTAACTCAGTTTAAATGTTCCCAAGCGACTCCCTCTTCCGCCGGAAGAGCGCCCCCGACTCAAAGGTGATAAAAGCTGGCTGCTAGCCAAAAATCACTCTCTTCTCTGCTCTTGCTCTCTCGGTTTCCTGGGACCCTGCGTCTACGGACAGTCCGCTCCCTGCGGGGACCCCCCCCCCCGTCTCGGCAACCATGGCCAAAGCTTCGAGCCTCGTGTTAGCACGAGTAAACTTTCCTTTGTTCCAAAGACCGTGCCTGCTAAAGCGTCTGCTCTTCCCCAGAAGAGCGCGTGCAGAAGCAAGTTTTAACCAGCAAAGCAACAGCTGAGAAATCTTTCATGGACATTGCAATGACTTGCACAACCTCAAACTTTTAAACGGTACACGGAGGCCCAGGTGCTTTGGACAACAACCGGACGCCTCTCTCTATCCCCGGGCTGCAAACCCTCTGGACGAGACGTGCACGCGACGGGATCCTTGGTGTGGAACGCTTCATCAGTAAGCGACAAACTTTCTGGAGAACATTCAGGACGCTCGGACCGCTGATAGCGACCCACTGAACCGGGCCAGCCCCGCTGACTACAGAGTAAGTCCGCACGTGACACAAGAGCCTTGGTGTCGTTAAATGTCCTCTGCCCAAAATCGCCACCCCCTTCTCCGTTAAAAGCCACTTTGTTTTAGTTTCCATCATTTAGATTAACACGTCTAACATTCCTTTGCTTCACGAACCATCTGAAATCAAATATTTATCCCTGTATTTATTCCTGTGTTCATTCCTGTGTCTTGTCAATTCCTTTCCCTGTTCCAATGTTATTTACCATTATAGATTTGTGTAATTTTTAATAAAAATCTCATAAAAGATATTAATGTTTCTCTGTTTATATTAAGAAATGTTTGAAAACAAGGGAATTCTCTTCCTTTAAGATTAATGAGACTAGCTTAAACAGTTTCTCTGGACCTGTCCAAAAACAGGGTGGTGCCCCTTTTAATCCGAAATTAATTTTAATGAATTAATATTAATATAAAAAATTAATTATTAAAATTATTAAAATTAATCTTCTATATGTTTATACAAACATACCCTCATACGCTACAATACCAGACTTCTGTTATGACAGGAATGAAAAGAATCTGGCTCAGAATAATGTGGTGTCTGATTAGATGGTAAATAGTAAAAATGTTTGTCTGTGATTTACAGCTGTGAGCTGAACTGCAGTCTTCTTGTGACTACCTTGTTTACAGCCATCAACAACAAGCTCGACGGCAGGAACTTGTCTAGACCTGAAAATACACGCAAATGTAGTACAACAAATACAGCCTCTAAATTATACCAAAACCAATCAAAAACAACAAATTTGATTTATATAGCACATTTTTTCTGACCAGCACAGGCTCAATGTGCTCAAAGGAAAAGGAACAATACATTAAAAGGTTTACAAAAGTGTTACAGAAAATATTTAGCTTAAAGCTAGCATGAATAGGTGGGTTTTCAATTTACTTTTAAAACAGAATAAAGTGCTAACAGACCGTAGTTCATTTGGCAGAGAATTCCACAAAATAGGACCATAATGACCGAAGGCCCCAGAGGCAGTTTTAGAATGCACTCTGGGTGCTGGCAGACTTTGGATAGAGGATTTTAGATTTCTGTCTGGATTATACACTTTGAGCACATCAGCAACATACTGTAGGTGGGGGCGAGATTGTTCAATGATTTGTTGACAATGAGAAGTATTTTGAAGTGTATTCTCTGTTTGACTGGCAGCCAGTGAAGGGATGATAGAATCAGAGTGATGTGTTTATTTATTTTAGTTTTTGTGAGGACTTGTGCAGCAGCATTTTAAATAAGTTGAAGTTTTTTTTAAGTGTTTGTTCTGGGAGGCCGGCAAATAGAGCGTTATAGTAATCAAGCCTACTACGCATTATACATATTGAGCTAGTGGCAAAAATGTTTAGCAGGTCTAACATTTATACACATATTTACATATTACAAAGTACATTAAAAATGCAGTTGTAAATCTACATAGACATGACATCATTATATTCAGTACATTTGTTTAGAGCAGGGGTTCCCAAACCTTTCAGACCGCAAACCCCGTCCCTGAGATGGTTGAAACATACAAATGCAACGCACAACTATATATAAAAAAACAGGCACAGCAACAACACAAAGAACACAACTGAACAATCATGTTCAGTGAAGAATATGTCAGTAAAAAGAGTCCTAATGTAAAAACTGAACTCACAAGTGAACACAATATGCAGGTACCGGACAAAAACATATACTATATCATGTCTATACCACCTACACCTGAAACTGTTGTAAGTTGGCAGCAAAAAAGTACCTGCTGCATGTGTCACTGTGGTGCTGTAAAGTGTGTGTCTGATCCTGTCACTCATCTGTCGAATCACCTCAGCAGCTAAACATTACAAATGCCGGTGTAGTATTTTTATTTGCATGGTTTATTTTGATATAAACTACAGTTATGACTATCATATGCTATTTCTTTAATACAAGCTTTTTTTTTTTCATTTTTTAATTATTTCTGGAAATCTGTTGGGGTCTTGTGACCCCCTGGTGGGTCCCGACCCCCACTTTGGGAACCCCTGGCTTAGAGAATAACGAGCTCCATAGACAATAGATTGAGCTGTCCTTTTCAACTCATTTGCCCTGCTAGGCTTTTACAGTTTACACATTAGTGATGGTGTCAAAACTTAGCCATTTATTGTGCACAGAAATCAAGCCATCTGACGTGGCGATCAATGGCCGCCTTAACTGATGGCTCTCCTATCTAGATGTACAGCCCCCCAGTGGAACGCCAGCCCAGGATCAGAGAACGAGGGGCGGTGGAAACATCAGCACTTATTATCAAGGTCACTTCGCCGCCACAAAGATGAGTCAAAGTATCAGACCAGCTCCGAGGAGTTTGTCGAGCAAGATGTGACCAAAGATTGAAAGCTGTGTAAAATAAAAGCGACAAGCTCCTTCCTTGCCTTTTACTAACGCCAGGATTATTTATGTGTGGGGAACTTGTGAGGCTACGCTGCCATACATGATAACTCTGGTTCATTACAAGAAGCCCAGGAGATTTGGGGCAAATGCCCTGGTGGACAGACTGCTCATTGTGGTCCCCTGCAGCAGCAGCCAGCTGTCTCTCATTCGGGGGAGGCAGCAGATATGTAGACACTTTGACATTGAATATGCCCTGAAGATGTTTGGATGGCACTCTGATAATGCTGGTCATCTGCTAAACTGCAGCCGAGGTCACATTGAACTACTCCCAGCCAACCAGATCTATGTTGTGAACTCAAGTGTACCATAAATGTAAGCACACAGGGCATTGCAGATCAAAGTGACAGAAGATATGGTCCAACACCATATCTGGGTGAGTCAGAAATCAAATTGCCCCAAGTCTATTTTTACCTCCCCCCGTAGTAATAGTTTGATTCATAAACTGTTCATAAACCAATACCAAAACAAAAGTTAACTGTCAGGTCTCATCAGTTCCCCAGAGGAGCTGCCTAGGGCTGTACTGTTAGCTCCATAAACACGAGATCAAGTCAGCTCCGGTTATAAGGCTTTGTCCGCCTTTGGATGAGCAACACTGTTTTGTTTTTTTCATACTCTCTTTTACAGTTGTTACAAATGTATTACCATCAGTTATTAACAGCTGGGGTTGCAATTTGACACAACATACTGTGATACAATGGCATTTGATTATGCAGGGTTAACTAAATGTAAATGTTACCGTCTTCATCAAATGCACGAGTCCACAACGCTGTTGGGACACACAACGTTTTGCTCAAAGTAAAGCACAGTACGAAGTGAGTGGCATTGAACAGACCCCAAGTGTCCTTTTGTAATTGGTTATGGTAAAGGACCTTGATTGAGCTCACTTTAGGAAAATTATGAAATACACTTGTAAACTTGTACACTCACAAACACAAGACGGTGACTGAAAACATGTTTTGAAGAGTTGATAAGAGCAAAAAAAGCGAATCATTTTTAATATTTATAATTAATAAACTTGACATTTCAAGTCCTAGTTCTCAGTTTGGCATTGCCCATTTGTTCATACAGACTGATATAACTGTTGTTCCACAGAGATTATATGCACCAAATATCCATACAATGGGTTTTATTAAATGGTCCCCTGTAGACATGTACGTGAGGTTTCTATTTGCCACAAACAAATAATCCAAACCAGGACAGAAACCTTCAGATGTGCGGAGTCGCGTTGCCTTGATCGCCTGCGTGACTGACACCAGGAGTGTTAACAGGGTGGAGAAGTGAGCACAAACTGTTTGAAGAGTTATGATCCGGGACTCCCTCTGTTCAGCTCAATACATGTGCTGCTTAGTAATGGACAAGACATGAATTATACCTTATAGGATTCCAACAAGTTCAAAGCAGCCATCTTGGTAGAAAAAAACAGACTGTGTTACAAATGCACGCTGACACTACAAACATAGCTGCTGCTCTGTTCAGGGCCGTTAATGCGAGCAGCTTTTCCATCACTTACAGTTATATGTGCTCAGTCTGGAGCTCGGCAGACCACGGGCTTTGTTTCTATTTTCTACTTCCTCCCTCAATTCAGAATAAATACAATTATCTCATAATGGGATCCACTTGGATAAAACGTGGTCTTCTGTCATTCTGTTGGCGGCCCCAGTGCGTTGGATAGTGAGAAACTCCAGGTTAAGTACTTTCTTTTATCACTGCTCCTTTTTATATGCAAATCAACCTGCCCACCCATCTATTTACTGTTGCAGGTATTCAGACATGGCCTCAAACTGTGCCAGCCACAGACCGCAGCCCGCCATTCGGAGCCAGCATGGGACTTGAAATAGTTTTGATTAGGATTCAAAAGTACGCCTTTGATCTCACGTTTGTTAGGCAAATGCAGCCACATGACAATATGCTTGAGAGGATGGAATGATTCTGCTGGCGTTTACAAAATAATGGACAATCTAATTGTACTGTAATGCTCGGCACGCGCAGTTATTAATTTTTGAGGTGCACTGAGCCAGAAAGTGGTACATTTGCATCTAGTTCTGGCAGGTTCAGAGGGAGGCAGTGGTTTGGCTTCAAACAAATATGCTGTTGCCTATAGATAATCAGCTCACTACCTGCCGTCCGGATGAATAGAGCGTCAGATTGTCAATAAATGTGAAATACAGGACAGGGGTATATTATAATTAGATTAGCCATTACATAGACATTCACCGCTGACTGCATTTCTGTAAATTTACTGTGCTGCAGCTGCACGTTTGGACAAAAATACCAGGTTCCTAGCCACTGTTCTCTAAATTGAGCCGAGGATGCTGTCAAGGCTGAACACAGATGGACCAATCTACAACTGTAATCACTTCAGCACTCACTCTGCTGCCATAACAACAATGACTATAACGAACGGGATCAAATTATTTTTCTTATTCAAAATAACCCAAAATATTTCTAGTTTTGACAGTAAGCCAAAAGCCTGAAATACAAACTTGAGAGTTGAGCAAATTTACTCATAATACAATTTCAGTGTGTACTTCAAATTGGATTCAATTGATGAGCCCTTTTTCTACTGATGCTTATGATGTGCTTTATGTTTTCTCTCCTTTGCACATACTTTTAACAAGAAATGATTTATTGAATATTAAACTTCTGTACATATTGACTCGGTCATATTTTTGCTCGTAATTTCCGTTTGATTGAATAAGACAATAAGCCAAAGACCTTGATAAGTGAGATTATAAGAAAATACAAAATAATTGGTATAATATAGTACAGGTTGTTTTCCGTTGCATAGATGCATGAACAGATGTAGAGCTTACCTGCTAAAAATGCATGAAATTATTACATTCAGGGCCAGTCATGTAACACTGAGTCACAACCAAAGAACCCCATGACCCAGATCAACGTAGCTGGACATGCATTATTTACAATACGGGCAAAGATTTCAGACTGAACCCAGATCTGCAGTGCTATAAATAATGCTCTTCTGTAGATTGTAATACAGCCTCACATTTTACAGCCCTGATCTGAAAAATGATTACATATTTGCACTGTACTGAGAGCTCTTATCTTTCATTAATCCAAAGCCAGCAACAGTGGATTGGACTAAATAACCCTCTTCATGTTTATTATTAACCGCATTACGCACAATTCTCTGATGAGCTGTAATTCGACTTGCATGGACACAGCTGGAGGGCCTGCGCAAAGGTTTGAGCGCGGCTAACAGTGTGCAACTCCGAATTTGCAGTGGAGTTTTTAAAAGACGTCATCTACATAGGTAAACCCCACGAGATTAGTAGCAGCTGGCCAACTCGTATAATTAAACTGTTGTCAGAGCACAATGACAGCCGATGTTCCTCTTTCCTTTTTCAGTCATGGGTAAACAAAAGTCTATTTTTGCTCTTTTGGGTGTGGGCTCAGGCTGACTTAAAAACGCTCAGCCCTTACTTTAAGCTTTTTCAGACTGTAATTGACAACACTTGATGCAGGCTTTGGAAAAGACTGTGGGTTTTGCTGGATTAGAGTGTGAGAGGCCGAGGCTATTCCATCCTCTTCTACAGGATTAAATCACTTGATTGGAAAGGGAGCTAAAGAGATGTCTGTGGCCCATTGCCAAGATATAATCTGCTTGCTTTGCCTTCGGGGTTAAAGGTTAACCATGCTGTCCAGGAGGGCTGCAAAACGTTTGGCCTTGACAGAGCGGGTCAGAGGATGGCCATCATAAATCACAGTGCAATGAACTATGATCAGAGTGCAGCATCGGGCCACTTCACATTTTAGTGACAGTTGCAAAAGTGTCTGGGCCTCCCAAAAGGTAACATTTGTAAAATGCCTTGTATGTTATATTTTCTTTGAGTACAATAAGTATATACACATTTTAAAGATTCAACCATGGAAGAAAAAGCTTTATAATCACATTGTACAGTTGTGTGGAGTTGAGACTAAAGACATATCCAATATGCTCAGCCGAGTTCATCCTCACATACCTCTAATGTTTTTGCTCACAGTTCTTCTTCCACATGAGTTCATTGTAATATAACCCTGTGCTCTGTTCTGCTTCCACTGCCCCAAGCTTCCCAGTGGCTCCTGGCTTTCAATAGTTTGGAGCAGAAGTGCAGCTTGCTTCAAATCTCATTTCATGATTTATGATGCAGTTATTCCTTTTAAGTTCTTTCTTTATGATTGGTTTCCATCATTATATCCAAAAAATGGTCCTTATACAATTACAGGGCTCATAAAAGTCCATCTGTCCCATGTCCAATCCACTTAAGTTGAGTAGGAATGTGTCATTTATTGTGTCTTTTGTTATTGTTTATGTTCCATCCTGCTTTAAAACATTTAGTGAAATGTTAGTGTAATGTAGGAATCTTGAATTTTATTGCGTTCAGTACGTTGGTGTTGACCATCAAGACCATGATGCCATATGAGGTCACAATGACTGAGATTCATGTTTCTAAATGGCCAAAGCACTCAAAAAAGAACATGACCTTCCTTTATCAAACTATGTTGTTTGTTTAAAAATGAAATAGTTGGATGGTGAAATAGAAAACGGGCTGGTCATGACTAAAGCCCACAATAAAAAATATTCTGGGTTGTGATGACACATTTACCAAAATTGACCTTTATGGTGTTAAACCTGACAGCTAAGTACAGCAGACACACAGCATATTGACTACTTGCTTTTTTGTTTTTAATAAAAGGTGGGGTATGTATTTTTTGGTCTTTTTGGTGACAAATCGGTGTGAAAAGTACAGATTGCAGTTCCACACTTCACACTCTTTTTTATTTAACCAGGTAAGTCATTTGAAAATCAATTCTCATTAACAATGACGACCTGGCCAAAAGGCAGCACAAAGACACAACACAAAAAAGAAGACAAAGAGGGGATACAGCCAATCAGACAATACAATATCACTATTTGCAATAAAAGTGCATTTGAACAGCTATAGTGCTCTGCAGAGACATGCTGTTGTCTAGGATCAAACACAGTGGGAGAAGGTTGGTACAAAATCAATTTACTTCAAAAATGCAACAGGGCATCTTCACCAGCAGTGGCTCAGGTGGTCGAGTAGCCGTCCTATAACCAAGGTTTGCGGTTCAACTCCCACTCTCCCCAGTGTCCTTGGACCAGATATTCAAACCACACTTACATGAATGAATAATGGCCTTGTGCCTTGAAAAGCGCAATATAAATCCACTTCATTTTTATTATCATTATCAGAATTATTATTATTATTATTATTATTATTATTATTAGCAGCAGCAGGTGAGCAAACAGTCAACCTTCATTCAAGTGGGGTATTGTCAGAGTTGGCCTTTTAATTGTTGTATAATTATATTTAATGCATTACTTATCTACAGATGGACCTCAAGAAAAGCACTGATGATTTATTTTGAAAGGAAGTCAATGTAGGCTAGCTCTTTCAGTGCTATCACTATTATGGCTGTGTTTTAAAGGAGAAATGAAAACCTTATTCCATTATATTTTGCCTTTTGTTGATGCCTTTCACTTTTAATCATGTTCATAAATGACCCATTCTATCAAACCAGCGCCAATGCCATTAAACTGTGCAGTTGCCCGATTGTACATGTACAAGAAATACAGAGGACTGAACATCTTGAGTGAGACATTTTAAATTCAAAAGGACAAGAACTCAGTGTCATTCAGTGCATTCAGTCGTACTGTAGACAAGGCCACACTAACAGAGTTCAAGAGATTTCAGAGAGTGAGACTGAGACAAGACCTAGAATAGTGTCGGAGAAACCAAAGAACAGTTAGAACATCCAAATAGTTCAAGACAAATGTTAAACTCATGGAGGGGTTTGTGTTTGGTGAAGAAGGCACATTTATTTATCAAAATAAAATTTGAGAAAATCCTATCTAATCACAAGAATAATGTGGACAAAAAAAACCAGCTGTGATCTGGGCTGGTCCTGATTAAAAACCTTAAGTCTGACATTGAGACAAGACCAAATTAAAAGGTTTGAGTCTGAGACAAAACCTTAAAAGACTCTTAAACACCTGCTTTCCACTTTCCTGCAGCGGATAAAATAGGTGCTAGTACTTATGACTAACCCTCTGTCTTAGAATATTGTCCATGTGTAATGATTTAAAGGGACACAGTAGCAGAGAGACAGAACCTGACAGCAAACTCCCGCGGCTCCTCCGAGAGCCATTTTACATCCAAAGCTACAGCGAAAGGAAGCCATCACACCACCTTGTTTTGGCTGCTCCATGCAATCGTTGTCTCAGGGGTGATAAACGGCTTCTATCACAGCCAACGCCAACCACAGCCCAAACTAATTACTGCACTGGCAAGTCCTGTAGTCATCACGGGCCCTGCGACAGCACATGCCCTTTTTCACTGTGCTCTTCACTCCTGATTGTGGTCATTACCGCAAAGCCCTGCGAGTCACACCAAAGAGGAGAATGATGTAGTTCTCTGTGAAAAAAAAAAAAAGAGGAGCATGGCACAGATTCTCTCCTGGCTGAATGCACTACAGTCCTTTTTTCTGTCACATTAGCACCGAGGGGAGGGTTAGATATCATACAGGTCCAATGTGCAAGCCATCACTGCCTGTTTATTGCTCACAGAAGCAGCGTTAGGTGAAAATCTTCAAAGGGACTCACTGTGCTGCCACTTAGATGGATAATACGTAGCTCTATAAAAAGGGGCTTTCATTGACATTTAAATACCAGTGCATCCCTATCATTCGGCACAATGCAGAGGAAATGCACTCCTTTAATACCACCGTTTCTGTTGCTGCTAGTTCTTCAACCAAAATATTAGTATTAAAGCCTAACTCATGGCTCTTTTTCCTCCTCATTTCTTGTAATGTCAGAGGCACAGGGAGAAAGTTATTTAACTTTATCTTCCATGGTTAATCTGTTCAACACTACAGACACATTAAAATGATTGGAATGAAAATGTCTTGGAAAAGATCAGGAGACAGGGAAGATGTCCAATGATGCCGTGATTTATAGTTTCATTACTGCGTCCCCTGGGGGAGACAGTTGTGAGTCTCTGCTGATTAACATGGAAATACACAACTATGTGTCACATCAACATACAGGCGTGTTTCTTTGATAATCATTGGTGAAATGACATGTCAATGCTCAATAAAAAACGTTTTATTTAGACTCGTAAATCTAGCTTTCAAATCTCCTACCAATCAATCCTGTGCAAAATACCAAGCTGATGAACTTTTGTGTTTTATTACACAGTGCACAAATTGTTTGACCAGACATAAAAGTTAAACAACCTCAACCACTCAATAGTGAACCATTCGCCTAACTAAAGCATTTGTCAATCTTCGAAAAAATAGACGTACTTCCTTCAGAAATGGGAAGAAGCTAGAAAAGGTCTCTTAGTACAGTACATTTTCAAATCGACAAAAAGGATCCTGAAAGCTTAAGATCTTAGCTGAATAAGAAAAACGTCTATAACATTCAAACAGGAAGTGTAAAAGGGCAACAAGAGTGCAGCCACTTTTGCCAAACTTTTGTCCAACGACCTGCTGCTCTGAGTCTTTGACCTCAGCTGTAAAACGGTGGGCAGTTTACCTGTAATTTTACACATTGGATTCTTTCAGTGTGAGGACATTTTTGAGCACAACAGGCTGGGTTTGGTTCAAAGCTGACAGACCGCAGAGAGGAGCGTTGTCTGAATGAAAGAGCCACAGGAAAAAGGTCAAAGCATATACTTGATATTATCTCTTAAAATGATGAAAATGTTAGAAAACTAATTGAAATACAGTGCATACAGTATATGTAGGTTTAAATGATGGGGAGACATTAGTGCACCGTTCAAAAGCCCAATCAGTCAAAAGCTTGACCACTGGTGCAGAGCTTTAAAGTCTGAATTGCACAGTTTGGAAAATAAAACAGTTATTTAAAAGGCGCAATGGAATAACGTAACACTTTCTAAAGGGACTTGTAAAAAATAGCTATGTTATTACTCACCCACTTCTATTTTAATATTTATAGTTATTTAAAATTAAATCCATTTCATAATTAACTAAAGTACATAGCAAACTGCATCTATAAAGCCATGTTTGTCTGCCAATGTCCCACTTTATCATACACTCTCCTTTTTTTATTGCAACCCAAGTGAGAAACATGACAGAGTTGATATATACATACAATTTGGTGCAACATACATACACAAAGAAAAAGAAATGAAAGGAAGAGAAAAGGAGGAGGGTAGTAAAAGCTGGCAATAATGTTGTGAGTTATTACTGTGTTCTATGTTCTGTCCAGGCTCATAATTAGGGGCAGGTAGTAGATATTGTTTACACACAGTTTTACATTAGCTCCATGTGGCCCAAAAAAAAAAGGGAGCACGTGGGAACGCGTGGACACCCTCTTATACAGATACGATGACAGAACTTCTGAAAGGGCCACTCGGGGAAGGAGCACCAGGCCCACTGCACCTGTCCAAGATCCCCACACCCGTCTGTCCGTTCATTGAATGTGTGTGTGTGTGTGTGTGTGTGTGTGTTTCTTTGTTATTTGAGGTCTATCTATTTAGTGAGGTGCATTAAAAAAGCAGCAGGCCCCTATAGAGTTGCCAGGAGAGAAGATGCCCCCCCATGAAAACCATGACCTATACTTGACATATTTGATGGTTTGTGTATTTGACTTTTTGAGATCTTGTGGTGGATTAAAAGAGGCAAGGTTAAATGTGGGAATCCAGAGAGGATGAGGCAGCAACCCACGGGGGGCCCCCAACCTCACCCAGTGCTCCCCCAGCAGAGCCCACACTGTCCCCCCTGCTCCCGTTTTGTCTGTCCATGTATCACCACACAAAGCTCCCACCCAGGGCCCTACCCCAGCTGTGCAGGCTACACAAAGCTTGCATAGTTTCAAAAATAAACATTATTTGCAACTATAAACAAGGTGACACTTCTTTGCACAAAACAAAGAAGTGTCACCCCCCCTTTGGGTATGTACGTGAGCCCGTTTCCAAGGCCATAATAATCCAGTAACTGGGAGCAGGGCAGCTGACAGGGAGGGGCAACCAGTACAGTACAGTCCCGAGCCTCAGAGTCTGGGGGGTACAAAACTAAGCCCTACAATGCTTTAGTAATATGGACAAAATTATATATGGGGCCTCTGGCCATAGGGTTTGTCCAGGGCCCCATCAGTTCTGTCAGCGGGCCAGACAGGGAGTAATGGGATAATTGTAATAATAATAATAATAATCTGACGCGTTTACATCAAGCCTCTCTCATGGAACACCTTATATGGACCTTGAGTAAGGGCGCCACCATAAACTGGTTCGATGTGTTACATTGTAGTTAATGAGGTAAATACAACGCAGCAGGTGCAGTGCAAAACAAAGTGCCACCATAAATAATAACAGTTAGTTATAGCAACAATAGGCCTACACTAATCATTATCATCACTGCCAACAATATAAGGATAAACCTTGTTTGCACAGTTTCCTAACAAACTGTCAAACACCTTCTCAAAGTCAGAGCAGAGTAAGAGGAATATACTAACTTCACTAGAGAAAGCCATATCTGACAGATTGCATTTTTTCAGCCATAAAACATTCATACAATGAATCACTTAAGATCTGAAAATACAGGCACCGGGGCTGGGTGCAAAGAATAGAAATCTATTTCATTCCATGGAAAACACTTTGACAAATAACTTACTTTTGCAGTGAAGATGGATGCATAATGCATCTGCAACGGGCTGAGCAGGCAGGATACATATCAAAGGTATTCATGCACAGCTATTAGTTTCTTATTGAACTATGTATCAAAGTTCTTTCTTCAAAAGCTACAGAGCTAGTGTTATGAACTGATATACTGGCCTATAATTTATACATCCTGTCTAGACTTTGTCCCGGAGTAACCAGACACCGGTGTTCTCCAAGTGTCTGTGAAAATGTCACACCAAAACCCTCATACTGTTGTTTTTGTGTTTATGACAGAATCTGTTTGTTTCAACTCATTCTTCTGTAGAAATCAATAAATGCTACAGTCTAAAAAATAAATCATAAACATCAAATTGTTTTTATGCTGAAGCTGACGTATAGGAGCTAACAATGTTTCTTAGCTTACCTCAAGTCAAAAGAGCGCCCAGACCTGACATTCTTGACTTGGAAAGGTTGAGCTGCTTACAATCCTCAACAGACCTTCAAAGACACAGAAATAACATAATATGAGTGAGTAATATGTTGTTACGTGAGCCACTCAACAACAGTGGCACAATATTACAGATTTAATAAATATCTTAATGGCATGAATGTCATCTCTCATTTAAGCAGACTCTAAAGCTGATGCAGCTAACCCAGAAAGTCACTATTAATGATATGTTTCAATCCAGTTGCACAGAGGTAAAATAAATAAACTGCAATTGGCAGAGCACCTTTGAGGCAAACAGCCAGGAACACATTTAAATACCATATCTACATGTTCCTGTTTATACTTGTTTTAATACAATAATGACTAGAGAACAATTTTTAAACAATTAATTGATTAAAAACAACAGTTACTCTTGCAATAAGCCATCTCCTGAAGGACAGACAGTGTTTCCTGCAATAACCCATTACCTATGAGCAAATCTTTTGACGCAAGGTTACATTGGTTTTGTGGCGGCGCACCCCCCCCGCTCAGCCCCCGTTTAGCCCTGAGCAGGGCGTCCCACAGACACTGTGGATGTGTGTAGGAATGCTTCACTGTGACAGCTCCATCTGGACGAGCCACACCGAGCCGGCTCCTAATGATCACAAAAGCAGGAATCCCACTCGAGGACCCGGGCTGGTGCTCCTTAATTGAACGCTGACCAGTGTCGACTCCTCTGTGCCTTTAATCATAGATGTCTTTTCTTTGATATTTGAGACATATTTAGGGCAAATATGTAGCGGACTGAGCGTTTGATCTTCATCTGTGAAAGGTAAACGACAGGATATTTCCCTCGGCTGTGTGTGTGTGTGTGGGTGGGGGTTTGATTGAGATATGGGACAGGAGCGCTGGTTATGGCCCGCCGTCAGATGAGTGTCCTTGGGTTTGCTGGGGCTCCTCTCATCACTCTTGGGTGGCTTTCTGTGAGCGCCGCAGCTCCCTGTTTGCTTCCATTATTTATGACTCTGTCAATCTGACATCAGGTCCCTCCACCTGTGCTATTCTGTCCACTGGACTGGGATGTCGGAGGAATGCACGGCAAAAGATAACAACGTGTGTTCACAGACAAACACAGGCTTTCACTGGAGGTCCAGAGAGAATGGAAAACACTGCATGGTCTGAGGTAAATGTAAATGTTAAATTCTCAAATAAAATTTTTCAATAAATAAAAGTTTATATTACAACAAGCCCTGCATCAATAGAAAAAAAGGTCTGTTTTGTGTTATCTTCTGGTCTCTTTTGAGTAATGCAGACAAGAGTCACTCACAGAAAAGTCAGCCTTGTTTATTCGGCTGTGGCTGAAAAGAAAATGAAAAACAACTCCAACTCCAATGGATTCACACTTCCTGAACTCCAATTTTTTTTTTTCCAAATACAGGAATCAGATTTTGAGAGGGACTTCAGGGTCCACTTTTCTCCTCAGGTGGTTATTATAAGAATATGTTTGTAAGAAGATGTGTACAAAGGCACTGACCCTCCGTGTGCTGGAAGCCGGAGGATGATGTGAGTAATAGACAGTGATTTGGCAGCTCTGAGGTCGGTGGCAGGTCCACAGCTGTCAATCACTCAAAATGATGACAGGCTCCAGCCATTTTCTCAGAGGGACAGCCCTGACCTGAAGGTAGGTACATTGTATCCCCCTCAGATCACATCTCCATACAAGCCAGGGTCCAAGACTTTTGGATGCTATTTTAACTTCCCATAATTGCCAGAACGCAAAAAAAGAAAACTAAAAAGAAAACATTTCAAACCTATCAAAAGATCAAGCTATAAGGATTTATTTGGACATGAAATTATGTTGTATATTCTTCTCATTTTATTTGGATTCTTAGTCTATTCTTAGTCTCATTTAACCGGTCTACAACTTGATGGCGGTGGCACTATGGTCAGCACATTCACAGCAGGAAGGTCATTATTGAGCCTTTCTGCGAGGAGTCTGCATGTCTTCCCAGTCTTATTGTGGGTTCTGTCCGGGTTCTTACCATCATCCAAAGACATGCATCTGGATGAATCAGTTACTCCATCTGTGCCTAGACTGGCCTTTGCAGAGTGTGCCCAGCTTATGGCTAAAACTGGGATAGGCTCCTAATGGGATGCAGCAGTAGAAGATGTATGAACGGATAATAAAAGCTTGACAATCTTGGAGATCAATTTATGATTTCCTCTGCAGTAACAGGGGCATCAATAGTGTTCTAAATTTAGTTTTTTTACCACATCTTTTTAGTAGTCACTGTATTACAATGATGTTATTGATGATAATAACTCTTTGCTATTTAGAGATGAACTCTTAAATATGAATATAGATTTTATCTATTTTAACCTGTAGCAGTTACTTCCTTATTGGAAAGCTGTGTGTCCTTAACCCGACACCTGGCAAAAGGCAAGCATGTGATTGGCCAAAGCTTCTGTTGAGGACTAAAAACTTTCATCTATTAAAATCCTTAATCATCAAGTCTCAATAAGTCCCATTATGCTAAAAGGTGATTAAACGGTTCTTTTTTTACATGCATATAAAATTGCATACTTAAAACTCCACTCCCTGATTTTCTTTTTGCTGTCTCAGATTCTACTCACCCTCAAAAGCTTCTTCTACTTTAAAAAAAAAAAAAAAAAAATCAACCAGACCAAATTTTCTCCCCCCAAAAATCTAAATCATTACACCAAACAAAGTTTAGTGTTTAGCAATAGCTTAGCTGCGAGGACGGCATCATAAAATACGTGATTAAAATGACGATTATGTTTCTCTTCTTTGAGGTGTTTTTCTGTTATAAGACATTCAAGGTTGAAAATACACATTATTGGCAGCTATAAAACTTCCTGGAACGTCACGTGAAAAGTCAGTGTCGACCAATAGGATCGCTCCTTTTTTGAGCATGTGATTTGTGCAAGCATTAACTGTCAGTCCTGGGAATAGTTTAAAAATCTGCTATAATGATCAGTAGCTGGCATCAAATAGACTGTTCCAACTAGAAGATAAAAACATCAGGTACAGTCTGTTTAACCAGGTGTGTTTTGCCAACATAGCCAACAATCCTTCATTTTTTTATTACTTCTAAGTCACTAGTTGTGTCCGTTTGTACTTCCATTAAAATCCAACTGGAATTGGAATTTTTTTATTTATTCAAATCTTTTGTATAGAATTGAACATAATAAGGAAGCATACTATATTTTGCACATCTCCATAAATTTGAGTTGCTCGATACCACTGCTGCACTGTCTCCCAGCAGCCGCACATGAAGGATGTCCTCACAACACACAGCACATCTCGTATAAAGAATGACAGCGACAGGTAATTTGACAAGCACAGTGCAAACAAAAGTGACATGGTAAGTTCACTCCATATATTCACGTTATAAATGTATCGCTTGAAAAACAACGCCGTAATGTCGATGCATTTATTTACATGATGAATCGTTCAACCATTAGCGCAGAGGGCTCAGTAAAATTACATTCACACAAGAGAGGACGCACTCGGCTGCATGCAGATGAAGTGTAGACAATTAATCCTGTACTCCCCCCCTCCAACACTACTAAGTGACACGGTGCCTAACTATGATACTATTTCAGGAACAGACATTTGAATAAATATTTGACTAAGCAAAAAGAGAATACGTGCACGGTTAACAAGGAGAATCTATCCCAATTTTTGGGATTGTTGATGCAAATGATATTTACTGGGCTTTTAATGAGGGAGGTGGTATTGTCTAGGGCCGGCACTCAACCCGCGATGTCAACAAATTTGGTCTAATGTGTCGGCTTCATATACAGGGATGTCAAATGAAGGAGAACGACAACTGGGTTTACAAAGAGGGTGATGAATATATCAAAGATTCCAATGCTTTTCAAAGAGCAGCCTGTGGCCCTCATGCAGCGCAGAAATAATGAAGCACGATATCTGGAAAATGTATTGTTATGGTAATATCAACCTGCATAATACACATGCATTAAAAGACAGACTGCTTGAACTGCTTTCAGTCTTAAGTACTAGAAAATTATACTATATGTATATGCTTTGATTTGTGTTGCTTACAGAAAATAATTAACTAATTAATTAACTACATTTTTTTGCAATTCAAAAACTCAAATCAAATCCTGAAGCCATATTGAGACTTTAATGTTCAACAACTTTATTAAACTATGATAACTATCATTAAAACCAAGAAAAAACTTGAGCGTATCACTTTACAAGGTCAGGCAACATTCAGCCCACAATGCAACTACAAATTAATAAATGTTATTGCAAAATGATAACTGTCTTACTTGGTGTATTTTTTTTTCTTTTGTTTTCTTTCTTTTCAGTCATTAAAATAAATGTTTTTGATTGCTAACAATGTCTTTTTAAATTTTTATTCCGTCAACCTAGTACTGATAGAATGTATGTTTGTTGCATTTCTAAGGTGCAACACCAGTATTTTCTTTGACAAATGTGGTAAAGAGAAGATGAGCAAAAGTCTGTATTCAACATTCAGTAACAAGTCCTTTGAGATATGCTGGAGTACTTACACCAGGAAGAAAAACAGTCCCCAAAATAACGGTGTAAACACAAATCTAGGAAATCATACATGCTTCTGTGATATAAACTTGACAGAGCAGGCCAATGTATCAATTATTTAGCTCAATGCTACTCAAACTCAGCCTGATGCATGACGTCATCCCCTGCCTCAGACCCACTGAAAAGTCTGTGGGAAACTTAAGAATCCTTAAGAATGTGAAAGCAGAACGTGAAAGAGTGAAGACACTTAATACTCGACTGAGTGTAACACAGATTGCAGGGCACAAATTACCATCTGTGGATGTGTAAATATCCCCGCAGCACAAAGCCCTATCAAGGAAAACGAATGAGGATCTGGTGTGGAGATTAAAAAAAAAAAAAAAAAATGATACACGTAAATAAAGAGCGCTGCCATTGTTTAACCAAGATCTCAGAGAGAAACTCATGATGAAGATGAAAAATCATGTACAAATGCCTGTAAGACATTTATTTATGCTACGACTCATTCATTATGTATGAGATGATGAAAATGGAAATGTCAGAGTGAAACACAAAAGTCTGAGTAAAAGAATCATCAAGCTCTGAGTAGTGCACGCAGTTATGAGTGTCATTGTGCGGAGGCTAACACACTCACACTAATACATGTATCAAGATGAAACATCACGCTGGTTATGTGCAATCCTTCTTAAATACCACTGTAAGTAAAAACACAAGGCAAGCTTAAATGAGAGCAAGCCCTGTGGAGATGATGCACTTTCACATTAACTGTGACTGAGTTGATGCTTTCAAACGCTAACATGTTGATGATTTACTAACAGAGGAGGATATTAGCACTGAGATCACAATAATGTATGTATGAATATAATGCAAACAGAGAAATGACTGACAGAATTATAGATGGTGTAACCATTTGTTTAACACCGATAGTGCTCTGCGTGTTTAACCTCATGCCTTTATGACATGACAAATTTGGCGTAAACAAAAGTTGGCCCTGACATCTGGGAGTGCAATTACTTAATGCAACAACATATCAATATTTGTATAATCCTAAACTCTCTGTCGAGAAAGTGGTAGTCAATTTAATGTATTAAAAACAAACAAAATGTATTTTTTTCCTTGAATATACCTTTAAGTGTTGCACATATACAGCAGGGGCCTATTTTCTTAGGATGAGATGATATTATGTGATGAGATTTAGAGAAATAGCTTTATTAGCAGTCCACTATATAGACCTGTCACAGATCGATATAATTGTGATGTGGTCTAGTAAAGGACACTGACATCACTGGCCACAATCACAGGGGGCAATTGTACAGGACATCCAACGTTAACATGCAATGCAACACACATAAAGGCTGTTCAGTTTTATCATTTAAATCGCTGATACTTGCGTGTTCTGCCTGGGGCTTTGTTAAACTTGCCTTCTCTGAAAGGGATAGCAATAGTTTGAGTTGAGCATTAGCACTCTATCTGATGGATGGTATGATGACAACAACAACAGATGGATATGATGGTGCTTTATTTTACACTACACTTAATACATTGTATTTACCTCCTTGTGTAACAAACTGTAATAACATGTAACTACATAGCACATGCATAATGGAATTATGCGTACTAACATATTGTTGGTAGGGTTAGGGTATGTACCATGTAGTAACATGATATCAGAGTTTGTTACCTTATGAATAGATACAATACATCAAGAGTAGCGTAAAATAAAGTGTTACTGAAAATACTATTAAGACAAGTAAAAACACAATGCACAAAAACAGATAGTTTTGCAAGAACTAATAAAATAAAACAATTGGTGTGTTTCCTCCTTGCTCTCGGCAGGACATTTTGAAGAGACAGCACTAAAACAGGGTTGGAAAATTGCTAATGATCCCACCCACCTTCTCTGTGATTAGTTTGAGGTAATGCCCTCAGGTAGAAAACACAGGGTTCCAAACTGTAGGTCCCTGTAACATTCTGATTCCTCTGTCAATTACACTTTCGAAAAGTAACAAATTATTGTGACTCAGTTTTGGAAAGCAGGCATTAGGATTATTAACTCATTCTTAGGGCATTTGGGAAATTTGTGCAATATATTTGACTGTGTGCAATACCATTAATATACAGTTTATTCCATGGGTTGTGTGCAACATGTTTTATTGAACAGAGAAGATAACTAGTACTTTTATTGTTGTGAGTTGTTATTGTTTATGTGAACTATTGACTGTAAATTGTTTTTTTTTACAGGCTGTGTGTCTCAGAGCAGGCCAGAGTAAAAGTAATGCGTTTGATTTGTGTATCGATGAATTTCCAGTAGTGGAGTATTTTTATTTTGTATTTTTGTTTGTGTGAGAACAGTGTGTAAGAGTTGCCTGATTAATCCTGGTCCATGATTGTCCAAGACAAATTTCTCAAATTAGAGACAATTAAGACTTCAAAAATGACCAATACCTACCAGTGACTAACATCATAAACATCTACTCAACAGGTTGTTAACTCAGTCAATTAGTTTATTAATTGACCATTAATATTAAATGATAATTAATAGCAGTGACTGAGCATCTATAAATATTGAAAGAGAAGAGACATACATATTTATGGACATTTTAGAGACCAATAACTTATGTGCTTCATGAATTCTCAAACCATATCCTGTCTGTTGACATAAAGGGGCTTGTCCGGGATTTGGCTGGTACCAGGGGCCCAAAAACCAACTCAATTCTGGACCTAATTTAGGGTCCAACCCTAGTCTGGCAATTGATTAATTTTGAAGTAAATTTCCTGTTTAATGCTTGGCTTTAATTAACTATTATAAGGATTAACTCACTTTTGTGGACTTTCTCTGGATCTGTTCCACTTTGGTGGAATGATCTACCTGCTCCTACAAAATCAGCAGATTCTGTAGCCATCTTTAAAAAACACCTGAAAACACATCTCTTTACGTAAACACTTAACTGACAAACAATGAATTCTATTTCCTTTCTATCTCTTTTCTTTAAAAAATAAAAATAATTCCACTTATGCATTTTCTACCTTGCATTGTTATAATTGCTTTCATTGTTTTACTGATTGGTAAGTCGCTTTGGATAAAAGCATTGGCTAAATGACTAAATGTAAGTGTGTATTTCTCAGTGTCAGCCTTTTATCTGATCCAGGTTAATACAACTGAATTATTGCCCACTCAACTTTAATAGACAATGTTTACAATTGAATAAACGCTGGCATTAACACCAGCGGAAATATCAAACAACAACAACATATGCCATTCTTTTACTGCACATGCTTTAGCTTTAAAGAAGCAACACAGTGCTTGTTAACAACAATAAGACCTTATTTACTGATGTTGCCTTTATAAGTTTGAATAAGCGGGTGGCAGTCCATTTCAGCGGATGCCAGCTCTTAACATAACTCACTAAGTTCCTGGCTACACAGACATGGATATTTTTACAAACGCATACTTTTCTATGCATTTGTGCCTTACATGTAAATGGCGTTTTCAGGCCGCAAAACGGATACTTTTTAAAACGCCTCCCAAAGTGAAAACTTTTTAAAACTCCAGATGCATTAAAGACGTATAGATGGACAAAACGGCGATGTCAGTATCCAAGCTGACGTTACGGTTGTTGATGTGTGTTTTGAGCATGCGTGTAACTACAACAACCCCAGCACCTGTGAACCGGTCTATTAGAACATATCACCGCAAAACACATTACAGGTGAACTTAGCGTTATTACGTCACTTCAGTCTGAAGCACTCATTAGCTTACATTTACATTACATGTACTCACTGCACGACTCACCACATTGTCGGTTGAAAATCCTTCAGTAACAGATCTATTCTTCTTTTTATTGGAAAGAAACATTTAACACTTAAACCTCGGCGTCTGTGACACAAATCAATAACTTTTTGCTTCAGACTCCAGACTTCAGATACTTTCAGAAAAGTGTAGCGCTGCCAAAACAAACTCATGCTCTAACGGACAGAGATATTTTTATAAACAGAGACAAAAAGTATGCGTTTATAAAAATACCCGTGTACATGTAGTCATGGCCTTAAACATGCTGGTCCAGAGTACACAGCACTCTGTGGTGTCTGTGTTTTAGATGTCAGTGCACTCTACTTCTCCCTCTCTTCTGGCATTGTTCAAATGCTCTTCTTTATCAGGCCTGACTGCACTCACAGTGACACTGCTCCCAGCACTTCCTGTAACACTTTGCAGTTATAAATCAATCTTAATGTGATAATACATACAAGTAGATGTTGCAATAGTATCTACATTCAGTATTTTTAATGCATGTTGTCAATTATATCGACTAATTGTTGCAGCCTTATTTGTTCGATCTGCTCTCCGGTTTCTATGGTAATTTTAAAGTTAATATTTTTGCATCTGTGTTGTGTTAATCCGATTTTAGAAGAGTGCACATAAGCTGAGAGTAGCTTGAGGACTTTCTCTGCACCAACAGAGAGCCTACGAGCACGAGAAGACCTGTAGCCAAGTAATTACCCAGGAATAGATGTATAATACAGCTCTTTAAAAGACACTCTGAACTTGAAGTGCATTTGTAAGCCACTGAGAGCCAAACACAACGTAACATTTATGTAACCCCGATCCCACATTCAGCCATATTCCCCCCACAATGCAGTGCAGTTAGCTTAATCGGGATTGATAGTACAGCACAGTGGGTCTAAATTTAGTCTCCCCAAGAACACTCCTCTCTTCTCCTCACTGTAGCTGTGGGGCGAAGCTGAGGTTTTCAAATCCTCCACGGTCACAGGATAGGAGGCAGTGGAGCTGAAACGCACTCCTATGTCACACTGTGAGCCAGCCCCCGTCTCCAGGGCCACACTCCTCTGCCTGTGTTATCTCTCTCCACACTAGCATTATGTGGATCACTTACTCAGGGAAAACCCCCTGAGGAAACAGGATTCTGCGTTTCTAAAATCCACTCTTACGCAGATCAGCTGAACAACTATGCACAAATCAAACCGGATCATTAACAGTGGAAACTTGTTAATTTTCTGACTCTGACACATCATACATTGAGAAAAACCAACTCAACCAACACTGGAGTCTGGTATTGCACAGAGCTGATCGCTTTAGGAGCACTCTAGGGAGATGTTTTTGCATCTGTGCCTCTGTTAGAATTGGAGAAAAAAAGAGACAGTGAAGGAGGCTTAAGGCAAACCATTATTATTTTGCTCTGATATGATTTTCCAGACAGAAACAGCAAAAGCCATCTCATTACAGAACACAGCATACATCTGAAAAGTGCTGCCGGCCTCTGGCCTAACTATCCACTGTGGCAGCTCCACTGTCACTGTAATTATCAGCAAGCCTTTATAATAAATCTATAATGACTGGAAAATCTGGAACAAGTACAAGCCCCTCACTTTGACAGTGAAGCTGTCGAACAAACACTGGTGTTGATTTCAAGCAGACAATACTAACAATATGAGGTATGTTGTTTTTTTTTGGCCCAAAACGGCACAGCCAAAGTCTTATTAAATTCAGTTGGAAAGATAGAGATATGTTAAAAATAACAATGGAGGCTGGCAACTACAGTAATAAGCTCTGAAAGTGCTATCTACTGCTCTCTTTAAATAATAGAAATTCCTCTTGAAAATTAAAGTCTGGCACATAAAATATGGATTGTGTTTTGATCCATATTTTTAAAACCTACAAGAGATTAAAAAACTGGATGTAATTCAGCAGCGGTTTGATAAAGGCCAGTGTGCGTTTCTACTGTGTGTTTTGTTGCATCCTGTAGCTCAGCGGTTCCCAAAAAACTGAGTGTCCATTTCTAAACAGCAGCCCTGCTTTGCCAAAATGTGTAAAAAAAAAACCAAAGCAAAATAAAATAAAGCAAGCCCACACCAGTCACTGATTAAAATGTAGTAATAGGATATACATAAGAAAATCCACATTGCTGGATCTGTTATTTTCTTGTTTGAGAGAACCTGCTGTTAAATGTTTTAAAATACAGCTGTTGTTTGCACTTTCATTAAGTTTTATTAAAGTTATTTGTTGTATTTACATTTGAATATTTTCAGTAAAATAAACTTTTAAGAAAAACTAAAATTGTAGTTTATATAATACAATGCAATTAAGTCAAAACAAATTTGGTATGAACCATTTGGGGTGCATGGGCTTACAATGGTTCCTATATCATCAAAGGGGGGCTTGACAGTGTGTTCTGTATGTGTGTAGTGTTTATTCCAGGCTAAAGTCTAATTTTAATTGGGTCCTATACTGATGATGGTCCTGCACAGACACTTAAAAAGCACTAGATTCTTTTATGTTGATTAAGTCTAACACCTGTCTTTAAAGCAAAAAGTGTCAGAATTGGGCACATTGCGTCAGAGCCCAATTTACCCGACCTGCACCGTACTGCTCCAGTGGAAATGCATCTCATGACAATATGGTGACAAGTTTCTATTTTTTGTTATAATACACTAAGGCTTACGGTACATGCAGTATAGGTGGTGTGGTAGTAAATAGGGCAGTCAGATTAATGGTCCACAAAATGTATCAGCTGTTGTGTCACCCTGCAAAGATGGTAGAAATATTAATAGGCTGCTCCATACTCAGTTAGAGTCGGATCCAAATGTGTTATAATGCTAAAATGCGTTCCAGGGTCAAATCTTATGTTTTTTTTCTAGTGCAGAGAAGAACAAAGGTACATTGGTGACCAGGATGTATCTTATGCATGGCCTTGTGCAGCTCTCCCTGAACTGAACTTTGGGGAAATAGAGCTTTGAATGAATGTGTATATTAGGTCTCCAAGTTTTCATTTGATAATTTAATAAATGTTCTTGTGTTCTGTGTTTGCTGTGTTGCATGTTACCACAAATACAAAGAATGTAATTGTACAGTTTTACAGTCAGTCTTTTTTCTTGTTTAACAAAAGGATAGACAACTGTAAAGTTAACAGGACACACAGGACAAGCCCAATTTGCCCCAGGAATTAGGTTCTAGGTGAGGACAGGCGTAGTGTGCCTGCTTTTAATGGTGTTGCCAAACTACAACAACAACCCACCTACTTGGAGTGTTAAGGGGAAACTTTACTCCATTGCAGTTTTTGGTTTGGGGGGTTGAGTTGCACTGATAAAATTGTTTAGAATCTTGAAAACCTTGTACACAGTAAACTTGGAGAGGTCTTTAAAGCATGTGTCACAGAGCAGGATGATGAAAATTTAATTCAGAAGAACTTTTTCTAATAGTTTTTCACCAGTATAATAACAATAATGGGCAAAATAGAAGGTCCTGAAAGCAATATGCTATGGTAATTATCAGAAGGTTAACTGAACACACACAGGCTAAATTCATTTTCATGGGTGAGAATTCCTCTATGGCTGCTGTGCAGAGAGTGTGTAGTGGGTGGGGTTGAATCCCTTTAATTAGACCCTTCCTCAGATTCTATTTTGCAACCAATTAGACTCTCACGCTGCTCTTGAATGCAAATTTCAAAACAACTTCTCATTAACCAATTTAATGATAACTTCTAGGGGGTCATGGGGCCAATGCTCCTGATTTCACAGTGAATATAAATACCAGTGAGGGGGCCACTTGATTGCTCATTTCCAGTCTGGAGGATACATTTCATCTTGCGGGAAGCAAAAACACATAAACGCTATCAATTCAACACATGTGCGCCGACACTCTAACCCCTGCTGGTGCATCTCGAATGTTTTCCTGCTGATAGACTGAGTGAGTTACATTTCTATTGTATGATGCAGCATACTGGAGGCTGCTAGTCAAGGTTATTGATCAAAACTAACCCCTATAATTGCATTGCCTTCTATTTAATTTCCTGTTAAGCTCCTCATTAATTACACTGCTTTCCATCTGGTGCATAGCTATTAATCTCATAGCCTTTGATCTGTTTAATATGCCTCCTGGACCAGTCCTGACATCTACAGCACTTGTCTCCACACTTCCAACTTCATCTAATTGTGACGGACTGCTGGAAGAAGTAACAGCGCAAGACAAATACAAAATGACTAGACAGTGCTGCACATTTGGGAAGAAGTGCAATGAGACTTGTGATTGAGAGATCTTTGACAGGAGGAACTGCAAGCTCTATGTGAATTGGCATTTTGTAAACAAAGGCACACAAGCATGGAATTCATCTAGAAATGAGATCTTTTGCTTGTTTCACACTTGAAAGAGGAGAAAAAGATTTAAAAATTAGTCTGGTCTTCGTCCAACCTTTCTGTTGCCAAACCTGAGCATCAACACATCTTTTTGAAATCTATCTTGAGTGCCTTATCCATGGTGAAAACTGATTTTCAAACTCAATCTCTCCAGTAATCAATCTTCCCCTGGCAGGGTGAGTCTGTCGAAACTGGGATCCGTAGCTATGAGGAAAGTAACATTTCAATTTCTCTCTTCAACTCTTACTGGCAGGCGGCATATGTTAGCCTTGGCACTGGTTGGAACCATTGCGAATGGGCAACAGGGGGATTTTAGTATGAGGAAATAGAGAAATGAAATATCTGATGTGAGATGTGAAAAGAGATCTGCTGGGGCATGTAATGTGCAGCAGTGTGCAACACGGCAGACCAAAACTTTCTGGAAGGACTATCTGAGGTTAAATAAACAATTTTCCATACACTGAATAGACCATTGTAGTCCGTATATAATATTTACTGTTCCATTGTGTCTAAATACACTATAAACATCTCTTACATTGCATTTTCCCATAAAACTAAATTATTTTCTGTTCCCATTTATACATCCCAACCTGTCTATTACTTGCCCTGTGTTGAGCGTGGTCTCTGTAAGAGCATGCTCCCAAGTGATGAGCAAGAGTTATCAGACAATTGGGAAATTCAAAGTATTATTTATGACAAGAAGACTTTTAAAATGCATGTGATCCTCATGGTCAAGCTAACAAGAGGATGTGGTGTATACTGTTGCAAATACTGCTGAGTCGGACTGGAGCTTGACTAAGACCATTGTGCTTGCCACTGTTCAATATGAACCATATCTGCTTAAAAATAGCCAAAACACATCTGCACCAAGCCTAAGCACTTTAATGTATCCACACAAACTTAACACACTACTTTGCATCACTGTGCTTATTAAAGTAAAGCTAGTAGCATCATGTACTTTAAAGCCCAAAAATATACATTCTCGTATTGATTTAATGGTTCTTAGACACACTATTGTTAGAATCATACCTATTTCACTGACACAGTCTCCTCGGCTGAACAGAAAACTCATTTTTAAATGATATAGAATTTCATGCCGGGACGTGCAGACCTCTCCTCAGTCTATGGATATAGACTTTAAGAATTTTTTTTTCAAACAACGATTAAACAAGGACATTGTTAAAGTAAAGATAACATTTTAATTAATCAATATAAATGATTGCTTCAATATTTAAATAAACGGTTTAATAAGTGTTATTTATTGTATTTTCCTTTACCCTTACAGGGTACATACTGTATTTTTTACATTTAAATGCAATTTATTGTTTCATGACAAAGAGAGGGTGCTTTAGTCACCCCCCCAAGCTACATAAAAGAACCAAATATTCTGCTGTACAGTCATATTACAAAAACATTTTCCTTCTTTGGTTTAGTTCTTGCTTTTCACTTTCCTTCTCTGCACTCTAATCTACCACCAGCTATCACAAAAACACCAAAAAACACATGAAGAATTTTGTTCAGTGCCTTGTAATTTATATTCATAACCAGTATAGACCATCGGACAAAAGAGAAACCAGCAGATTTAATAGAAATGTCATGCTAACCTAAGTTGTGCCTCTTTTCTTAAGCCTTAATAATCTTCAGCTTCTGAAGTAGGAGTGGGATGCAGTCTTTACAAGAGAACTTTGAGAGCAACTTTTTGTAATTTTCCAGGGTTTTCGGCAGCACTAATGGGAAAGGTTTTGTTATAAAGGCTCACAAAATAGCATCACTGACATTGAGGGTGAAAGTGCTGCAACACTGATGATGCTAATGTTAAATCCAGACTAAACTACAATAGGCTTTCAGTGAGTCACGCCACTGAAAAGATTACTTCATTAGTTTGGTGACGCAATGGCAATGGTCCTGTCCTTGCAAACAGTGATCCATTAAAGACTCTATACTAATAGAACTCACAATTAGTGTGCACACTTTTAACATTACCATTTCTTTAGATGTGTCTCTTATTCAGCATGAGCATTCATTTGGAGCTGCCACCACTGCAAGGCCAATACAGGTACAAAAGGTTTAAATAGACAAAACTGTGGATCATCTAGACTAGAGCATTTCTGGAGTAGGTAAAACACACATAATGGACAGAGCATATGTCATCTCCTCTGTCATCAATGCTACAAATAATCTTCTGTCTTTGTCCTGTAGAAAGCAACATTAATGTGTTGTATCTTATTCTACAAACTCAGTTACTAGAAGCTGGAACACAGTGTAAAATATAAATAAAAACTATGATTTGCAAATGTCATAAAACCATATTTTATTCAGATTTTTTACCATTTTTAAAAAAGCTCTTTTTTAATTTGATGGCAGCAGCACATTTCAGGAAAGTTTAGGACAAGGGCAACAATAGATTGAAAAGTAAGTGGTGCCAATAAATGAGCTTGAGGAGCATTTTGCAAATCATTAGATTAATTGGAACAAGTCTGAAACAAGACGGGTATAAACAGAGCATTTTAGAAAAGCAGACAACGATGGGCAGAGTTTCAGCAATCTGAAAAAAACAGCATCTAATAATTATTTTAAAATACAATTAATAATTATAAAAAATAAAATAGAAATTAGTAAAAGTAAAAATTCAAAGACTTTAAATATCTTTAAATTTGAAATGTTTTGGACAGCATGAGCTAAACAGTTAAATTAGATTGTGTTGCCCTTTCTGACACTGTTAAACAAAAACTCAAATAAAAAGAGTAACCTCAAATAAATGCAGCAATGACAATGACTTTGTTGTCAAAAGTCTGAAAGAAAAGTTAAAAAAGTAAGTGTTGTTACCTTGTTGAAATGGCTTCTGCGGTGGATTTGCTTTTTAGTCTGAATTGTCAGCGCAGGTCAAAACCTCCTGGTAATTGGCCAAATGTCAAGAGAAAGACCGAGAGAAAACCCTATCCAGTATATCCATCTCTGAGGAGTGACAGAAATCAATGGAAGAGATGCTTATCGGGAGCATGTTAATAATTCATTGCAGACCCATGGCAGGTGTATAATTGATCAGGAGCGATAAGTTGTGGTGATAAATATTTCAAAAGTTGCTGCGAGAGAAAGACTGAGCCCCTGCAGTGGCACCGTTGTAACCAGGAGGCTCGTCTAAATCAGACTCCAATAGTGCAGTGATTTTCCGAGGTGTTCTGTTGATAGCTTTTCTCAGAGATGATTGAGATGGCTCCCATGGTGAAGACCAAAAGGCTGGATCATGAACAAGATAGCCAGCAGCAAATTGTTTAGCTCTATGGATCAGGTCTGGCACCCCTAGGGCCAAACGCTACAAACTGCTTGGAATATAAGGGTCCCCTTTCAAATAGGCCCACTGGGAGGAGTATAATGGTTTTCTATCACAAGGGATCAAAACTCCTTTTTACTCAGTTCTTCTGTTTTCTTCATCCTTCAGACTAGTGCTAATAAGAGTAACAGCACAACTATTGCACGGTAAAGGTCTTTGGCACGGTAAAGGTCTTTGGCACGGTAAAGGTCTTTGGCTGGCTAGGCTAACTCACATGTTCTGCATATATTTTTATCAAGTCTAAAAAGAATTGGCCCTTGATGTCTTGGTACTTTCCAAACAAGAAGTGTGGTCAAATAGGTTTAGTCCAATACATGTGTCAGACCAACAGCAGCATACAGTGTGTACCTAACACAGGAATTTGTTTGATTTACACTGAAACTACTGTAAGTATTGCAGCATCTAGCCACAGTAACATCATATTAGTTTTTAGAGCTTCTGTTTTTTTCCTATCGTGTTGGCCTGGCCTCCAGTATGTGGGCTCTGCGAGTTGCTAAGGGTTGTTTAAGGGCTACAGACCAAAAATGTTCTTGCCCCCTTCACCAAAAGTGGAAAAACAATGAATTACAGGCAGAACGATGTGGGCTGATACACTAACCACCACTTTGTTCAAGAGGGCCAGAGAGGATATTAATGCTATGGTCTCAAAAGGTTTTAATGAGTGAAGTCAATCAGACTCCTGTAGTACAGCGGCAAGGGCCAAGGTTTCAACAAAACAGGAAAACACAACATTTAAGAGCTTTTAATTATTTTTGCAATTGAGTCTGACCATGTCATCAGGACTGTTCTGTCTCCATGGACCAGCTCTGACTTTGCAATATAAACCCACTGTACTGTAGTTGAGCTTGTGCTCGGGTGACTAAACATCACTATGTCGGTGAGAACAAAAGGAGCTCAAATGTCTATTTCAAGACGTTAACTTGACATAGTGCACAAAAAACAAGAGCCTCGGTCAACATCACAAAGTTATGGTTGACTTCTAAAAACCAAAGACAAAGGCCCTACGACACCACAAACAATGTTAAAAATAAATCAGAAACTAATTCAAGACCTAATAGCTCAATAGGGGAGAGGAAGGCCTACCACTAACCAAGAATATAAAGATTACATTTCACTGAGGATATTATGCAAGCATTTAAGATGACAAATTAATTCATTTATCAAGTTTAGCTAACATTAACATGTGCACTGTAGACTAGCACATGAGTCATTCAAAACTTTACTGCTGATTAAACCAGTGACCAGCAGAGTAGAACAAAATTAGCACTAATGAACTCAATCAGAAGTCCACCAGTAAAACAGATACGCAACACTTACTTTAATAACTTTGTGTTGTCTGGTGGCCACATGTTCTGCTACCAAACAGAACAATTGGGGGAGGGGCTATATATAAAGAAGAGGAAGTAGTTCAGGAGAAAGGGTGGGAAGTAGCCAGGAAGAAGGTGTGATGTGATTTTTAGGTTCTAAGATTGAATGGTAAGAGTAGGTGTGTTCGAGATGGATTGCGCCTCGCCTGGATTGTAGACGAGGGAAAAACAGCTGCCTTAAGTTGGACAGTTCATGAAAAGAGACCAGCGTGGTTTGGCTCAGATCACGCTGGTCTCTCGTCCAAAGTACAAATCTCACGTGTGTTGAGAGTATTTGTTCAATAAAACTACATATTATGAACCCACTTCTGCTTCAAAAGCTGTGTTCAACACACCATTGACTGCAAGTATTAATGACACAGCTGATTATACTATTTTAATTGTTAAATTGGCTTTGAAAACATAAAGTTTGAAATAAGACAAAATCTCACAAAGTTGATTTGAATAATATGTTCTTCATATTTGAAAAAAACCTAAACAGTTTTTACCAGGTTTGTAGTCGGCTATTTGTTTACAGTAGATTAAAATAAATAAACGTGTGGGTGGAGGAAAGGGGGGCCGTGAATTGTCAGCGCTCAGGTACAATCAGCTGTCACTGCTCACACTGACAGGACATCATTTCCCATAATGCACTGAGACCTTGTAGTCCATGCAGGCTTGGCTTTAAAACTGCGCCTACCTTGGTCTCGCTGAGATTACCGTTGCCTGCACATAAGTTACGTCAGAGCAAGTCGGCGGCAACTTGGACACTAAACTAACCAGCATGCACTGCACACCGATCGGCGGCGATCGTATCTGCGCAGACCTGGCTCATCTCAAACGCACCCAATTAAACAACGCCCAGTTTAACATTTACATCAATGACAGTTATATCATTTATAACACAATATATTAGGATTTTTAAATAAAATACAAATTTACGATCTAAATCAAGGTGCTAAGTGGGGACTAATAAAATGCAGAGTTAATTGCGCCACACACAGAATCGCTCTTTGCACAGAAACGACATGATCACTCTCATTTGTTTGTTTCCACCAGCCTTAATTGTCGCCAATAAGAAACATGGCACGTCTCATTATAGATGATTAATTGCCAGCCAACAGTGAACTGTGGCTGGAAATGTGAGAGACAAATGAAGAATGGGTAAATAATCTTTATAACACCTGTGAAAGCTTGCGTTGTATGTGGGAGTGTATAAATATTTATTTCACTGAATCCAGTGTCACACTCTAATCCATCTGCAGTGTTCATCAACTGAAAAAGCTATGAATATTCATCTGAGTACATCGTGAGTCAAGTGAATTTAATTAATAAAGTTGTTTCTTAAATTCAAATCTTGATTGCTTCAAACTAAACCAAACACGAGCACGGGGCGAGAATGTAATTTATTAGTAAGATGAAACTCCAACAACTAAGGAATATGTTTTAGACTAGACTGCAATCATGTATTATTTATTTATTTAGTATTAATTCTAATTAATTCTAATAGGGCTCAAACAAATACACAAACTTGGGAATACAAGATAGGGCCTATTTGAAATTTCGAAATAGTTGAACTCCCAATCATTACCACCAGGGGGAGTATAGAGAGCAGGATTTTTTACAACTTCTAGTCAGCTCATTCTCCTTCAAACTCAAAACATTTTTTCACTCAAATAAAAAATGGCAGTCTGTGGCCTGCAGCAAAGCTAACCTAAATGAACATTTAACAGCAGTAAAAATTGCATTAAAACCAGATTAAAACCAAACATCCCATTATCGTGCCAACTTTCTGCTTACTTGGCTCAATTTGTAGCAGCGCTCCACCAGAGTAATAACATGTATGAATTTTCGAAAAAGTTGTTTGTTACAGAGCCAGATTGAATGCTGCAGTAGCTCACAATATAGTGGCTCAGAATAGATACTGCATAACTCTCAAGCAACATAATCTGTGGATGTTGGCTTTATGGGTAAAACAATCAATGGTAACATTTGTCAATATGTTCAGAATATCACACACACACACCCATAGTATTATAAAAATAGTGTTAGTTGTTGTAAAAGGCTGGAGACGTGCAGGCACATAAGACACATGCACATGCACTTATATACAGTATACTGACATACACTGATCAGGTTCAACATTATGACCACCTGCCTAATATTGTGTTGGTCCCACTTTTACTGCCAGAACATGCCCTGAAGTCAAGGCTTGGACTCCACTAGACCCCTGAGCTGTGCTATCTGGCACCAAGATATTAACAACTGGTCCTTTAAGTCCTGTAAGTTGTGAGGTGGAGCCTCCATGGAACAGACTTGTTTGTTCAGCTCATTTCACAGATGCATGATTGGATTGAGATCTGAATAAATAAACAGCTCAAACTCAGACCAGGCCACCTTCTTCCATTGCTCCGTGGTCCAGTTCTTTCATTGGTGCACAGGGGTCAGCATGGGCACCCTGACTGGTCCCAAACAAGACAAAGCATGATGCACTGTGTATTCTAAAACTTTTTTTAACAGAACCAGCATTAACTTCTTTAGCATTTTGAGCAACAGCAGCTCGTCTGTTTGATGGGACCACAGGGCCAGCCTTTGTTCCCCACGTGCATCCATGACCCTGTCACCAGTCCTTCCTGTTCCTTACTTCCACTGCAGACCCGGAACACCCCACAGAGCTTAAGGTTTGGAGATGCTCTGACTCTAGCCATCCCAACATATCCCACTTACTAAAAGGTGCCATGATGATGAAGAGATTATCAGTGTTATTCACACTTGACAGTGGTCATTAAACATACTGTACTTGATTTAAAAATTGTTTTTGGGAGGGGATGGTTTAAACACCAAATAGTATATTGTAAAATCAATCATTTGTGAAAAAATAGGCTTTATGATGCCATGTACCATTTATTGTAAGGGATTTGTATAAGTTACTCAGGAACAGTAAAATCTGGCCAATCACATGCTCAAATAAGCAGCGCTCCCATTGGTCCATACTAGCTTGTGATGTGATATTCCAGGAAGTGTAATAGCTGCCAATAAAGTGTATCTTCAGCAACATAAAACTCAATAATGTTTGAATGTTTAACGAGGCGGAGATAATTGCAGTCCAGATGCTAAAGTCACTGCTTAGTTAATGCTAAGCTAACGCTAAGCGCTAAACTTCTGTTTGGAGTAGTGAATTAGTATTTTGTGGAGGAAAAAAGGGTCTAGTTTTATGTTTTTAATAAAAGAGAAGCAGGAGAGGTCCCTAGGCTGCTTTTGGGTGCGAGTGGAATCCAAGACAGGGACGGCAACAGAACATCAGGTAGTGGAGCTTTAATGTTATGCCTGATCGGTGTATATTGTAACGTTCATTGGCTGGACTTAGCTGAAGAGGAGTATTGAGTTGGGCCTTCACCTGAACTGAAACAAGAGCAAGAGTTGGAGCAAAAAGTAAAGTGACCAAGTCAAAATTCAACAGCTTTTTAAAACAAATTTGTGAGAAAATAAGGATGGCATTTTCAAGTGCCATTAATCTAAAACACATTCAGTTAAAGCCTATCATCATTTGTTAAAGTACTGTTTATAAGGACAAATCTTACAAAAGACAGGTCCATTTTTCTTCCCATTCCTCCATGTTGACCCCTGAACAAAGTAATCCCTGGGCGTTTCCACCGCACTCCCCTTCAAGATTTCTTCACTGACTGAATCCTCCCTCATAAATTAAACAAATGTTAAACAAACAATGATAATTAGGTACTTGAATAACCATAGATTGAACCTGAATGACTACTTATGTTTGCTATTTTAATTAGAATAACTGAACAATGTTGGGCTCTCTTTAGCATAAAGTCTCTGCGGGCGATGCAACGTCAAAAGAAATGGCAGGGGATTGTTATTCTCAGAGAGATATGCAAAACTCAGAGGAAAGGGTTAGTCAGTGTATTATCATTTGGTTCATGCATTCTTAACAGACTGGATGATAATGAAGCTCTGGAGGAGAGAAGGTCCATTTTTAACTAACAATGTAGTACTTTAAAGGCTTCATGTCTTTGTAAAGCAATTGTTTCCAATTTATTTACAGACATGGAGCTATGAGTATCATACTTGTTCTGGAGTCTTATACATCCCAAATTAAAGTTTAATGCACTTTATTTTGCAAGTACAATGACTATCATTTCCCATTTGAAACCTATAAAAACATAAAAAAGTACATATATTACTAATATACACAAAATAGATATCAGTACATATTTCTTATGAAGGTTTTTGCTTTTGCATTAAGGTAAATTTCCTAATGTTCTTACTATAAAATACTTTATTTCTGATCCAAAGATATGCGTAAGTAGAAAAACGAATGTGATAGTGAATGGTTGTCTGTCAGTATGTGTTAACCTTGTAAATAACTGCTGATTCTCCAGGTCTATCCCTCCTAACACCCAACCTACTGTAACTCGGATAGACTCCAGCGCCAACATCCCATCGAGGATAAGCAGTAGAGATTGAGTGAATCATTAAATAATTGCATTGTACAAAATGCTATAGAGAAAGCATGCTAACTCAGAAGTCCTTTCATTTACATTATACTGTATTAGCGCCACACGAATAATACATTCCAATGGGCACTTTTGAAAATGCTGCACACAGTGCTTTAGTTTAAAAACTCCAGGATTTAGTTGAAGAGTGGATAGACACTATAACCATGTGTCCATTACCTGGTCTTCTTTGTGACGTTGGAAGGTTTTGGAGAAATACGCTTAGGCTGTGTGTACGCTGTCTGGTTGTTTTTTCTAATTGGTGTTGGAAGGAAAACTATCTAACTTTTTCATACCCTTCTTGGGCACCCAAAGCACTTTACATCATGCTTCCATTCACACACATTCGTACTGTGGAGGTGGTAAGTTACCTTAGCAGCCACAGCTGCCCTGGGACCGACTGACAAAGAGACGGGCTGCCATACACAGCGCAAGGGTCTTCTCTTATCACCACCTGCTCTACCCACTGAGTCACTGAGTTCATTATATTTTTATAGATTTAATAGTAAAATTAGTTTTGTTTTTTTGTGATGTTAATACTGTGTTGTTGCTGTCATAATAGTGCACCTGGATGATGAGGTGTAAAGTGTGTTCTATTTTCTGTCTTGGTCTGTTTAAGTTTTTGGTAGATTACTGTCTGTGAGATTGTTTTGTTTTATATATACTTTTGTCTTAGTTCTGAGATGATAAAGGTATTCATTCATTCATTCACTACCGCTTAGTCCCGTTGGGTTGTGGGTGACTGGCGCCTATCCCAGCAGCTTTGGGCCTTAGGCAGGATACACCCTGGACAGGGGCCAGTTTGTTGCAGGACTGACTTGGCCGGAGTCGGCCGAGGACAGTTGAGTTGGCCAGGGTTTGAACTCATGCCACTCTTCCACGTGCACCCACTTAATTAAAAAAAAGGTATAATAAAGGTGTGTTGGAGTCATTTTTATATGAATTAAATGGCAGTAAAGCCAAGAATGATCTCAACTCAAAGGGAGGAACATCATTTACATTTATCAAACACATAAAATTCTTTAAGTGTGGATGTAGTGTGACTTAATGATTTTTACCACAAATCAGCAAGAATTTTAAAGGATGAAATTAACACAAAGTGCTACTTACATTTACAAACCATAGCTAATTACATGCATATATTCACAATATCAAAGCATCAGATTCTTTGTGATATATTCTTTCAGATAGCATTGGATTAGTTCCATATTAATTTCTGCTGAGTATCAAGGCCATGAATCTTTGGCTGCATCTCCCACGTTCGAATGACCGCCCGCTGCGTAAGAGAGGATTAAACTGTTGAATATAAATCCCTTATTTCACTTTTAGTCAGTTCTGCTAAATTACACAACCAACCTGGGCAAAATCTTTATGGAGTAATATAATTGAGCGATCATAACTCAGCTGGAAGACGCAGGTGGAGACTGCGAAGCACCTGACCTTAACAGATGCATATTGACAAAGCTCCTTTTCGAGATTGAATTATAGCCTTGCCATTTGCGCCTTTGATCCCATTTTCTAAAGCCATGGGCCGTATGTTAATGGTTGATTTTAATTAAATATTTCCTAAGTTTAAACTTTTAAAGACTTGAAATGACTTCAGCAAATGCTGCTGGAAGAGTAACATTTTTACAGCTATTGGTGGAATCTCTGAATCAGTGCTACCCTCCTGGGCATGAAAATCAATATCTATCTAATGGGGGCACATAATATGATAATATTGTGCAATTATCAGAGCAGCAGTGTGATTAGTATCAAAGCTGTTAACCTCTCAGCTTTCAACAGAGAAAACACTGGATATTTCTAATGCATCAGGCATATTGTCAGAAAAAAAACCTCACAGTTTTTCTCTCAGTTTAGAAGCAGCTGGAACAGTAACAGCTGGAGTCCTGCTGCTTAAAGACACCGAGGAGAAAACCTGACAAATAATGGACTTAGGCCAGGACCAATGCTGATTTTTGAATAGACTGCAAACAACTAACCCTTAGCTGTCACAGTGATTTTACACACAGCCTGGTGAACTAATCTGCTGCTATGTTGACTTCATCACTCAGGCTAACAACCACATAAAGTAATACAAATGTGTGAGCTGGATCAATGCACTGATTGGTAAAAATACATTATGACTTATTATTGCAATGCAGGTACATTATTTGCCTCACTGAATGACTATTAGTGGAGTCTGTAGTATCTTGACCAAAGGAGCACAGAGGTAAAAGCAATATTTCAGTTCTTCCCTGGACATGCACCGCTTTGCAATTGCAATATCTGTGTTCCCTTCATTCTGGAAAACTGTATCAATTTATCCCAATATTTAAAGCTATTGACCCTCACGGCGTATCTAACTATAGACCAATTGCGATTCTACTTCTACTCCTATCAAAAATAATGCAGAAACTTCTCTATTTCAATAGTAATCAAACATCTCAAAAATAGCAAGCTGAATAACTGTCAATATAGTTTTAATACAAACGTTCTACCCTTTCTGCATTATTATTGTTCACATAACTCATCCGATCTGCATTAAACAAAGGCCATGTTACAGGAGCTGTGTTCATTGACTTCAGGAAAGCCTTTGACACAGTAAACCATCAGATCTTGTTAAAAAAGCTAATCTCATTTCATCTCTCTTTATCTCTAATATGACTGCCCTCATCTTCTCTCGGAAATGGATTGCAGGTTGTTAAAGTTGGACATGCTAAATTGACGCCTTTAGAATGCAAAATGGGTGTGCCGCAAGGCAGTATTCTCAGTCCCCTACTTTTACATCACTCATCTTCCTATGGCCTGTAATTACTCAAAATGTTTTTTTGTATACAGATAACACTCTGATCCAAATCCAAACCCAATCAATTCTAAACTGTCATTTTATCTTTAAAATCTGGAGACCTGACTGAGGGATAACCATCTTACAGTCAATGTAAAGAAGACTGAGTGCATATACTTTCACTCACCCAGGAAGCTCTTATCTATGTCAAATACAGTAGTTTTGGTCAATCAAACACAGTCTACAACAACAACTGAACAATATCTTGGTGTGCTCCTGGATTCCCCTCTCTCCTACAGAGCACAGTCAGAACTTAACAAAGAAACCACAGCAACTGTACGTATATTTACAACAAAATCAGATCAGACCTTACCTGCACCTTTCAGTATCTGAAACATACTTACATGCTGTAATCCTATCAACCATCTCATATTGTTTTCCCATTTGGACACTTACCCCTAATGACGTTATAGAGCCAGTGGCCAGACTCTAGCCAACAAGAAATATAAGAGACTTCCTGCTTGGGTTCATCACTGTGCAGCACTGTCTCAGGCAAAGGCTCTCACTTTCCCAAACAACATAAATTGTCACCATTAATGCTTATTTCCAGATAAAAAAACAGCTCTCCATCCCCAGCTCAGCGTGCTCTCCTCCCGGCTGTGAACACTGGACATGACCGAATCAAAAGGTCAATCAAGGCTTTTAAAAACAATTATGGGCAAAAGTATTTTTTTCACAATTTCACAAACGTGTGGAACACTATTCCCTTCCACATTAGGACAATAAGTTCTCACTGACAGTTCAAAAAGGCTCACAAATAGTTTTAGCTCCTATTGTGAGCACTGACAGCCCTGGTCCTGAACAGCCCTCTGTGTGATACAGACTGGTGTGTTGTCTTTTCTCTATTCTCTCATGTAAATGTCTTGTTGTAGTTGTTATTTTTCTTCTTGTGCTGCAGAACAAGAACCTGCTGCTTTTTTTTTTTTTTACTAAGTCAGGCCCCATTAACACAACTGTTTAATAAATTAAAGTAAATTAAATGAAAAGAGAAATAAGAAAGCTCAGGGAGAAAAACAAAAGGAGGGCTCCACTCCCAAGACAGACAGCCCAGCCCGTCCAAGGTATTGGCCATGTTTCATGTCAAGGCACCATTAAAAGAACTTCCAGGCTACATATTTTAAGGTAAAAAAATTACATATTGTTGCTTTAAGTTTGAGCACTACCTTGGTTTTATATCCAAAAAAAACACTTGAGTTTGACACAACTGTATACTGGCTGGCCTGGGAACGCCTCGGTATCCCCTCGATAGAGCTGGAGGAAGTGTCTGAGGAGAGGGAAGTCTGGGCGTCTCTGCTTAGACTGCTGCCCCCGCGACCCGGCCCTGGATAAGCGGTAGAAGATGAATGGATGGATGGACAACTGTATACTGTATGTATAAATGAATCTGCTCTTTACTCTCCACTGCAGAAACACTTAAGACAAGACGGTGCATTTCTATTTACTACTTTGTGTATTTTGGTGGAGAAAGATAGACTAGGTTACAGTTTCAAAAAGAGGTCTTGGTGCTGCACAATAGAGACACAAGGACACCGGTACAAACCTTGAGCACATTACTGACATGTTTGAAGTGCCTTATATGTATGGTGAAGGTCCATTAGCTTCTCACAGCCTAAGAAATATTCCATTGACTTAACTGATTCTGTGGACGACTTATTATGCTCTTCATTTTTTTTTAATGCAAAACATGGTTCATTTATAACAAGTTTGTCACAGGTTTTTTGCTTCCCACCTGTCACTCAAAGCATTCCCAACCTAGAATAAAAATATTAAAGAGCCCTGTGCAGTTATTCAATCAAATTATCCTTTATAGATGTAGTTTTTGAACTATTCAGTAAACATGTTTATTTCTGCTGTAAAGTTGGCCAATTGGGAAATGTTATTTATGCATTCTCAACCATCTTGAAAGTTACAATATTATAATAGGAATAGGTAAATGTATTACTTGCTCATGTATTCTTCTCATAAATTGACGTGAATGCAAATATATCACTAAAATAAAAATGCCTGCCTCAAACTAGCCACAAATATTAGTTGTTGTGCAGCAGCTGTAGTTAGTTAGAGCGGCAAACATAAAAATTTATTTTTGCCTGAGCCCTGCAATTCAAAAACAGTAACAGTAGATGCAGTGATGACTTATGAAGTACTATTGGTGCGTACTTCAGGCACCAATCCTAGTACCATCCTGTTGGAGACATACGGTATTTGGTCATGAAGAACATAAACTGTATTAAGTTGAGATAAAATAGTTTGTTTTGGTTTAAATTACGGCTGTCAAACAAAATATTAATATTTAATTGTGATTAATCACATTATTGTCCATGGTTCATATCACAAATTAATATTGCAATATTAACTTTTTATTTCATATTGCAAGATTTTAAGTATTTTTGATTTGTTTTAAATGTGTTTTTAAAATCATATTTTGCTGTTTTAACTTTGCTTATTAGACAAGAGGTCAGAAATGTTCTGTTTTATACAAATAGTTTATTTTTGTAACACCATCCAGAAAAGTTTTCTGAACAAAAATATGCTGAAAGCATAAAAACTCAAGCCCAAAGAGCAGAACAGATGGGCAAAGTGAGTTGAAAGCGACATTACAACAAACACAATGTAGTGTCAAACATTTAGACTGAAAGATAAGATAAATAGCTAAAAAAAAAAGGCCTATGTGCAGTAGCTATTCAGCTATATTTAGCTATATGATGAAAGTTAAAAAGTATGTTTTGCTGAAAGTTTGCTGATGAAAGTTTGTTTGTGGTTGAGCTGCCACCCCGGGTGAGATCTCAAACGTGCAGTTCATGCAAGACATGTTAATAGAATGGATAATAAATACCTTATTTTAAATGATATTATTACAACCTATGATGTATTATCCTAATACAACACCACAAATGCTAAAGAAATCTATCTGCAAACGTGACCCATGCCTTTTACTCCAAAACATCAATAGTTCACATTTCTGAATGGCTTTTAATTTTGAGATTGGGTTTGACCAGCTGCCATAATAAAATTCTCTGTGGTTTGTAAAAACAAAACACCAACATGACCTTGTGTATACTCCTGATAGAAAACACTGTGGTTAAAACAAATGCATGCCTAGCACACTGAAAGGCAAACCGGGGCAACCATAAACCTTGCACTCATCTCCTCACTGCAGATGGCTTCCTAAATACGGAAATGGCTTGCCTATTTTCTGCGTTCCCATAAACCTCTCTATGACATTCCTCTTGTGGACGACATCCAAGCAGACAACCCTGCTCAGTGCCTCTGTATCCTGTCGGCCTGGGATGACTGATAACTGTCTCCAGTTTCCACCGGGCTTCTCAGATCTTTTCTTGGATTAACTCTGATTGGATAAGTGGTGGTGAATACGATCAACAGTCTCCCTTTACCAATAATACCTTTCAGTGAAATCAAAGAATCACAGGTAGGTCCTCTTCCTTCTAATAAACCTTGGCTATAAAAGACTCACTCAGTAGGTAATTAATCCTTGAAGGCGTGCTTAAATTTCATACCAGTGCTTAAGTTCAAAAGGGAAGACTCCACTGAAAAGACTGACCTCAGCAATTTGGGTGCCGCTCTAACTTTCTTTGTCAAATATGATAGCTTAGTCGTGCAACAAAGAGAAGAAAAAGACATTGCTCTTGGTGAAAAATAGGTAATAAGTTGTTATGCCGACCTGCAGGCTCCTACTATTTTGATCCGTGTGAGAAGCTTTCCTCTCATTGACAGTCATCGAACATCATACTGTGATTTGAAGCTGTGCAGAGACAGTTTTTTTTTCATTTATTATTCAGCAGCATTATTAAAGTGTAAAATGACTTGCTTCTTGTCGCACCATTCTTTCACACTTATTCTTTCACCTTGGTCTGACCTGGGCTCAAACTCTCCTCTGCCATCACGCTGTGTTAGAAGTGCAACATTTTGTAGATGGCCGGAGGTGTCTGGTGCCACTTATGAACGTTCACACTCCCGCTTAGTGTCATGGTCAGCTTCATCCGACTCCCAGCGAAGGGACAGGACCACGGGTCACAACAAAATGTCCTTCTGTTTATCTTGGTAGTGTGCAACCACTGTGGAGGGAAGTGAGCCGTGGGCAGACAGTTGTGCTATACCGCAAGAAAGCACAGGAATTGGTCACCTGAACACCAGGTGATGATGGCTTAGACTTGAGCTGGTTCACAACCATTTTATTACTGAGAGTTTGAGTGCTTTTATCCTGTACCAGTTACAAATGGTGTCCAAAAACATTTTTTCTGCCATTGTCAGTCCTCCATTTATAAATGACATACAAGTTTTTTTAATTAAATGGAGACTGGGACTTGGGACTGGAATTAGTCACATAAAATCAAGACAAATTAAAAACAAAAAGACAAACCATGAGAATGAAAATTTACTGTATGTTGCAGTAATATCTTTTAGCTTTAGCTTGTCTCTTTGAAAGGTGCTTTGTGTAAACTGTTGTAGTTTACAGTAAAACAATAATGGATCAAATTAACATCAAAAGGAGCACAGAACTCAGTGAAAGGAGCTCTCTTTGTTTCATTACTCTCTGTTCTTACAGTAGTCATAGATTGCTTGCTAAAGATTTAGAGCATAAATAAACTAAAGTGATTATTTTTGTTTTTAAAGGCAAATAATCAGACCTGTGTATTTCCACTGGTTTTGTCTTTGAAGGAATAGAATTGCAGTCTGTACTTTTGCAATCAAATGTCACCAAAAAGACCCGAAACTACACCCCACGATTGAGGGGGCCCTGGCTCAGTCAGTAGAGCACATGCAAATACTCAAATATGAGGCAACCATCTACTGTTAGATCAAGGCTAAATGGCAAATAAAACCTTAAAAAAAAAAAAAACCTGGAAGTCCTACCTGACCTGTTTCACAAATGACAAAATGCCTCTACATACTGTGTGTTGTTGCTGTTCTTCTGTACTTTATGCCAGGATAACAATGTCTTTGTCAATGAAACACATACAACTGGTGTTAGATCAGCTGTATTTAGGCAAAGGAAGCTTGACTTTGGAAATGCATACAGCCAAAATAAAGGAACAAACTGTGTCAATGTGCAGCCCAGAAGAATCTGATGATTTTTATCTCCAGCTTTTCCAAAACACATTTATTTAATAGTTGTCTTTAATAAGTCAGTGATATTATTTATTTTTGGAAATTTAAAAGTTTGGGAAGACTGAAGTAATATTTTCTTATCAAATTATTCTGGGTAGATTTCAAAAGGTAACTTTGGCAAGAAAATAATCGTTTTTAAAAACATTAATTAAAGCAGACAATTTTTTTTGTTTTGTTTTTATCATTGGTGTTGGCAGTTGTTAAAGCATTTGATAATACAGAAAAATTGTATGGTTTTCAAATGTGTGAAAATTTTAAGTCAAAAGAAAATATTAGTGATTAGGACAAAATGGAGAATCTCATGGTGAGATTAGACACAAAACCCAGCGGACCAAACATTTTAGGTAACACAACACACATTTGGAGTAGCTTTCACAGAGAGGAATCCATCCATCTCACATTATCAATTATTCATCCTGCCCCCCCACTCAGCACTGTACAGGACTAACGCCTTCTCCTGGCATTGTGGCTGAAACCAGAGGAAAGCTCTTCCTCTCAGTCTGACAGCTTCTAACAAAACATGTGTCAAGGTTTCTCTGTAACAGACTCACTGACCAGCATTTACTCAGGTTTGGGCAAACGTTTCAGAATATTCAGATGGTTGTAGCTTGTAGCAGAGACATGAGATACCACTGTGACCCCATTACTCATGAGGATAATATTTCAGAACGTAGAAACTGAAAATGCTTCGTCTCAACGCTAAACTACACTATGTAATATTCATACAAGCAAGACTTTTCTGTGACCTCAGTGAGCAGCACCAACAAACACATCACTTAACTCACAAAAACACGCTGAACCAACAACATGGCTTTGTTTGCTGTTGTATTATTATTATAATATATGCAACTTTCCATTCACTGCAATTTAACTTAAGACTTTATTGTTTCCTACAAAATGTGTAGTGCTGTACCTAAAGCTATATTACATACACACCTGAATACCTCGCTACACACATCACAAAAATATTAAAACTGTATAATATATAAAATCCTAATAAGAACAAAGTCTGCCTTTCTTGCACCACATGCAGCATCTGGATTCTCGCAGAATTTGTGAGCTCACAAACTCACTAAAATCAACCTTGTACTGCTCCAGGCAATGCGATTTCTCTTGACGCAGCATGTTCTGATTGGTGGAGTGGCAGTACTGGGAGTTATGGGAATGTTTTAGATTTGACAACAAAGCAATAGTTTTACAGTTACTGTGTAAGATAAGATAAGATATGCCTTATTGTCTGCAAATGGAGAAATATGTCCTAGACAATCAAGGACCGGCATTAATTAATCAATTCATGCATCTTTGACTCGACTTGAAGGGAAGTCTCGATGACTTGACTTGGACTCAAACTTGGACTCAATTCTCAGCTACAAGGACTCGTGACTGAACACAGACTTGAGATCTGATGACTCGGACTTGAGCACAAAGGACTCACAAGTCACACTCAGATACAACACCACACAGCTGCTGCCTTTAACTCCAGCCCCTAAATGTGACCCAGAAATTGAGCCTAAATAAATTTCAAAAATATAGGCTACAGCCTTAATTGATATGCCATAATCAAAACTCCTTAAATGTGCTTAATGAAATAGGCTTATACAAAACTAAAATCCCAATCAATGTGTCGGTTTGACTGCCACAGTTTTCAGATTTGTAACTTACTTTGGTGACTGGAACTCGCCTTGGACTCGACTTGGACCTTTCTTTGGTGACTCGGACTTGCAGTTCAACTAAAGATGACTTGACTCTGACTTGAAATGTTATGGATAACCTGGACTTTAAATGATGATGACTCGGCGTGGGCTCGACTCGGACTAGTGTTTGGTGAATTGGACTTGGACTTGGACTTGAACACTGGGGACTTGAAAGTGACTTGGACTCAAAAATTGGGGACTCAACTACAACACTACTACACCAATCCTTATAACAGCTTATTGCCAATACATACTCCACAAGAACAAGAAATTTATTCAAAGAAGTTCTGACCAGGACTTCATGTGAAACTCAAGCACCAGAACTCCTCTCTATTCTGGATTAACCACGCCCACTTCAGACTTCTGACCAATCACACAATTGTTCTTGGACACCCACAAGAAAAAAGTTCTGCTCAGACAATGTGCTTAAACTCCCAATGCCACCTCGAAAACAAGAACAAATTTCGTCATTATGTCCCCCTCTGGACTGCATTTGGGATTTTCTTTTGTTTAGTATCCCCCCATCAGGAATGTCGGAGATTCTCCCCTGCTCGGGTGAATTACCACCTCCCTGCACTGGGGCAGCAGTCACACTAGCGCCAACACAGTGCTCCTATTCACCCACCTATATCTCCTTCAAGGTGTTTAAGGGTGCTTTCACACTTGCCATGTTTGGTGCGGTTGAAACAGACTCTGGTGGTTGCTCTGTTAGTAGGGTTCCCTTGGATAAGTCCTCAGTGCGCACCAATCATGCACCGAGACCCCATCCAAACAGAGGCCTCGGAGTGCTTCCAAGTAAACTCTGGCACAGTTTGATTTAAGCGGGAACCTCACATAGACAAGCTCAGACCAGAAGAGCTTCATAAATTGGCAATAAAAGCGGAAAAAAAATTGTCCAGCTAAATAAAATGAGAGGAGGGAAAAGGTGAAGCCCCAAGAAGGTAAAGTGCAACATGCCTTATTAGCATTTTGGCTAACAGCACCATCTACGGGGACGGAGTGGCTCAGTGGTAGAGCAGTCGTCTTATAACCGGAAGGTTGGCGATTCGATTCCCGCTCTGCTTTGTTCATACTGTCGTTGTGTCCTTGGGCAAGACACTTAACCCACCTTGCCTCCAGTGAATGTGTGTGACTGTAGAGGTGTGTTTGGTGGTGGTAGGAGAAGGTTGAGCGCCGTTTGTATGGCAGCCCCCATCTCTGTCTGCCCCAGGTGTGAATGTGTGTGAATGGGGTGAGTGGAAGCACGATGTAAAGCGCTTTGGGTGCCCGAGATGTGTGCAAAAAAGCGCTATATAAATGCATGCCATTTACCATCTAGTGTGTTTTTTTTTTTGGCCCTTAGTTTAGAATGCCAGCTGTGAACTGGCTGGACTAGGGCTTCAATTTCTGTTTTGGTGCAAACTATATAAAGCTAAAGGACTACATGTGCTTCCTTCTAGTGACATCAGCAAAACTTTTCTATGTGGAGTCTACATGTCAACCTTGTGCTACCACAGGTTCTTTCCAGACATTTCAGCTTCCACCCACTGTCCAAAGACAGATCTACAGTATAGGCAAACTAATAAGTCATAAGTAGTGTGAATGGTTGTCTGTCAGTGTATGCATGTAACAGTGGCAGTTACTGGTCTGTCAGAGAGGGGAAGCTCATTTTCGGCCTACATCATAATCATGCCCATGCAACTTAATCTTGCACATGCACTCACATGTTGATTGCTCTTTTCATGTCTTTTATATGCCCTGTCAAAGTTAGACAGATCTCCGAACCCCACCTTTGACCAAACAACACATCCGTGAGATGGTTTCATCAAGAGGCATGGCCAGCAGTACATTTTATTTGTCACAGCACTTCCAGTCAGCCAGCTAACTTTGTCATACCAGGAGAGCTGAAAAGACCTGTTATTTTTCCCTATCTTTTGCACTAAATCAATCTTAGGTGTTGATCTGCCCTGCTGTTTAATTCTAAGTTTTTCCTCGTAAGGAACACTTTCAAATGGCTTCGCCAAAATCAGGTCAACAATATTAGCACCGTCTGCCATTGTGCGCAGTTTCACCCACGACGCTAGCCTAGCCTACTAACGTTATATGAATGAATGAATGAAGGAATGAATGAATGAACAATCTAAAAAAAAAAATATTAAACTCTGTAAAACTGAAACAAGGAATGTGGTGTATAATTGTGTGAAATGTATGATGAAAATCAAGCAATTTCGCCAAGCAAATATCAAAGAAATAGGTTGCAGCAGTTTTTATTTCGACTGAACTTGAGAAATCCGCGATGGGACTGAGCTTCAGTGATTCCTTATAGTACAGAATCGCTGTCAGTCAAAAGGTCCAGTGTTTCGACAGGACCCTCCAATCATCACGCAGAAGCTCGGAGTCCGGGCCAGCCCACTCCCCATTCACCCCCAGAGACGCTGAGCGTTCGTCAGCGGGACATAATCGCAGCGTTTATCCAATGACCGTCTAGTTTCGAAGCGCTGAAAAAAAACGTTCAAAGCAGCCCCATTGAAGTCAATGGACGCTGGGCTTCAATAGGGAAATGCACTGTGACACTGCAGGAATGTATGAGAAGGAAATCGAGTCAGCCGACCTGCTATATGTAACTGATTCTGAACGAACTCGTCTTTGAGATGAATGTTTTCTAACGCATTTTTAGTCAATAAAATGTTAATACAATAGTACATATTTGACCATTAATTTTGTGACATTATAAGGGAAGCCGAGCTTCCCTTGCAGTCTTAAAGAAATCGCCACTGGCATGTAAGTATTTGCTTCACAGCCAAAGCAGGTGGGATAGCCCTAAGTGACCTAAAAAGGATAAATAATGTTAATGTTTTTTTACAACTAGTTAATTTCAGAGCATTAAGTTTAACCTCGCTACATGTTTTCCGAGCAGACAGATGTGATTGACACTGATTATTTTTTAGACTGAAGAAGCACTATTTCTAGTTCTATACTGTGACATATAAGGCCTTTTTTCATTATCGCGAAAAACCCGCAGCTAATTATGCAACTTTTATGCAAATGACTGTTAGGAGATCAACGGGAGTGGGTGGAAAATGGGGCAGATATTATTCAGCTTTGCTTTGGCGAAGTATAGATATATTGTTGTGTGCATCACAAGCCATACATAAATAATGAAGCTGTACTGTACAAACTGAGAATATGAGACAAATCAGACACACAGCAGGTTCATATTTCACTAATTGTCCTTTCGGTCTGAGCTGTCAAACGTCAGTGGTCATTACGGAGAAACCCTCATCAGGATGATCCCGTTGTTGCTGCTCACATAATTAACTGAGGCTCGCTGGATAATCCGTAATTATTTTTCCAGTGAACTAAATGATACTGGCCTATTGTTGTTATGGAAGAGCTGCATGAACCAATCAAAGGTTCATTGAGAATCAGCATGAGCGAGAAATAAAGCTAATTCCTAATTTAATTGGCATTTCAGATTAAATGAAAGGAATCCATATTAGATTATTTAATATGGAAGAACTCCATGAAGGACAGAATCTTGTAGAAAAGTGTCATTATTGGTCCTGTTCTTGCCTACATTTTTTGCTCTTACATGGACTTATTTCCGTAAACTAACCTAAAAGCTTTTCTACATATACAGGTATCTTAATTTTGATTAAATTATATTTGTAATATTATGTATTACTTACTGATGGTCACAAAAGCTCTCACTTACTATTAGGGCTGCACAATAAATCAGAAAGTTGAAAAAGTTACAGCTTGTTTAGTCTTTGCTTAGTTGTAGGTGGTTAAAGTTAATCCAGAGCCTTGTATATCTTCATAAATTATGTATTTTTTCTGAACTTTAAGCATGTTAAAAACAGTATCCAAATATTATTGCTGTATTTAACATTGACAGAGAAAAGAAAAAGCTTCATAGTTAGTTACTGATGTCTATTGTACCTTAGCACAGCCAAGTGTACTCCCATCCTTTCTGCTTTTGTAACTATGTTATCCAACACTGCCATGTCTCAAGTAACATCTGAATTACACCATATTCTGTATCTACATAAAACACAGACTTAAAAGGATATGTGCCTTTGTTTGGTAGGTTGATAGGTTGGCTAGCAGCTTAGAAGCATAAACTCTTGTATTAAAATTGTTGTCATAATCTTACTAGGCATGGCCTGCCTTCATTTTTGTTTGTTCACATTTTCTGTCATTGTCCAGTGAGCTATTGACTACACAGAAAGAACTTAGTAATGCTCCAGTCCGACTACACAATAGTATACATGCAGCAGTAGTCATGTGTGGACTGGTGCCAATAGGAGGCATGTCCATTAGAGCTGTGAGAGCTGTCTGCTAATGACACTGCAGCCTCGGTATATCGTTTCTCATCACTCATTTCAAATGCTTTCTGCTCTATCACTATGTGTTGTGAACTACCTCCCTGCAGTTTCCACAGCCGCGCACCAATGCAATGGTAGAATGACAAAAGGAGACAGAGAAACATGTCTGTCTGTGGTAAGAGAGAATCCTAGCGACAAGCACTTGAGCTACCATGTGCTGTCTGGAGCAAGGGAGGCTGTTAATTTAGTTCCTACATTAGTTTGGGAACATTAATTCTAATGGATTTACATGCACTGGCCATCACTAGTGCTTTGTCCTTTGCGACAGTAAATCTACCGGCCCTACACGAGACACCTAAACATTTTTTTTTTATTTTATATTTTTTTATATAGAGCATTTCCGCTTTTCTAGTGTTACAGTTGACACCACTGGAGGCAAGTGTTCTTATTAGCATCCTTAATAAGAATTAAAGAAATTCTCAATCAAAGGCTCAGGCATGTCCATTTACACAAATCAAGCACACGTTACAGAGATGCGTATATTTCTAATCAACGCCTCACAGGAATCATTGCTCGAGGAAAGCACTTTGCACGGACCCCCCACTTGCTTCAATTAGTGACCTCTGCAGGCTCCCCTGAGCAGAGTGCCGAAGTTCCCTTCAAATCCACCAGATCAAAATGTATGATTAATGCTCACTTTCCATCCCAGCAAGGGATAATCATCCAAAGATTCACAAAGCCATTAATACCTCTCAGAATACGGGCTGGAAAAGCTGCTTTAAGCGTTTTATGATACCTGCTGCAGCCCTCTTTGCCCTCCATATTCATTAGCATAGAATTGATGCTGTTAAGCCAAATCATTTTAAAATGAAAAGAACACACCTAAAGCCTCACTTCCACTAGAGCAGAACGGTACAGGTTGAGTTGGCACAGGTTAGTTTCCATTGTCAAAACAACAAGAAGCATCCCAAAGAGAAATACCATGTTACTTTGGTAACCCCTTGGCTTTTTGTTCTACATAAAAGGGGGCTAGACAAGGGAGTCTGTTGATTGGAGGGTAGTTTGTTGATAAAAGTGTAAACAGTCAATGACAAGAAAAAAGAATGCAAAATGTACTTTGTACATAATAAATGTAGGTGTCATTTACAGTATACATAACAACAGTTGTTTCTGGTTTTGCAATCTTGTCTTCAGCTCTAGCTTTGTAAATCAAAAACATTAAATTTACTTTATACATTGCATTAAACACTTTTTAAATGATATAGGGGTGCTTGTGGCAGAGTGGTTAGCACTCCTGCCTCACAGCAAGAAAGGTCGTGAGTTCAAGACCCTCCACGTGTTACTGTGGGTTCTCTCCAGGTACTCCGGCTTCCTCCCGCCGTCCAAAGACATAAATGTATAGGTCAATTGGTAACTCTAAAGTGTCCCTAGTGAATGGTTGTCTGTCTCTAAATGTCAGCCCTGTGACTAACTGGCCATTGTCCAGTGTGTACCCTGTCTAAGGACCAAAGCTGCTGTGATAGGCTCCAGTCACCTGCCACCCCTAATGGGACTAAGTGGAAGAAAATGAATGAACAAACTTTTTAAATAGTGATTCCCTAAAATGTAGGAAACTGGTGCAGCTTTCTGAAGCACCATTTATTTATTTATTTGCTACTTTTATTCCAGTAGAACACAGACATCAGCTTCACTAAAATCTTTTAAAAGACCAAAAGAATAAAAAATCTCTGACATATTTTTCACCGCAAATTTTACTTTGTTACATTTTTAAACAATCTACATGCTATAGGCTATTTAGAGAGAGTTCCTAATAAAACCATTTGTGGGTCATTTTTTAATCAAACTTAATTCCACAGTTTTGTTAAAGTGTAATTTCTGTATTCAAAATATTCTCTCTAGTCTTTTGCACCAACAAATCAACTTGTTGAAACCATTTGTTTATTATCGATAGATAGATAGTATAAAGGGACTTACGAAGAAGGCAGGTAAGTGGAGATGTAAATTTGATTTCATGCAATGTCTAAGATGAATGGTAGTTTTATAAAAGCATGACCAAACTTGTCTCAGGGAATGAAGGAATCATTAGTGCAAGCTGGAACTCTGAAGGATTGGTGATTGCAGCAGCACTTTCCACTGGGGGACCAAGCTTCACATGAATTGGAGAAAGAACAGCATGGCCTTCAAAACACTTCAGCTAATCACCCATCTGTGGCTATTGTCAACCAGAAGCATATGTGACTGTGATGTCTGTTTATTCTAATGAGGATGAAGATAAGTAGCATTTGATTACTTCCTGACAAACCGTGCAGCGTCAAGTACTGTTTCTGCCTGGCCACTTCTCAGCATTCAGCATAGATTCAGAAATTACAGCCGCTCCTACCAGCAACATTCAGAAAAGGGAATTATGAATCATGAATGCCAGGAATTCATTAAAGCCATCGCTTTTGTGTTGTGTATATATAGTTTAGTGACACAGAAAGAACAAGAAGTCACTTTTCACTATCTGCTTTTGCCCCAGAAGTGATTAGATCACTTGATACAATCACTCCACGGCTTCTATTTTCTCCACCGTAGGACCATCTCCTGGGGAGTACACAAGCAAAATGGTTTTCGTGAAATATTATCGACCCGGCCCTTAAGCTGAAGGGGCCTACTACTGTAATGATGCCATCGTCTTGTGGCTAGATGAGACACAACTCAAAACGTCAAGGTGCTTTATTTCAAAAGAGTTTAGCTTGACATTTTAAAGAGATTGCAGACACAACTATACAACATGGAACGAACAGAAAAGCCTTTGGTGTTTGCTCAGTGATGTTATTAAAAGATTATAAGGAAAGCGTTGTGATTGGGGATTTTCTTGGCTGTGGTTTTATAGGCTGGAAAAAAAAATCACTGTATTTTTTTGCCTCATCCTTCTGCTCCTCAATTTTATAATTAAAATGTCTGAAAGGCATATGTTTTAACAGATTTGCCCCAGATAGATATTTATAAACTCTTTTTATTAACTCTATAAATATTTGAAATCTCAATTCACAAATACTGTTGAAGTTGAATAAAACTTTATTTCTTTAAAACAATTTATTTGTCCATGAAAAAATAATCTTTGCAGAATCCATGCCAGAATACACCCTAAGCATTCATAACATAAAGTTACATCATGTAATTTGGACATTGCAAAATCCCAATTGTTGCCTGTTCCCAAATCCACCAGGCAGACTATTTCTGTCTTGCATAGAGCACAATATAAAAATGTGGTTAAACCTGCCACATTTAGAAAAAAAGAAATGGAGAGAATTGTAGTTTTTATTGTTTATGCAATGTTTACCACCTGTCAAACCATTAAAAAGGATGGATGCAAAACACTGGAAAACATTTTACTGCTTTCAGGTAGATACGAGTAGCATTTGGAGGTGGAATTTGGGGCATGGATTTGGCTTGTTTCAAATACAATGTTAGTTTAAATACAACAAAATGAAGACCACTCACAGGACAGATGTTATACTTAACAACAAGGACCATTCTCTGCATTAGGCCTTTAAACAACAGCCGGTGGAGGTCTGAGATCAGCTGCAAGAACTCTTCCCGACTGCCATAAGACTGTACAATTAATCAGTCTATGGAAGATGAAGTCGGAAGCAATTCATTTAAAGCAGGGGTAGGCAATTATTTTTTGCCAAAGGCCACATTAGTTTCAGGAACCCTTGTGGAGTGGAATACAGACATCAATTTGAGTGCCTTCTAAATAAAAGTCCTGCAGTTGTGCTATGTACTGTACTGTACAATGCACATAATATACACTTGGATTAATTGCTTTTTTAACACAAGCCTCCTGAGGGCCAGCCTGGGGCGGGTTGAGAGCAAGATGTGGCCCAGCGATCTTAAAATGCCCAGGACGGATTTTAAGACTTAACTGAATTTCCCTTCGGAGATTAAAAATTTCATTTACATTTGTAAATCACAACTACTACTTGAAATTGAAGGTTATTTCTGTTAGACGGCAATTATCTCCTCTTGATGCTACATTTTACATGCATAATTTTATGCTCCATAGACAGTATTGCAATTTATTGATTGATTTTTACGCATCCATGTGTTACCTCACTGTGGTGAATATTACTTTCACAGCTCATCGAGGCATTTAAAGTAGTCAAAATGACAATATTTATGATGTCAGTCAGAAAAACTATTTGAAGGCATGACAAGCCTTTTTTTGTACATCACATTCACTGCATAATTTCAAAATATAATTTCTTCTCCATTTCTGGGATGAACCATTAAATTTGTTTTTAATAGGACTTTATCATTGCACTCTTTGTCATATTTCATCTCTAAGTGTCAGTGGTTACTGAGCTTGATGAACATTAGAGGAGTACTTGAAGAAATTACAGTGTGATTTGTATTCCACTTAGTGCCTTGCTTCATAAAGAGGTCTCTGCACTGTAATGGGCTGGAACTCAAAAAGCTCTTACATCAACTCCATGCAGAAGCGACTGTCCTTACAACATGTGATTGTATCAGGCTATGACAACTTCCATTCAATGTCTTAGAGGAGGCCCAACTTAATATAATATACAGTTGGCTCTCTCATGTTCTGAACATTACAGACAGTTAGAGGCACCTCTGTTGTGCTCAGAGTACATGAGTGGGAGCTAAAAGCCTTTGTTTTTTTACTGGAGGCCAGTTACGATACAAAAAAAACAAAGAGTAGTGGAGAGTCCAGTGTCTCTCTCTCTCTCTCTCTCTCGAGTGTGGATCCAGCGCCCAAGATGTGCGTGGAGTTCGGCCCCACATTGCTCCTTTGGGAAGACCCCGGCCAGGCTCCCATAAGGTTGGACCCGGTTACCAGGCGCTCGCATGCAAGCCCCAATCCCGGACCTGGCTCCAGGGTGAGGCCCCGGGCTACGTCACAATCCTTGATATAGTCCTCATCATAAGGGGGATTTGAACCACTCTTAGTCTGACTCGTCACCGAGGACCTTTGACTTGGGAGACCCTACCAGGGGAAAATAGCCCCCGACAACATAGCTTCAAGGATCATTCGGGCACCACGGTATGGTGGTGGAGAGGTTTGAGAGGTTTTAACTATTGAGAAGCACATAAACTTTACACGACAAAGAGGCTTGAGATAATAAAATGAATTTTGCAGAGACATGAGAAAAAAAAAGAGAGCCATGGAAAAAGAGCTGATTGGGGAAAAAAGGAAAATCTGTGGAGTTTTTGGCATGGGGGATATTGTTGCATGTACACAAATTAGAGAGATGACCATGAAGCAAGATGAAAACGCAGTGACAAAATGAACTTATTTGAAAACACTTCACTCTTAGCAAGTTAGTGATAATCCACAAGACTGCACTCGGTCCAGTACTATCACAGCGCTCATAGTTCGTGCATATGATTAGATCAAAAGGTTCTTCCCATTCAAAAGGTTCTTTCCACCTATTTCTCCTCCTCGTACAAAATAGTCAAAGGTTAGGGCATGTTTATCAGCATTTTTGTCCCCTCGCCTCTTGGAAATGTAGTAAATAAGCACATTCTGTAACACAACTTTGCCATTTGTCATGCCTCCAGCATGCACCTACTTTTTTTAACCGAGCCAAAACATTCAAATATTCTTGGGGTATACAAGACATTCCTGAAATAAATAAAACACAAACACAGCAAGCCTTAACTGTTGTAGAGTCTGCCACACAACAGGCACCAGTAATCACAGAAATCATAATTCTTATTTTTGTTTTAAAAACATGACTTACCTGGCGACCACTGTTGTTTTTTCTTGATCTAAACCAGCAGTGACTTGTTTGTCAGGCAGCAGCACAATATCATGTATTCAGCGTCACAAAGGTGCAGTAATGGCAGATCAGTCTTTGTTGATGGCCAGCGCACTGTGAAATTAAGTCTTGTTATTGAAAGCAACAGCATCTATTAGTATGTACGCCTGCCAAACTCTGCTGGCTTATCAGGGCATCAAAAACTACTTCACTTTGCAACAAATGATACAAGAATTACACATGACATACAGCAGTTGTACACAACGTATTTTAATTAAGATGATATTAAGAAATAGTGGCATAATATGTCAATATAACACCTTTGTTTGGTGCACTTTTTCAACACACTTGAAAGCAGCCTTGTATTCATGCTTCTGATGTCTATGCAAAAAAGTTGCTGTGAATTACTAAGACAGACCATAAAGGTCAAAATAACATATGTATTCTACCTTATGTTCTCTAGAGCAGCAGAAACAATATTGTGATTACTGACACAAAAGACTTGACTATTCTTTGAAGAAAAGCCAACTAGATCAGAGAGCCATCAAATCTTTCTAAAACTTTAGCTTTTGCTCATTTTAAATGAGCAAGCAGCAGCTCGAGTGCCGTCAGACTCTCCTACAATGATAAAAAGGGAGTTGGTCTGTGGGTACAAAGCAAAGTTTAGCTCAGATACAAGGTTGGCATCGCTTGTGTCAGAAATAGGAAAAAGAAGAAGAAAAGACTTAAAAACCAGCAATATGCAGCAGTATAAGTGCAGAAGCAGCCCACTGCATTTAAAAAAGGTTGATAAATGAACAATTTGGTCTAATTGGCCATCAGTATACAAATATATCTGTAGAGAAGGTAACTGTGATGTTAGGTGTGAAGACATATTTGGCACCTTCACTTCATACACAGAAGTCACACCTATTCTGTGTCATGTTATGTTTATGGCTGTTGAAATAATGATAGTGCTATGTTTCACACTTATAAATATGATTACATGTTAGTGCTATGTAAACAGTTAATTGCTGCTGTGCATGGAGTCAGCTCTAATAGTCACATACAACACAGTCTTTTAAACTGAAATATTAAAATGCTCAAAAACACAAAACTGGCAAATCAGAGGCTAAATTATGGTGCAATGTGGTGTAACCAAAGGAAAAGCTATTTCTTAAAATATATAAATTCAAACACATAAAAGACAACACAAACATATCTAAGGAATGAAATAAAGAATAATGTATTTCAAATTGTGACATTAACAAACACAGTAATCAACCCAGCAGTGTCCTTTTGTATCAGTGCAGATAATGTGATAATGTTATTCCAATTGATATTGGAATATCAGTCTAGATGTGTATTATAAAGCCACTGAAAATGAAGCACATGTTGTTCCATTCAAACACACTGAACAATGAGCCGCATTATTTTCCATAGAACTGCCGCTGTGGAGTAGGAGGATACTCAAGCATATGTCAATAACACACCATCTGCGCCTCACATATCTTCAGATTGAGGACATTGAATACATGCTAGAAAATACAAAGACTGCAGCTGTGCATTTCTGAGCCGTTAGAAGTTAGTGGCAAATCAATAGTATACAAATCTTTTTCACTTTTTTTTTCAAAAGAAAAACCACATGAACGAGAAAGATTTTCTTTGGATAAATGTGCAGGCCAGTGTTCGTAGTAAACAATCAAGTGGTGTAAGTCTCAGAGTCTCACACCTCTGCCGTGAACCGGTGCAGTCTTGTTTTCCAATCCCGTCACATGAAGCATGGCCTTACATGTGTTTGATGACAGTCCCTCACCTCACAGAGGGAGTGCTAGTCACCTTTAACAACTGCCTGCCACCAGGACTTGAGAAAACTGAAATTAAAACATTCAAGGGGCACAAAATTGAGGCCCAGGTCTTGATATAAGGCTGTCATAAAAAGATTCAAGTTGAACTGAACCACTTACATGCATTGTGCAAAAGCAGAAAAGTAGAAAAACAGAAATATACCTGGCATTAGAGATTTACCTGGAATCACGTAGTCCTTTGGGAGTCAGAGGTGTTGCAATTCACAGAGAAATAATACAACAAAAAGAAAAAGAAATGACTTGATACACTGGAGACCCCTGCACATATAAACTGTGAACTTTAAAAGTGTAGTTTGTGTTTTGTGCAGCAATACGTGGCATTCTTTATGTGCCCACACCAATGTCACACAAACCTGTTCTCAATCTCAAGGCTATGACCCAAAGGTAATACAGCCATGTTCAGTCAGTGGACCATCGCGCACTACACCAGAACTAAAGGGGCACTTTGCAAGAGATGTGCTTAAAAAGTAAAGTGGCCTAAATAATTGAACATAAACTATACAATACTATAACAATACTTGGAATAATAATGGTATAAAATACAAAAATAGCTTTATTTTAGCTGCACATTTGCAAGTGGACTTTTACTCTGAGAATATGTGTTTTTAATTAATTTAAATAAATCTATTTTACTGTTATATGTTATTCACCCAATTCCACTGCTTCACAACAAACTAGGTACATTTTTATTGGTGACCTATGGCCCTAAGTATGTGTGTTGGGTTAGGTTTGTTTGGGTGTTTGAGGTGAAGGAACTGCATTATTTCTCTGGGTAGCAGCAAAATGCAATACTACAGTAACTGCAGAGACTGAAGATAAGTTAGCCACAATTAATGATTAATTTCTTCTTCTGAACTTACCCAATGTTACCCTTTCAAGAATTAACTACAACCATATTTGCCTAAAGACATAATATGGAGGATTTTGCCTAAAATAAAAGTAATACTCACACAGAGAACAACAATATGGTGGTCTATGTGCCCAGTATTCAATCTCTGCCTGTATTTTACAGTTTACATCCCAATTTGCCATGTTTCTTGCTGATGGTGCAAAGTAAATGCAGTACTGTGACTCTAAACAAGTGGACAACGCTAGTTTGTTAACCTAACCTTTACCTGCTACAAGTACTAAAGGAGATGGGAGTAGCTGTTTTTGTATGGGCTCCCAACAGTACAGGAATGGATTCAGTCACTCTGGTAAGCAACATGTCAGTGGAAATACAAAGCCACACACACTGACTCAATGTGTTTCATGCTGGGTTGCTAAGTGCTACAGCTATTTAGCAGATTAAGCTTTTAATGTTATCCATCATTACTGCTTGTGTGCCTCTTTAGGGACAAAGTCCAGGATAAACAGCTGTTAGCGCTAAAGGCACCTGTCTTTTTATGAGTAAATGAAGCAGTACAGACAGAGAGTATGTGATGCGGTTGGAGTTAGTAATTTTGGATATCGACTCACGAGGGGGTAGCAGCTGTACTAACTATTCTGCATTGCCATTTTTAGCTCCTGACCAAAATGCTCCAAATGATAGAACTTAACTATCTATGGTAAACGAACACATGACAGCCACCAATGAAGGGTCCTGGTTTCACGTCTCAACCATTACCCCAAACTGTCTCCGGTCTGTCTGAAAACCACAGGGTCTGACCCAAAACACTCTATAGCGACATTGGTGCCGTAGCCCCTCAGTCTATGGCCAAACCTCTGTGTCAACATGGCAACACTATTGTCTACCAGACGTCAGTAAACCCCATGATGAGGACACATTGGTCACACAATCTTCTAACACCGACACTTGTCTTAGATATAGCTGAGGCGTGCTGACACTTGATGAGCCAAAGCTGCTATGTTCCAGATAGAGCCCGTCATACGATAATGACATATCATAACATCAAACACACGACACAAAAGCACAAAGGACTTGTCCAGGCAGAATCCGAGCCGGGTGTGGTTGCACCGGCCTGTCATGTTCTAACGCTGAAAGTGCCTTTGAGTTGTTGGGACGGGCAGCTGACTGCTCATTCAAGCTTTTCTAACATTTTAATGGACTCTCGCAAATGAAAGGCAAGTGTAACTCCAGCAGCAAAAACATCAAATGGTGTAGTGTTTGGGGAAAAACTACTTCAAAGCACCTGGGTCTGACTGACTTTCATGTTGGAGGATAGAGGCAAGACTTTTTAGTTTATTTACTGGCTTTGCCTAAAGTTTAGTCTGAGTGTATTGAATTTGTTTTGACAAAATTATGATTAAACATTATAATAAAGCTATAGTGTTTGTCTTTGTCTTGGAATAATATGACCATTTTGCAGCAAGTATGGTTTCAAAATGTTAGTGCCCTATATGAAAAATGATCTGACACTTGGTTTTATTGCATATCATTCCATTGTGCCTCTGCTTGTCACTAATTGATCCAGCGCCAACAGAATCCACTGCAGCAAAAGGCAATGATGGCCCAGAAACAAACTCAGGATGTGGATCATTGTTGTTGCACTCAGACTTTACAACTGAATGCGCGTCAATGGCCCATTTCTTTCACAACTCGAAAGGTGTAACAATCCATAATGTTTTTACTAAAACATGTTGAAAATAGGAAGTATTAATGCAATTTGAAGTGTGTATCATATCTATTAACAAAATGTTTATAACAAAATCAATTCTTGTTGAACACCTACGCTTATAATTTTCCAACCTTAACATCATCCTTCCTCTTTGCTAACTGCCCAAACTTAACTGCATCAAATAAATGAATAAATCTTTATTAAATCTTTAATGAATAAATATTTATTATCAATCTGAATTTCTCTCACACTAAGAGCGTAAAAACATAAAGAGCTTAAAGACAGAACATCAATTTAAATATATAAAATAAATATAACGTTATGCCGAGTTAATAGAATGCCTCTCTTGGTCCTAATCTCTGGGGTATAATGTACTTGTGCGATGAAGGTATGATTACATATTACAAAGGGAACAAGGGTCTCTGATGGAAAGTGCCATTCACCTCCCCAACTTACTTTCTGACAATGAAGACAAAAAACATTTGCATCCAAAATGGAGACAGTAACTCCAGAGCAATGGGCCAGTGACAAACACTGATCTACAGTATTTTGCCTCAAGGTAGGAGACAGGAACACATTGCCTAAAAGAAAGTCAGTGTCCCTTTAACCCAGGAAATGTTGTACCACAAATGAGCCCAAACATTTGACACTAAAGGAACACAGTGCAGACCAGCTGACTAAAAGAACATAATACACTATAACAATTACAGCTTCAAACTGGCTGTTTCCTCCAGTACAAACAAGAACAAGATGCTGCAGCGCTTACAGTATTAAAGTGAGCATTGTGCTTTTATCCAGAGACATACAGTATCTTGGATGAACTCTTTAATATAAGTTGTATATTTTTCCACTTCTGCATAATCAGCCAATGGTTTTAGTGGACTTTTAACATCGGTACCAGCTGTTGCCAAAAGATTAACTTCAAAGATCCTATACATCTTGAAGGATCCATTTTGTTTGTGAGCAGAAAACAAAAACAAAGTGCTTATCCCACAGAGTTAGCAGCAAGCATCCGTCCGCAGCATGCAGCCAATGGAGTGAGGTCTTATCGCTGGTGGTGCAGTCTGGGCTCGACGCTGCACCGACTCACTGTCTAGATGAAAGATGTGTTTTGATGAGCGCTGTATGAGAATTTAATGAGGCAAGATGGGAGTAAGCCTAAAGCTATGGATGCCTATTGATGTGAGATGTTTTAGGGGATTCCTCCCTGTTTGCTTTTATGAGCCGATACCTTTTTATGAAATTTCTCACTATATTCTGCTGTCAACATGCTTTATTTGCCAAATGAGTGCTGTCTTGTGCAGTCTTGCTCGCAACCCGGACTTGAACTGAGTCATAGCCATTGTTTGACCCAAAAGATAGCAGCACAGATAACAATAATCTAAATATATCTGTCAGTGATCAACGCTTCACCTTACTGAAATCCCCTGGTTCATCTTTCACAGGAAGGAGAGCGGGATTCAAAGGCACGCCTGAGGGTACGCACATCTGAAGTAAGGGGGGAAATTAGCGGCTCCTGCTAGTGCTTCCCGTTTGATTTCAGGACACCCCACTGTAATCTTACTGTATTTAGAACTGCTCCATCACATCCTTGACGGCTTCGGTTCAAAAAGAAAAGAGCAAGAATCCTATTTAGGGGAGATTAGGGTTTGTACGCATCTCACAGAAGCTGGTAAAAACATTGACTGTAGATAACACCTTTTCCAGCCTTGGAAAGGTCTTAGAGAATGGGATAAAAGTTGTTCTGAAAAATAGTTACCAAACTATTAGATTTAAAATGTGAAGTCCTTAGAAGCCATCCATTTATGACTATTATTTTCCTGTTTTTTTTTAAATGTCATAGAAAATAATGCTTACAAAATCTTTTATTTTACTAACCCATTCACAGCTCTTGATGTTTGTGTCTCTACACAAGCATCTTCTTCCAGTAACAGGTCTCCAGGAGGTCAATTAACAGTAATGAGGCGATAATGTGGTTTATGCTGAATCTAATTAGATTTAGTTTCAGCCAATAGGCGCTCAGATGTCTCGTGTGAAAGGCTAAACGATGCATTTACTGTGCCTCTCGTTTTATTTCACTTCACTCGGATTAAAAGTGTTTTTCTTTTCACACAAGCAACGCCCACCAAAGACACAATTGTTGGCCTTTTAAGTTGCCATACTGCAGTTACTGTCTGAGCTTTCTTCTGCCACTAACGTTCAATTGCATGCCACCTTCTGATATTTTCATGCAATCACTCTCACCAGCTGTAAAAGATATTCAAATGAAAGAGTGGGTGGCTGCAACAAATGTATGAAGCTTATTCCAAATAGGCAGAGGCCAGAGCTGGGGGGAAATTATAAAAGTATTTAAGTGTGTTTACAATGTCTCCTGTGAGGCCACAACATACCGTAGGATATGGAGACTTTCTACCAGTTAGAGACTTTTATTTTGAAACATTATTAAACCTAGGATTTATTAGACCTAGGTTTAAATGTGGACCAAACCAACTTAACTAGGACTAAACATATGATTAAATCCACTGGACCAAAACCAGGGGTGGACCTACAATACTCCTGCACTAATACAGGACTAAACCTCAAAATTAATTCATGCAACCAGAAAATAAATCACAATACACTATAGGTCTAAACCTAAAACTTAATGCAGGACTAAATCTGAGACTATTAAGACTACAGTAAAAATTGTAGAAGTGTACCCCACTGCACCCCACTTTTGGTCTTATCTGCCAATCTTAAGACCACGAAGCTGACCTTGGGTAAAGTTCTGGAAGTCTGCTCTAATTTGAAGAGACAAACACAAGACAAAGTCCAGATCCCGTTCTGCTGGTTTGCTTCAAATAAATGAAGAGCAGGGCAGAAAAGTGGAGCTTTAATGCAAATTCAATCAGATGAAATATTACGCTCTCAGAGCTTAAGTGGCCTTTGAGGTCAATTGACTGGTCGCTGAGTCGAAACGCGGTGCTGAGGTCTCCATATTTCACATGCCATCCCACAGTAGAGGAAATACTTTATAACACACAGAAAGAAAAGCTGCCCTCAGACCTGTTGGACCTTATTCTCCACATATGTCACAGAAACAAGCATTGATGGCCTCTTTTGAACAAAAAAGAACAGAAATCACCCAAAAAGTGGGCAATATGCTGCAAGAGATTTTGTAGGGTGTTAAGTTCCTGCCCAAAGGCGTTTTTACTGTACATTTGACAGGGACTATAAATATTGTTACCTTCCCTCTAGACTGCCCTTGTCTTTTCTTCAGTTTAACCAGGAACTGCAAGACAGAAAATATTTACTGTTCAGCTCCAGCTCGTGGTTCACAAGACGAGACTTAAAACTAAAGAAACACTCAAATTAAAATAGCTCCCACAGTTGAAACCTTTAAGTCTTGTCTTAAATCAAATTTTTATACTTTAACTCGGTGTGGGAGTTGTATGATCCTTTGTTGTCTTTAATTGTTTTCACACAGATACACTCAGCTGTTGAGTACACTGTAGTATGTCTGCCAGACCAGTAGGGGCACTGTGAACCCTGCACAAGGATTAAATGTGGCGCTCCCCTCAACATTATAGAGCTGGTGTTTTCTGGTACAGTGCTGATCAACAATATATTAATCTGAACAGTATTTTGTTGTTGTTCCGACTCGACTACTTCAAAAGTAGGTTCTTGTCGCGTGAAGACAGTGTCCTTGTGTAAATGAGTGTAAATGCCTCTTATAGTTCTTCTGGGAATATGTCCTTCACACTATTAACAAGACAATCTAATAAATCATGTGCAAAGGCTCTTTTCATGAATGTGTTTGTGTTTTAAGATAATCCAGCAAAATGTAACTTGCTGACAGTCATTGTTTGTTTGATTTAAAAGCAACTTGTGGTATTTCTAGAGATATATTTTGTTTTTAAAAGTCAAAGGTTTCCGTACAGCACAGTTAAAAAAATATTTCAAAGTGAGTTCACAGAATACAGACTCCCAAAGTCGTTAACGTTGTTGAACTGTCTTCTTTATTGCCGATTGGTTGCCTCTTAAGTTCCTTGAAGATGAAAGGCCAATTTCCAAGTTAAGTGGATTGCTTTCTTCAATTCTGAGAACACGGCATCTATACACGAGAAGCTGACGGCTCTAACTATTCCCATTTGATAAGGTCGCTTCTGTCAATTGGATTTCTGCTATAATTGTTCCCACTGTATTGTTTTTGAAGGAACGACTACAATTACAGTACAGCATTAGCAGATAAAAATAGAATATGCAGCCCATGTGCACTGCTGATGGAAATACATATGTATATTCAGTTTAGAGGGTCCTCAGAAAGCAAACAGATTGCCGGGTGCATCTGTGCATAATTTGATTCTTGTCATATCAAAACTTTTTTTTCAGATGAATGCCACATCCCTGCTATGTTCTCCACGGTGAGGGAAAAATAGAGAGTATTAAATCATTTTTCTTTTTTTCCTATTAAGGTTTTCCATCTGCTCCGGCAAAGTCATAAAAGTATTAACATTTCTGGATGTGACAAGTAAAAAAATGGGTCTTGGGTTTAGTTCAAGAAAAGGAAAAACAACTTAAGTGTGGGATTAAAAGATCTATGGCTAAATGCAAGCTTTAGGTTTTGTGTTTTCTGTTCCCAATAGACGTAATGGCACAAACAGATTGCTATTTTAACCAATTACAGAAAGATAGCTACAGCTGCTCCTGCTTTTCAAAACGGGTCCAAATGAGAACAAGTTTAGCCTTAATCTTAAAATTGGGACTTCAAGATATTTCATCAGGATATACTGATGCAACTTGGTATCCCCAGCCTTTCCCTGGAGAGACCGTTTTCTTTATCTCCCACTCTCAATCTGGCGAGGATAGCTCTAATCCCAAGCATGTCACCCACTGGCTCTCTGTAACTATTCCCAGGGCTATGACCAACAACACTAGTCTCCCAAATCCCATAACAGATGTCAGGAGAAACAAATGATTCACTTCCCGACAGGTTTATCTTTCTCTATTGCAACCTGTCAAAAAGGCAATATTTCATCCTTCCAGTGTGAGCTGTTGTCTTACTTTCCCAGAGTTGTATTTTAATGGTAATGAATGGACTGCAGTGAGCTACAATACAAGAGCAAATTGCCTCCAGGAAGGGAGTCAGTGTCCTAAATGGGCCGTCTAGTCTACGGAGACATCCTGAATAAATGCTGTCAATCATACATTATTACTGCTTTTAAAAACTGTGTGATTAACTTCAGGTATTCAGTCAGAAAAGTCGGGTTACTTTTATGGTTGTATGCTTTGGTTAAAACATTATTGAAGAAGGCCTAAGGAACAGTAGTGTTTGCTATAAATAAAACAAAGTGGATATATGGAGTCATTATGAGGCAATTTATCTGAATAGCTGCCTTTTTTTAAAAACTGGAAGTCTCAGACAATAACCTGCCATCTCCACTTAAATATGACGTAAATACAGTATGTTTTAGCTGTACAAAAGGTCCAAAAATAACTTATGTTTATGAACATTTAGTCCTCTTGAACATTGAAATGTGCATCTGTAGCCCCGGTTACTGGTGGCAGTTTATCACGCTAACACCTCAGTCAGCCTTGTGACTCCTTTATGCTCTATTTGTGACACAGAAAAAGTTGAGCCACTCGCCATTTTTTTTTTTTTTTTTTTGCTGCATCTGATCCTTCTGTAAAAAAAAGCTGCTGTTCTTCTAGTGTGACAGATAATGTACAAGCTTCTTACACAGGCAAATAACGTGAAGAAAAGGCATTATATAAAATCACAACTAAAAAGTGCATGACTAATTTGCTCAAATAAACACAAATGTAGCACATAACACATGGAATTCTTGTTTCTGTGCATTTACTGCTATGTATAAAACTAAAACTAAGAGAATAGATTTCCAGGACTTTCCCATTTATGTATCTCTTTTCACACACCCCATGGCAGGACTGCACATTTTAGGAGGTGGTGAGCAGAAACAGGATTATAATCCCATGTTGATGCATTTCATTTAGAAGATCAAGGCTGGAATCAGAATGCAAAGTGTTTAACAGCAAACAAAGCTTAACTTTCCACCTCTGACCTTTTGGCCTTTGAAACTTCTTGCTTACAAAGACATTATTCTCCAGGAAGAGCGTCTGTCTGACACAAAGAGCATAATTCATACGCCGCTGAACTAGAGCTCACTAATCAGTGTTCAGAGCCAGAGTAAGTGCGTTTGCCAGAGAAACATGTCCCGGAGGAAAGAGCGCCGTTCTGTCAGTCACATTCCTGTTCCAACATTGTTATATAGCACAGACAGATCAAACTGAAGGGCCGATACATCACAATCATTTGCCTGTTTAAAACAAAACCCACTGGGCGTACATTAGTTATGACAACATAAACATGTCGGGCTACAACTCTATATATTTCCTATACGTGGATAATACCGAGTTGGTTATGTATTTCATAAAGTTGTCTTTGCTTACCATTTGCATTTGCATCTAATTAGGCAGAAGTCATCAGTCAATACAGGCTGCTCTACTGATCCGGGATCATAACAAGCAACGTGTTGAGCATAAAACATGATTATTGTTGCTCATCATGAATGTGCAACTCTGGTTTATTCTATGCACCCAATTAACTTCAGCTCTTGAGGCATGGAGATTCTGCAAATAGATTCTACTCTTTATTTTTGGACTAACAGCATGAACAAAGATCAGGCTCTTCCTGGAGAGAACCAACAAAACAAAACATGTTGGGGAATTAAATAAAAGTGTACTCTCTATACATTATTAGACTAATTTATATTCATAATGTGTAAATATGCTGTATTCTTATTGTCATTATTAAATGCAACAAGTTTTTAATAGAAATGAATGAGAATAAGAATAAATTTGCACTTGCAGTTGTGATTTATGAAGCTAAAAGTAAATATGTTTGGAAAATATGGGGCCCTTACAAACACAGATCAACACTTTGCTTTAGGAAATGCTAAAACTTTAGCCCATATGGCACAATTTGGTTAGCACATACAGTATGTTCCCAAAATGACAACCCAGTAACCCTACTTTACAATTCAGAGCACTGTCAAATACCAGTTCTTACACACCAACAACCTTCAAATATACGCTGTGACCAATAATTTGTCCATTAAAGGTAGACTAAAGGCACTTTCACAAATCCAGTGTGGATTTAATTGTTGTTCGCGCAGGCAGATTAACTCGCAAAATGACTGCATTGTTAATGTTCGCACATCTCATGAATAATTCGGTGACTGTGAGAAGCGTGGGGAAGGAAGAGCAGGGCATGGCACTTAATTAGCTTGACAGAGCTAACACAAAGCTAATATACAGATGAGCCGACACCTTCACAGAGATGGTTATTCTTGTGCTAATATTAAATCTACAGTTATCTGAACATGTGAGGACCTTAACCAAACAGTTTAGAGTAACGTTCCAAAAGTACGAGGTTTCAACTGCAGACAGTGATCGCGTCATCAGTTCATCGTGGAGACTACACTGTCAATGTTCTCAAAATGGGGCACCACAGCTTTGACACTAGGGACCCTGAAGGATCAAGTGCGGGTGTGAAACAGGCTCTCTCATGGAACCACTTAAAAGGTCCTCGAGTAAGGGTGCCGCCATACAGCAATATACAGCAATATACCTCTGTCCACCAGAGGGCAGGCTCCAAAAGCGGAAATATAAGGAGAAACCCAATGGCAACTTTACAAGTGTGGGGGGTGAATTTTTGATTAATATGTCAGTTTATGCTATCTAAAAACTATTGTTTTACTATGCAGTAAAAGCGGAAAAGCCCAGATGTAACTGCCGTTTTATTGCCCTGTCATAATGACAATATCGGTGAATAGGGGAACAATGGGCAGAAGTTGGCTATAGTATGTACTGTCATTGGTCTGAAAGTTGGGGGGGGGGGTTAGTTCATACAATCAGGGCAACATGGATATAATCGGCGCATGGTGCAGATCTCAGTGGATGTGTGAAAGGGGCTTGAGTGTGACTGGATATGGGCTCATGACTCCATCTAGTGGCACAAGGTGATATAACAGCCAACTGGAAGAGCAACAGAAGTTAGCAGTTTGTATTGAAGGATCCAAAGGTAAATATTTAGGAAAAGGCCCCTGCAATAAATGCAGGTCATTAGTTATAGCTACAGTCATTGCAGCTAGCAATGCTAACAGCAGTGAGGTTCTTGAAGTAAAAGCATCTGGACTAATAGAAAATATAATTAATTTTGATGGATATATCAGATATATATTTAGAACAGTCCTTTGTGAGTTTGCCAAGACGTTTTCAAAAGCTAAACATAAAAGGTTCAGCAGCCATCAGTGAAATACATAACAGTGGAACAGTAGAACCATTAAGAGCACTAAAACTAAAATAAGTCAAGATGGTAATGCACAAGTGGAGCTCTGAATATCTTAATGGGAGGATTATTCAAAAAGATTTTTAAAAAGCACGACTGAAGCAGTATAATTGGACTTGCCTTGAAACTCAAACAGGCAGAACTCTTTTTTTTTTGTTACTATAATTGTTTTACATTGTTTTGTAAATTGATAAAATGTTGCAGAGAAGACAATTGCATTTTGTACTAGAATGATAACATGTACCCAGGACCAACACATGGCACTAAAATGAAAGAATACCCCTAAGCATTGAAACTACAGAGAAAAAAACTTCCAAACCGTGTTAAGATTTATCAGATAGCAGTTATTGAATCAGAGGAGCCTCAGTAAATGGATAGTTGAAACTGAATGTCCTTGTCATAGCCAGAGGTACAGACAAATATCCCGCTTTAGAAAGATTACTGATACTGTGCTGAACATTTTAATCAGATGGACAGAGCCTGGTTAAAAAATAATATATATACAGTATATAAAAAAACTGTCTGCATACTGGGCCTGCAGGATAATATAGAGCATCTTCTTGTTCCCTCAGTCTGAAAAAACATTATGTAGTCTGAGAGCACAAACAAAGACAAAGTGGCCATGTGAAAATGTAATTGGCAGGTGATACACTGCTGTCACATGAAGCATGAATCTGTCTAAAATAACCTGTCAACAACTGCTCTACCTGGACTCTTTCTTTCTCTAATGCACTGCTGACAAGCTTTAACAATAGTAAAGTATTTCTTTCCTATCCCATCACTTAAAAAATGGATTAAATGAGTTTGTGTTGTCAGATTGTGTCCTGCTTTTGTTACCCTATTTCCACAGAGGCAGTTTGGGGACAGTGCCTAATTTTGCACCAGCTGTTAGTTTCTAAGCAACAAAAGGACTGCCTCTTAGACAGACAAAAAAAATACAAAAACAACATTTGAATATAGTCTTATTTGAATTCTGTGATGACGTTTGATCATAAAACTAAGATCCACCGCTCCTTTCCAGCATTTACATTACCTCAAAAAACATCATTGAATGTTTGGCTTCAGAAAATGCTAAACTGTTCTAAAGTTTGACATCCCTTTCAATACCCCACAAACTCAGCACATTATTGCCAAAGCATTCAAGCACCATACCTACAGAACTCTGAATTACAATTCCATGTACTATCCAATACCAAAACTTCACACTAATGACCCTTTGGCAATAGAACCTCCCATTTGTGCTGGACTAAGGGTGAGTTAGACTAAGCACAACAATAGCTCATGATTCCATCTAGTGGCACAATTTGATATAACAGGCCAGCAGGACAGCAATTGGAAAATAAAATATTGTTGTCATTGGAAGATTTACTGCTGATAAAACAAAAAATACTGCTGATAAAACAAAAAATATTCAAAAAAGTTGAAAAAAGCTTGGCTAAAACTTGACTGATATCGAATGTTTACTAACATTTATTACAGCAGTTGTCCCTGTAGGACGAGCTGCCAGAGCTTGTTATTTTTAATTAGTTTCACCTTTTAGCCTGTTAGTAAAAGCAATTAGCATTAAGAAACTGGATAAGAAGCAAAGAGCATAAATGTTTATCATCAGCAGAGATTGAGCTAATTATAAAACGTGTATTTTAGAAGACAAGACACCAAAGGAAAGAACAGCCTTGAGTCATCTCTCCAACAGTTGGACATGATGCACTTACATAAAGTGCAGGGCAAAACTCTAACACGTTATCACTGTGGCTCTCACACATAATACTTCTATCTACAATCAACAATTTCATGCTCCTTTTTTCCTCTCAGGCTGCCACAGAGTTTGATGAAGTGTAGGAAGGAAACTAGAATGCTACTGCTCAAGTTACACTGATAACGTGAACATGTTCTCATTCCCAAGGAGTAATATATAGGCTCTGGTTTAATGCAGATGTTGGACTATATAACAACCTTCAGCACTTTATGTTGATAAACTAGGCTTTGAAGGTTTGCACATGTTAACTTTCTGCACCTTGATGGTTTATTAAGTCAACAGAAATGTGTGAAATAACAATAGAAAAAGACTTTAATTTTATACAGGAACAAAATCTATAAGCCTAGGCTTTTGACAAAAGACGTAACGCTGACTGCTATATACATTTTCAACGAATGAAAGACACCAAAATGAGCACATTCTGCATAATTAAGATAGTTTGCCTCACAAGATTAGCGTACACATAGCTAAAGATGCAAAATCTTAAAGGTAAAATGCATCGATACCCATTATAGATATATACATTATATAAATGCATATAATGACATGTTATGATGCTCCATCTGCTAATGGTCAACATACTTACATCATACTTGAGTAGAACTGCAGTATTTTTGTAGTACAAATATATTGACCTAGCTAGCTCCTGTTTGTTAAAAAAGCATATAAATCAAAGGGTTTCAATTATTATCACTTAAGGTAGGTACAGTTTGTCTTTGGCAAATGCAGTGCCTCAACATAGAACAAGAAAATGCTAATGTGTAAAAAGTGGTATTAGTAGTAGTTAGAAGTTTATTTCAGTCGTGAGTGGTATCACTAAACTTGATCACTGACCATTTATCAGTTTATATTTTTTAGGGATGACTATGTGTGGTACCAATAACTCCTATGAAACCCAAATGACATACACTGCTCATCTTATGTCTTGAAATTGTTATAAAAGTGCAAGCATCTTGGTGAAAGCTTGTTTGCATTTTAAATTAGCCTGCAACCACACTAGACTAGACTCGGCCACTACAAATGACTTTTGAATATCCAAAGAGGGAGAAAAGTGTTTATGCCTCAGCCCTGAATTAAGATGTTATTTAACAGTCATTCAGTCATAGTGCTTTTCTTATTTACTGTATATATTTATCCACACACAGAACAGGGAAATGTTAGCATAATTAGTATAGGTCTTCCAGGGCAAGAATCGCTTGTGAGCATTCCCTTGTTACTTCCAGTGAAGTTAGTGTGTATGAGCTGCATTTGTGGAGGTTCTATGTAAATCCAGAGGAGAGTGTGCAATCACACAATCTGCTTGGTTGGTTCATTTCCATGCGATTGACCTGCCTTTCTGCAAAGAAAGCGGCTCTAAATTGGCCTGCGCCTCCTTTTTGCTTTACACTTGCATCGAGCTGCGAAGGAGAAAGAGACGGGAATTAATTTGAATGAGTGAATAGGTTTTGACAGGAGGCTATTTTACCAGTCAGTGTCAGTGTTCTGCCGCCTGTGCCATAATGCAATAAGGAAAACAATCAAACTGGGAGCTGCAAAACATCTGACCACAGATTCTGTTTTGATATGGGCTATAATTACATCGAGCAGAGGACTGCTGATTTCTTAAAATAAAGTTAGAGTGAAGCACAAGCAGTTATTTTCATACAGTCTTTGTTCTGCGAGATCTGTCACTGCGTCTCTAAAACACTGAGCCAGTTTCTTTGAAACACACTGATAAACTCTCATCTTCTAACAGTTTCCTTCTCCGTCTCCTATACTTTACTCTTCACCAATAACCAAGAAATATGTTACAAAGCAGAAAATTAAATGCATCTTAGCCCAGTCTTTAGGACATACAGCATGTATTACAGTTACACTCAATAAAAAGCACACTTCAATGTCACATGCCTTTTCATTTCCATTTTCCAAGGTATTTATAAATCACAAATAAATACCCTCTATACTGACATCATTTGCCAAGTATTTGTACCATTTGAAGAAAATATAGTAAATCAAGCTCAAAGGTCACTGTGTTGGTTTACTATACAGTACATACAGTCAGGTCCATAAATATTGGGACATCGACACAATTCTATCTTATTTGCTCTATACACCAACACAAACGAAAAGATGTGCTTTAACTGCAGACTTTTAGTTTTAATTTGAGGATTCCAAATCAAGTAAACAATGTAGGAATTACCACAGTTTGTATTTTTGCCTCCCACTTTTTAAGGGACCAAAAGGAATGGGAGAGATTAACAATCATAAATCAAACTTTCACTTTTTAATACTTGGTTCCAAATCCTTTACAGTCAATTACAGCCTGAAGTCGCATTGGGTCTTTAAATTTTTGATTTTGTATTTTACTTGTGTTTTTCATTCTATGTCTTGTATGTGTACTTAAAATCTGTATTTTATTTCTGTAAAGCACTTTGAATTACCCAGTGTATGAATTGTGCTATTGAAATAAAATTGCCTTGCCTTTCCCTTTTGCAAATGCTTTTCACCGGAGCCCTCCCAAATGGTAACTGTGAAGCTGTCAGGTTCCTACACTTGCACAGAACATCAAATAACATCACATGGAATAAACCAGAGTCATACACGGATTGTTTTAGGACCTGTGCTTCCACATCAAAGACTGTTAAACTGAGCACAGGCAAGATCAGCATACGCCTTCCTAAAGCCACAAATCCTACATGAAGGGAAAATGCACGTCGCTATTAAAAGCAATGACATGCTACACACATATATTAGGTAAAGAAACACACACATAAGGCTTCAGAGCTATGCAGTATATAATTACATTCAGGTATGTTAACAAAAACTATATTTTAGTATTTATTGGGAGTCATCTTAAATTCAAAGGTGGCATAATAAAAGGTATAGCCATATTAAACGCTAATCAATGAATTTAGTCAAGTCTGGAAAGTAAGGTTAATATCCAGACTTTCCAAGTTCAAAGCACAACGTACCAACTCGGAAAGACGGATCATCAAAGGAGTACATGACAGCAGCATTAACACCTCAGAAGTTAATTGCCTCAGAATGTTAAGTTCTGTCTCCAGAAGCATTCCATCTACAGCCTAAACATTCCTCCTGCCTTTTGAGAAAAAGCAAAAAAATGACTTAATCAAAATATTTGGCTTTCCCAATCTCTGCATCTTTTGATTTGTAAAAAAAGGGGAGTATATTTCTCACATTTAGAACAAATTTGTCCTTACAGTTGTCATAGCATTGGGTGGAAAACAATAATTGCTCAAACAGTGCTGCCTCAGAACTCCCATTGGCATGCTGATGACACAAATTAGAGCGAAACATCTGTGTGTGATATTCACAAGCACTTACTAATGATAAAATTGACAAAAAGCTGAAAATAATTGCACATTTGCTAGTGTTATTAAAACGGACTGTGATAAAGGTTTTAGAAAACTCTGTAACCTTTCAAACCAAAGATTATACTTTTAATGTAAATGGACTTTCCAAGTATTTCAGAGTGCAAAAACAGAAACAAGTCTGACAGTGGATTATGACGAGTCTCTCTGTCCCCAGCAGTTCCTCTCTTAATCCAATCATGGCCCAATTACCAAAAAGCCAAGATGAAGTCAGAGAAAGAGCAAGCCATTTCCATTTAAACTGGGTTTTCTGGGGCGTTTCGTATTTGTCAAAGATGACTTCATGACCTCTCTGCTTTGAGTTCTTGCGAGATGCAATAAGGAGTGTAATATGTGAATAAATCAGGTGAAAATATGAAAATATGACCTGAAAACATCATGTCCCAAAGGAGAGAGGGAAGATGTTTCTTTAATCATAAAACAGTCAAATTGAGCAGAATGAGGATTGTGTTGCCCCTATGGCTATGTACTCCCAACAAATACTTTATTCCCTTTATTTTTTTAAACACCGACATCATTTAGTTTATGACACCAGGGTCTTTGCTGCTGATATAAACCATTAACTTCGAATTAATTTCATCTTTAAGGCAAACATATCGTTTTTCTCATGGAGCCTGACAGAAGGCTTTTCTATTGTCTGAAGAAACAACCTCTGCTAAATTAAATGTTAGAATTTTTGCATTTAATCGAACAATGAAAATATACATTGCATACTAACATTCTGCCTGACATGTTAACTATGTCTCAATGCCAGGATGCAACACTTCCTGTACAATAAATGTGCTGTCAACCTGTTCATCTCAGCAAAAAGAGGACTCACTTTCCTGATGACATGGTTCAGAAGGGTCCAGAAGTTGGCCTTGTTAATGTCATGCCTCTCAAAAAGTCCAACAAAAGCTTTTGGTCTCCAATGTGTCTCAGAAATAAACCACAAAAATCCTTAAAACATAAAGGGATAAAATATCATGTGCCATTATGATTAAATAACATGATTAAAATGTTATTTTTAAAACTGAAATCCAAACACTGTAGTCCCTTTTTAATTGAAGTGGGACTTGCCCTTGTCCAAAACTGGCATTATTCTTAAAAAATATCACTAATGCATTGCAAAAATAAAGAGTTTAGAGTGTTGCATCTTCTCTGTCCGTTTAGTTTTATTTAAAACTATTTCCTTGTTCATCTATAGCCTGGTCAGCCGGTACAGAGGTAACAAGATGAGCTTCTGTATTCCAAGAAGCCCAACACACTTAACTGCAACGCCAAGTAAATGCCACACATAAAAGTCTCTTCATTATGAGCAGCCATCTCCATCATCGTCTGCAGTCTTCTGTTCATCTGTTCATCTGTAAATGTAAGTAATATAATGACATCATCCTGCTATAGCACTAAACATACTACTCATATGCATTGTATTTATGATGATGGGCACATTACATTATCATTCCACTATGTGGTTCATGTAAAAGAGCAATTCATTTTTCAATATTGATTTGGGCCAAAGTTATAGAGTAATTGCCAGATGTAAATGAAGTTGTTTATTGTCTGTTCCAGCTCCAGGCAATGTTCTTTACTGTCCTGCTCGAGCCAATCATTGTACAATCTGCAGAAGCTCTTCTTCTACACAAACCCGGCCTATTTATTACACGCATCACATTCAACAAGTGTTTGCCCTCTGTGACTGTTCAGGCCGACTATTTATCTTTGGAGCCAATGCCACTGTAAGCAAAATTAATAGATAGTTATTGTGCTTGACAAATTGAGTTACGCTGATGTTTATTATTAGCGTGGGAGCCCAGTTCTTGAGGCTAATATATTTTGCCAAAACGTACAAAGTGCCATGGCCTTGTTGTACATCCGAGCCATTATTCTTTACAAATTAAGTTGTGAAAGACAGGAAGACTTTGGTTTATGTGCCTGAGGCCTCTTGTTGACCTGAATGAAGAAATTATTCTGCCAGAGCAACAACAGTGTGGTGCGTATGTGAGCGGGAGGCTTAAAATGTGCCTTGGGTTGCAGGGAATGCAGGTCAGTAATTATGGTTAGCTCAGTTGAGCAACGCTGTTAATCTGTATGTCACTGTTAATGTGCTGCTGTCTATATATGGATGTTGCTTCATCACACCTGAAGGCACAACAATTACTCTCTGCTTCGACTTCAAATCGGGTCATTTAGCACAACAGAAAAAAGTGTGAAAAATGTCTCTGTCTACAGCCAGTGTCCACACTTTATGAATCATGACCTTTTTATTGAAGATGGTGAACTTTCAATGAAGGGCTAAACTGTAATATTTTAAATTCAAGCTTCTGAGTTTACAATATCTTCAAGCTTTGAGGAAGAGGAGAATTTCAATAAGTTGTTTATGTTAATGTATTTGATTACGTTGAGTCTATTTGTTTAAGTATTCATTGCGCTGTTGCATTCAATTATAGCATATTTATTGACAGCAGCAGTAAAGCATAAAGCAGCTGCAGTTCTCTCACTCCTAATATAATTTTGGAAATGTACTATGTCTCTGTCATAATGCATCAGCACAAATTCCTTTGAATGCACGAGGGCACAGTGGTTAGCACTGTCGGCTCACAGCAAGAAGATCCAGAAATTGACTCTTTTTGTACTTTCATTAAAAAAAAAGAAGAATAGGATGTGATTATTTTTATTCAGTAGCCTAATGCACTGGCTATCAATGGCTAAAATATTAAATATTGACATCAGCCAATATCGGTTATCAGCCACAACAGCCAGATAAATATCGGATATTGGCATGCCGATTAACATGCATGTCTTTGGACGGTGGGAGGAAGCCGGAGTACCCGGAGAGAACCCACAGTAACACGTGGAGGACATGCAGACTCCTCACAGATAGACCGGAGTCGGCCGAGAATGTTTGAGTCGGCCGGGTTTTGAGCTCACGACCTTCTTGCTGTGAGGCAGGAGTGCTAACCACTCTGCCACGTGCACTGCCAACATAATCATGTTAAATCTGGGAACCCATCCACTGCCCCAACTAACATGCTCTAACAAATATAATCTGACCGAATTTCCTCAATAGTTTTATATGGTGTATTAACAGTGTGGTGTATGGCAAACATTAGATGCTTAATGGCTCTACCAGTGTCATGAAGACTGGCCAGTGACTAATCATGACTATATTACAGCAGGGAATGAGAACAGACTGCAAATATGCATGTTCGTTTCCACAGTGACATCACTAATGCCACTAATTCCAACAGTTTATTAGTCTGGGAGAGGGGGTCTATGCAAAGCAGCAATGGCTAATCAGATTTTGAGTCCTCATCTCTGACAGCCCACATGCACTCACCTGACCTCAGCTCGCCCCCTTTTGTCTTTGACATCAGCCCTTTAAACATTCATAAGCCAGAGTCATTTACATAAAAGTGAAAGTGTGTGATTAGTGGTATTACAACCCACTCTGACCGGGATGGGCCCTGCAGGGATCGAGCAATGGCCAAGGTTACATCTGGGCTGTGGACTCGACGGCACGTGATGGAAGCTGCCAGGACGCCACACACGCACACATTAGCAATCTGTTATTCAGCTGTTCAGCACTATTTCACTGTACACTCCAGGTACTATAATTATTGAGAGCACTGGCTAGGGGTTATTTATTATTCTGATTATTATAGTGTATTCATTTCAAAATAGAAGGGGCTTGATGACAGTAATCTGACCTGACAACACACAAAGCTGCTTTTGTTTGCCTTGATTCTGTTTAGATGCACTGAAGTGAGTGGCCATGATGCAATGCTGGACGCATTTTAACATGAAATGCACACACAAAGGCATAAAAACAACAAAAAATATTCATTGCAATTCAATTGGAGTCATTAAGTCACCATTTTTATTTAAACATTAAAATGTCTCGTAGTATTGTCGGATAATGTGTGCATTCATACTAGGGCATCATAATTAATGAGTGTTTCCATGTCAAGTCTGACTCACCACAGCAAAGGATTCAGAACGTACACACAGATTATTAGTTTAAATCTTGAGCCCTTTTACACAGCTTTTTGACAGACTAGAGCCCTCATAATAGTAATATATGTTTTTTGGAAAAGAAGACATTTGTCTCAATGTGAGTCATAAGCCCTATGCTAAACTAGTTTATTTGTGGACAAGGATGGCAAAGTCAACAAAAGTCGGCAAACTTTAGAAATAACTTTTTTTAAGAACTTTTTTAGGAAATCTGTGATTTAGCAGTGATTCTTTAAGTGACCGGAAGGGGAAACTTTTTTTTTATAATTTGTACAAAAGCCTGAGATGAATAAGCTGTAGATTTTTGTGGATAGTTAAAAGGATACTTGACGTTATTATGCCATTAGGGTCTTCCCCCCAATGTGTAGCCTACTTACTGCAGGCATCAAGGGTCAGCACAAAGACTGGACATTACTGTTTGATATAGCTGTAGAGATGGCTTCTTTTGATATATATATAATATATATATATATATATATGGTTTTCCACACATGTCTTGTCTTATGTAGATGAATACTTTTGGTTCTATACACATATGCTCTAAAACACCTTCACTGTGAAACTGGTTGTTTCTGACTGTTAGAGTGTTCTGACGTGTAGATCTTTTTAAATCGTTTAATACAATTTTCTTTACCCCAAGCCCTAGTGTTTTCACTTTTTAATGTGGCGTTAAAAAGAAATACATTAGTCTGGCTGTTGTCAGAGTGTTATAAATTCAATAGGGAAGTCTTTGTTGAATAGATAGTGTAATTTTCTCTGCTTGTGACTTTATTCTCTTGTCATTTTGGAATAATTCAGTGCTTAAACGTGAAGTGTGTGTTGATTTTCCAGAGGACCCTTCAGTCGATTCGTACACAGGCAGCTTCCCTACGGCGGGCCAGAAATGCACCAGGACTTATATTAACAGCCTGTTCTAGTTTCTCTTGACATGCCATCAGCACATTGTGCACCTTGTTCTACAGGGCTTTGGAGAAGCCACTGCAGGCCAATGCACATCTTTTTTACACAAGACAAAGAAATATAGCCTTCTCTCACAGGTAAAGCCCAAGGGCATTCTTCAGTGTGTGTGTCGATAAGGAAAACAGCCAGGCCTGGCTTCTTGTCAGAGGTTTGAGGGGTTTATTCGGGTAGAACAAGGTCTGTGAATGAACACCAATAAAAATCATACATACAGGGATCATGATACATTTGTATTTATTTTGGATCAGTGTGTAATAGGAGTAGCAATAGTAGTAGGTAAATAAAAGTAAAATATTTTGAAAATATAGTGACAGTTTATTGTATTATAGAGAAAAACGTAAAACTTCATCTAATTTGTTCCACCAGGAAGTCACTCATAGTGTGTCTCAGATATTATTTTTCTTCAGGCTCTATTAAGACATCTTTCCTTTGGTTTGGCAAGACTTGACAAGAATTATAATATAATTGTAATATAAACAATAATACTTCTCAATGAGTGTTCATGTGCACCTGTGTATTGTGAAAAAACAAATAAAACATCAAAAGCGTGATACTTAAGTGCACGTAAACACGATCAATGTTAATGAAGTGTCCAGAAGAAATAAAAGGGGAAATGTGTAGGCTGTATTTTAAAAAAGGAAAAACAATAAAGAAGAAATGTCTCCTCCTGACTACACTGGCCGGTATTTTGTTTGTCTTCACCTTAAGTCTGAGTAATACATCAGCATGGTCACTTCAAATAAGAATCGAAATATATTCTGGGTACACTCTTAATGTGTGTTGGGTGTTGAAGATGTATAGTTAAGACATTTAAATAATTGGAAGAGCTCTGTGTCATAAACAGCCTGGAATCACAAGAAAACTTTGTATTTTAGGTACCAAAGACATTTGCGCAATAATGTAAAATCTTTGTAACTGAGATAATGTTGCTTTTAGATGTTGGTGATTCCTACCAAGGACAAAGAAGCACCAATTTGCTGTAATGAGAAATTATGGGAAGTCCCTAAACTGAGGAGGACCCTGGGCTGATGGGAGACTAGGGGGCACCACTGCAGCGCCTGTGACATTCGGCTGTTTGTTTTGGAGGAGCGAGTGAAAGGTGAGGAAGCTAGCCATATGGCGGGTATTTATCGTCCGACGGCTGCCACAGTGATTGAATGTGAGTTGAAGGTGACGCGGCAGACAGCTGAGAGGAAGCGCGCAGCCCCAGGCCTGGGCTCTGCTGCAGGGTTGTTCATCATCTGCCTTAAAGGAAGGTCAGTGCGGCCATGAATCACACTCTCCAACAAACTTACTACTTGGTCTTTGTCAGCCTTACTGAATTTAGCTTCTCTTAGTTTTAGCTGGAGCCTAATCCACTCTGTGATACTCAAATGTAAGAAAAAAGCAGGTAAAGGTCAGTAAAGCCATACAAATGTAACAGCTAAAGTGGCTATACATTAAGTGTGGAAGATATTCATCTCCAAGATGTCCATCTTCCTCTTAGAAGAAATATTATAGCCTCAACCTTGTATGTGTTTATAGACACACTCAGCAAAAAAAGCTCAAAAATGTAATTAATTAAGATTGGCTACATTGGCTTTTTATAACATATTCTGCAGTTTCTCCAATTTTACCAGTGGCCACTTAAGGACCTGCAACAATGTCCCATTTAGCCCACAACCTATAAATCAAATTAACGGAGATAAATAACTTGGAAAATTATTGGAAATAGTTTTGTTAAAGTTATCTATTTTTATTTTTTTGGGCTGTCTGTCACGCACTGCTCTTTTAAGGTCTATCCATAGATTTTCAATTATGTTGAGGTCAGGAGATTGTGAAGGCCATGGCAAAACCTTTAGTTTATGCCTCTTGATGTAATCCACCGTGGATTTTGAGGTGTGTTTAGGATCATTATCCATTTGTAGAAGCCATCCTCTCTTTAACTTCAGCTTTTTCACAGATGGCATCAAGTTAGCATCCAAAATTTGCTGAAATTTTATTGAATCCATTTTTCCTTCTACTCGTGAAATGTTCCCTGTGCCACTGGCTGCAATACAACCCCAAAACATGATCTATCCACCCCCATGCTTAACAGTTGGACAGAGGTTCTTTTCATTCAATTCTGTGCCCTTTCTTCTCCAAACATACCTTTGCTCATTCCGGCCAAAAAGTTCTATTTTAACCTCATCGGTCCACAGAACTTGTTTCCAAAATACATCAGGCTTGTCTATATGTTCATTTGCAAACTTCAAATGCTGATTTTGTGTTGAGTTCGTAGAAGAGGTTTTCTTCTGATGACTCTTCCATGAAGTCCATATTTGTACAAGTATCTCTTTATAGTGTAATAGTGTACCACAACTCCAGTGTCTGCCAGATCTTTCTGGAGGGATCGTGCAGTCAGACGTGGGTTTTGACTTACTTTTCTCACAATCCTGCGAGCCGTTCTGTCTGATATTTTTCTTGGTCTTCCAGATCTTGCTTTAACTTCCACTGTTCCTGATGACTGCCATTTCTTAGTTACATTCCGAACAGAGGATATTGGCATCTGAAAACGCTTTGCTATCTTTTTATAGCCCTCTCCTGCTTTGTGAGCGTCAACTATTTTCAGTTTCAGTTTTCTAGACAACTGCTTAGAAGAACCCATGGTGCTGATTGTTGGGGCAAGGTCAGATGAGTCTGGGCATTTAAAACCTTTGAGACTGACATCACCTGGTCTATCACGACGATGATTGAGAAAAATCCATGACACTGTCAGGTCCTAGCTTCCCAAAGGGGGCAGTACAAGGTATAAACTCTCCCAAACTTTTGCAGACCCCATTTTTTGTTTTCAGTTATTTTGAAAGTGTAAATGATGGAAACTTTTTTTGACTTATTATAAGGATGTCTAATCTGACATTTGATGCCTTTTGGAGATTTTTCCATCTTTTCTTGGTGTCTTTATGCACATTAATAAAAATGTTTACCTGGGGTGCCCAAACTTTCGATCCCCACTGTATGTGGCTAATTCACCAATTTATGAAGGTTTTTTTTTTTTGGAATAAATGCAGACTACAAAATATTTTTTAAACCACAATTTATTGCCAGCAACAGACACCTGCACAAAGCCAAACAGAACTTCCAGTTTAAGATATTTATGATAAACTAAAAAAGTGTGATGTTTTTTCAAAGCTCTACCAGTTTGTCCAAGAAATTGTAAAGAAAACACAATGTCATGACACATACGAGGGGCACACTTATAAATGACCCTTCTCTTCTGGAAGCACTGACTCTTACCATTTCAAACTCAAAGGGGATTGAAAAATGCAATTCCTTTTGTCTGACTCATCTCATTGTTGAGAGCACCCAAGGCTGTAGTGGTCATCCCAGGGGGTCAGTTTATGAGCTGCATCCAGTTAGTGCCGCAAAGGCAGCAGATTCACACCAATACCTCCCACAGTTAAAGTGTGACAGAAGGAAGTAAAACGGAGCCTTTCTGCAGCATTGTCAAAAAGAAAACGATGGAGCTTACCTGAATGTATTTTTCCCTCAGTTCAGTGATGACGATAATGCACCAGATTGCTGCCCCTTTCAGAGGAATTCAAAGAAAAAAGCAATTTTGTTAGCAATAGGGTTTTTTATTTGTAAGATAGGGATGTAAGACACTACTTTTTCCACATGTATTTTGAAGCAGAGCACTTGATGCTAGAGCAAATCAGAAACCATTACAAGTACCACATTGTTGTCATCTCACTACTATATATTATATATATTATATTATATTATACTATGTATTATATAATGGTGCATACAGTATATCGCTAAGAAGTATTCAACATATTCTAGCGTCCCAGTGGTCTGGGCCGCAATGACTGCTGGGGAGGTAAAGGTGTTGTTGTTGCATGTTGTGTTTGACCCGCCGAGGTAAAACACAAGACTGCAAGACCTGCTTGGTGTGTTTGAAATAAAAGGATAGATTTAGTGTATTTCTGACTTTTTGCCAGTTGCTTGCCACAATATCATTGCAGTATATCAAAATTGAAAAGGAATCACAAAGTAGTTTGGTGACTAAAGTAATAAGTGACAGACTGGTCATACAAACAAATGAACACACCTTTATTCCGAACTACATGTGTAAAAAATTCCACACATAGTATTGTGAGCGAAAACAAAAGTTTGTGTGCAAAATAACAATAACAATTGTGTTAAACAATAATGCAATAACAACATAACAATGCATTAACATTAGCAACAAACCAGCAGTAATTCAGGATCCTCTGTGTTAACATATCATCAGTGGGCCTTTTCCTCACATAGCACACAATAAAGTGACTCTGTAAGTAGAAAATACAGAGGTCCACTAAGTTGGCTATCACGTTACCTGATCAATTTTCTTGCAAGACACGCCAAATATATCTATACGTAGACGTAATGTAAACAAAGGAATAATTGACTTAAAGCTCCAAAATGTTGGCGCTTCCGGCCAGGAGTCTATACTCAGCATATACTGCAGTGTGTTTTTTCATGGCATGTCACTAAAGGCTTGGCTCAGACAAACTAATTACTGGATAGGAAATGTCCAATTGTTATCCTGTCTAGTAACATTCTGGACAAAAAAAAGATCTGTTTTGTGGACGTAAACTGATACGTCTGGTTTGTTATTGTGAGTGATGCATAAATATGGGCTTAGTCTACACGTCCTGTGGTTTGAAAATATCCCAGGGAGCCCAAAAGCTTGTCAGGCAAAAGTGAACATGACAATTTTGGCCTTGTCATCCCAGCTCCCGTCTCCTCCTCCTACAGCAGCAAGCACAATCTAATAAAAGTAAGAGTGTCATGAAAATATTCTTCTAAAACATTGATATGGAGAGGCATCACTTTCATTCCAGGGTGTGTGACACTATCAGAGCTGCACAGAAGACTTGTTTCGTAGCGGGTGGTAAATACTGCAGCTCCCCTCCCAAGCACCTTAGCCATCAACCCCTTAGGGTGCAACACGAAGACTCACACTTTATAAGTATATACACACACTCTCCACTTTATCTGGCTCACCTCGGTGTTTACACAAAACACGACTCCTTCACAGCCATGTGTGACGAAAGCTTAAGTACGAAGAGCACACCGATTAAACGTTGGGTGGAGTGAAAGTGGGAATATGCGTAGTTCGAGTGACCTTGATGAATAAGCAGAAGCTACAGGGCTCTATTTTTGACCTGCAATAAAAGTTCACAGTTACTGGGTTAAAATACCATAGCAGTCATGGTAAATAATAAGTATCTGGGGTCAGTTTCAGAAATACAGTCTTCGATTTACCTAGTATAGATTTTACTAAAAATGTGGCAAAAACCTGTTCACTTTTTGGAGAACATATGCCTATAAGCCAGGAGATTTTAGTTAAACGGTGCTTGCTTATATGGCTTATTTCCAAAAACAGAAACAAGAAAATGTCAATCCTTCTTCACAATGTAACTGCTCCACTCCAGTTGGAAATTAAGTATTTGAGAGAAACTCAATCCTTACAAGGACACTTTTAACAACAATACCAAAAGAATTGACTGTGTCTGTCTGAGACTTGTAACATAATTGTCAAAAATATCCAAATATGAATGATGCTTTCTGACAACGATACATCACACTGCCGTCTGCTGCAGTCGTTTACTGTCAACGTCTTTGGATTGCTCATTATTATTAAGGGTATGAGAAAGCACAAATTTGAATACATTTCATTGTTTTTTGATGGAGCAGTTTTTAGACAATAAAGTTTAACATCACCATGGCAACATACATGTGCCACTTTATGAGGTCCATCTTATCACAAGTTTTTAAACAGTCAATGACAGTGCAGCCAACTCAATGAATTTAAACATGTACAAATGGTCAAAAGAAGCACCAGAGTTACCTTTTTTATGGTCTTTTTAATGTGTGAATTTTACCCACTCATCTTCTGTCTTATATCTTGGAACAGGTGTGAGCATAAAGGGGGCCAGTGAATATGGCATTGTTGGGTCTAGACGGGCTGTGACACTTCAATGCTTATTGTTGTGAAATTTTGATTTATCAGACTAGCCAAGGTTTTCCGATTGTGTGCCTGTGTGGACAGTCACATTATTTTCCCGTTCCTAGTGTCGACAGTGAGCTCTGCTGCAATGGCCTATTGTTCTTCAAGGTTGCATGTTTTGTGAGTTCAGAGAGGCTCCTATGTGCGCCTCAGTTGTATTGTGTTACATGAGTTGACTATTTTATCATCTGAAACCAGTCTGGCAATTCTTCTCTGACCTTTCACATCCTGTCTTTCTGTGGACTATTCTCTGTTAACACTAGCTATGGTTTTGTGTAAAAAAGATCCCATTTGATCAAGAGTTATAAAATACTCTGGCCAGCACATCTGACACCTACAACCAAGTCAGTTTTTATTCTCCTTTCTGATGCTCAGTCTGAACCTCAAGCACCTCAGTCATGTTTGCCTACAATAAATCATTGTGCTGCTGTTGTGTGATGAGATTTTTGCTGTGGTATAAGTCAGTATGACATGCTTAACGAGGCTTTTCCATTGACAAAAGAAATACAGTACCAAATAAGCTGTTGAAACTACTTTGGGTTTTTTGATCCTAAAAGTGTGATATGTTGATCAAAAGGTGGAGCTAATCACTAGAGTCTGTTGATAAAATAAAAATTAGGTCCTCTTGTTTTTTTAATCAACAGACTCATTCATCCATTCCGTTAGTCCTGTTTGGGGTCGAGGGTGACTGGTGTCTATCCAGCAGCTTTGGGCCTTAGGCAGGCTACACCCTGGACAATGGCCAGTTGATCACAGGGCTGACACTTGACATTGACAGACAACCATTCACTCTCACATTCATGCTCTAGGGGCAATAATATCTCAGCTCATGAGAAGGCCATGCAAACTCCTCACAGAAAGCCCGCCTGGGATCAAACCCAAGACCAATATGCACATTTTGGATTTTTAGCTATTAGCAACATTATACACCATTGTAGTCATTGTCTACATTGTATTGAAAAAAAAAAACATGTGACATTAAAAGGTGGGGTCAAGGTGAAGCTCTCTTAAGTTAATTTCATAATGCTGGAAAAAGAGGATACAGCTATACATCCAGCCTCTTGCACCCCATGAGGATTTACTCACTTCGTTACTACATTCAGATCTTTTTATTTCTTTAGTAAAACCCATTTTGGGTAGCATTTGTATGGCATTGCTGTTTACATAGTAGACACCAGGGTAAATGCAAATCCAACCATAATAGCAAATGCCCCACAACAATGCCATTCTCAAGAGTCTCCACACAAACAACTCCATACAGCAAGATCAATAAAGGCTTCCAGGAAAGAACATGTAGAAGTGACAGTGGGCGATTCAGTGCTAATGCTTTTCAAACAAATACATTGACATAATTGATTACCCACAACTACACTTTGTTTTACATGAATACTAAGTAGCACATAAGATGATAAAAACAGACATAGCACACAATTAAAGCTGTATAAAATCTGCTAGTGTGATGTTCTGCACTTTCACATTTGGTTTCAACAATGTTGCTTCTTGCCAGCTCAACTGACAAGTGAACTGGATTGTCAGAGAAAAAAAAAAAATAACCGGCTGAATTTGCTGGTATTTTCTACATTTGCAAAAGCTGCTCTTCATGTATCTGGCTGTCAGAGTCTGGGAGTGTGACGCTCCCACAGCCCAAGAAACGCATCAGCGCACAAGTGTCACATACTACAGGGTAAGTTACAGCCTGCAGCCAACTTTCTGAACTGAATCTGAGAAAACACGCACAATCCCAGGTATGGGGCTTGCACAGCATTAAACATATGCAACGGTAGAGAAGAGAGCAGCAAATTCAACTCTATCTGAAACTACAGAGTAAGGAAAAACTGTTGCGGCTACATCAGTCTTCTTTGTCAAATGTGACAAATGACTGACAAGATATTTCTTCTTACAACAGTTTCACAGTGGTAATTTAGAAGATGTGTTTTCTTTTTGATAATCAATTTATATTTAGTTCTGAAACAGCAGTTTGATTAACATAATAACAAGGACCAATTAACATAATTAAGTTTGTACCTTAAACATTAACACGCATTCACAATCTGCTCATACTACTGACCACATGTAAAAAATGGAAAATTGCAGCATTTATTGCACTTTTCTTCCAATGCTAGCTTTCAAAGTATCTATTCAGCCATTCCCATGCACACATGCTCTCTCACATTCATGCAGCATCTTGAGAACTGTCTTGCAAGAAAGGGGGATTGAACTGCCAACCTTCTGAGCCACTGTTGCCAACATGCTTCAGAATACAGCTAAAAATGCTTGCCTATAAAATGTTTGAGTTAAAGGTTCTTTGGTGTCCACATATTAGCATCCATGATAATCAATATTAGTCACTCATTAAAAAAAATATTTCAAATGCTGACCAGGCACTGCATTTGTGTGTCCTCCTCCTTAGCTCCTGGGGAATGTTGGGTTATAACCTGATCTGTCTACCATCATCAATAAACATGGAATCTCAAAATATGCGTTTTGTTTATTGTAACCCTGGTGACAAACCCAGTAAAAAATCATATTGGTGAGTTGCAGGTTTATTTAAAATCCAAGACTCCATTGTCCCTCAAGCAAGAGTCAAAAAAGAGTAATAATATAGTTAGACTACCCCACATCAGGTAATAGAATGGACCACGTATTACATTAAGCACAAGTAAATATATTTGAGTTGCTAATCTCTACCACAAGTTGATAAATAAAATTTGTTAAATTTAGGTGAGATTCTGTTAGATGTCAGGAGGAAGCAACTTGTCGCAGTATTTTAAAGCTAACAGAGCATCTTTACTGTACACATGTCAACACCAAAAAGTCACAATGAAAAAGAGCCAGATCCCTGTGGAGTGTTTTCACTTTGCTGGGTCAATGACCATTCCCTATTCAGTTCCAGCTATGTGTCCTCAATAAAGAGGCTATGGAGTGTAAAATGTTTTGTGCTCTCTGCCTAAATACAGCCTTGTTCACAGCATCTGTGCTCTGCTGCAAAGAAAAGGGAATGACTCGGCCCTATTCTGTTGAATATATGCAAAGTCTCTTGTCTGTTTTTCTCGTATGCTCTCACAGGCAGGTTATTGATTCCCCACCTCCCATTGTGTTGCAGAGTGAAAGTGACACCTAACTCCCAGTGCAGACTACACACAAGTCGTAGCAAACTGCAGAGACACCGATAATGCATTAAGGTTGCTTTCCACCCAGGGACACATTACACTTCAGTTTAATATGGCACAGTTTGGAACAGCAACCACAGTATTTTCACCACGGGGTGTGTAGCCATATGGTTATAGCTGCGACAGCTATGTAAATAGAGACATAAAACATACTGTGTTTCTATGTGATTTTTAAAGTGAATTTAAAATCAACTTGGGATAGTATGTTTCTGTTTACACTGAAGAAGCAAAAGACTTAAGTGACATGAGAGGCTGGTAGTAACTGGAATAAACAGAAGAAAAGAATTGGTTCTGTTTTTCTAGGTTTGAAAAAGAAAAAGGGAGAAAGTTGCACATTGAGGCAAATCAGTCTCTCGTGTTAACGTTTAGTGCACCCTGCATTGCCAGCCATCTTCAATCTTTTTCCTTTTTATACAAAGAATTACATCCTGATCTCAGTAGATTGGAGCTGGGAGCAGTACCAACAAAAGCAGAACAAACTCCAGTAACTCTGGACACAACTGGATTGACATACCAATGACAGAAACAAAGTACTGTTAATACAAAAAACTGACTTTAGATAAATGGTTACATTTGGTCCAACAGGATTTCTACTGAAAGGAAATTGCTGCAATGGAAGGGATTCTAGCATCGTTTCATTTTGTGAAGGCTATGTTCATTGCAAAGTAGACAATAAATGCATTGGCTGAAGCCATCAGACACAAACAAATGCTGCAAACAGTTGACACAAGATATTAACAAGACACAGGAGTTCATTCTTAGCAAATGACTGCTTCTTACAAGAAAAAGAAAGTTGCCGCTTTGTGTTTTTCTATTTCCGTTCTGGTTTTTGCATAGGCGTTTTATTCCTGACCAGTCTAAAGAGACAAAGTAGATTTAACTCACCTAAAACTGTCAGTTAACTGTGTTGGTCCAAAAGTTCTGACAATGGAAACATAAAAGTAAAATGTTACAAAACCAAAAGGAATCATATTGTATAGCTGTTTGCAGAAAACAAAGATGAAGACAGGGAATGAACTGATGTTTTTTCCTGTAGTAGAGATCATTTTAAAGACGTTTCTCCTTTGATGTTATGGTTTCTTTTGCATTAATGACAAGTCTGGCAATGTATAAAATGCCTTTTTTCAAAACGGGAAGCAATAAAACAGCAAACCATTGGAGAATTCATCTGAGGAAACATTTTGGACGCTACAGCGACTATAAAAGTGTGGCTGAAGACGAGGCTGTTTGCTGACTACAAAATAAAGTGCCTACAGTAACATTAGTACACTTGTCACTCAGCTGTGCCACTGAAGGCACCACAAACAAATGCAACAAGGCTAATTATACACTAGACTTATAGAGTAACATTGTATAATCAAGATATAGTTGAACATATTTCACAGTATCAGTAACTGCAACGGTATGACTCTGTTAATGAACAAATCTCTGCAATATTATTAATTGATTTTCTATTTATTATGGAAAAACAAATCTGCTTTCAGGCATCTGCAGGACAAGTCTGGAGATAGATAAAACCCGGGTCAAGCTGCACTAGGGACGGTATGTACTCGTCAGGAATTTAATAAAAAAAGGTATTTACAGTCATCCTTTCATCATTTTCAGTCAACAGATTGCAGACGTTTATTTACTTCTTCTCATACAAATAATATTCCTAGAACTTACATAGTGCAGTTTCTGAGTGCTGGCTCAAAAAGGGGAGTTACTGGCCCTGTTTTACATCCAGGAACCACCCAAATGACTTTGGATGAGGGTATATATTTTAAGAGTAAGGTATGGTAATGTTGCTTTAATTAGACTAGACCAACTTACTAATAGACAGTATTAGAGTGTGACAACATATGGAGCCTCTAAAAGCACTGTACAGTAGATCTATGAAAACAATTGGAGGTGAGCACAATTAAAAAAAACACACAATACATTCCTTAGAGTCTTTCCTCTGAGGTATATAGCTGTAAACATAAGGCCCTGTGATTGAAGTCAGCCCTATCCAGGAACATCAGGTATACACCTCCACATGCCTTACATTTGGAATTTGATTTGCTTGAACAGGCCTGGAAACGCTGAAGGGTGACAGCATGCATAACTAAGTTCAACACAGCTCGCCTGACAGCATGTTCAGTGTATACTCCATACATGCTTCCACATGCCTCTTGTTTCATGCACTGACCGAGTAGGCCTTATGGAAAAGGGGTATGTCAGAGGACGCTGTATACGAGCTTTTATATGTTCCACTTCTCTATTGTTTGCTAGAATAGCTCTTAGTTGAAAGCATCTAAACAGCAATGCATTTATGTATAGAAAAGGAGCAGTGGGTGGCTGGCAGAGAAAAGGCTATATAAAAGTAATTCAGCCATTACATCTGGAAGCTTATGAAAGAGAAACCTTAAAATAAACCAAGAGCATTGAGTGGTTCGAGAGCAAAGGGCATAAGAAGAGATTTATACTCTCAAATGAAATATTCATCTTTTGGAAGAAAATGTTGGTATAAAGATAAATCTCATTATGAGGTAGGTGGAGTTCAGCACAAACCCAAAAGGATGACTAAATTTTTGTGACAGTAAAAGACTCCTTCAAACTTTGGTGCTTAGTAACTTTGCAGTAAACATGGTTTGTATAAGGAATGCCAACTCTTCAGAATCATCTTGTTTCATTTTGCATGTGTGGGAGGTTCTGGCCGGTCTCAGTCCAAGTGGTTTTAAATTACTGCCTGTCTAAAATGTGGCCTGTCCGTTGGGTGTACGTCGACAAATCACTAAAACACACAGAATGGTGGTGGGAACACTAGTCTCAGAGCACAGTGGCTGAAGAGGACTAGACCCCATTGCTGAAAACACACATGGAAATAGTCCACAGATGAGATGGAACTGAAATGACACACTGCCCCCTTGTGGTTTATTAAAATCTTGCAATAGCATTTAAGAGTGAGAGAAGCAACCAACAAGCAACCTGAATAAGAAAAACATTTTTCATTTGCCATATGATGTATTACTTTTACACTAAACAAACCTCAAAAACTGTGCCAATATCTATCCCCTCAGGTGCAAACCAGGGCAGAACAGCAGAACGCAACATGGCTCCCACATCCTTGTTCATGCAAAAAAAGACAAATTAAATCTGTAAAAGCATACGTTTGAGCAAGTGAAGGACTTTTTTTCCCCTTCTGTGCCGGCTGGAAAGTGCACAGCTGCTCAGGTGCTCTGCCAACTACATGCCAAGGCTGACTCGCTTCCATTAGCCGCTGTTGGAGAATCACCCAGAGGCAGGGCACACTGACTCACTGTGCTCATTTTTTTTATGAAATCCTAATAAAAGATTAGAAATGGAAGAATGAAATTCACATCCAACGTCCCACACCATTTACGTCCAGATATTAAAGTGAAAGCGGCATTATAGGGGTGTGATCTCCATCTTTAATTTTCTTCTTTACTGAGCACTTGGATTAGAAGCGGCTGGACAAATGACTTTCCAAGACTCAAGAAAAGGCCAATTTTCATTATGGGTTAAAATAATACTAAGCCTGTTGAAACTATAAAGCTTTTATTTCCTAAAGCGATAACTTTTAGGATTTGCTCGTGGTAACTGACTCCATCTCAAGGGGATGTTATGCGTTGTCATGTGTGGGAAAATTTATCTAAATGCACACAAAGGTGTAGCAAATGTCTAAAGAAGAGTCACAAATGTTAAAGTGCATTAAGTTCTTCTGAACCAAACTGAGTATCTCGCAGCCTCAGTTTGGTTCAGATGTAGCTTAAATTGAACAGATTAGCCTGAACTGTCATCATTATTAATAGTCATAATTAATAGTCACATAGAAGAAGAATATTTTGGCTTTAGTTGGTGGTGGACCTTCTTTGTTGTGTGTGTTTTTTCTATCCAGCTGTGCTTGTGGTCTAATTTTCTTGCAGAGTCCAATTGTACTGCTACAAGCACTTTTGTTGTGACTGCGACCATTAGCTCTGCTGTTGTTAGCTTTGAATTGCTTTAGGTTTGATCCTTTTAACTGTCTACGACTGTTATCCCTGCTACAATTAGCCCTATGTTAATAAACACTAGGCTGTTCTGTTTTATTTACTATTGCTCTTCCATTAGCCCCTCTGCTTTAATGGTGAATAAAACAGTCTGGTTCTTGTGACCACTGAACCTTTGGCCATGATGCCCCACACTAGTATAGTAGTAGTGTGGCTATTTCTAACAGCTAATGTCTCTAGCACTGGTATTTGTTGTTGAAACAATTTGGATTTAAAAGTGCATGTGCCACTGAAAAGAACAATGAAACTAGTCGATGCTTGTCAGACTTAATTAAAGAGCAACAACAAACTGGACCATGAAGCCCATCCATTTGTTGCTACGGTATAGTTTGCGCCATTTGAGCCTCACAGAGAATTACAAGTGACAACTCCAGTGATCCCCTAGAAACTCTCAGATCAGCTGATAATTGGATGGTTCGTCACAAGCACAGGAGCCCATAGTAACATGGAACATAATTGCTCTGTGTCTCACATCGAGGCAGCATTAATGCATACCAACTTTGCTGCCACTCTGTTGATGGGGTTCACTTTGTCAACACCAGAATGTTATGATCGCAGGAGCTTTTCCTCCTGAAACCAGCCATGGCAACTATAATTACAGACACATGGTTCTCATATAGTCCTCAAATGTATTCTGCCCTCGGAGATCAACAAACAGCGAATACAAGTTCATTCTACAGCATCCACTTATTAAAAACTACCCCAACTTCAGCTGTGACAGAGACAACATACTTGAAAGGGAAAATGTTCTATGCAAGAGCAAAAACTATTACAACAGGGCTCCTCCACATCCTGAAAAATCAGTTTATTTAGGAGTGTCACTCACTGATTTGTGTCATGTCTCATGCTAGTCCATTAGCCAAACAATGTTATTTTTGTTTCAATTGCTAACACATACTTTAGCCTGTTTCTTAATATGTTGTAGTTACTAGCAGATTAGTATTCATATTTATCAAAACTAATGCAGCACCCATACATGAGGTTTATGGTAATCATTTAAAAGGACAAATATTGACCAAACCATTCATTTTTATTAGTTTTAGTTTTTGCTCACGTATTTTAGCATAAACAATTTTCCAGAGACAATAAACGTAATGTGAAATACATAGTGGCTTTCAAATATTGTTTGTCCAAGTGAGTTGCCAACATGGCAGACCGTATATATAGTCTATATAGTTGTGGAGGAAGCATGTGTTTTTATTATATGGCAGTGTGACACAGTGACATGTTGAACCAGATGCACTTTGTGGTTTGTGTAATGTGGCATGAACGCTACAAATTGCTGTCTCTATCCTTTGCACATACAGCTCCCTATAGGCGGCAAGGACCTTGAACGCACCTTTCTTCAACCGTGACCTCAGTGACATGTTCTGTTTTCATCCTCGCAACATTGTCTTATCTTAGTTCCGCCATTAAAACTGCAGCTTTTTGGGAAACATCTGCCACAATGGAGCTAATTAACCTTTCCTTGTGTGCAAATACATGCTGGCTGAAGACAGAAGAGACATTTAAGCATGCATCGAGGGAAAAGATGAAGCAAGAGGTTGTTCTGACAGACATTTGTACAGTTCATTTAAGAACAAAGCACAAATTCACTCAAGGAAAAAGCATCTACATTTATATTAACATCAGTATGGCAGCCAGGTCAGACTTATCTGCCCTGATGTCCACTTTGTGATTACAAATACAAAGAAGTTGTGATTGGATTGTATATAACATTAAATCAAGTTATGATTTATTCAGTATTTTTTCTTAAATAATAACAAAACATACACAAGTATACCTCACCTTGTGCAACCCCAACTTAGGTCGTTATACAGTAAATGCATTTATTGGTCACTATGTGCTACTTACCTAATTACTTTATGTCATGCTAATCTAATTCTTAGTATATTGTACATTTACTTTGGGTCTGTTTAATGTTACTGTGGATACAGAAAAATCCGAAACATATAAGCCATTTGGCCACAATAACAAAAATGAGTAACTCCAACAAATAATGTAGGTAATACTAACTTTTGATGCAATCCAATAACATAATTGACATTAAAGTGGCACTACCGGATTTATTTTATGTTTTTGCCATACTTGTCTCAGACGCAACTCACCCACTTAACAGCTGCCCAGGGACCTTTTCTGCATTCCTTTTATTAAAAAAGTAAAACTGGACCATTTTTTCCTCGAGAAAATACTAATACTTTACACCAAACTGAAGTTTAGAGCTCAGAGTAAACATTTAGATCTGACTTTACTGACAGAAAGTCAGATCTAATTATCTCCTCCTCGTTAAACATGATGATTGAATAGACGATATTCATTTGTTTCATGTTGCATCCCTTTTCTCTGTTTATGTTTTCCTTTTTTGCGCTGTTTTGCATTAAAAAGACACATCCAGTGCTGAAAATACACTTGTTATGTCCATGTCCATGTTATCGCCAGCCATTACTTCCTTATTGACAAGCTGTGTCGACCAATGAAAATCCTCCTTTTTCCAAAAGTGAGCTGTGATTGGCCAAAACTTCTGTTCAGGACAGAAAACTCTCATCTATTAAAATAAATCCTTGATAATAAAGCCTAGATGACATCTTGAGGTCTTGTTTTTTTTCCCACAGAAGATTCCTGTGATTAAACTGTTTTCACAAGCACAAAAAAAATTACATATTTCCTATTTAAATTATTTTATTATTAAAAGGTGTAAAGGATGGAGACATCTCTAGTCACACAGGTTCTATGTAGATTTATTTTTTTAATACACAAATGCATTATACTATACCTGGATGTAAATGTAGACCTGTGTGTCATGTTGATTTAGTTCGGATGAAATTTAGAAGAATACTCTGCACTCAAATTACATAAAATGTGGACAACCATGAATAAGAATGACAGGGCAGCTGGCATTTTATTGCCAGGTGTAAAAGGAACAACAAGTGCCAGGCATTTTTATTGGAAAATGCATTTTTGTGCCAGTTCTGTCCAGAGTGTGTTGTATTACGAGGAAAGCTGGAATGATTTCTCACAATTCAATCACAATTAAACATGAGCTTAATGTTTGCATACTAACATTGTTGCTAAAATAAAACTGAAACTGTTAGAACACTTTGAATGCAATATTACTCATGCAACACCACTAAACCCCTAAACCATGCATAAGGCAATGTTAACTTCTAATCTACTGGTGCCAAAACAAAATTGAATTACACACATGCACAAACCTACCTAAATTTTAAGACTGTTTTCATCTTTGAAGTTAGTGTGAACACCATGAGTGAGGGCACCAGGATGTTTCTGGGATATATAAACCCAATGGCTCATCTTTAATGCAATAGGCCATTTGTAATGGCATTAAGTATGCTCAACCATTATTGCAGATTAAATTTATCAGACAATGTCAGCTGCAAAACATGACAAGCACTAGTCCAATCAAACCCCATGACGGGCCAATTCTGGCCCCAGGCCCCACCTTGGGCACCCCCACCTCAAACGTATCTACTAGTTGCACAATGTTCTAAATGCATACAGTGTGAACATTCAAAATACTACTGCAATATAGGACCTATTTTGGTGTCTTTATTGAGGACTGGGTCTTTTGATTCATCTAAATAAGTTTTCACTATAACATATTCACTGACAATATTCTGGATAAGTTCTGAAAATAACCTGAGTATAAGTGGAGCCCTGACTTTCAATTCAACAGCCAGCGTGAACTTGTCCAGGACAGGTTTTCGCCCATCAGTCAAAATCGCAAATGAGACGGTGCCACACAAAATGACTGGCCAGGTTCCAAGCACATTAGTCTCTGTAACAATTTTCTCGTTATCAGCAATTTCCCTGCTTATCATGCTCCATTTATTATTCTGCCCTTTTTCATTTGCAATTTACATTTTGGACTGTGCGGGAAACATTGAATTAACTTGTCCTTAACAGCCCACACAATCCTGTCTGCTTTTTTCCCTGCAGAGTCTTCACTGCAGCAGATTTCTGTCCACGTGAGATGGAGGCTGTTTTTTCTTGGATGTTTTACCGCACAGGGCTCACATTGTAATTCCAGTTGATCTTAGAGTATGGCCGTTCTGTTGAGCAGATTCTGGCTTTCTCTGATGCACAGCCCCCCTGCGCTGCTACCTCACCCCAAGGACTTGTTGTGAAGAGATATGGATTCCTGGAGCATAATATTATGTGGGTTCTAAGTGTCTGTGAGGGTCCAGCTCAAGGCACAGCTAAAAACGATGCCACCTCAGCATTTTTTCCTGGAAGAAAATGTGTCTTTATCTGCAATTTAATTCTTTAAGTGTCAGAAAACCTTTACAGATAGTTAGTTCTTATATAAAACAGATATTGGGACTGTTACGGTAAAGCTTTTCTTCAACTAATATATGCTATAATGCTATTATGCTCCCTTCTGTGATATTGGTAGGATTATTTCTCACTAATATCTCATCTCCGTTGCTTCATTCTGGGGTAAGCTTCTAGAGTGACAGACAATACATACCAACTCTTTGCAAATGGCTAATGTGCATAAAACACATGCTAATTACGTTATTGCTACGCACTAATACGTCTTACGTCTACGATTTCCTGAAATCACCATGTCTCACCTCTGTGTCGTCAAGTAAACATACTTTTTCTAGCTTTCATAGTAGTTTTTGTTTTGCATTTTTGAGAGCTCATAGCAAAAAGAGAAGGATATTATCACTGAGAAGAAAACACATTTAAATTATAATTATTGTTGCAGGTCTTGGTATGGTGTAAATACAAACTCATTTGAACAACAACATATGACTTATTTTATTGTATTTATATCAGAAACGTTGGTTTATTACACACTAAGAACAAACATAAACTGATTGTTGACAGTCATCATTAAAATCCATTTGCACAATCACTAAGCTGTAGAAGTAAGTAATTTAAAGCCTCCAGGAATTTAAATGCTCTTTTGGCCAAATTTTCAAAGTGAATCTCTTATTCCATGTCTGCTCTTATGAATAGTTTCCAAAGTATAGTGAGAGAAAAAAAAAAAAAGATCTTCATAGCCTTTTGTTTGGTTTTTGATCTGACCTCTTCCCAAAACTTTGTGATATGGCTCATAGTTTACAACACACTGTCGCCTCATTGACATTTTTAGCCATTTGAGTATGCCCAAATCTCTTACTAGATAAGGTTAAACTATGATATTATTATCACTAGACTGTACCAGACCTTCTCTTGACTAAAAAACAAGTCATTATTTTCCTGGCTTTACATGGTAAATGTATGGCAAAAGTGAGTGAGTGCAGCAGCTGGGAAAAGTCTTGTTGACAATTCCCGGCGTTGCTGGACCTTGGGTTGATGGAGTGGGGATGAGTGGTGGATGTGGTAGTGGATGAGTGCGGGACAGAAAGAACCCGCCGAGAGGTCAATAGTTCTGTGCTGACCTGTGAAGAACTCCATTATCCTGCCATCACATCTCTGACTTACTCCCCGTTTCTAAGCCGCGCAGCGAGCCAATACCGAGCAGTTACAAAATCATTGTTGCCGACTGGACTGGACTCCAGATTCAATCACAGCCGCTGTACAGAAATATATCACATCATCTTCCTTTGCTTTCAGAAGAGTGTGCAAGCTTTTCGGCCGCAGTACAGGTCACAATTTGATGGGACTGTGGTCAACATTTTATGTTGATTTGATTGGCAAAGCTGTGGACATTTCAAAAGCAGTACAAAACCTAACAATTTTACAGCTAATTTCTGTCATTTAGCACAAACAGGCTAAATGACAGAAATGGAAGAGAACATTACATAACATCTTTGTCTGCAGCAGAGGGGTGATCTGTTACTGCTGAAGCCACACTTGGTCACTGCCATTACGCACAACAATTACAAGGCTGATTATATTTACTGTGCCCCAAAACACGCCCACTGCCCTTACAACATAGTCCCATCATTTAGAGAACATTTCTGTACAGCTGCTAACCTTTATTTGCAGTTTGGCTGGACAATGTGAGAAACTTGAAAGTATTATGGTCCATTGCTAATAGTTTATGTAGTTATGTTGTAATTACATAAATAAAAATAAAAAAGATCCTTCAGGGGATGTGGAAATTCATTAAAAGCTCTCCATGATATTTGTAGACTCTAGATATGGGTACATGAAGATGGCAATATGTCTCCAAGAGCCGGAACATTACTGTCGCTGTAGCCCAAAAGCACAGACACAGATCCAGCAGTCTACACTGCTGTTGGGGAGGAGTGGTGGGGCTGAGACCGGGACGGCAAAAAGACAATCATGTATTGGAACTTAAATGTGAAAGCCTTATTGTACATTTAAGGACATTGTGTTACTACTAGTCCTGCTTTCCTCATTGAAAACAACAAAACAAATGTGCTGTATACAAGAAATTTGTACAATTCACTGAATTGACCATGACCAAACCTGTATATGTAGATTATCATTTTCCATTTACTGTGTCCATATTGACCGGTTTTACAGCAGTTATCTGTTTTTGATTAGGATATTACAAACCGTGAGTGGATGTGGAGCTGTCTCTTCAGTGACGTGCCAGAGGAGTCTGTGATTCATGGCGCTCCATTTGGCTGTTGGGAGATAGTAATGAATGAGCCTTAAGGGGGGCTTGGCCTCCATCATTAATCTTAAAGGTCTGTGCAACAGAGAAGCACACAGTCACTTTATTAACACAAAAGAAGACATTCATATTGTTCCGCTTTGTTGAATTCACCTAAGACTTGCACATATTTCCGAGAAGCAATTATAGACCACTATGCCATTAAATGGTCCACTGGGAACTGGGAACAAAACAAAACATGAAAAATGGATCAGTGATGGAAGACATATCCGATGCAATTAGGAATCAGACGCTTTCTCTTTCGCTACAAAGTACAAGGAATCATCTCAGCAAAGTATGCTTTATGTCACAAGGCAATTGATACAACCATTGCTCCTCACCAGCTTCTTTTGATGAAACTCCCACCTTGAGCCTGAAGAGAAACCAACAGCACTAGTAGGACAGGTTTCTTAATGATAGATACATGATGAGAGCACCCATTATATTTGCACTGTCATTCCTTTTCAGAGCAGACTTTGAAGCCTTTGAGGGATTCTCCTGGTACTGTAAAAGAAGATATATTTTCAAGAAACTCTGCCCTTCTTGTATATCTTTTGTGCCGACTGCTATCAGGATTTTCAATTCTTTCATTTGAAATGTTCCATCTTTCGTCGACACAAGCAGCGATTTTCAATACTTTTTTACTCTTATTTACTAAATCAAAGAGGGGAGTATAGGGAATGTTACTTTTAAAATGTAAAATACAATATCAGGGACTTCTTTGTGGCTGTCACAGACCTAATAGAGCGCAGACTTTCTTCAACAGCAGCTTCATGAAATATGCCCAATACTAATGCTCAAAAAGCAGTGCTGTATGATGAAGAATTTCACTAAAGGAAGGACTTTTTAAGACTTTAATGTGACTTTGAATGGGTAAGGTGTAGCATTTACCATAAGACAAGCTGGATCAGAGGTTGTTCTTTCAAACCATGCCGTACCAAACAAATCTTTACAACAGAGACACTGTGGAGTGTGTTATTAATTGTAGACTCTCTTTTGACTTTGAATTAGAAAATGGCATTGGCTCCTACTTTTGGTCTTTAGATTGTCTAAAATCTTGTAGTTGGTATGGTAAAATCTAGAAAAAAGAAGCCAAAGTGGTTGCACAGTAACAACTAGAACCAGACTTTTGTATATGTGACATTATTAGAGCTGTTTTAGAGATGGACTTTATTAAATTAACAGTTTTCATTGTGCATGTTTGTTCAATGTGCATCTCTGTATGTCTCTGAGCTGTGGACAGTAGCCTACAACATGCAGAAACTACCAATTAGCCGTTAGCACGTGCTAGCACCCAAAGGCTTCTGTCCTTCTCTTTGGTTGGGTTTCACAGGTTGCAATCCAGGGAATTTTTTATGAATTGTTCACCTTGCTGGCTGGTTAGCATAGCATACTATTCCCTGCATTTGTTCCAAATTTTCTAGAGGAGAAAAATAAGTGTAAAATATTTCCTATTCAAAGTCACTGGAGCACACTGTCCCTATACTCCAGGGTGTAAAAGAGGATTGAGTATTATTTTATACTTCTCAGCAAATACATGCAATACAAGGTTAAGACCTGGTTGTAGTTATGTTCCAGTCCCATCTACCTTCCTCACCACATGTTTAATAATGGCATCATTGTCTGAACCTAACTCCTAGTAACAGCCGAAAGTCAATAACTGCATTAACAGAAACCGCTGCATGAAACTAAGGCTGTGGTACAAAAATCTGCAGCACATTATTAAGCAATCATATAACATCAAATGCTGTTATAAATGAATGAATTACATGCATCTATATGGTAGGCCTATCATAATATTTTCTCAGTTGTTGAGGAAAGAGAAGGGATTGTTTTTCAGCATTAGTGCAACAATAATAATATCCCTGCTGTGGTTCTTGGAAATCATATCTTCTATAAGTCTTTCAGATTTTTCAAACATAATAAAGAAAAACACAGGCATTTTCACTAAGGATATAAGCACTGTTGATGGGCCTGTGATTGAACGTCATGAAAATATCCATTTACATTCAGATAGTTCTTGTGTTGTAAAGCAAAGTTTATAAATCAAATTTGATGTGCAATGTATTAGGACAAAATCTGTGTATTTTGCGCAGTATTTTAAATTGTATTAAATAAAAGACTGAACAACTGATAAAACGAAATATTATAGGCTTTAATGGCAGTGGAATCCATTTTGTTATTTGGGGTTTAACTGTGAATATCAGAATTATGCAAATGTACACCCAAAGCAAGAAATATTCTAAACTTTTAGCACAACAAGGCCATGATTGTGTTGTATAAGCATAAACAAGAATAATGAGAATGATTGTGGTCAAGGCTGTTTTAGCAATAATTAAACCATTCTGTCTCATCACATATACCCACAGCTAAAAGTTTATAATTTGGTATATAAAATTTCATAATTGGCTGTCTGCAGTGCTGGAGCTGTAGTAGCTATGTAGTATGTAGACAGTATATTATTGATAAGGTCTGGAACATGGAACATCTTTATCCAATACACATCAAAAGTCTTACCTCCTAAAGAGTAAAAAATACTTTAATAAGTGTGAATGTTGCCATACTTATGTCAGTCTTATTGTGCAACAAACAAAACGGGGGTCGTCTCAGTTCGCTTTTCTTTTCAATCAAAATGTAAACTTCAAAGGGACAAGCCCAAACAGGTAGAACAATGCCAGCAAAATAGTAACATTCTGCTTTTCCAACTACTAAATTAAACAACATTTTCCATCAACAAAACAAAATGAGTAGAAGACAATGCCGTATTGGTATTTGTGAAAACAGCACCATCTAGTGTTTTTCTTGAGAAAGGCTGCATTTTTTGTTCTTTGGTCTGCAGTTTAAAATGGCAGTTGTGAACACAAGGTGGTCAGAATACATCAAGATGGAAAACAGCAAAATAACCCCAAAAACATTTCCACCTAAAATATATATATATATATATATATAAACTTTGTCCTTCACCCTCCGCGGGTGGTCTCTCATCCTTCGAGCTCGGGTCCTCTACCAGAGGCCTGGGAGCTTGAGGGTTCTGCGCAGTATCTTTGCTGTTCCTAGTACTGCACTTTTCTGGACCGAGATGTCTGGTGTTCTTCCAGGGATCTGCTGTAGCCACTCTTCCAGTTTGGGGGTTACTGCCCCGAGTGCTCCGATGACCACAGGCACCACTGTCGCCTTTACCTTCCAAGCCTTTTCCAGCTCTTCTCTGAGGCCTTGGTATTTCTCTAGTTTCTCATGTTCCTTTTTCCTGATGTTGCAATCACTTGGTATTGCAACGTCAACCACAATGGCCTTCCTCTGCTGTTTGTCCACCACCACAATGTCTGGTTGGTTCGCCATTACCATTCTGTCAGTCTGAATCTGGAAGTCCCCCAGGATCTTGGCTCGGTCATTCTCTATCACCTTTGGAGGTGTTTCCCACTTTGACCTCGTGGTTTCCAGTCCATACTCCGTACAGATGTTCCTGTACACTATGCCAGCCACTTGGTTATGGCGCTCCATGTATGCTTTCCCTGCCAGCATCTTACACCCTGCAGTTAAGTGTTGGATTGTCTCAGGGGCCTGTTTGCACAGCCTACACCTTGGGTCTTGTCTGGTGTGGTAGATTTGGGCCTCTATTGCTCTGGTGCTCAAGGCCTGCTCCTGTGCAGCTATGATGAGTGCCTCTGTGCTGTCCTTTAGTCCGGCCCGTTCTAGCCATTGGTGGGATTTCTTGATATCAGCCACTTCAGTTATGTTCCGGTGGTACATCCCTGAGACATTCACTGAGCACGTCATCTGTTGGGGCCTTATCTTTGATGTACTTGTGGATCTTGGATGTTTCATCCTGGATAGTGGCTCTCACACTCACTAGTCCACGGCCGCCTTCTTTACGGCTAGCGTACAGTCTCAGGGTGCTGGATTTGGGGTGGAACCCTCCATGCATGGTGAGGAGCTTTTGTGTCTTAACGTCTGTGATCTGTATCTCTTCCTTTGGCCACCTTATTATTCCCGCAGGGTATCTGATCACTGGCAGGGCATAGCTGTTTATTGCCCGTGCCTTGTTCTTGCCATTGAGCTGACTTCTTAGGACTTGCCTTACTCGTTGGAGGTATTTGGCAGTTGCTGTTTTCCTTGTTATATATATATATATATATATATATATATATATATATATATATATATATATATATATATATATATATATATATATTTGAATTAATATCCCTTTAGATGAAGGCAGTTGCAGCTCAAACACTATTTTAAATTACAGCCACACATGTCAACGTTTACCTGCACCAAATATAATTCTTCTAATGTGAAACAAACCATAACTATTAAGATTTTATTATGGAATCAGGCGGAGTGTCCATTATAAACAATAGGGCAGAATTTGACACATTTTGGCACCACCTGTTTTTGTTTGCTCGCTGTTTGGTCTGTGTTTGGAGTAAATGTAAATGGTAAATGGTAAATTGTAGCGGAGTCTCAGCTGATCAATTTGATGTGCTGCTTTGCCATATTAGGCTTGGAATGTGGCCCCCCAATAACAGGTTAAATGGATCATTTTCAGTTTTGATGCCAATTAAACGGGGCAGACTTCAAGTGTGAACACACCTTCACTCTAGAAAATTGCAGCAGGAAAAATGTAGGCACGGAATGTAGGTTGTGTGAATATTATATTAGTTTTAATGCCTATGTCTCATAAGCATTAAAACTAATATAATATGTGTTTTTTCCCCTGTGTAGGGATGTAATAACTCATCCCTACACAGGGAGTAGCAGCAATCGTTTGAAGTCAGGTCCAACATGTACCTGGTGAAAATAAGAACTCAGTGGGACCAAACTAACACTACACTTGTTTGAAGGATGCAGCTTGTCATACATCTGTAGTATTAGTTGCTTCTGAAATGCATACTTTAAAGCAAGACAGCATAGTATGATTAACTATAAAAGCAACTTTCAGTCAATTTTTTCACTTTCTTCAATAAATCCTTTGATAATTTTTGTCTAATTCCCATTTAACTACACTGCATAATTACTTGAGTTTAATTACATCCAACTTTGGTGCTTTCAGTTTTCATTTCCCCTCCATCAAGCTGCAGCGGATCTGTCAGTGCTTTTGTTTCCTCCACTTGGTCTGGAGTGACAGTGAAAGAGGGCTAAGAGAGACATGCTCAGTTTGGGAATAGCTACATTTAAACACATCTTTTTGGAGGATGCCTTTGTGCAAAGTGATCCTGGAGGAATTAGTCACACCAGTGTTTGAGCATCTCACCTGTTAATAACCAATTTAATCACTTCCTCCCAAGGTTCAACACTCTTCAAAAGATGCGAGTGGTTGATTTTTATTAACACACGGCACTTCCATTAAATGCCAATTGGGAGCAAGTTATCAGTTGTGTATTTGTGTGTAAGTGTCTGCTATATTTCATCTGTTGTAAACAAACTGCAGTGTGCTAACGGAGAACATCTTAGCGTGGCTTCACCTGCATTAACATTCCTTATTACACTATCAGACACATAAGAGTGAGCAAATGCTGCCATATGTTCATAAAGATGAATACAAACCCATTGTTATACTATGCATGCATCTGTTGTTTTACGGCATCAACAAACTATTTATCCTCGAGTGACTTGAAAGGCTTAACATTCAAACCAAGAGCCAGGTTTAAAAAAACTGCCCTTCTCAAGGTCGATGGTTCTTTTACAACAAGCCTAATTGAGAATTTGATCTAGTCGCTCTAGGAGGTGGACACTGCGCTGCGATGAATGTTAAAGATGAGCTATCGGGATTTGATCACAAGTAATCAAAACGCCTGGCCTACTTATAACTCACATTTTCTTGACCAACATCCCGGCATGGCACCACATTTGTATTCTGCCCGACAGTCGGTGTTCGTAAACAAAGATTGATACAAGTCACAGGAATGGAAGAACAAGCGAGTCCAATTAAAGGAGGATTTACAGAGTCTAAACATGCCCAACCTAACCTGAAGATAAATTAAATATTCCAAACTCCAATCAATGATGTTGTATGAGTTAGGAGGTATTATAAGAGTATAAAGAGTACCAAAAATGATCATAAAGCACTGGCCACATTAATGTTTTCTCTGCCATGTCCACTCAAAGCCCTTCCCAAATCTATATTAAAATGTCCTATAAATCATACTCATCACTCCATGACCTGGCAATATGAATTGACACACTGTCACATTTTTTATTTTATTTTGGTAACAAAAGTAGTTTTTCACCCTTCAATAGGGTCAGACTGAAACAGGCTTTCGCCCATCAATAAGTTCTAAAAATCAGTGAGCTTAATCCATAATCAAAAGGTATTAAAATGTAAAGTAGCATGTTTTATGTAATGTCTCTGTGAGGTTTGTGTTTTGGGTTGTGTTCTTCCCTCCCTTTTTTTTGTTTCAGCACTGCATGTGTGTGGCGGGGCGTGGCTGGTTTTCTCTCAGGACTGCAGACAAGACACACCTGTTTCCACTCTCCTCATTACCCCTGGATACAAGCCTGCTTTACTCACCTCCACACGGCTAGATAATGCCATCCTGTTCGGTAAAGGTGCTTCTTGGCTCTTTACCGCTGGTGTGTTTGGGAATATGTTTAAACCTACGTATACTTACTCGCTCTTCTCTCCATCTGCCCAGAGCCGCCTCATTTCTCACACCTTGTGCTCCAGCCAGCCAGCTCCCTGCCTCTTTGAGTTTTTGTTTTTTTTAAAAACTGTTAAACTTTATTTCTAGTTTTGCCTCTGCATTTGGAGTCCACTTAGCTAAAACCATAACAGTCTCTGATGTATGTTTATGGTGTTCTGTTGTTTGCACTTATGTTGTATTTTGTGTTGATAACTGAGCTAGTTTTATGCAAGACAGTTTGAAGGCGCTTCTTTAAACTTTTATTAGATGCAGTAGGCTACACGTACAAACATCCTGTATTTTATCTTACCCACACTGTCTTGGAAATGGTACACCGTGTTGATTGCGTGTAATGTACCCAACGTGTTTTAAGACAATGTGCACTACAACGATCAACAATCGACAATAATCTACAGATGTTTGTACCTGTACTCCATCTAATAAAAGGTTTAAAGGAACGCCTGGACAAGTGAAGCCTTTTAGTCCCTGATCCAAAGGACTTTGACTGGTTAAGTAAACTGGTTAGCTTTTTGATTATGACTTTTATGACTGAGAATTTTCATAAACTGTACCACATCTCTAAATTGTTTTTGTACTACACTGTGCTTTTTGAAAACAAATGAGTTAAAAATTGTACATTCTATTATAATTTAAATTATGCTGCAATAAATTGTAACCAAAGTAATTGAAAAGTAAACAGAATATCCTCAAAGAAACAAATGATTTCCAGGGACGGCTAGTATAAATGGACTCCTGTCATGTAGGCTTTTCAGTGTATTGTTAGATTAGACTTGTTAAACATTTACTAAATAAATTAACAAAAAAATTATAGTTATAATTTTTATATTTTTTTTGCCTCAGTCTTTAGTCTTTAAAACATTGCAGTATTTGGTGGAATCATGTAGAGAATTCTAAAAGGTTATGTTAGAAAAAGCATGTTATGTATGAAAGTGTTGAAAGAGTTTGTTTGACATAATCCTTAGTCGTGTTAAGTTTGTTTGATAAAGCATATTGTTGCTCATGTCCCAAATGTGATTGTATTTATTAGCCCACACACCAAATATCACCACCAGCTGCCACTGATAACTTCCCTCTATTGCAATCCAAGGTCTTTGTTGAGACAACTGCAGTGATTCATTTATAAGTTAACAGAAGCACTGTGCATAAAATGTGCCATGACAATGGTTTCCATCCTTGCCTCTCAGTGCCACTCACTACTTAACTGAAGTTTCCATTTAAGAGGCCACTTACACAACCAATCAGAGAGGTTGTCACATCGGAGTGAGTAGATGCAGACAAAGACAATCTGTCAGTCTCATAGTAAAATTAGACACATCATTAAAAACGTATAACATAAGTTTACATACCCTGGCAGAATTAGTGATTTTTTTTTTTTAGAAAATATGTTTGACAATACAAAAACCTTTTTTTCATTCATAGTTAGTGATTGGGTGATGCCATTTATTGTCAAACAAATGGGTTTACTCTTTTTAAATCATAATGACAACAGAAACTACCCAAAAGACCCTGATCAAAGGTTTACATGCCCTTGTGATATTGGCCTGATAACATGCACATAAGTTGACACAAACAGGTTTGAATGGCTACTAAAGGTAACCATCTTCATCTGTGATCTGTTTGTTTGTAATCAGTGTGTCTGTATAAAAGGTCAGTGAGTTTCTGGGCTCCTGACAGACCGTTGCATCTTTCATCCAGTGCTGCACTGACGTTTCTGTATATTCTGAGTCATGGAAAAAGCAAAAGAATTGTCAAACGATCTGCGGGAAAAGGTATAAAACAGGAAAGATATATAAAAAGATATCCAAAAAATTGAAAATGCCAATCAGCAGTGTTAAAACTAAAAATGGGAAAATAATGAATTTTGTTGAAACCAAACAAAGGTCAGGTAGACAAACAAATATTTCAGCCACAACTTCCAGGAAATTTGTTTGATATGCAAAGAAAAAAACACAAATAACTTCAGCTGAAATACAGTGGTGTGGCTGTTTCAAGATGTAATATAAGGAGACACAAAAAAATGGGCTGCATGGTTGAGAAAGCGTGAATGCCACAAAGCATCCCGCTTACAACAGGCCAAACAGCACAGAGACATGCCTCAAAACGTCTGGAACAAAGTCATTTGGAGTGATGAGACCAAAATTGAACTTTTTGGCCACAACCATAAACGTTACATTTGGAGAGGAGTCAACAAGGCCTATGATGAAAGGTACACCATTCCTACTGCAGACATCCCAACCTGCAAAAAGTCATTTCAGGGAGGTATCCCACCCAATCACTAACTAGGAGTGAAAAAAAGGTTATTGAGTCATTCATATTCTCTGAAAAATGGCCTAAAGAAATCATAAATGAGCACAACTGTATTTGGGGGCTTGTTTTGCTAAACAGAAAACAACAGAGAAAACAGACCCAAACAGAGGATTAAACCAAGGTTCCTCCTTTCACCAAAGCTCAGACTACAAAGACCAGCCTGGCACAAGTGATAAAGTGTCACACAAAATATCACAATTAGTATCTTTAAAAGAAGCATTTGAGATAAAACATCCATTACTTTAAAGTTGTGTCTGTCAGTGACACCACCCAGTTCTCAGGAAAACTTTAAATAGTCTGTACTGATTAAAGCCAGACACCATTGAATGTTTCATAGTCTCTTCATAATGAACATGTGTTGTGACCTGCTTTGATGCCTTTTTCATTCAATGGTGGCTCGTCAGAAAGGCGGCAGCCACCAAAAAAACATCCCAAAAGCAGAAGAGAAATGAATTCATCTCAACAAGCTGCTAGTGGACAATGATTAGCTCTGTTGCATGGATTCTCCTAAGGCAAGTGATTATGCTATGCTCTGCAAACTCTTTGACACCTCTTACCTGGAGCCCAAACAAAGACAACATCCTGAAAAACGTCTGGAGAAGAAGACTTTGAGCTGTGCTGTTGCTTCTGCCCTGATTTTGTGTTAGTTGTGTTTATTATTCAGGCTGAAGACTTCGGGGGAAATTGGTTTTGCTAATGAAAATGACTTCCTGTGAGAACAAATGAACAGTAAATGCCAGCAACAAAGACTCGCATATACCTTTTTTTTTTCCTCTTAGTGGGTACTCGAGTGGGATGAGAGCCATATGAATCATTTGTCTTGGTGTTTTTGCTCTGCTTTGCCCCTTTTTCCAAGCTGTGTGCACCACTAAGCCTCCATAAGAAGAATAACCTGAAAATGGAGGAACGCTTCAATGTTGCCCTTTCCTCCTCTGCTCCACCAGTGATTATACAATTGATTTATTTTTTTTTCCACCAGTGGTTGCCGCTATAGAAACAGTAATAACAATTTATCTTGGCCCCTTGTTCTATTATAGCTCAGCCGCAGCGAAAACCAGAAGAAAAGTGCAATGTTTTATGATTTATGGGGGTTATTTGACCTGCGCTTATTAGAGGGATCTACTAAACGTGATGCAGACTTCAGAAATAGACTATGGGCCTGGCTCTGGGATGGCAGGGGAACATGGCTTTCATACAAAGATGGAATGGGTGTCCCAGCTGATTGAAAAACAAACAGGACCCAGGCTGAAACAGCGTTCTACAGAAATATAGTATATAATTTAGTACATTCCAGCGCTTGGTACTACCTGATTTTGATCTGGCTGGGAAATGTCAATAAGACAGGTGACATTGAATGATTCCTACTGTGGTGCTAAAGTGGTGCTGCCTCACCACTAAATCACAAGGCTTAGGCACTAAAACAATACAAAAAAAGCAATCTATCTATTCTCTGAAAGCCAGGTTAAAAATGTACTATGCAGCGTTTCATTTCTCTTACAATAAATAGAACTAATAAAGGGAGTTGGTCTAAAGTGTCATAGAAGAAGAAGGCATATGGACCCACTTTTTTATGTCCTCTACCTTCACTAAACCTAACTACATTCAAATGCTTCTTTGATGACTGAGAAACTCCACAAATGTTTTCTCTGTTAGAAATTGCTTCCCCTGTGTTTTCACTATTCCCCTCAAGATGGAGTCATGAGCTACTGCAGAACGCTACAGAAGTGTACACCATTCTAACATTAGATCCTGAGGCTAAAAGTCTCAAAATAAATATTTACTATTAACACTCCAACACCACTTGCATACTGGTTTTACAACAGTAACAAAAAAAATACATTTGCAAATATACACGATGGTTAGCAGCCAGTCTAAACTCTACAGTATCTAGTAAGATGATGACAAGCTAATGACCCATTTTTAAAACAATCATTGGTGCAGTAATTTAATGGAGTGTGGTTAGCTCACTGTTTGTTTTGTCACAGTGCTGGAATTTGAAATAGTAAGTGTTGACTAAAAGGCAGGACCACATGTTCTTTGTCGGCATGTTTGTCAGACCCATGGCGTTAACAGCCCAGAGTGTTTGCAACAGTGCACTTGTGCCATCAGACGACTGCTAGTACATCTCCAGGAAAGTGGCACAATGTTGCAATAATCATTTCAGCAACAAACTTACTTACATTGCCTAAAATTGGGTCCTTGTACAATATTTTGAAGTAACCATGAAAGCACCAGGAGTTGTTTGGCACAGACACAACTGGGTAAATAAGAAAATGTAAGTGAGGTCGCCTCATTTTTATTGTTGTGATATTGTTGTGAGTGAAACCGCCATGGCTCTTAGGGCTCATGTTATTCCAGGCTGAGTGGCATTTATGGAGCCGTTTAAACTTGGTGGCTGCCTCCTTGCTCCAAACTCAGGTCCCTCTCCTGTGGCTAGTGATAATATTTAACTGCTGACCTTATCTCCACTCCCTAACACCTCCTCCGAGCCAGCAACGCAGGAGCATGTTAATGTCTGACACAACTCTGTATGGAGCATGCTAATCCACCGGTGGCTCGGTTGATTAAAGATGAATATCGGTGGGACGGTAAACAAGACCTGCCCCAGACAGCTTCACTGATAGATGCACGTGCACAGGAGCATGTAAACGCTTACACTCCTACCTAAATATTACTGATCTACTGGACAGATTAGGGCCAGTGCTTAATGCAAACCAAACCAGCAGATCTTATTGTTGAGTATGTACACTGGGGATTTTTATTATTGGCTGCTGAGACAGATTTTGCTCTCTAAAAATGAACACTTGTATTGTTTGGCTGTTATGGTCAGGCTACATCTTGTGCAGAATAAGATTTGTAGTGGGCAAAATGTATGCCCTTGAATTCTTCTGCCACGTAACTAGAACAAGTCTTTTGGTCCAACAGGCAGGCACTTTAAACAAATCCCCCCCACTGAGTCAGTCATTACTCTGTGTGGTGGAGCTTATCAAAGGGCTAAAGGAGTTATTTGGAAAAATAAAACTCCAGGAAGAGACAATGAGGACATAATGAGACAAAACTTCACACTATTTCTGCAAATTCTCTGTGAAACAGAAAATATCAATTTAATATAGCTATTCTTTTTGAAAGTTAGCTGTAGCTTTTATTTCTCTTCAAAATGTACGTTAAAAAGGATTATTTTGAAATATGGCCATAGAGGCATTAAAAAAGTGAAGGGGACAATCTAGCTTAGAATTCCTGAAGAAACTAATAAAAACTGTTTTTTCTGTTTCCTTTGTATATAAACAGGTTAAGAAAATAAGCATGAGAAAAACAATACAATATCACTTTTTTGTTGTTATGTGGTGAGAATCATCTTAAAAATCATAACTATCATTTTAGCTGCTATCAGGAAAATACAGTTATTTTATATATCTAGTTTTTGACAAAATTACACATCTGTAATCAAGAAACAGGGGGTCATGCAGAAGACTAAAATGCTGATTGTGTGCTCACTAGCCCAGCCAGACCATTCACGTCATGAAAAAAAAAACGTCTGGAATCCCTCCCTTTCAACACAGAACTCAATACAACCCGATTAATTATGACCGTTTATCCAAAATGAGTACTGCCCCTGAGTTCTGATTGGTGGTATGTCTATCCAACTGCATCCAGAGGTAGTTTAATCTCTGTCCAATTGTTCAACCTCCTGTAAATCTGACAGGGACCAGACTGTATCTTTATATAGAACAGAAAAAGAGTTGGAATTATGCCAAGCTTATAATCATAGTAAATCATAACATTTCTATGAATCCAGATTGTAAAACATGTCAAAATGTTCAGTAATAACAGCCCACGAGAGCTGCAAGATGCAAATCATTATGTTTTCTGCATGATGCTCGAAAGCAAAAAGCTAACTGCCCAAAGCTACTTTTACAATCCACACTTCTAGTGGCATTTTGTTTTAGCTGAAAGTGTGACCAATGCAAAAACATCAACAATTCTTTATTTTCTGTCTAATAGTAACGTATGACTGCAGAGCTTATTTTAAAACATCTCTGTAGATAGTCAAGTGATATATCAGCGTTGTTTTTCTGTGGAGATGTTATCATATAGAGATATGAGTGTGAGTCCCCAGCTGCCACCTGTATGATGCAGTTTCTCCTTTGTGTCGTTTGTAAAAATCGAAGTGAATGAATGTGGGGTCTGTATTTGGTTAAAAAAAAACAACATACATATGCTCCAGAGGACTCATTTTATTTGTTACAAATGTCTCGGTGGGCTGACAAAGACCGAATGTGTGGCACCTTGGGCTGATTGATAGCGGAGCCTGGGAGTTGCCCTTCGTCTGTGGGCACTGCTGTCACCATTAACTGGACAAAGAGAGCCCAAAGCAAGAGAGAACACGTTGTGTGGAGACAGGCTTTACAAAATACCTGCAAAAACAAAAGGTAAAAAGAAGGTGAGTGTGGTAAACAATTCTTTGAAAGTGATGGGGAATCTTTATAAATATCTTCAGAGGCAATCATTTTCTCTGTAGCGCTGGGAGGCAGAGCTGTGTGTGATGCTGCTGCTGCCGTCAGGTGCACTTCTTTTCTCAGACAAGACATGGGGCGTAGACAGTACTCCACCTGACTACTAATGACAATGTATGGATCTGACTCACTTTCCATTGTCTTCTCCAACTATACAGTTATACCCTTTGACACGGGTTAATATCTTCATTTTTATTTAAGTCGGATGCAATTTAACAAAGGCAAATACCGCAGTCAAAAAGTAAATCTCCCAAACATTATCTTTTCAAGACACCTGCTCTCAAAGTACAAATAAACAGACTGTCAAGGATAGTTTACTTGTCTCCCATTCAAGGGCAAAAGAGTTGACTGGCATCTCAAAGCCGGGAAAATCCTGCAAAGTGGGAATTCTTCCACGAGTGTCAAAAGTTCTTCACAATCAATCAAACATTTTTAAAGTTAACTATTGTAGTCTCATCAGTGGAATTGTGAGCTAACCTGCACATTTTCTCGACACACACATCTTCCTGACTTTACGCCTAATAACATAGACGTTGGTGTATAATCCACCGCTTATTTGCATCTTCTTTCCAATTTTGTTTTAATAATTAATTTCCTGACCTTTGCTCACAACAGAAAACATCAGTATGGTAAACCGGGCTGGTCAGCACAAACGGGGTGAGTTGCACTTGCTGTAAACACATTAACAATTATGTGAGGTCACAACTACAGATAAAAATTAATAGTGATTTACAGTTAATAATTAAATCAACTTTATCGACACGTGGAATGAATTGCTTTGTTCAAACTTGTTCCTCTTCAACAAAAGCTATTACTGTAATAGATATCACAAATTATACATGAGCCTAATCACAGCTTTTTAATACAACTTAAACTGAGCTGGAGCGAAAATGTGTAATTTTTCATTTGTGAAGATAACCATATCCGAGCAGTGAGGGGGGTATTTATTTTAGGGATATTTCTATATGACGTGCACATTAATCAACATTAAATTGTACATTTGGTTGCTAATAGCAATTCATTTTGTGCTCTGCAGTGCTCCAGAATATTAATATGCTTAACACACTTACCCCAGTATAAGTTGTACTTAGCCTCACAGTTACAATATACTTCTTGAGAATGTCTACAATATACTGCATATATCAAGTAAGAAGAAGTAAGAAGTCTCAGTAAAGGCCTTTTTGATTTAAAGTCAAAAGTACATGTGTTAAGTACCTTGCATTAAAATCTGTATCTACACAATCATGTTGACCATTCCCTGACTTCAGGTAGAGAAAGTCAGAGTCAAAGCCAGAGTCAAACTAACACTATGTGACATTTACTAGAAAACACAAGGCCATGTAATCATTAAAATAGGGGATCTGAAAAAGGAAGAATACTCATCTTTCATAAACACTGTGCTCAGCTGACCAGATACTATGTACTATGTAACAGTAGTTTGCAGAAATAAGTTGGTGTAACATTCTTTTGGTACAGGCAAGTAAATATAGCATGGCATTAAACTCACAGATTTTACCATTACTTAGCCAGCCTAACTATTAGCCAAAGCTAATGCTAATGGAAAGCAAGAGCTTGAAGATGCACCATTCCCTAATTCACTCCTATAACTCCTCTGGATGAATCTTTGTTGTTCGTTAAAGATTAGTTTTGTTTCAGTCAACATGTCACAAAACAACAAGGAAATAATGTTTTTAAAACCATTTTATATTGTGCTTTTATTTTTAGCCATCTACTGGCCTTGGTCAGTCTATGGTTTGATTCCCAAACAACATGACCCCTACTCTATTGTTAACGTACCTCTAAGTGTAACAAGAAAAGGAAATCTCAAAGCTTTCTGTTCACACCACCTGCAGAATGACACAGCCCACCAGTATGTGCCCTCCATTAATCTAAAAGCAGGGCCTCTCCAGAAGGCATCTGGCATCTGGAGCACGTCCGTCTGTTTGTGTTGGCAACCAAACCCGCAGTGTCCATATCCCAGCATGCACTCAGAGCCACAGACCACACTGGTCCATTTTTATGTGATATTTCAGACCCGGACATGCCACACAGAAGCCAATATGTTCAAAAGCATCATCTGAGGAGCAGAGGAAAAGCAGCAGCAGATTAGCATAAATGGGGATTACTATGCATGACTGTCAGTTCAAAGATAATCAAACAAATTAGAAAATTCTTCAAGTGTTCACGAATGTTGGAATGAGTCAAAGATAATCCACTTTACTTTTATTTATTTATTTATTTGTGTTTTTTGCCAGTTGGGAGACTTTCAGTTGCTTACGTAACTTTAAATGGAGTGCCAAGGAAGTGCTGTCGCTGCCAGTCACGCAAAAACAACTGGAATCAGTTTTTAATGAGAATGGGCCATCGGGGACAAAGCTAATAGTCAAACACAAAGTCTAGACAAGCTAATGGATAAAAAAAACAAATGTCAATTATCATTACACTTATGATCACCATTAGGGCCGACTTTACACATTGATCTGACAGAAGCAGAAGACATCATGCTTCTTGATTATCAGACAGTTATATTAAGAAACAATGAAACTCTCTATCACCTAATAAAAGCTTTCATCACCTTACAGCAGAGTTATATTACACATACAGATTTCTATTGATTAATAGGGTCCAAGCTCAGAAAATTTCCACTTTTTGATAAATGTACCAAATTGTCCCTGTACTTTGTTACTACCCCTACAAAGTAAATGAATGACATCTTACCTAAAGCCTTGCTTGGATTGGAGCGGTATATTGTATGTGTTGGATCTGTTTGTGTCAGTTTCCACTGTCAAAAGCTGTGTCCTAAATAAATGTACTTTGTGGTTATGAAGAATAAAGTGAGCTAAACACTTTAGTGTGTTTATATAAATATCCTGTTGTTAGGATAAACTGCCATATTACAAATAAGAATGAAATCTAAATGTTGAACTTAAAATAAACTCAAACAAGGCTAGCAACAGTTTTCCACTTTTAGATAGTGTCTTACAGGGTTCTCTTTGTAATGAAAAACATTTCATTTTTTTGTCTACAGTGCATCAAACATTAGGATTACTTGTTACATCTTAGGGAATGTCAAAATATAGGCTGCAGCTTTCTAAATTTAATCTAATAAAATAGACTTTTCCTCACTGAGCAGTGAAAAAACAAGCTTCTTCAGGGATAACCAGAACCAAACTGTACTGTTCCAACCCAGACCAGACCATATAACTGTGCCTTTAGGCTCCGAGTCCTTATCAAGCAACTTATCTTCAGTAATGCATAATGAAATGTGCATTCATTTCCATAAGCCATGCCTTTTGTCGCCTCTCCTGTCGACTAGTGTCTCTTTGGGGCTGCAGAAAGTGGGACTGCCACACTTTCAAAGCTCCTTTTTCATTAAGTGTCATTAGAAATTCAATTCCCAACAAATGACTTTTTAGAATTTCACAGCAGTCCTTGCTGATGTTCTCACATGACCCACTTTTGTCTTGGAGCAGAACAGGCTTCTCCTCGTCTCATTGCTTATTCCTTAACTGGCTCCATCTTTCTGTTCTTGTTGTGGGTTTGTCTGTGGGTTTTTGGGTGGCACGGTCACAGCAGGGATAACTGGTCATTTACTTTCAGTGTCCCATGGGGATTCCACAGTATTGTAGCAGCTGGCTATTTTCAGCTTCTACATAATGGTGTCTACCGCCTATGACTGACTCAAATATAGTGAGCTATTGAGACAGAATATTAACAATGGCCTTGCAGAGAGAACTGTATTGGACCAGAGAGCTCATTTTAGACCAGTTCCACTGGGACTATACTGTGTTACTCTAAATGTTACTGACAGAGAACTTTTACTGATCACACAGACACACACATTCATCTGTGTTTCTTCTGGTTGTTCACCTCAAGTAAAAATCGTATGTCATATGATGGGCAAGCCTTTTTCCCAAATAATACACTAGGTTCATATGGTAAGATAAGATGCGTGCATATAGTTTATGTTTTGTTAATGTTTTAACATCCTTTCAAACCAATAATCATGTTCACTTAGGTGTGATTAAGTAAGATATTGAAGCATCCATCTTGATAAGATCACCCAACTCTGGTGAGCACCTGACATCAGATGGAAAGACATGTTGTAGTTTAAGCACAGTTAGGATCTGCTCCATCAGAAAAAGAAAAGAAAAGCAGAGGAAGAAACCAGTGGCTCTGTCTCCACTCTCCTTCAGAGTTACAGCTGACACTTGTAACTTTAAGCGTGAAATGAACACATTCACTTTTCTGTCTGTGCAAACAAGGCTTAATAAAGGTGACGGGCCATAAATCGGGCACTGCACCTTTTTCAATTTGCTGCTTCACTGAGCATCCTATGGAAGCAGGGGACCACCTATCCTCTGGAAATTCCTCTGTAAAGTGACATCACTTCCAGTAATGGGACACATGTGAGATGTGTAGAAATCCTGATTTCACGCTGGGGATTTGGGATACACTGACCAAAAGCAAATTAAATCTTGAAAAAGGGGATATGCCATCAGCAAAAAAGAAAGTTGACTAGTAGGACCCAGGAGACAAGAGGGGACTTCAGGACATTATTTGAGTGATGGTTCCCACAGAAACTGTGATATTAAGGTCAATGACACTGTTACCTTTCAGGGACTCAGCTCTAATGGAGCAAATGAACGCCTCACTGTTAGGTTTATGAAGCATAGATCCTTGAAGAGAGGCCCAGTGCCCCAAGTTCATGATCCGTGTGGGCCTACTGGCTCTGACAGGTGGTCCCCCCCCCACCTTATTGCTCAGTGCTGCCAGTCACAGTGACACAGGTGACATTATGAGCAGATCCTGCCATGATGGAAAGGGCATCTACACAGCATGTACATCCGTTAATAGACCCTGCGCACATCAGACTGGCAGATACATGCACATTCATCCACTTTGGACTGAGCGCACACATGGCCACGGCAAACCTGCTGTTCCATGGAATGTCCTTAAAATGGGTGAGGACAATAGAAAGGACAAAGAGTTCCAAATGATAAGATTGTGTTGACTAAATGATGTGTAATGTTAACTCAGGATAAGTATTAGAAAGTTTTGTAGGGTTACAGTTTATTTATGTTCTGAGCTTAGTTACAAAGTTAATTTCAAAGATTTAAAAAAAAGCTGAGAAGGCCCAACCTGCAACAAAAGCAAAACCCTCACAGTCTAAACTACTCGCTCTATTTAAACAATAACAAAACTATGATATCGAAATTGTCTCAAAATATCAATATTTTTTACTGTATTGTATCAAAGTTTCAAATTCAAGTATCTTGACAACACTAACTGTTGTGATAATTTGGGCTTTTACGGATTTCATATTATTTCTTCATTATTTCTTAAAACTTCTTAAACAGTGAGCTATACAAAGGTAAAATAAAAGTCCCTAAATTGACAATACAACACAATTTTTATCATTATTGGCTGGGTTTATACATTAATTGCTATACATGTTTGAACAGTGAAAGATTTCATAGCAGTATAACAAAATGTGTTTTAGGTTGTTTGCACTAATACTACAAAGAACACAAGACTGTAAACACGCTGTATCTCAATCACTCTGAGAAGAAGCTAAAAGTGTTGAAAAGATCCAGTGTAAGCTCGCACCAACTCCTGTCCCCAGAGAAACTCTATACACAACAATCACTCCCTGCTCTTGTTTTCTTCCTGTCGTCCTACTTCAGCTGTATCAGTGTTGAGAACACACTGTGGGCTGTAATGGATGTCTTTTCATCGTCTTTGTGCAAACTCAAACTCAATCTGTAGCTAGATAGGCCGACCATTTGATCAGGCTGGGCTTTTAACTCCACATAATGCACAGTGGTATTTCGGCGGTGTGAGTGCTCATTGAAGAAAGCTGCATCTCAAGAGAGAACTTTCTTGCTTTTCCAAAGAAGCTACTACTAATAGCCTCTTTGTTTTGGGGATCTTTCACATTATATCGATAATAAATGCCCAGAAGTCGAAAAAAAAAGAAGCGTCAATACAATAAAATGATTTTAAATAGATCTTTTTAACACCATTCTTTCCATTTCATAAACATCTATAATTACTGATTAGTTAAATGTATAAATGGGAGCAATGAGTGCAGCCCATTAGAGCCATATTTCCCTATTCACGTAGAAAAAAGGCACCACAATGAATAAATAATAGATGGTGTCATGTATAAAAGATTATTGTGCATTATTCACCACTGATCATAGTTTATTCCAGAGGTCTGATGTTTGTACATAGCAAATCTGTCTGATAAATTTGTATGAATATTTCAGAAGAGCTGAGTGGTATCAATTATTCATGTTTAATGTAACGACATCTTGACACAACAGCTCAGCGACACGGGCCGTGAGCTCCAGGTTCTCACTGAATACTCACGGAGAAAAAGTCAAACTACATACAGTTCATAATAAAAATGTTGAGGGACAACCAAGACTATTTTTAAGTGCAATACCAACTCATGTTCAAACCAATATTGTTTTTCTTCTTTCTTGAAATGAGAAAATCAGAAATTCATCATATTTTCAATCCTAATTGTTGTCTCATTTGCTTAATGTGAACTGCTGAACTTTTCTAAAGGTCCATCTGCACTTTATTGCTCCATTAAACACAATTTGATGACTCATAACAGGCCGCCTGGGCTGTTGAGAGATAAAAGCTTGAATTGTTGAGTTTGATTTTAGGCTATTCCCAGAGCAGTCCTTTTATCTCCAACTGTGATTATTAGGATAAAATAGGAAAAAAATAAAAGATCACCACTACTTTTTTTTTTGCAGTCAGCATCACTACAGCTACATCTGTAGATTTTCAGCACTGTTTAGCACCGCTAAGTGTGTTTAAGGTAGCTTTATGATAGATGCATCATTTGGTATAATCAGACTTAACATAATTGCATGCATACATAACTTTTTATCCTCCCGTTTTCTCACAATAACAACTCAAGTTTGTTATCCTGAAAGCTTATTTTCTTTGTTGTTTTCTTAATTTTTTTGTTTTCACGGACAAAGTTTGAATGTGCCAATCTGCTTCTAACGTAACATCTGTAAAATTAACTAAAATTGAAGCCATCATCAACTCAACTTACTGTTTTGCCCTTTTTAGTAAAATTCTTTGCTTGCGTTTTAAGCAAAAAGTCAAAGGCATTACATAATCATTTTCATACTTGGAGTAAAATAAGTTTAAGAAAATTGCTTTTACAGCTTCTGCCATATAGTTTGGTAAAGTGTAGTATGGGATTCTGAAGTTATAATAAAAATTCACAATATGACTGTATCATGGAATTGCAGATTCAACTCTAGTCAAGGTAAAAGAGGTAGAAAATTAATGAATATTAGGAAATGGACCATAAGCACTGGTGTTAGTTGTAATAAGATTCTCCAAACGTAACCTAATGTCATTACAACATTCAACAGCACAAACGGATAAAGAGTTATTTTATAGAGAAGCTGGAAAAAAAGTGATTTCTAGTCTTGTCTCATCAGCTTACTTTCCAAGAACATGAATAAGTTATTTGTGTATTTAACATTGGGTTTGATATGGCATTTTGAAATTACTGTATACTTTAAAACAGTTATCATAGTGGGTATTTTTTTAAAAGCACCGGTTAGACTAACTATCCTGAAAAAAATGCTATTTTATGTGTTTTTGCTATAATTACCTTCTACTTTAGTCCCTCCAAAAACTACATTAATCTAAAAAGACAGATGTCACAGGTGTAAAATAAAGTACAAAGTAAACAGGGTTCACAACACTCATCTGTTCAGGTTTTTGACTACAAAACACAGGTAATTTCCTGTCCAATTTGCTCTTGTGCTACAAAGCAATTTAACCTCGAAAGAGCAGCTGAATATAGACTGGCCTACCATGGACCTGCGCACGTAGATGAAATGGTTATATGACACAGTGAAACACAAGCATCCACACACGAGCTAAAAGACATTTCCATATTCCATTTGTGGAGACTGAATGCATTTGGATGGAGAGATGTAGCGCTAGGAATAGAATTATTTAAGCTCAGTGACCATATCTTTTGGAAAATAAAAATAAAAAAAAATAGGCTGACTGGAGTTGTAGGTAGACAGGGAGCGAGATTGGCAAGATTTTATCAGATGAGAGAAAAGACGTCTTAATCATAGTCCAGACACACATGGGCACAATGGTAAGGAAGAAACTCCGGAAAGATAATGTGGGTGTAATAATGTACACTGTTGAATACAAAAATAGAAGCTTCAATATGCAGCCTAGCAATCACTGCTTTTTGTCACATCGTTTTACATAAGGCAAAGCCACACATCCAACGTTGGCCGAGAAATACGATCGAAAAATATACACCATCTGCCAAACGGCATGAATTTAACAATAAAAACTGAATTGTTTGTGTGTAGGAGGCTCAGCTGCTTATGGCTGTCAGTTTGAATCTAGCTCAGACTTCGTGCGTGGCATCCTCTCCTTCTTTTACTTCCCATTTCTCTGTATGATCAAAAATCTCAAGCACCATTTTAATCATCATCAACAACCCACACTTGGACAAATAATCCTTTAAAAACCTCGAGAGAATAAACCACACAAGTATTTTTATTTCAATTTCTTAACCATAATCTCCTTGATAACAACAATAAAGAAACCCCTGTGCCGTTAAATAAAGCACTAAATGTATGGTGCGGTGGAGTGATTCATCTCAGCTCTATATGACAGTTTATTCGGCTACAAGCTTAATGTCGAAAATCAAAGCTACTGTGTATTCATCAGCAAGCTACAGAGTCGGCGGTCTTGCTCATTGTCTGGCGGCGTAGATGTCTTGGCAGCTGGCCCTGCTACTCATGGCACCATTGCTTCCTGCTAATGAATGCTGACAAGAATTCAAAAGCAATACTGAAAAGTGGAGACAGCACTCGAGTGTTCACTTTTTATCATGTGTAGTTTTGGCTGGCACATCAGAGGCTCAGAGCATGGCGAGGAGAAAGGGAATGTATGTCTGAAGATATATTAATATATGCACAAAAACACAAACAAAAATGCCACAATAGTGTATATGACACTTTTGTGATCAAGAATGTTTAGTGCAGAGACATACTATGGGTTCAACTGAATGTCAGATCACCAGCATTTATTTTACGTAAACAAATCAGACAGAAAAGTAATTGATTAGAAGTCTTGACTGACCCACTGTCATAGCACACAAAACAAAGTCTGACAGTTTATAAATGTTGGCCATATTTGAAGAGACACCCATTAAGTTAACCTATTTGCATGGGGTTAGTGTAAAAAGGAGCTTGTTCAGTCTGTCAGCTAGTGTACAGAGGCATTGCACATGAAAGACGGACTAAATAAATGGCCTTGTTTTCAGAAACAATGTGAAGTACATTATTCATGCACTGACAGATCATAGACAATTTTTATCAAAAGCAAACCATTGAAAATGCTGAACTGACAAACTTTGACCATTGAGACCATGTCTGGCCCAGTTTATACAGCTCAGTATTTTTTTTTTCACAGAACCATTTGGTAAGGCTTCCATAGAAAGTGTTTATACCAAAGTACTTTAAATGAATACCTGGTCGGTGATTGGATTTATCATCTGTGAGTAACTGCAGTTTTGTCCAATCAGAGCAACCCCGTGTTGATTACATTTTAACGGTAAAACAATTGCTGCATCGTCAAAACTAAAAAATGTCCTACAAAAAATGCCCCCATCCACAACAGCAGAGTCTAACTGGAAACCCTGTTTGGATTAGAAGGGTCAATATAAAACTCACAAGTAATAGTTTGAATGCAGCTCAAAAAGGCACATTCTAAATATACAAGTTGGATATTTATCTGCTACATAGTGTTGTAATTTGTACTAGGCCAAAGCAATACCAAAAAAACATGTACAATGGCACCTGCAGCTGTACGGCTGTGCGTGTATATTTTTTAATTCATTTATTTAAATTTTTTTGTTTAATATTAAGAAAGCAAGAGAAAAATGAAAATAAAAAAAGAATATGTTATGTGTTGTAAAAGTTAAATTAGTCTCTGCCAATAGGTCTCCCCTTATATTTTGGGGGCGGGTGTAGTGTTAATTAATTGTCTAGTTTGTTTGGTTGGTGCTATTTCCACAAAACGATTAACAACATTACAGTTAAAAATGAGTAAACAGCCTTAAAAACAGTTAAATTGACATTTTACGTTTGCGAAAAGGACAAAAAATTAGGCAAATGTTGCATCTCCTCGATTGGATAGGAGTCAGTGTCTTCTTCACCTGAGCCAGGGAAACTCTCCTCAGAACCAACCTCTTCTTACGTAGCTACAGTCCCACAGCAACACTCTGTTGGTCCTCCCAGCCCACAGGCAGGCTACCTATTCCGCCTGGTTACAATAAGTGACGTGTCAGATGTTGGCAAAATGAAAGCAGATGAGCAGCAACAGTTTGCAAAACCCTACCTGTGATTTACAAAGTGTAAGTAATGTCAGTGTGTTAGTGACGCTGTTCAAAACAAACGAAATGTGGGAGTTGGCATCAAAAATATTCTTTTCCTTAACCTTGATTCTGAGAGTTCAGACACGCCCACGACTGAAAGAGCCAGTAACTGTCAGAATTGCCGGACACGTTGTGACAGGAAATAATAAACTAATAAACTGAGTACGAAGCACTGATGCCCTTCTAGATTGTGCCGATGCTGAAGAGGTTATGGGAACAAGTTAGTAGTACTCTGCTGCAGTGACATCACTCAGGTTTAAAAGGACACCACTGAGTTCTTCCCCAGTATAGGCAACACTGTGTGCTAAAAGTTTTTGTAACTATGCCAGTGTCCACTGCCTCAGCAGAGCAGACTTTCAGCATATAGGCACCTTTAGACATGATTGTGAAGAAGTGAATAAACAGTTTGATGTGACTGGGAGGAGGAGAGTCAACATCTAATAGGTTTACAAGGTTTTCCTTTTATTAATTATTTAGTTTCATAGCTGTGTGTTGAGCGACTGTGAACGGTGCTAATTCTGTGCGTACCCTGAGATAAAATCCTGTGGGCGCCTCTGATGTGATTAATGTTAAATATTGCAATAACAGTATAATTTACGATAATACACGGACCTTCTTGGTGGGGTAAATCCCAATTGTATTCAACTTACACTAAACTAGCATTTAGTTTGTCACATTGGTGCTGCTGACTTTGTTGGTACTTTGTTACATTTTGCTGTACTGTTATTTTCACATGTAATGTAAAGTCTGAATGTCTGTCACATAGAGCACAATAATATATTCATTTCAACCTGTTGTCATAGGGATATTGTGAGAGAATGATTGAATTTTGTCCTTTAGGTTAAAACAATGAAAGTCTATGAAAATCTGAACTTACAACCCCAGTTATCCTTTTTTGTGTTTTATTAAGCATGTTGCTAGTTCAGAACCCCAGTCCAACACTTCTAACACACCCATGGGCAACATCCATCAAGACTGTGGTGCTAATAGAGCTTCAGTGGCCATCAGACAAGGGCAACCTACTGATAAATGACAGTACACTACATAAACAAGCCCAAGCTCATGCACAATAATAAATACAAGAACACACTTCCATCAGTCAGCATGCAGCTAATGATAATGCGTAATGAGAAGCATCTGACCATCCACCCACAACACTGACGCTGATATATGCAACCTAGGAGTAATATAATCTAAAATACTAAATCTCCACCTGGTGTTTTATTGCACAGAAAACTATTTGGGAGCTGGGACTATTTAATTAGACCGCTATTAATCACAGTAATTGGTCAATGTGCGTCCCAGGAGTGTCGCCGGCCAATAGCTGTTAACCTTCTGTCTTTATCTTTTTCTATTGTTCCCCAAACTATTAATATAGTGGCGGGCATCATTTCCCGGCGACTCCTGGGATAAGTTTTTATTAGTTCTCAATAAGGGGTTGATTATCTCCAACTGTTTATCCATGCACAGTCAATTATTCCTCGAGAGTGCTTTAAACTGGTATCTCAAACAAACACACATGCTTTGTTTTTGCTGCATAGGGAGTATCTGTTGGATTACAGTGCCTGCTGAAAAAATATAAAACAATGTCTATTATTGAAAAGAGAAATGTCACATAATGAGGTTGTTGTTGAATGCGATTGCTGCAGCGTTTTGTTAAATTACAGCAGTATTATGTAGGATGTTCTGCTCCATTGCAACATTTGATGTTTTAATATTGACCTTTTTTGCCTCCAAAACATGATTTTTTTTCTTAATGTTTATGAAGCCGGTACCTGTCCTCAATCCCATCGTCACAGCTGGAGGGACTTTGTCTCTCGGCTGGCCTAGGAACGCCTTGGAATTCCCCCAGACAAGCTGTAGGAAGTGTCTAGGGAGGGGGAAGTCTGGGCATCTCTGCTTAGACTGCTGTCCCCGCGACCCGGCCCCAGATAAGTGGTTTATGAAGCGTGCTCTGAGCCCACAGATGAGGTCCTACTGTTTTTATCCCTTTTTAACATTAATATTTTGTATGTCCAACAGTTACAGCAGCATCTCTCTGGCATCATGTCAGTATGTTTCCTGAGATGTTATCCCATGGCTTCTTTTATGAAGGAACCTGATGTGTGACATTCACAGTGAAATAGGCCTAGCTTGTTTTTTGTGGAAAAGTATCTAAATCTCCTTAAGACGGCTCTATTCCATCTATTTTTAAAAAGCATAATGATGACTTTGTAGATATTTCATTTGTTTTATGGGTATTTCAATGGACAATTCAACAAAAACAACTGAAACCTCTATTAAATATCCCAAGTGATATTAATAGTAATATAACTATAACTGTGGTGGCCAAACTAATAATTTTGGCCACCACTGTTTGGCCTTGTCAGTACTATAGCAACTCCTATTGCATTTAAGAAGAAATAGGTCCTCAAATAAATACAGCTTTTATAACAAAGCTTTACGAACAAATCTTGGTGGCCTGAGTGAACTGTATATTTAACACAGCTGCACATTTTAAGCATGGCTTCATGAGAGACTAAAGTGATTGTTAGTGGCGTACTCACAGTAGGCAGTTGTCAGCACACCCCACGCTGAAGAAGCAGTCAGGAGAAATCAGGAGGCACCAATGGATGGAAATGCTAAAATGGCACGAGATAAATATCTAACATATAGTTGTATGAACAAGGAATAGATTCATATTGATATTTACACTGATCTCAACATGACAAAATGCTATTTGTTTGGTAAACAGAGGGTGAATGGGCATTGGAAATCCTGGAGTTGTAAAAATAAATGATACAGGAAAAGCCAGATGGCAGGATGAAAAGTACATGTCTGTAACACACAGCTGAATTAGTCATATCCAGGTGGGAGTTTGGTTGTTTATTTTGGGCTGTCGTTACTCTTGTTTGTTTCTCCACACTTGGCACAGACTAACAAAACTATCTACAAGTAAGCTATCAAACCCAAAAAATAAGCTATCCTTTTAAAATGTCAGCTGGATATTAGGGTTTGGACCTTCACACTCTTGGGAACTATATAATCCTCTCGAACCAAAAGAAAACATGTGGAATTTTCAGACACATGGTATGTTTTCAGCTACTGTTCAGAAATTCTTACCTAACACACATTTATGGCAGATGGGTAATTTTTTTTGCCTTTTTGATGACATCTGATGGCAAAATCAATATTGCTGTGACACACACTTACACTCCTGCCCTTTAGAGACAGAACAGCTATGGTAGCCCTGCAGGGACATGCTTTTGTCTGGGAACAAAACCAGTGAAAATAGATAAAATGTTTAAAACAATATCAATTAAGGTCATACATGTCCTTAACCTACATGCAGGTATGTGTTTCAAAAAGAAATATCCATGTGCTTCTCCTCCAGCAAAGCTCAGTTGGTCCTTTCTGGGCACCTAGTAGAAACTTCTACTGGATTCCTTGGAGCTATAAATGTATATATTACCAACATAGACGATTGGAAAGAGTAATATTTTTGCTTTGATTATACGTTATTGAAAAGAGCTGGTATTGATTGTACAATTTTGTTGGACTATATAGTATACATTTGTACCGGTGCACCTTTTGAAAAAACAACTAACTGAGTGCAACTAACTTAACAATTAATCACTGTCCTACTTTTGTAATGTTCTATGTGTCACCAGGTCTTGTCTCTGTTATCTTCATCCCTTCTTCTAATTACTTTCATTGTAGATGCAACATGATACATAGCTGATGTCATACGAGTCAGAGGTTTAACACTGAGCACGTAACCGCAGCGAGAACAGCTTTTTCAAGTGCTTTTGCTAAGGGCCATAATTGTACCCTGTTTACGCGCTGCAGTGCTCGTCTCTGCCCCGTTTGACTTCCTGTTATCTGGAGTATTTACACTGCTGCATCACTTCACTGTGAATGATAATTAAAATGTTGCCACTTTTTGCCCCAAACTGCACAACACAGTCTAGAGTCTAGACAGCCCAAGTTGGAATTGATTAAGCTGGGTTTGTGTACAACACTGTGTTCTGTCAGTGAAAAACAGCACTATTGCGATAATGTCAAAGCCAATCTTTCAGTGATGCAATGAAAAAACATAACATAAGTTAATGCTATAAAACATAAGGCTGTGTTTTGGATTTAGTTATATGAAATTTAGTTTAATCAGAAAGATGTGAGTTGAGCCATCAGATTGATTTGTGGTGGACATTTGAACAGCAAAAGCAGGCAATAGTTAAACGCAAGAATTAAACAATGAGATTCAGCTACTAAACTTTGTTTATTTCCAGTTAACTCATAATAATAACAATAATCATGAAATCTAATATATTTTTGTTTGGTGGTTGTAATTCTGCAGATTACATGAGCAATGCCTAACTGAACCATTGTTGGATGTTCTGTCAGTTGTTATTTTATTTTAGATTTTTAAACTGCATGCAATTGGCAAAGAAATAGTAAGAGATGAAACAATCGAGCAGATGGTCCAGAGGCAGGACTGATTCTTGAGGAATTCAACAAAAGACACAAGCAAAGAAATAGTTCATGAAGACGACTAATGAACCGTCTGTGAGTCGACTGACAAAGCAATAGTGACATTTCAGAGGCAACACAAACAAAACAATATTAATGCAACAAGAACTGCTCAACTAGGATCCAGATTTTAATTCACCTGATAGTATGCCTTAGTTAAACAGGCACTGCTTTGTAAAACAACATTTATAGAGATTAACTAACAAATGATCATCTGCAGAACTTTTATGAAATGGATTTGAAATTTTATATACGAGCAGGACTGAATGATGGACGTATAGTATGTAAAACTATATCAAAGAAATCATGCGTTGAAATAGCACTGATTCTAGCCACAAAACAAGGCCTGCAACTCAGTGATTGAAATTTGAAATGAGCATTGATCTTGTCATCAATATAAATGAAACACAAGCAAAGATGGCAGGAGAACGGTGGCTGAAAGTTTTATATAGATTATACATCAATACCAGATGGCACAATTGTGCAGTATATCTCCAAACCACACCTGCAATGCTCTGAATCATAATTTACAGTTCATCAGCAGTTACCTGTCCTTTTGCATTGGTCAGACTTGGTCATACAGAATTCAGTCAGACTATACTCATAGCTTGATTAAGAACACGTTTTGTTTGACTTTACACATGAGGGAATCAAAACTCATTGAGTCCACAGTGCTCTGCTCTGGCAAGGAGCAAAGAAGGTACCGTTTGGGTAAGTTTTTCTTTGTGGCATTAAATGCTAATAAGTTAGCCGGACATAATTATTCTCTATATGTATAACCTAATTGAGAGCTTTAATGATGCCTTTCAAATAATGCCTATTATTTTCTCCACAGTAAACTTAACTTTTAGCTTTGACACATGACTTCCAAATAAAACCTAACGTTGTTGAAATGAGAAAACTGACTGCAAATCAACCTTGCTAAATAATACATTCCCACAGGATTGAAAGGCAGTAATGAGTATATGTTGATGTGATTTAGGTTTGGCTGTGTGAATTCTCAATATCTATTCTCACAAGCGCTGAAAACCGTCAAACAGTTAATGCAAATGTGGTCCATTATTAATTAAAAGCTTCTATATTTGCATTTCAACCATGCATTTAGTCCAGCACCAACATCAGAAAAATGCACATCAAACAGCAGACAGGGGAAACTGTCAAATCTTTCGGTTGGCTATAAATGAAATGCTAACATATCAAACAGTGTGGTTAGTTTTGGGTTTCCACCTCATCCCTGGAAACCATTCTCATGCGCTTAATGTCTGTATTGAAAACAGAAAACAAGTACTGAATTATTACAGAGGAAATGGTTAGGAACAAGTAAAAAAAGAAAGAGCCAGATAGTTTAGAAACCTGCTTAACACTGAGGTGGCTCAGTGGTAGAGCGGTTGTCCCTTAACCGGAAGGTTGGTGGTTTCAATTTCTTCTCTCCACAGTTTATATTGTTGTGTCCTTGGGCAAGACACTTAACCCACCTTGCCTCCAGTGGTGTTCCAGCTGTAACACTGGTTAATATAAGTGTAATGCAAGTCGCTTTGGATAAAGGCATCTGCTAAATGAATCAATGTAAATATAAATGTACATTTGTATACCCTATGGTTAAGTGCCACTGAACAAGATGGCTGGAGCCTACCGTCTCAATTTCCAACAACTAAAGTCCATCAGAGCCAGTTTAAACAGCATTTAGGAAAAAAGAATATGCAGATATAATGTGATAATTTTATATTGCGGCTGTTATGTCCTCAGTTGATGAAGACAAGGTTGTACAAGACAAGAGTGTCAAGGTCATAGAGTTTTGGTGTTTGGCTTTTATTGGTCCAAACACACACAAAAATAAAACCAACTAAAGTGGAGGGAGGAAGGCTGTATGGTTGTGCCAAATCAAAGAAACCAATATAACAAAACAGAGCCTAACTAACTAACTGAGCAGAGAACTAAAACAACAAAAGTCCTGGTTTAAATTATCTAAATAGAAGGTCTGTACTCCAAAACATACACGGGTGGCAACAACCAATAAACCTAGTGGGCTAAACAAAAATTTTCTACGTGGTGCATAAATGTATAGGGTACCCACTCACCTGCCAACCTCCCAACCAACAACATGTGATTTACAAATACAAAGACCATTCAAACAATGCGAGCGAGAGCGAGAGAGCATGCAGCTCCAGGTGCTTCCTTTTTAAATCTTGAGCCAGGCCCTGATTGGCTGCTCCAGGTAGTGAATTATCCAACCAGGGTGTGGCAAACAGGTTCCACTCACAGCACCTGAGAGCAAATAAGGGAGGAGGAAAGATAGGAGCAGGGAGGCAGAAACAAATATCCCCTGCATGTAACAGCGGCTGTGTCCATTTATTAAGTGGCAAGTAATTTGATTAATATTACCAAGATGGCTAACAAAAGATTTAACATAACTCAATGGATTTGAGGTTTGATTCCTGCCAGCAGTGGTCTCAAACTCCACTTCAATCTTGACTTTATCTTCTCAATTGGAACTGACTAATGATTTGAAATGAAAACGAAATCTTCCTCCATGTTTTCTTCTTCTTTAAAGCCTTTCTTGAAATCCTTGAGTGATTAGTAAAGGCGGCAGTGGCTCAGTGGTAGAGCGGTCGTCCTTCAACCGCAAGGTAGGTGGTTCGAATCCCGCTCTCACCACAGTTCATACTGTCGTTGTGTCCTTGGGCAAGACACTTAACCCACCTTGCCTCCAGTGGTGTTCCAGCTGTGACACGTAATGTAAGTCGCTTTAAATGAAAGCGTCAACCATAAATGTAATAGTGGTGAATGTAAGTCGCTTTGGATAAAAGCGTCTGCTAAATGAGTAAATGTAAATGTAAATGTAAAGGAGGTTAGCTTGTTGAAAAAGCAGCAGCAGAGTTAGCAACTGAGCTAACACCATGTCAGCTAATGGACCTTTTTTTAATAGATAAATTAATTACACTAAGCTACAGGTTACATCTTCAATTTCTTCATTAAATGTATAGGCTACTTAACAAAAACCATAGGATTTAAAATAATTGTTAAACAGCAAATACTTTTTATTAGTTAATTTTTTAGGAGCCCCCATATCAACCACTTAATGTTAGATGTCATTTTCTATACTTATTACATTTGTTAGACTAAGTAGTGATGCATAATAACAGTAAATGAATAGAGAAAACAATGTATAATCGGGAAAAAGCAGTCGCTAAATCGAGTAAATGGTTCTTTCTGTGTCATGACATGAGTAACTGATTACATTGGCCTCATAACTACAGAGGGAGCCTAAGCTTATTATGTCCTATAATCCAATGTGAGCTCCCTGAATTGGCAGTGCAATGACATATCAATATTGTCCTTGGTAGTGAGAGAAGGTGGAAATGTAACAAAACGACTTCAGTAGAGAAGAAAAACTGCATTTGTGGCTGTAAATGAACACTATCTGGGAAGTTACAAGGTTGTAGAAATGTTGCATTTATACTCAAGTTAGGCAGTCTACCACAGCCTCAAAGATCTCAAGAAACCACACAAAGATTTATCTGTTAGCTTGCAGCTGAAATATACTGTTAAACAATATGAAATAACATAATAAAAATGATGTAAATGAATGCAAATATTGTATGGATATGTTCTGAGCTGCAGGCTGTGTCTGAAACATTAACTTTTTATTGTCCTATGATACACTAGTCCTTATGTATTCATCTCATTCTCCATGACTGTCAGGGGCTTTAGAGATAATTACTCAGAGTCAATATTACCTTCCTATAGAAAAAGGATGTTGTGTAAGCAGCATATAGATGGCACGCTTATGTAGCATACTGAAATGTCAAATCATTAGCCACCACTACATCCATCATAACCTCATAAACTGAATGTATCCTCTCCACTACTTTAATAGGATATTAATAAGGACATATTTATAATGCAGGATGTGATTAATTTTACTCAAACATTTAATTCAAGTGCTTCAGGCTGGAATCATTCAATTAAGCCCCAAGAGACATAACAGATCAAACAGACTTCAAACACTGTGACTGCAGAGCTCTTTATTCATTTAGAATTTTCCAGAAGTTTCAACCTTATTTGTTTTTCCATGCATTTCCTTGCTAATAGGTGATTTAATTGCCCTAAACAACCATATCTTTATGAAACACATTTAGTGCGCTGCCCAGTACCCACATCCTTGAACAATGACAAGTGTTGAGAGGACAGAATTTAAATTCAAAGGCAAGGCGGTTCATTTTAGTTCCAGGAACTGCCGTGTGAAAAACACTTGACTGATTTTAATCACATTCTTATTTATTTCAGCTTAGGGCTCGGCATGACTTTTTAACAGCCTGAAGTGATTTCCACGGCTCGTCCCGTGGTACAACAGCACCATCTAGTAGGCCTCTGAAGACAGTTGCTCTCTGAAGCCATTAGACATTCTCACTAAAAACTCTTCCATAGCACCGCTGAAATAACAAACATTTGCAGAATAGGCTCTCGCTGAGAGTACTTTATCTCCCTGTCGGCATCTACTCCACTGAGTCAGGATTAGTATTTGTCTACACGTTTTTGTGCTGTTCGCTTAGGAGACTGCCAATACAACACAGAAATTATGATTCATGGGCCATGATTGACATTTGGCAAATGCAAGAAAATCTCAGGGAATAACAGCCATATTCTTCTTCAGAGTAAACACAATAATAGAAAAGGCATCTTTGAAAGAAAGGCAGGCTGAGTCAGAAAGCAGGAATAGATCCAGTGGAGAATATTTGTTTAGAGTAATGAAAGATTTGAAAAGATTAATTGTATGATTCATTGTTTAGAAAGTTTCTGACTGTTACATGGGGACAACATACACTCTAAATATTGCAGTATAAAACTCTATGCCAATACAAAACAGTGACTTTCAACCAATCTAGGACTACATACAAGTCTACAATCTACATTAAATTACTAGGTTAAAATCTTGACTAAACCTGTCAGTTACTCCGAACCAATCAAGGACTAAAGTCAGGTCTAAATGGTGAACTGAACCTGGACTAGATCAGAACTAAACCCAGGATTCAATTATAATCCCCAAACCCACAATTAAAGAAGAACTAAATGTAAAACTAAACTTAAGAATAAAGCTCAGACTAAACTAATCCAAGGGATGAACAAAGACTAAATTTAAAGATTACACAAAACTAAATCCATAAATAGTTTTAAGTTGGACAAAATCCAGATTAGGAATGAACCCAGGGACCATGTCTAAACCCTTGATTATTCCCAGCACTATAAACCAAAACCTAACTCTAAAGCATTACTGTACTTCACAGCAATTTTTCTTCCTCCGCTGTTAAGCCCTATGACCCTGTCCTTGGTAACTACACAGTTTAAATAATTCCCAGTTTAAGTCTATGATCACAGTCAATATTATTCTCCTTCAGTGGGATCCCATCTTTTTAACAAACAGCACCCCTCACAGCTGCTGTTCAGAGTGTGTGCAGAAGGCCATCATTAAAAATGTATGCATTTCTCCAAACACTGTCCCGACAAGCCACTCGCACTCATTGGATATCAGTCATTAAAATTTACTGAAGAGGACAGCACGGGTCCTAGGTACGTATCGAGTTCCCCGGTGTTGAGTGGTGGATAAATTTTTCAAAGTCCCATTACCTCTGCAGGCGGAGGTGCTGACGTCCCAAGGCTGTACGCTCTGACACCGCTGTGGTCTATGTCTGCTCTCTACTGTAGCTGAGGCGTGACAAAAGCCGAATCAACAAAAACAGCATGAGTCTCCAGGCGGCTCTGCTGATTCATTTACTTCTGCTGGTTGACAAGGCTCATTCTAAAAAAGGTGAGTTGGTATTTGTTATCTTTATGGGGAAAAGCCTGTGTGTTTGATCAAAGTGTTTTATCTTTACAGGTACGCTTTTACAGAAAAAACAAGGCATCAATTGTTCACTGTCAGCTTCTAAAAAACATTCAAACGTTGTGTTAGGTTGTGGGCAGAGGTGGGTAGAAATGAGCTACTTGACTTTTACTACATTATTGGTCATTTTATTTTACATTTCTTCAAATAATTGTGAATACATTGTTAGAGAAAATGTTAGGGCTGCACAATACTGTATATTGCAAATCTATGGTCACTGCAGTATATTATTCTGATATTAATGATTGTTACACAGTCAAAAATGTCCCTTGAATAAAGTGAAAATAAAGAGTAAAAGGAAGAAATACTTTACTTTAAGTGAGCTCTTCTTATCCGTCATATAGGTTTGCTGTGTTTTACTTTCTTCTGTGAGCTGTGATTGGATGCTGGATACATACTCAAAAACATCCCCTGTGTGTAAAAATTGTGTAAAATGTTGTTGGTTTTTACAGACACATTTACTTCCACATTCTTCTAGAGGCGTTATACTGTAGATTTGTTATGTGTGGGGATTCTTTTTTTTTAAACCCCATAAGAATTATTCATATTTTCTTTGTGTCCTTCATATTTTGTGCTTTAATTCAAAAGTAACTCAGTAATGGAGCAGTCTCTGTTACTGTTACTCAAGTCATTATCTAAAAGTATATAATGTATGTTTGCACCTCCAGCTTCTTATGCATGTACAAGTTAGTTACAGTAAATAAATGAGAAAGCCAAGACGGACCTGTTGTGTTAGTCCCTTTTTGAGCTGAATTGTTTGCCTTTTCCTTAGGTGTCAAATGTGGCGGGATCCTCTCAGCTCCATCGGGTAACATCTCCAGCCCTAACTTCCCCAGCCTGTATCCCTATAACATTGACTGTTCATGGCTCATTGTGGTGGCAGAAGGCTCCTCTGTGCTCCTAACCTTTCACCACTTTGAGCTAGAGTACCATGCCAGCTGTGCCTATGACTATATCAGAATTTACAACGGCATTTCGGAGGATGAGGGGAATCTCCTTGGGACGTTTTGCGGAGACATCTCACCGCCACAGTTCACTTCTTCCTGGAATGTCATGTCCATTATCTTCCATTCAGACCGACATGTGGCCCATCGGGGCTTCAGTGTTGGCTATAGAAAAGGTACTGCAGTAAGTGCTTGTGTCTGACAGAGAAGCAGTTGGATGGGTGCAATTTTTTCTCACAGTGAGACAAAAACCTCACTTGCCTGCCATGTCTGAATAAACACTTAAACCCGGATTTAGCTAAGACTTAAACCAACAAAAAACTAAACTGAAGGCTATAATGGGATAAAATCTAAGACAAAACCAGGACTAAATCAGGTCTAAACCCAGAACTAAACAATGATTTAATGAGGATTAAACAGGGCTAAATCTGAACCAAATGGACTAAATTGGAAACTGGGACTAATCCAGCCTTGACTAGAAATAAACCAGGTCAAAACTCAAGGCTAAACCCATCAATAAACCATCACTAAACCAAGGATAAAATCAGATTATCACAACCGTGCACATGATCTGTATTACAATCAGTGTATGGTATTCAATGCAACAAGCCCTAAATAACAATGTTGTGTCACTAATAGAACAGTAAGCAACCCAATATTTTTTTTTACATCAATAGCAGGAATTGTTTGTAAAAGTACCTCTGTTTTAAATTAAACTTTATGTTTGTCTTTCTATTCAGATATGTGCGGGGGAGTTCTAACTGGCCTTTCAGGAGTTATATCCAGCCCAGGCTATCCTCAGGAGTACAGCAACAACGCCGACTGCTCCTGGGCCATCCATGTGTCTAACAACAGTGTGCTCAGCCTGGTCTTCCTTGACTTCCAGCTGGAAAACAATGAGGGATGTAACTTTGACTTTGTTGCACTGTTTGACGGCCCGACAGTTACCCACCGTCACTTGGGTAAATACTGTGGGGCAGATAAACCATCTAAAACGGTCACCACCTCCAACCAGCTTTTGGTTGTTTTTAAGTCTGACTTCAACATTGGAGGACGTGGCTTTAAGGCTTATTATTATTCAGGTAAGAAAGTGATGTGATAGAAACATGTTTTACAGTTCTTTTAAAATGGAGACTTGTCCTTGTTGTGTACTCAAGAAATATGTGTCCTTTCACACTTCCATGTAACACATTACATTAACCCTTGTGGACCCCTCCTTTGCTACTTTTTGAGGACCCTCGAGCCAAAAATGTTTTATACTGTATATCAATATTTTTGCATAAATCTCTGAAACCACTTCAGCTCTGCTCAAAACACCAAATATTAAATCATCCTGAAAAAATAAATCTTGGTGGTTTTACATGTACATTTTTGGCCCGGGGGTTCCCAAAAAGTGTAAAAAGTGTCTCAGTGGCACAGTGGTAGAGCGGTTTTCCTATAACCGGAAGGTTGGTGGTTCGATGCTCGCTCTCCTCACCATTCATACTGTTGTTGTGTCCTTGGGCAAGACACTTAACCCAACTTGCCTCCAGTGGTGTTCCAGCTGTAACACTGGTGACTGGAACCTTAATGTAAGTCGCTTTGGATAAAAGCGTCAGCTAAATGAATAAATGTAAATGTAATGTGTCAGTAGTATATAAAAGACCTCTATGAGTAACTGACATTAGATTAAAAAAATATGTCAAAAAAGAAACATTCTTAACACAGCCACAATGATCACCAAATAAAAAAATGTAATGTACAAAAAAAACCTAAGGGGTCCCTGAGGGATCAACTCAGATAAATTCTTACACAGCTATAAAACGGTACTAGTAATATTAAATCATACTTTTGGACTGCTCTACCAGCTGAATGTCAGCAGGTACTGTCAGATGTGAGTGGCAACTTCAGCAGCCCACACTTCCCCAACATCTACCCCAACAACATCAACTGCCACTGGAGCATCAGTCTGGCGGCTGGATACCGCATCAAACTCTTCTTTCCCATTATGGAGCTGGAGGACCGTAACATCCTGTCAGACGAGTGTGACTATGACTACGTGGCCATTTATGACGGGGAGAGCCAGACAGACACCTTACTGGGGCGCTGGTGTGGTAGGGAACAGCCTCCCTCTCTTATCTCCAAGGGCAACAAATTACTGGTGGTACTCAGCACTGACAGGAATAATGCCCACAAAGGGTTCAGTGCTTCTTACCTTGGAGGTAATTGTACCTTAGAATGATCAAACAAATCACATTAAAAATGTTTACTATACCGTTACCTACATGTTTTGGCTCAAAGCAACCCTACTTAATTTGCACCCAGTAACCATCAAAACAAATTTAATGCAACAATTTTTAATGATTTTGAGGCTATGCATTTTCCAATTAAAAATTAGGTAGTGTTACTTTAAAGTTATACTAATAAATAATTGTTTACTCGAGGGCATTTCTTGTTGATCTATATTTGTATGTCAAAAACGTTCTCACATCATTGCCTTGTTCTGTTTCGTTTTTACTTTAAATTTCTAGTAGTACCTGTAAACGTTAGCTGCACAAGATCAGAATTCTCCATTTTGATACCACAGCAATCCCTTCCTCAGCTGGACCGTGAAAGGATCTACCTGGGCAATCCAACGTGTACAGCGCAGTTAACGACAACCTCATACAAGATACTTGCTCAGTTTGCTCACTGCGGCACTGCTGGCCAGGTAAACAGCTGATAAGATAATCTCATGTGACTCACTTTATATACACTCACCTAAAGGATTATTAGGAACACCATTCTAATACTGTGTTTGACCCTCTTTTACCTTCAGAACTGCTTTAATTCTACATGGCATTGATTGAAAAAGGTGCTGAAAGCATTCTTTAGAAATGTTGGCCCATATTGATAGGATAGCATCTTGCAGTTGATGGAGATTTGTGGGATGCACATCCAGGGCACGAAGTTCCCATTCCACTACATTCCAAAGATGCTCTATTGGGTTGAGATCTGGTGACTGTGGGGGCCATTTTAGTATATTCATGTTCAAGAAACCAATCTGAAATGATTTGAGCTTTGTGACATGGTGCATTATCCTGCTGGAAGTAGCCATCAGAGGATGGGTACATGGTGGTCATAAAGGGATGGACATGGTCAGAAACAATGCTCAGGTAGGCCGTGGCAATTAAACCAATTGGCACTAAGGGGCCTAAAGTGTGCCAAGAAAACATCCCCCACACCATTACACCACCTCCAGCCTGCACAGTGGTAACAAGGCATGATGGATCCATGTTCTCATTTTGTTTACGCCAAATTCTGACTCTACCATCTGAATGTCTCAACAGAAATCGAGACTCATCTGACCAGGCAACATTTTTCCAGTCTTCAACTCCAATTTTGTTGAGCTCGTGCAAATTGTAGCCTCTTTTTCCTATCCGATCCGATTGTAGCCCATCCGCCTCAAGGTTGTGCGTGTTGTGGCTTCACAAATGCTTTGCTGCATACCTCGGTTGTAACGAGTGGTTATTTCAGCTTGAATCAGTCGGCCCATTTTCCTCTGACCTCTAGCATCAACAAGGCATTTTCGCCCACAGGACTACCACATACTGGATGTTTTTCCCTTTTCACACCATTCTTTTTAAACCCTAGAAATGGTTGTGTGTGAAAATCCCAGTAACTGAGCAGATTGTAAAATACTCAGACCGGCCCGCCTGGTACCAACAACCATGTCACACTCAAAATTGCTTAAATCTCCTTTCCTTCCCATTCTGACATTCAGTTTGGAGTTCAGGAGATTGTCTTGACCAGGACCACACCCCTAAATGCACTGAAGCAACTGCCATGTGATTGGTTGATTAGATTCTTGCATTAATGAGAAATTAAACTGGTGTTCCTAATAATCCTTTCAGTGAGATTATATATATATATATATATATATATATATATATATATATATATATATATATATATATATATATATATATATATCATAAGCATCAAGTGACATTCATTTGTAACAGAAGGACAAACTATTCAACTACAAATTCCTCTAGCCTTTGTTAAGACTGAAAATCTTTCCTTTTGGCAGAAACGTCGCAACATTACAGTTATGGAAAACAAACTCTACATTGATTTCTCTGATGGAAAGCAACAGAATGTGCAGGAATACAGTGTGCAGTGTGACGCACAGAGGAAGATAGCATCAGTGTTCATCATTTCAGCAGAGGAGCGCCTCCTCGAGGAACAGGCTCAGCAAACGGACAACGACAGCGGCAATGTACAAAAAGGCAGTACCGAGCCACACGACCTAAGTGATATTGTCTTCATAAGCATTTGTGTCCTGGCCGTCATTCTCATGGTGATAGCTATTGTTTGGCTTGTTCTACTATAAAACATTACAAGTATTTATTTTTTGTGCCTTCCCAAGTTTTTTTTTTATATTTCAAAGATTATAATTGCGTAAAACATTTTCAACTGCAATTCACAATACAAGCCCAATACCAAACACACATTATCTGTTACAATTTTCTGTAAAAACATAAATCATTCCAGACAATGTCTAAAAAGTATATTTAAAACATGCATAAGTCCTTTTGAAAAAGTACAAAGTTGTAAATTTGTAAACAAAAAATGTAATTGTTCAAGTTTAAAAATACAGTAAAATGTTCTTTTTCACAGTCTTGTCTTCTTCATTTCTTATATTTAGAAACCAGCTGGTTAACTGGCATTGTGTTGTCCTTGGTTTGAGTTCTGATCTCAGGGTTGTGTTTAAAAGCAAAGACCAGTGCTCTCACTGTCTTTCTGTATGAGCTACTCACTAACCTCGAGCACTGGTGGAAAACATCTCTCTCGATGTTGTCTATAAGGCCACAATCCTCCTGGTGAGATGAGCACATTTATTTTTAATCATTATATAAAGTAAATAGAAGTGTATATTATTGCTATTATACTGACTTTTGGGAGTCTGTATGTCTCACCTTGACTTCCAGGGCTTCAGCCATTAATCTTCTGGCATTACTCCTCAGTGTTTCCGACTGTTTATCTGAGCGCACCTCAATAGACGGCTTGTTAGAATGCTCTTCAATGAATGTCCTCCACTCGGTGTAAACCTTGGTTGCAATTGAACTTACTTCAGGGTCTGTATGTTTTCTCATTTTGTTTACAGTGTGACCTGTAACAAAAAAAAGAATTTTAATGTGTTGGACCATTTGTGGATGCTTCATGATATTACAAAGGCAAGAACTTATACATGTGCACAAAGCTTCTAGAGACTCCAGATGTCACAGGCTTCCACTTGACTATGGTGACCTTTTAGGCAATATGATGATTATACACTGTTTTGATTTAAAACAATAAGCTGTTTAAAAGGTTACCAGTAGCGGCTGGTGGTGATATTTGATGGGTAGGCTAATAAATACAATCAACATTTGTAAAGTGGTTCCGGCAGGATCTGAGAATCTTTTATTTTGACATGGAGTGTTCCGGGAAATATTTACCTGGATCCAGGAACGTTGGGAAAAAACAATTGCCCCAGCTGAGATTGAAACCCCAATCCCCCACTGCCTAGCTGCACGTTCCACTGAGTGAGCTAAACCATTGATAAATCCACATTGATTCTGGTACTTTGTGAGTCTCTAGGTTTCAATCAAATTCAAGTCCTTGGGCTGATTTATACATTTATAAAGACCATTTATAAGACCTATAGCCAGTAATTAAAGGGGCGGGTCTTCACATCTGTCAATTACCAAATGAGGAATTTGATTGCTGCTTATATCACGGTGTGTGTCATTGTGCTTGGGCTGTCAAAAATAAGCCACTTTTTCTTATTTTTGTGGCAATTTAGATATTGGTGCCATCAAAACTATAAACACTATGTTCTAGAATCATCCACCAAATATATAATATGAAAAATATACGTTTTATACAGACATGTTAATAGCCTACATCTAGTAAATGTTTAATAACAATAAATTGAAAAACCTACATGACAGCAGGGCTTAGCCCCTCTAACCCTTTAATACCAGCTACCCCTGGTGGTCACATGAATCCAAAATTCCAATTTTTTTTATTACATTTATGTCACATCATTTGCCATTACAGCTTGGGCTTGTTGGCATGCAGTTGCCTGGTATGCCTACTCTGCGCTGTCAGTCTTAAAACATTAATTTTATAGGTTATTTTGGGAGTGTTAAATCAGAGGGTAAGGAAAGCAGTAAATTTACCTATTTTAGTGGACTTGAGCACCTCCTTGGATGGGATTTTCTGTCTCAGTTCAGTCAAGGCTGCCAGCAGGTTTTCTTTGCTCTGTTCTGGCAGCTCCAACATGGATTTACAGCGCAGGATGTCTTCTATCACAACAACCCTCTGATACACATACATCCAAATCAATACATCACTTAAACACAGTAACCTTTACATCTCACTGTTGGCTTTACAACTCACCCGTAAAGACTCAATAGTAGCTTGTTTGTACACCTTCTCTTTAGTCTTAGCTTTTTTAGGTGTTTCTCCTCTGGGAACGCGCACAACAAACTTATCCATGATGAGATTTTTTAAAATTCCAATCAAGGTTTATTTAAAGGTTTTGCACAATACCGGTGTATGAGCGCTACTGCTAACTAAGGCTAGCCGCTGTAGCTTTGCCAGTAAAACTGCAACTTTTTATGTGTCCAGTGTGTCTCTACCTTGGGTTAAATTTATACCATAGTAGTCAAAATGTGTCTCATCTTAAATATGTAAAATAATTAAAAGAAATCTGTAATGTATAAGGAGTAGAAGGAAGCATAGGAAGGAAGCAATATATGCAAGTAATGGTACGTTTAAGTACCAGCGTCTTCTATAAATGATCCACAAACGTTTACAACAAAACTACGGATTAATCAGTTTGTTTTTTGTTTGTAGTTACGTAAGTGTACATAAAAACATACCTAACATGTACAATAATATTTACGTAAACCTCATTCGAGTCAAAATGTTCATATTTTTCGGCAGAATATTACTTCTTTGAAAGAACAGAGTATTAGACGACCTCTTAACGCTACAAACATTCAGCCCTTGTATCGCGAGAACTGCTTTTCACGCGAGACGTCAACACGACTAAGGAGGAAGAAGAGTGTGTTGTTTGTTTAGGTTGTCGCAGGCAAAATGGGGACGTTTTCCTCTTTTGTGTGCATCGTCGGACTTTTTAGTCTTTTCTTTTTCTCTTCGGCATCACAGGATGTCTTTGACGCCGTTTTGGGGAACACTGCGTCCTGCCGAAAGTCCTGTGAAATGACATACAGTTTACACACTTATCCACGGGTAAGCATTCGTTGTACTGTGCAGTGTTAGCCTTTTGCTACCACGGAATACAAAGTCTGAATAATTCATAATGTTACACAAATCTTGGCTAATAACATGCTGTTATTATGGTGTGGCCTTAACTAATGTAACGTTATAGTCACAGTTGGGGGAGTCGTTGTGTTTAATTAGTCTGTTGTATATTTTTAACTTGCAGGAGGATGAACTCTACGCCTGTCAAAGAGGCTGTCGTCTGTTTGCTATCTGCCAATTTGTTCGGGACATCGACGACCTGAATCAGACTAAAACCGAGTGTGAATCATGTAAGTAATTCGCGTTTAATGAGGCTTTGACTGTACCAGCTTCAAGTACACAGGCCTGCATGAGAAATGGCGTGTTGTATAATCGACTAAAGTAAATCCATAAACACTTATGGATTGTGCTTGTAACGGGAAATTGAATACAATTAGCCTCCAAAATATGCCAGGGCCATGATATTGAAATATGCATCATATTGCATATGTGACCAGTCGAACCAGCGCTCAGACCACTGAGAGCGCCCCCAGTGGCAGTCCTTGCAATGTGGTCCTTGTTGTCACAGGACAGACAGCACTGACAACCCCTGCTGCTAAAAAGAGCACGACATTTTGTAAATAATAATATATCATTTAAAAATTTATAATAATTTAAAATAAGTCTTCTTTGTTTCAGCATGTCATGAGGCCTACAGCCAGTCAGATGAACAGTTTGCATGTAACTTGGGCTGCCATAATCAGGTGCCTTTCGCAGAACGACGCCAAGAACAGGCAAGTCATCTTTTCCTCTGAAGGGCTTAGTGATACCACTACAAGGACTTACTGTGTGTTTTTATTGCAGCTGGAGGCCATGCTGCCACGGATACACCTGCTGTACCCCTTGACGCTGGTCAGAGGCTTTTGGGAGGATATGATGAGCCAGGCCCACAGCTTTATTACTTCCTCCTGGACTTTTTACTTGCAGGCTGATGATGGCAAAGTTGTAATTTTCCAGGTATTGTTTTTGATTGTAATTTTTAATCATTATAATTTAGTATAATCTTTTTAGATGCTTACATGTTAACTTCTTATATTGTGATTTTGCATGCCAGGGATAGATAAATTGAAAATGCCTTGATTTTTCTTCCACAGTCAGAGCCACAAGTTCAGATTTACTCTCAGTTTGAACTAGAAAAAGATGTTAAAGAGGAGCCCCAGAGAAGCTGTAAGTTTAACACAAAAACAACTCATTAAGTGATTGCCTGTATCTGGGTTATATCGTTAAAGTAACCTTTAGTTTTTCTCTGATTTTCTTTCTTAAGTCTTAGGATTTAACAGTCCAGTTTATAAAGAATACCATCGCAGCTTGATCCAGGACCGGGACAGAGACATGACTATTGAACGCACCTACGATGATGACTACAACATCTTCGGCTGTCTCTCAAGGTAAAGCAGTGTTTAATTAATAGCTAATATACAATTGTTTTGGCCAGGTTTTAACACCTTTCTCTTTAGGAACCCATGGCTGCCAGGCTGGATTCTAACCACAACCCTGGTCCTGTCTGTGCTGGTCCTGATCTGGATCTGCTGTGCCACTGTTGCAACTGCCGTAGATCAGTATGTACCGGCCGAGGTAAGCAACATGGGAAGCTGTTTCTTAAAACATCACTACGTAGCTTTTCAGGATTTTCACCTCAAGGACAGCCTACTTTAGTCACAATGTTGCAAATTTGTGGAGCTGTCATCTCTCAATATATTTTCCCTTCATTTACAGTTGCATTGTTGAGTATCTAGTGATTGCAGATGCAATTAAAAAGGGGTTTTACTTCCTTTTTATGTTAGGGTAGCAATGAAATGACATTGAAGCTATTTAATTTATGGTTAAAATGTTAGTGTTGCTTCAAATCTAATGATAATTATGGTTATGCCTGATAAAACCTTTTCTCCATCTTGTGTCTCTTCTTAGAAACTGAGCATTTATGGTGACAATGAGTATGTCAACGAAAAGAAACTCAATCCTTACCCACCTTCCTCTCTGGTGATCATTACTTCCAAGGGACCCGAGGAAGAGGCCGGGCCACTCCCTTCCAAAGTCAACCTTGGCCAGTCAGACATCTAGTGGCCAAAACGTAGCACAGAAGGGAATTCAATTTCTAGATTTTTTTTTAATTTTATTTGATGGTACAGGGCTCGTGGTCTTAAAGGGGTTAACTACTTGCAGTTAATTTTTATTACCAATATAATGTCTCTCCTTCCTTTTGAAGCTCCATTTATTGTTTTATTTTTGTATATTGGTAAATTGAGGCATTATTATCATTATCTTGATGGCAGTCTAATGGGTTTGGGGTAATTCTTCAATTTGACATGTCTAATGGGTTTGGGGTAATTCTTCAATTTGACATGTGCATCTTAGTTGGAGTGCTTATTTTATTAAGTAATGTTTAAATTGAATATCAGTGGTTTCTCCTAAACACTCACTTTTGGATAAAATAGATGTGCTTACATGATATTGCTCTCCCTTTTTCTCATGTTTGTATGATGGTGACTTTCACATTGTATTGACTTTTACAATTAAATTCTAATCTATGAAACAAATTAAAATAGTTTATTTTATTTTTTATATCAATTTGATATTGGGGGGAGGTTGGGCAAGTTACTTACTTAAAATAATTATTTATCCCATTAGGGAAATAAATTCTCTGCATTGAACCCATCCATTCCAGTGCCACTCTGTCAGGAGCAGTGCCTGGAAAACCTCTCTAGCTCTTGAGCTAGTATCTTGGTCATGTTAGTGACTGGAGGATAGCCTAATGGTCTTTCAATGTTTGGCTATTTATTATACAAAAATGTATGGGTTTTAGTAAAAACTGCTACACAACTAAAAAAACAAAGGGAAGCAAGATTATAACATTTAATTTTATTAATAAAATGGTTGCTTAAAAAGAAATGTAGAGGTTCTCGAGAGGTAAACAATACTTAATAGCTGTTCAACAAGTCCAAGTCCTCCACTGTCAATGCTGATGAACGTTTAGTGGGAGGGCTATCTTGTCTACCACACATCTTTGACAGACGCTGTCTCTTTCTGCTATTGTGCAAATAAGCCTTTCCTTGATCACAGGTTGTGGAAGCATGCTGTGTATCCTGTGGGAGGATGTTTCCAGAAGGTTTGTGAAAATGCAGTGTCTCTTTATTGGCCTCATCTTCTTTGTCGTATACAACAGGTGCAGCATTCAGAATGTCTCTAACAAACTTCTGCCGGCCAACTAGCAAACAAAATAAGCATGTTATAGTGTGTTTTTTGTGCTATGCTTAGGTTCAGTTATATTCAATCAAAAAGGCAACATACAGAAGCGTAATGCTGACGTTCTTGATTCCTCAATTTTCTTTGGCATTGGCATTTGTGTACCATTTGTCTCCCACTGATTTACAACCTAAAAGTAGGAAAAAAAAAAGACGGACAGACAAAAATATTTAATGTAATAAGACAAACCTATTTAAGCTTTTTCTTCTGAAATTTCTTTTACCTGCTCTGCCCAACCTTCTGTTTTACATTTGGAATGATCAAAAGTGTCCAGTGGTTTTTCAGAGTGAATAAGCCCAAGCAGGTCCCGTATGCACCTTTTCAATCCTGGACCAAGCTGAAGATACTGACAGTTAATGATAAGCCAAAGTAATAGGGAATGTTCATTTGAATACATTTGTAGTACCTTCATACCAGTTCCAGACACATCTAGTTGTTCAAGTTTAGGAAGGCATGTTAGGTATCTAAAAGCTCTCTCAGAGATGGGATTGTCTAGAATAAAAAAAATAATGGAATGAAATAGACTGCAATACCACAAAAGCAACATTATGTTTACGATTACAGCAGTAACTCACAAGAAATGTCAAGGGATCTTAGACAGTCCAGTCCTTTCTTCAACATTCGTATTGGTGCAGTCAGTCTCTGCATGCCCACGTCGGATAGACTGTTACCACCGATGAAAAGTTGTTCCAAGCTGCAAGCCACAGTATTAGTAATATGTTTATTGCTATTACTATAAATGCATTAATATTAATTTACATTGACTTTGTTGCAACATTAATATTACTCCATTGCATACAAATATACACACAACACACCTTCATATTTGTATATAATGATGTAATATTGAATAAATATATTTTATGATGGATTTGGGGTAGGATGGTTGGATAGGGTCTACTCTTAACACTCTCATAACACTAACCATAACTATTTCAATAATAGTTAATGTAACTAGTATGTAATCCTTTTCAATAAAGTGCATTCTATTTGTCCATTCCATCAATATAATAAATATATATTTTTTTTTCATATCTAAAATTTGTGTTGGACCTGCCAAGATTTTGTGTCTGTAAGTTTTGAAGCTTTGAAGCATCATTAATTTGGTATGAGAGGGGTTTACCTTGCCATTGTGTTGGATGTCAGATGCTGAAATATCTCATGATCATCACCCACTCGGCAACCAAATAAATCCAGTGACTTCAACCCATGAAATGCTTTGATCTCACTTATTTTCTCATGGAAAAGAGGAAACCTGCAGATATAACAATGATAAATGTGAAGCAGTTTTTGTAGGTAATGTGACAGAAATAGTGACACTTATTGCTTACCTATTCCGTAAACACAAGGACTTAAGGACCAACTCTCCATATGCATCACTGAATAACTGCATTGCTTTGGAAGACACGTCTGGGTTTAGAAAGATACGATTCTCTTCTGCAGCTGCAAAAAGTCTGTCTCCTACTTGTTCGGGAAAGCCCACCAGAGAGTCCACATGGTGAATGTTATCAGCGACAAATAAGAGAGTGATGTCAAAGAGAGACTTGGATGTGTATCTGAGACTTCCTTCTGCATTATAGGTGAATATGAAGTGCTCTTTTCTCAGCACAAATGGATTTGTCCTTCTGCATGATGACATTGGCTTCGGCTGTGCAAGTACTATGTCACTGACACGACGAAGACTGCCCTTTTCTCGGACATAAATGGTCCTGCTGTCCATATCAGGGTTGTAGGATTTTTCTTGTGACAAAGTAAAAGCCGACAACTCATGCAAGCTAAGGGTAGTTAGCTTACAAATCACATAAACATTAAAACTCCTTAGATATATAATAATAAAAATGACTGGCGTGTCAAATAAATACAAAGTGGACGATACACTTCAAAATTTCACAAATGAATGATGGTTCTATAACAGATATTCAGGTATTTCGACTTCTGCTTAGCCTAGCCTCTTAGCACTGCAGTTCCGCACTAGGGTTTTTGCTCATCAAAATAAAAGCTTGTTTTTAACAAGCACCTTTTCCATGACCACAATTTGTCATAAAATGAAACTATAATATGCAAGCAACAGTTCTAAACATCTTCCGCACCATCAGAGATACTCATAAAACGATTTAAGTGTCACAGTTTTATTTAAATAATATTTTGCATTATTATTGAGAAATATTTTGGTAACCGGAAAATGCCTTGTTTATATGTCTAGGATTTCCGGGTTTCCTGTCAACGCAAGCAAACGTAGATAAGTTGCAATAGGTTTTGTTAAAGAAAACAATTCAGTTAAGCGTTCTGTTTTTTAATAATAATATGTTTTTCTCCACGGTGTGTTCTTGCTTTTAACATCAAATATTTTGGCGTCCATTGCTTTTAGCAACAAGAGTTTTGACGCTAACTAGCTAGCTAATTTAGCCTAAAAAACTTATTCTGCGTATTTTTATAGTTTGCGAAATGAATAAAGGGTAATAACACATAGACATTGAGAAAGCAGACGCACAAAGATAAAAGTGGACAGTTTTCACTTACAGTTTTAACAGACACAAGGACACGTTTATGTTTTTTGCGACACAAACTTGGTAATTAGTATCAAAAGTTTTTCTGAGGTGAAAATAGGCAAAATGGCCTCCATGAAAGATCCCTTTGAATTTCAGGGTGAGTAGTATCAGTAACTACTTTAAATCACTTTATTTAAACTCTTAAAAATAATCATTTTTACTCTTGTTAATACTAAGTGTTGATATGCAGATTTTGATGACGCTGGTAACCTCCTGGAGCCAAAAACAGAGTCAATCACGATCAGCATTGAGGATGACGCCTTTAATTCTGACAAACAGAGAAAGGCAGCTGGTCTGAGTGCTGATATTTATGAAGAAGACCCAGTCACTAGTGATGACCAGACAGAGGTTAGATCATAACTAATTTCCATATTGATCCAATTAGTAATAGAACTGAATTAATTTAATCCCCGTTGTATTTGTATTTATTTTTTATTTTTTTACTTTTGAAGCTTCTTGGGCAAAAGAAAACTGCTGCATTCTGGACATTTGAGTATTATCAGAGACTTTTTGATGTTGAAACCTACCATGTAATGTTTACATACTTTTAGAATTGTTTTAAGATACTAGAAATTTAACTGGATGTAATATAATGTTTGTGTATTTTTCAGGTAAAGGAAAGAATTATAGGATCTGTGTTGCCATGGCCTGGAAGGAACTTCATTCACACCTACCTTCGACGAAATCCTGATCTTTATGGTTACTAGAAGTCTTGTGCATGCATAGTCCTTTTAAAGAGCATCATTATCTTACTGATTTATTTTTGCTGTTTTTTCAGGGCCATTCTGGATTTGCACTACTCTTGTCTTTGCCATTGCCATTAGTGGAAATATTTCCAACTTTCTAGTGCATTTAGGCAAACCCAACTACAAGTACACCCCAGAGTTTCGAAAAGGTGGACTGCTTAAGTCAATCACACTTTATTTACGAAGTTCATTGCAGACTATAACAATTTTGCATATTTTTCAGTGACTGTAGCTGCCACAGCCATCTTCAGTTATGCATGGCTAGTTCCTCTCGCGCTCTGGGGGGTCCTGCTTTGGAGAAGCAACAAGGTCATGAACCTGGTGTCGTATTCCTTTATGGAGATTGTCTGTGTGTACGGATATTCTCTGGCAATTTATGTACCAGCTGTGGTAAGACCTGAATTTTTTTATGAGCAGTTAACAAATTCCAAACCATAACATTTTCTGACTTTTTTGGGGGGTTTTGGTGGCTTACCAGCTAGAGCGTGTATCAAATAGATAGGAGACCTGGGTTTGCCCGGTGTCATTCCTGTCGGTCTACTGTCCTATCAGTACTAATTATTTAAGGTATACAGTTTTAAAGCTGGGATTATTTCCACCGTGTCTTTTACTGCTTATCTTTGCTGCAGGCTGCTGGATATTATACCTTTTTTAAAGATCTAAATCGATAAGTTGATACAAGAATAAATAAAGTGGAGTTCTGCAAAATACAAAAGAAGGAACAGTCCTTTTCAAGCAAATCAGTGTCATTTCTCAACACACAGACAGTTGTTTTTTGTGGCTTTTTTAAAACAGTTGGTAAAAAAATCCTCCTTTTGTTTACTGACGCTGCAGTTTGCAGCAGAAAACCAGTTCATTTTGTCTTGAGATAGACTAAGCATGATAGGACTCCATCTAATGTTACATAGTGATATACCAAGCAGATACCTCTGTAATAGCATGTGTTAAAGTCTGTAACACTATTTTCCTCTAGACTCTTTTTATTTAGGACATTTCTCATTACCTTAAATTAAGTTTTTCATTACATGTTATAGCTTTATTTAGTTTCCTAATGTAATGCGTTGGGAACCAGTACTCTTATTCATTCTAATTTTCTCTCTCTCTGACCAGGTCATTTGGGTTCTCCCATTTGAGTGGCTCCGGTGGGTTTCCATTGTGATAGCGCTCTTCCTCTCTGGCTCAGTTTTGGTGTTGACCTTTTGGCCTGCAGTCAGAGACGACCATCCCAAAGTTATTATTGCAATCCTGTCAGCCATTGTCACTTTCAACGTCCTGCTTGCTGTTGGCTGTAAGGTAAGCAGCAACAACGCTGCTGAATGCATGTTTCAGCTTTTACATAATCCTTCTGTTTGGACAAACTGAAGAGCTGTGGAAAATAAATCTGTTTGGGGAAATGAGATACAGCATTCATTATCCTGTTTTGGCTGCTGACTGTGCTAACCAAGGCTGCTTGTCCATCTCAGCGTTGATAACTATAAACATCAGCTTCTCATTTGTCTTAAATGTTCTCAGTAGCCTAGCCAAGCATTGGCACCAGTGTGGTCTGTCAGTCACAGATGGCACACTACACCAATCTTTTTGCATGTAATGCCCCTTGTTCTGGGAAATTACTGTACTCTCGAGTGTCAAGTGCACTCGTCCCACTAGAGCAGCACTATTCATCGGAAACTTTGACCGGATTTTGTGACTGGTGTGTGAATGAGCTGTTGGTGAACTTGTTTATGTGAACACTGTCGGCTTCGTCAGGGGATTGTATGTCTGCTCACATTCATGTAATTAGTCTACAAAGTCAGCCAGCGTCTGAAGGCTTACCAAGATGAATTGGTGGCTGGGGCTGCTGTATTCTCTTGAGCGCCCCTCCACATTTGCTGCATAGTTGCTCCCAGATACAGGGGCTTTAGCACTTGATTGATTATGCCTCCCTAATACTTTTACTCGCTTCATTTCTCAGATGTACTTCTTCAGCAAACCAGAACCGGAACTGCTTCCTGAAAAATCTCCTCCTACGCTAGGGATTAAAGTATCAACATGAAAGCCGAGTGTGAGGTAAACAATAGTAACAGTGACTCATTGTAACCTCTGATCCCTTTTTTGTCCTAACACTCTACACCTGATATGTTTAAGTCCCATTGGCCGCCTTGTACTTTCTCGAGGCCATTTCTAAACTTATTATTAAATTAAAAAGTGACCTAATTAAGTGGCATGGTGAGCATGTGTTTTTATTTAATGTCTATGAGGAGCGCACCTGACCCCACACTTCCTGTACATGATTTCTCCTTCCGCATAAAAAGTGTTATTCTTTTTTTCTTTTTGAAATGCAGCTTCTCCTGTTGCCTTATTAGTGGGAATCAAGTTGCTGTGGTCATGAAGTCATGGGTCGTTTGGATTTCACTTGGACTTGAAACATTCTGCTTCAGACCATAAGGCTGCAGCTACATGAGCTTTGGAAATGAACACTGGTACCAAGTATGTTATTTCTAATGGGATGGGTTCTAAACTTCCTTGGAGATAAATGGGGTGTGGTGTTACACTGCACAGAAGCATCTCTTTTAGTTTGGTAGTTTTCTACCTAATGCTTATTTGTGTGTATATAATCCAATTTAACCTTTTGTATGAATTACTAAAATATATTGATCTTTGAGGTGGTTGAGTTATGTTGTTGTTGGGATTGATTCTGATATTTTTGTTCTTTTGTTGTCCTAGTAAGTACTGTCACAAATGCCAAAGATGCATTCTAAATGTGAAGTTTAATATTTTTAACTTGTATAACTACTTTCCTTTAATTCAATTTGTAACATATGCATAAACTGGTAACGTTTATTTTCTTTGGGGGGAAAAATAAAGGATCTGAGCGATAATTGGTTTCTTTTTACCGCTACTTACTTATCATTTCAAATGTTATAGTTATATTATATATCACATGTATAGACACATTTTCTCTTCAGTTGTCTTTTTGGAAGAATTCACAATATATTATGTGTAATTAGAAAACGTTTTGCCTTGCATGCATTTACAACATGCATTTAGCAAAACAACCCTCTATCACCCCGAGTTCCCTCATGTGCAGGCAACATGACTCAGACAGCCTGTCTGTAGATTTCAACAGTTTGACTTTTTAAATATTTAAAGTGAAATTGAAACTAATAGGTAGGACTTTATACCACATCCACCTTGATAAGTAAACATTTGGCTGATACTGTTTTTCCTACTCATTCATCAATGCCACTGATGGTGTGGAGACATTAATAGTCTGTCTGTCATGGTGTGATGAACAGGCTGTCTGGAAAATTACATTAATGTATCTAGCTGTTTCTTTACTGAAGCCAGTGGCTACCATCCCACTTTGCAATCTCTGACGTGTGTTATTTCCTCTGAGCAGTGTTTCTACATTAATTAACAAAACAAAAAAAAATTGTGTCACTTGAAACTGTGTCAAAAGGATGGTGGCGCCCTAATTAATGGTCATTCTAGCCCCAGCTTTGAGTTACACAGTAGCAGCCTGTCAGAGAGATAACCCTGTACGAAGAATGTCACCTGGCTCAGTCTCGGTTATGCTGCCTGCTGCTTGCACCTGGAAAAAGGATTTATCAAAACAATGGCTAAGGATTACTTGGATGTCTTGTAAGTTATTGCTTTAAGTTTTAAATAATGCATTTGTACTTATAGACCTTTCATTGTGGTCTGGAAACCCTGCCATAGGATGGCCACGTCAAACGGAAAGGACACAAAGGTTTCCAAATTTGAGACTCTTAAGCTTTTAGAAAAGTGCAGAAAGGAAAGAGATGATGCTTTGCACAGAGAAAATGTTCTGAGAGAGAAACTGAGGCAGTATGAGTCGAGGATGCGCTCTACTGAGTCTCTCAAGCAGAAACTCAAGACCTTGACAATAGACAACAAGGAACTGAGGAAACAAGTGAAGATTCTTCGCACTGAGATTGGACTTGAAGCTAGCCCTAAGTTCAATGGCAAGACCACAAAGGACATAATCAGTGACTTGCATGAAAAGGAGCGGGAGTGCAATTCCCTGGTTGAAAAAACTGGTAAACTCAGCTTGACCATTGATGATCTGACGTCAGAGCTGGCTAATACAGTTACCTCTAAAACACTATTGGAAGACCAAGTGCAGTCCCTGCAGCAGAATCTGAAGGACATGACAAACAATCAACGCCGTCTACTGAAGCTGTGGGAAGACAAGAAAGTCCAGAGGGAGCAACTTGCCCTTCCTGCAATCAACCACAAATCTGGACAGAAACAGTTTACACACAAATTAGTTCAAACTGAAATGTCTATTGGATTATCCCAAAAGCTGCCAGCCAATGCCTTTGAAACTAAGCCGTTCACTCGGGACACCGATAAGAAGACTGTTTTGGATAAACAAAGTTTCCCAAATTATGGAAATGGATATCATCATGATAAAGGGATTCACAACTAATCTCAATTTGAGACATTTTTCATTATTTTATGTAAATGTGTACATAAAATACATTAGATCAATTTAATATTCTTGCCTATTTGTGGCATGTCTTGGTACTAAACATATCATTAAATGCACTGTTGTAACATTGTTTCAAGACTTAGCTTTTTCTCTTTAAAAAAATTCTATTTACTAAAGCCATTCTTTATTTTAAGCTCATAACTTTACTTTCCCAAGTCGCAGTTCCTGAGATGCTGCTGGCGACAGGCCTTAAGATGGGCACCTCTCGCGCGGGTCCTGCAGAGGTCCTTTGAATGCATGTGGCGCGATGTGGAAAATAGTTTGACAGGAGGAGAGACCCAGAGAGATTTTTAGTGTCCTGTGGTTCTCTGTTAAGGAAAACAACATGTTGTCTGTTCAGGAAAGTGGTTGGTTTGTCCGCAAGGTAAGTTTTCAACCTGTTTTAAAGTACAAGGAAACAAAAACAGTGGGCGCTAGCATGCTAAGATGTTATTAGCGTTTGCTAGCTGTCATGCTAACTTTTTCATCTGAAATATACTAGTGGTAGTTATGAAAACAAGCAATTAAATTCAACAGGTTATACATTTTGAGATTTGTGCAACGCACAATTGAGTGTGTTACTTATTTAATAGTCTAAAATAAAATATTTACCAGGCAATACAATTAAATGAACGAGTGATGCATCACACTAAGCAATGGCTGCTGTTTAAATTGAATTATCTGCTAATAATAAACCCTTTTTAGTTTGTCATTTTTGTATCATGATGAACCAGATGAATAAGCATCTTTATCAGTGTTTTAAGCTGGGGTATGCAATTTGAAAACGGAGATATTCGGTTTATTGTTTAGTACATTTATGTCAGACCTGCCTTTTTTCCTTTTGTTTGAAAAATTACTAGAAAGTTTAAGATTTCTTTTTTTATTCCATGGTGGTCCAACACTTAACAAAAGCAGTGAAATGCGACATGACTTTAATACACATTTGTAATTCTACCTGCTGCTTTTTCAGTGTTCAGAATAACGTTTTACTGCAGAACTGAATCAATGTTATAAACGTGGTCAAGGCAAAAATGTCAAGGCAAAAATGTCAACACATGAATCCAGACACTAATAATCCATAGATAATGATGATTGACCTCTTTCCAGGTAATCTGCTGGAGAGCTGTGGCCAGTATTGCTTGGGCAGTCCTCTTGTTGCCTCCCACTACAGCAGCTTTTGTCATCTTCAGCCGGTTCAGTATTTTTCACCCAGTCCAATGGATATCAGGTCAGATCCACATCCTACATTTTCAGTCATTTTTCTGATGTGAACCTGACTTTAGACTAAATTCATATTATTTTTCTTACAGAATGCTTGTCACTACTAATGAGTATAAGTACCATTTTCTCCCTAATTCTTCTGTGTGGGGTGATTATAATGGTTGGCTTTCTGAATCTAGAATATTACACAGGTGAGTGTAGGGGAACAGTATTAACCTTTTAATTGTTAACGTGTCAGTTCTAACACCATTTTTCTTTGATAGTCATCCCTACTGTTGCTTGCTCAAAAATTGCCTTGCTTGGTCAGCTCCTCCACCCTCGCCAGTTTTTCAACTTGTTGGTCCATTGCATCATGGGAATTATTGTGGCTTGGTGCTGTGCCCTCACCATTGGAGGCAGATATGAGACCCTTGGTTACTCTTGTTCTCAGAGTGATGGGTAAGTGGCTAAAACGTAACACCAACCTATTATTATAAATGTGCAGTATCTGTTTTCTAATTGTTGTAATAAATTTCAGGGACAGTTCTTCTCAAATGTGTCTGAATGAGTATCACCTCATCCTTCTGCTGGCGGGAGCCTTTGTTGGTTTCTCTCACAGTCTGCTGGGTGTAATCCACAACATGAATTATGTTGCTTTCCACACAGTCCAGGTATGTCATAAAAGACAGAAAAAGATATGAAATGGTTTCTGGTTTGCACGTGTAATTAACAAGATGCTTCATTCATCAAGCTTTTATGTAAAATTGGCCCCATCCCAAATCTTTATGTTTTTTGGTAAAACTAAATCTTCAAGAGACTCTCATATAGACCCTAATAATGGTTTTATTAGAACTTGCATTACAATCAGATTAAAATAGCACCAAAAACATATACTCTCAATATCATTTTTAAGGTTCTTGGTCAGTGGCACAGTACCCTCACCTGGACAGAAGATCATTTTACAAAAGAGAATTAATACACATGTACATCTTGTCATGTTTACAGTCCTGACTGTAGGACACTGTCAGTGTATTGCTATCAAAAGGACATTTGTTATGCTTATCCCAGGTTACTGTAAAAAGCAATAATTAGGCCCAAATAGGGTTGTGCCGATGGCCGATATCATCGTCCATCGGCGATGGCTGACCAACATCACGATGGAGAAACACCATCGTGATGCCCCGCCCCGCTGCGAATCTTGCGAGTCGAGTATGTGAGCGGAGTGGAGCGGCGGCAATTTCCCCTCCGCTCTATGCGTTCAAGAATCACTCCGCTCCGGGTTTACCATCTCCCGCTCCACTCCTAGTTCACTGATATCAGAAACACTGCTCCATCTTCGCTCAGAGGAAATTTGCGGCAAACTGCTAAAGTAGTGATCCATCTGTATCAAGCTGGTTGTTTACCTTGTGAGTTCTGAACACTGCACTATGCTTATTTAAATCTTTTCGTCTCTACACATATTAGGCTACATATTTCTCATGTCTGTAAGGCAAACCTGCTGAGTTTCAGTTTATTTGAGACGCGCTCCAGTTCATGAGCAATTAAAGCGATCGCTTCCGCGGCCTCATAGTCTACTTATTTATTAAATAAATGCAATTGGCCGAAGAACCCTTTATTAAAATTAAGAGACAATTTGTACAAAACGAAAGAAAGGCTTTTTACAAAACTTAATATTAAACTAAATATAACCACCAAAATCATTTCTGACCCACTCGCATCTTTGCACTTATAGTCTATTATCAGATGAAATTTATTTTAAATGAAAATATTTAAACATAAATATGAAAGAAAAAAAACATTGTTTAATGGCTACAACAAGTATAGTAAGCTAGAGATTTATGTCATGTCTGAGCTGGATTTGAACGAACATCATTTTACAGGTGGGTTCATGAGCGCGGGCCTGCGGATTATTGAGCTGAGTCACACCGGCTCCGCTCATTAGTCATTACAGGCTCGTTCTCCTCAGAACGCCCAAGTATTAAAAAATGGTCGGGTTTAAATCGGGCTCGGGCTCATAATTAAAGTTAAGGTGTAGGGCAGGGCCGGTCTCTCTGGTGCACGGGCTCTGGTAGGGTCGGGCTTGATTTTTTTTGAGCCGACCTAAGCTCTAGTTCTGGCTAAAATGTAGTTATTTGCCAGCCCATTGGCATGAATTGTACTCGTGATGGAGCGGCAGTGGACCGCTCTCAGAGCGAGTGAAAACCACAACGCCCCGACTTTTAAAAAATCTGCTCCTCACTCCACCACCCCCCCCCCACCCCACCCCCCGACGATATCATCGTCCATCGCGATGTTTTACTGTACACATCGTCAGCTGCCGATTTAGATGACATCGCCCAACCCTAGGCCCAAAATAAATAAAATATTAAACTTCTAATGGTAATTTGGTGCATAATGCATTGTTATACCTCAGTAGTTCAACTGTATCTCCCTTAATTGTTTAATGGTTTTCTTTCGCCACAGCAATACAAATATCTGCACTTTAAGGGCTCCATAACTCTGGTGGTGAAGTGCAGCGCCACTCAAGCGTTTTATTCTGTCAGAAACTACATTGTTGTGTACTTCATTTTGGGTAAGTGACTTTTGTCTAAAGATCAAAGTATACAAAGACAATGAATTAAAATTAAGATCATAACAACAGTCTCAAAATGTAAAAAATGATCCAAGATTGTTTGAACCTTATGAATCTGCTAAACGTAAAAAAAAAGGGAGGGGGATTTTTTTCTTTGTTGCAAAAGAGCGGACATTACTTATTAAACACTGTCTAACAACCCTGTCTGATTATTATGAAAATCTTAACTTAACTAATCTAACCAAATATTGCCAGAGGTTTACCTTTTTAATAGAAGTCCTTTTTTCAAACAGGACACATACCCAAAACCTGGATCTGTAAAACACTGAATCTCCATGTCGACAGGTCAGTTAATTTACTAGATGATGTATTTGTGATTGACCTTCTACTACATGTTCATTAACTAGATTTGTAGTGTCTTAATAATGCATCTGTGTAACTTGTGTAACTTGCTCCTTAGCTCCCTGCACCCTCTTGACACCATAGCCGGCCTGTTGGATCTCTCCTTACTTTACCACCTGTGGATCAGTGCCACCTTCCTGCTCTTCACGTGGTACATCACTCTGCTGCTTTTTAGGATTTTTGTCACTGAGGTATGCCTACAAAACCCTGTATATCCATGACTTGCCAGTTATTTTTGACATTTATTTAATGTACAGTATCTTTCTGTTTTAAAGCACTAGAGGGCACTGTTGTGGTGATCTTAAAAGATATGAATCCAGATAATATCTTTTTTTTTTAATTTGTAGGTATACAGTTTTCCAGTGGAGTTACCTTTTACTGACGCTGGCCACCAGTGTTTACCTAAGGTCATTGCAGAGAAGCAGCCAGTAATTTTGAAGGTAAATTCTGAAAAAAAATTAAATCTAGTCAAGATAAATTTAGGCTTACTAAAATAAATTCTGTGTTTCTGATTGGCCTTTTCTCTAGTTTTTAGCCCTGCAAGACTTGGCCCTACTCTCTCAGCACTCCCCATCACGCCGCTCCGAGGTCTTCAGTCTAAGTCAGCCAGGTATGTTGCTCAAGGAACTCATTGTTTATGGACATTTTCTTACCTAAATAGTTAGTATTAAAGTACATTGCCTTATTCCTTTTTCTTAGGTGGACATCCCCATAACTGGAATGCCATCAGTAAGGAGTGTTTGTCTCTGCTTTGGGATTTGACCCAGAGACTCGTAGCTTATCACGATACCGTGGCAATAAATGGCAGGGCAAAGTCACTGTCCACTGGGAGTGAAAGGAAGAGCTCTTCTGAGGCGTCAGGTACATCAAACTATGCTAAAATCCATCTGTTAAGAAATCAAAGTAATCCCTCCTTGAAGTATTTAGTTTTTGTTTGTTATATATTCTGTATTTTATTAGTAATGGGGACTGATTGTACTTGCGTGACATTCTGTCTTCATAGTAACCTCAAGCGATGACCCATTTACCCCAAGGCCCGCCATGCTGTTGAAAACCCCGGGTTCAGTATTTGCCCGCTCCATGACCGGGGGCATGCAGAGCCCTTTGACCGCTCCGTTCACCCCCGACCTGGACAGTCCCTTTGCTTCTCCTGCGCTCCGTCGTCTCACCGCTCCAGTAGAGCAGTGCTCGCCCTGGCACGGCACAGTCCAAAGCCCACACATCTTTAGAAGAGCTCCCAAACTGTGGTCCACCTCCACAGGTGAGATGAGGCTTAGAGCTAACAAAACCTTACACCACCCCATGTTGTTTTTGGTCTTTCTTACTTATATTGTTAGTAGTGCTTGTGCTTGTACCTTTACTTTTCATCAATTAGGTAAACATAGTCTAGGTTATGATGCCCTACCCCATGTTTTGGGGTCCTGTATTGATGGTAAATAAGCATTTCCTGCTTTAGATATCCAGAAAAACTTTAGCTTTTAATGTGACTCCTTGCAGCTCTAAGGACATCACACAATTTTCCAACAACTGGAATATAAAGAAGTTAGTATGGTTTAACAGTAAAGACTATTTTTTTAATAGGGCTGTATGTCAGTTGTAAATTCATTGGCAGTTATCTGTGTTAAATCTTGGTCAGCAAGGCCATAGTCTGGAGAACTGGAAGTATGCCCCATTAGCACTTTAGACTGCCCATTCTAGTGATGAGGCCATAAAGATGTATTCTAAACACCAAAAAGGTGGATATAGATAAATATGCAACCACTTTACCAAAATATGCTCTCAGTGGCTTGTCGTTTTATGTTTTAGAGATAAGTTGACCTGACAGGGTGAAGTTAACCAGTGCAAGTTGTTGTTTAGCCAGTTACATGCTACAAGCAAGTTAATGATGAAATGTATAAGACTCCTGACTACACTGTGTAAACGTAGTTTACGGTTAAACTTCGGAAGCATAAGTAAAAATTCTTAACAGTTTTTTTTTGTGTGCGTGTGTTTTTACTAAATATGAAACAAATCAATTACAAATAACCAACTTATTTGTTGTAAAGTAAGAGTTGTTAGACTTGTATTTTTGAATTCAAGTTGTTGTTTTGTTAAAGGTCTGTATTGTTTTGTTACAGATTCCATGGCTAACGGCAGCCCCCCACCTTCTCCCGCCTCTGCCCCGTCTCCTAAACAGGAAGCCTCTAAACCAAGCTTCTTGGCTCAGTTCCTCCAGAACAGAAAAGAGCAGGTATTAGGTTCATGTCTGACATTTAACTTTGGATTACTCCAAGCCTTTCACACATTATGGTTATTAAGTCTAAGTTAATAATTGTATGGCTAATAAATACCAGGTGTATACAGGTGTGAAAACAGACAGGGTTTAGATTCCTCTCACTGCTTTTAATATTCTCAAGTAAATCACACCTACCTCAGCTCTCTGCAGGCAGGTATTATGCTTTAATCTCTAAAAAAATTCAGTTTTGAACAATAATCAACTCTGAGAAAATGGCTCATGTGACTAATATTAAAAAGTTTGATCTGACTTGATTTTAATAAGTCACCGTTATTTTACATGATAAATAATAATCCAGTCCACAGACTTATTTGAGGCATCAGCCTTCCGATAGTGAGTAGCCTAGCCTTTTATATATTTTCCCAGGTCTGTTCCTTAATGAAAAGTAAAGAAACCCTATTGTCTTTTTTTCCATAACTATGAAATGAATGCCTTTTTTAGTTTAAAATGTATTTACACTCACATTGTTCCATTCAGGTTAAAAATTTCTTGGGAAAGCGGGTGCTGATAATGTATTTGTTTAACAAGGTAAGAGTGTGTAGCATGTATCTGCTGTCTCTCTCAGGCGTGTGGTTGCCGAGGGGCTCCCTGCATGTTCCCCTCTTGTAGTAGACTGTAGACTTTTAGTTTTAAATCCTAAAATGTTATCTAGATGCATGACTAATTTAAACCTGGTTTCGGGACGTAATTGTTTAATTGTGCACACATTACTATAGAACTCTTTCCAGTAACCTTGCTGCTACTGGGAGCTTAACTATGTACTTTTATTTATTTATTTTTTTTTTTTTAAAGCTTGAAAAGGGGATTTGTGTAACACCTGTGTCATCTCTATCCTTAACTTCTTGTAATTTACGCAAACACTTAAGTACTTGTTTGACATAGTAATCCTCTGTTGGGTGCATGTTTTTAAATCACACTGGTATTGATTAGCATTATACATCCCCTCTGGTTTCTTATTGGTAGAAAACCTCTTGAGTCCGTGTCGGTGGCTTATGTGTCTCTTTTAAATGATGTATGTGTGACATAGTCTTACTAATCCTTGTTAATCTAACGTCTTTGTAAGTCATCAGGTCTAAGTGTAAATCTATCTGTACAGTCCTTACATTGATTTTTTTTTTTTTTTTTTGCAGCTGCCAGAAGCTTCCAGTCAGGCGCTTTTTGCAGACAGCCAGGCTCACATCTGGGCTTTAGAAGGTGGAGAAATGTCATATTGCATTTTTCTTTGATATAAATGGTGGTGTATGTGACGTTATCTTTTCCATCTCTCCAGGTTTGTCTTACCTTGTTCAAGCCTCTTTTACAGAAGACCAGTTTGGTGTTGTACAAACAATGTTACCTACCATTCTCAGTTCAATGTTGGTCCTACAAGAGGTAAAATATCTCACTATTTAGCTAAATAAATCAGTGCCACATGTAATTTTAGTTGCAATTTATGAAGAATAAGATGTGCATTTATTTTTTTATGATTCAATGCCTCTACTTTTGTACTTTAGACCTAATTTATCTAAAGTCATAAACCATGCAACCTGAACATAAACCTCTGAGTTCTATTTTAGTCTTGCATTAGAGAATATAGCTCCATAGCCAGTTAGAGACAACTTAAAAGTTAAAGGGGCTTTATGTAATATTTTTAAAATGAAAAGAACCTTTAATCTTGCTTTAAACTTTTCTTTAAGATGACCTGTATGACTGAGAACTTTCACAGAAATGTAATGCAGAAAAAAATATATCATTAGACCTTAATTTTCCAACGTATTGTATTAAAAGATAACTAGTATTGGGAAGAGCCTTGCCCCTTTTTATATAGCACATTATTCCACTACATGGACTTGAGAGCTGTGTTCTTTTTATCTTTCATCACAAACCAAACTGAAAACATTTTGTTTTTATTCCTTTATGATGATGGCAATAAAGTTAAATGAGCTGTCTAAACTAATTAAGGAGTACTAAAAATGTCAGTGTTCAAATGGTTATTTTGTGCAAGTGAAAGACTCGAGGATGGCTTAACTCCTACGCTTATGGAGTACTCTGTATGCTATTCCCTGCAACTTAAATACTTTTTTTTTTATCGTCACTAACATCATTTTTTCTTTTGTATGACTTTCTGTGCAGGCTGTAGACCGACACTTGCAGCAACATGGGAGACTGCAGTTACAAAACACTGCGCTTTGCTCTCAGGGCCTCACTCAAGACTGCCATCTACAGGATAACCACCACATTTGGAGAACACCTCAAGTAAGACTACCTAAAATATAAATGCTTTTTGTTCAAATGAGGTCTTCATAGGGTATAATTGTGATCTTTGTGACCCTCAGTGCTGTTCAGATGTCTGCAGAGCACCGGAAAAAATTGCAGCATTTTCTGGAATACAAGGAATAACTCGCAGCACTTCTGCTGATTCCTATCAACCTGAAACAAGGGTGTGCATATCAGCTTTAGCGAGGCAACAGGTGCCTCTTTTAACATTTAAGTCTCCTTATTGTCCTGGTGGATTGGTTTTGATAGGCTTGATCACTTCTCCCTCATGTTGAAGCTGAACGGCTAAGCCAACACAAAATTTAGGGAGATTTAAACTTGATTGTTTAAAAAAAAAAAAGAAAAGCAACTCATTCCAAAGGATTTGTGTTAATTGGGATGAGTTGTTAAAGGGCTATTTGTACTGAATTATGTATGTTCTCTGCAATTAAGCTTTCATTTAATGTTTACTATATTTGTATGACTCCTGACCTAAAGTGCTTAGTGTGATGAGTGGGAATGAATTGCCAGATTGTGTGTATTTAGACCACTACAGTTTCACAGGTGGGTTTAGACATTTATATTTTCTGAATTGTTTAAAATAAAATAGTGTGAACTGTTTAAATGCTGAACATGTCTGCCCATATTTATCCAACTACAGTGTAGCTTGGAATTAGGTTTGTGTGTGTGGTAAGGCGGGCAATAATGTAGGAAAAGGATTGAGCTTTGGTGTGATTGCTATAAATGAGGGTCAGTGTGTTTTTTGTATTTGGCAACATGTTACTTTTTCAAAGACCTGTTGAATAAAATAAAAAACATGTTAAAGTAACTGTCCACTTTGTCTGAACACAAACTTAAATAACAGTTTGTCTGAATAATTATGGATTAACATGCAGATATGGGTATTTAGTGGATATTCAAGATGGTCTTTTTGAAAAAATCTAAAGAAATGAGTAACATTTACTCAATGCACAATTTAAAAAAAAAATGGAAATTGGAAAAATGGATTTCTAAAGCCCAGCTGAGAGAGAAATTTTAGTCATTTCTGTGTCTACAGCAGCCTAGAGAGGACAAACAGCATATTCATGTTTCTTTTGAGCACATTCTTGCATGGATTTGGACATTTATCTAATTGTTCTGTGTAAATGGGATGTAGTTCTACTGGGTTTATTAATAGGAAACAGGTTCACATGAAAAGTGAAGTTCTGGTATCCGCCAAAAAATGCTCAAACTTTAATCAATCAACAGACAAAACTGGAATGATGTTTGACAAAATGACAGGCCACATCTCTTCCTGAATGTCTCTTTGGTGTATTTTATCAATTGGTTCCAAATCCTGTGTGTTGGCTTTTATAAATAGGGTTTATGAACCCAGTTGTAAAATTGTTTGGGTAAACTTTCATTATGCAATATGCATTTTTCTTTTTTACATCTAATGGCTTGGCAGTGTCCATTTTCAATTAATACTGGGTAATATGAAATATTTCATGATTTCTTTTCACACATGTACTGACCTCCAGATTCTCTTCATCCAGAGAGGTTTCTGGTATAAACTCATTTTTTTTACCCAGAAAATATTCTGCTGGCAAACAAAGTTAATGTTTTGACAACTATACTATAAACTAAACAACAAATGAACACAAGAGCATGGTCTTTGTTTATTGCACAAATCTTACATATTTTCAACCAAACTGATAGAATGAAATATTAGCCGATGGTGGAAAAATGTTCATCAAAAGCCTTTTTAGGTATACAAGATGCCAAAAAGTAGCCAGTGGTAAATCTTGATACATGTCACAATTTATGGCTTAGATCTGGAAAGGAAAGCTGTTTTCTTGTCTTGAACAAGGAAGTGAATCAAATGATCTTTGACTGTGGATCTGTTCATAATGAAGGGGTTTCATTGAAAAGGAAAATGTATTTTTTTCTGTTAATCTAAAAGTACTTTGTCCTCATATATAATATAAACCTCTGCATCATTACCAATGAAATGTTTTAACATTAAGTCAAACAGCATTTGTTAAAGTTGATTTTTTTTACAGTTTAATATACATTTATATATGTACATACAAATTTGAACTAGAGTTCTCATAGAAAATGAGAAAAGCTGGACTTCATCGCTCTCACACAACAATTAACTGGCAAGCATACTGACCCTGCCCCTCTCTGCGTTTCCTCCACAGTGAGCCAATCACTCTGGACTTGACCTGGTATTCTGCATCTGAAGCAAATGTCACACATTCAACATTCAGAAACAAAGTGCATCATTAAAATCACTTCAATCTTCACTTGTGGGCAGTGCTTTAACATGAAACAGGTCAAGTCTGGCTCAAAACTACTCTGGTCAGCAACAGCGCTGAGATATTTCATTAGAACGAGCTCAACTCCCATCTACCTTTTGACGTTCAAACAAAGCGGTGAACTGATGACCCGTCATATGCGAGTGATCAGAGTGTGGGAGGAGAGAAGAGGGTAGCTGGTTGGAAGCAAGAAACCATTTTCTGATCAGCTGGAGTTCAGTCAGAAAAAGTGCCAAATATCCCTTTGATCAGAAAAAAAAAAAAAAGAACTCTCTGCGGATTTAAGGAGATTAACAAGCAAAAAGAAATCACAAACCAGTGCACTTAATGTCTGTCTTAAAACTATATCATCCCTGATTTCGAAGTGCACTCAGCAGTGAGGGGGAAGTCAAACGAGAGCAAAGGAGAGACTGACAGCTGATGGAGCATGTTGGGGTGTAGTAGTAGTCCTCAGCAAGTGAACGTGTGAGAAATGCAAGCCCAGGGCCAGAAATGAGAACAAGACAAGGAAGCTGATCTGAGGGATGGGAGAGGTTCCCTCTTGAAGTTCAAGGAAGAGGTATCATTTCTGCGGGGTGGGGTTGCGAGTCGATATATCCTTCCTCAGAGCAGACTCCCTTTGCCATCAGGAGGGATTGTGTGCTGGTGTTTTTGATTACTAAAGGGCATCTATTGTGGAGCTACCCCTTGCCGTACACGTGCACAGTACTGTTTTTTTCTGGGTTTCTAGGCAGAGCTTTTAGAAAATGTATGGACATTAAAAGGACCTCCGAGTAGTTTACAGGGAACCTTTTTGTACGATTATCAGAGAAAGGGTCTTAAATATACATTTTTCACACTGCTGGGAAAGGAGGCAAAAAGCTTTATCTGTTTTTTGTATGTAAATATAGATGTGTAAAAAAAAAACATGTCTGTGGCTCGTCAGTGTATGAATGTGCCAGTAGCAATAGTACTTGCCTCATCAATTGTGCATCAATTCAAGGGCAATAAAGTGTGTTCATGTGTGTCATGTTTTGTGATGCATGTGTGCATCGGTGGGCTTAAATGTGTGTGGCTCAGGACGACATGCACTGGACGTGGTCTGGGCCTCCGTCCTCTTCATCTGAAGAATCTGGAGAGCTCCAGGACTCGTCTGTGTCTGGGTCTGCACCTTCACGACGGGCCTGTATTGTCAAAAAAAAAAAAAAATGGAGCTTAAGATCAAGTGAAAGTAGATGAAGTCTGAGGCTACTGCCAAACGCCTGGCCATAGCTGGTTTTCTGCTGCAAAATGTGTAACCATAGCAAGAATATAAGCTCTGTCTGTGATTATACAAGGACAAATGGCTGTTTTTCTTTTGCATGCTTTTCCCTGGCTGCTAGTGTCAGAAAGGCTCACCCAAATCATCTTTTTTATTTGCCAAACTGTGAATAAAACTGACGTATGTAAATTCATATACATTGGGTTGAGGGTCCTTTCCTTCACCAAAGTGTCTGTATTATTTACTTATAAAAAGACATAATAGCAAACAGTTTCAATGTATGAGTCCTGTATTATTATGTACTATATGTTCAGCCCTATGATACATTTCCATACACGTTTGTTTTGGGTGTATGCACCAATGCAATTAATGGTATTGTGTAAATTTCACAAGAAAAAATGGTGTCTGTTGAGGTGCTTTCTGTAAGTTACATTCACTTTCTGTTTGTTGTCTGATAAAACCACATGCTGGTATTCCTCACAGGTTCTCAGTCTGAAATATTGTGAAAAAGCTCACCCTCTGTGGCCGTCTGTTTCTCATATGTCTCATCAGGAACCACAACAGCTGGGTGTCATACTGGTCGCCATGACGAACGCTGTCCTCGTCACGTTCCCGCTTGTTTTTCTTCATAACCTTAAACAAACACAACATTTGGGCAACCATGTGCAAATTTAATATATGTCAAAAAAAAAAGAACTACATTAATACCTCTTTTAGGCCCTTGAGAGCTGTAGGGGTTTCAGCAGTGGGTGCCCACAGTTTGATGTCATGGTCTAAGCCACTGGTGGCCAGCCCTGGCAGGTGTGGGTGTGGCTCCAAACAATTCACCTGTGGTTGTAGAGAAATAAGAAAGAGACAACTTCCTTTCCAATTTTGCAAATGTTTCTCAGGCAGCAGAGAGAAACTAGAAACTGTTCTCTTGTTGCCATGACAATAACAAGTAAATCTGTGAAATAACTGCATATAATGAAACAGGTTAAGTTAAGATTCTTAAACCTGTGTGTTCATATGATTTTGCAGTGGGTTATGTCCTCTGTGCACTATTAATCAATAGTTTTGAAGGTTTCTTAAAGCATTGATTATTTGTGTTAATTTGAAAAAAACAAAGCCTTAGCCAGTTTTGCTTTTGACTCACCACACCTCCTCGGTCTCCCTCCATGAACTGGACAATGCGGGCTGAGTACTTGTCCCACAGGTAAATGTGTCCACAGTCACTGCCGCTCACTACAAACTCACTGCAAGGCCCGTAGAAGTTTACCCCTTTCACTGTAGGGAAGAACACAGAAATTTGACACTGTCAGAGCTTTGCAGTACCGCACTGAGCTAAAAAAAAAACAAATAATAGAAATGAACCAGTATACAATAATAAGGCAGATACAGAAGTTAAATGTAAGACCTGTGGCATTATTGCGGTGTCCCTTGTATCTTCTGAGGTAGTCGGCCCCATCACTGTGGTTTGAGTCAAACAAGTAGATATCTTCGTCGTTGTAACTGGTCAGGAGCTCTGCAGAAACAAGTCGACGTTTGATAATTTGTAGGATTTTCATTTAAAATAAAAAAGGGCACAAACAGTGGACTCCTTTTATTTCACAGCCACAGTGCGGGTACAATTTATCATGGTTAGCTTTGTGTTCACAATATATGCCTGGGTGGATCTTTAGAGACTATACTATGCCTACAACTAAAGAAATATTAACTAATTAACTTAATTTGTTTGTATGAACTAAAACCTGCTTAACCATCCTAATTCTATACGATGTGAGCTGGGATTTCCGTGGGTAGTACCAAGAAACACAGAATAAAATCTGATTGCAATTGAATAGACATACAGCCAATCAGAGAAAAAGCATTGGCAAGTGCTGGAGGGTGATATTTAGAGGTCATTTTTACCTGTGCCATCATGACTGTACACAAGGCAAGTTATGTTGGTTTTGGACTCACTGGACACCAGATGTGAGGGGCAAAACTTTTTCAGTACACCGTTGTTATCGTCCTCATTTATCTTCCTCTGGTCATAGATCCTAATAAGTTATAAAGTAAAAGTCAAAACCTTCTAAAAGATACATGGATCAATATTAGATGATCTAAAACAGGGGTTCCCAAACTTTTTAGACAAGATCACCACACGACCCTCCACTGTCCCCTGAGATGGTTGAAACATACAAATGCTGCATAAGGTCTATTTAAAAACAAGCACAGAAACAACACAAAGAAAACAACCGAACAACCATATTATTATTTTAGTAATGCGAGAGTGGTGAATACAGCAGTAAAAGGAGTTCCAATGTAAAATCACAAGTAAGAAGACGCAGGACAAAAACATACATTATACTTATACAATATCATGTCTTATATTACCTACACCTGAAACTGTTGTAAGCTGGCAACAAAAAAAAATCTGTTGTAATTACTTCAGGAGCAAAACATTACAAATGCAGGTGTAATATTTTTTATTTGCTTTTGCAGTTATGACTGTCATATGCTATTCATTTACTTTCCATTTTTTAATGATTTCTGGAAATCACCTTGCAACCCCGAACCCCACTTTGGGAACCCCTTTTCTAAAACAACAAGAAATGTGTCCATACCTGACATACTGATCTCTGCCACCTACAGCAAAGTGATGTGTCTTTGCAGGGTTCACATAGATGGTGTACAGTCCTACTTTTTTATCTCCCTCCTTAACAACCACTAGTTTACTACAAAGACAGGAAAACACAAAGCAAAACACAGTCAGAGAGGGGCAATGGGAAAAAAGATATACATGTTCCATCAATCTTAAACAATATTAACATGGAAAATATAAGTATCTATCTGGTTATTATTTGCCTCTATAGCGCAGTTATCGGCAGTGCAATTGTTAGAATGCATAATGAAGTCTTTGAGAAAATATTTTCTTATTCTATGGCTACAAATCTGGGTTTTAATTTTCAGTTTTTAGTTGAAGTCCTCTCTAAGTAGTTTATTGCCGCTTGGGCAGGACACTTAACCCACCTCAGTGGTGTTCCAGCTGTAACACTGGTGACTAGAAGCTTCATGTAAGATCCTTTGGATAAAGGGTCTGCTAAATGACTAAATGTAAATGTAAACTACAGTCAGGTCCATAAATATTGGGACATCGGCACAATCCTAATATTTTTGGCTCTATACACCACCACAATGGATTTGAAATGAGACAAACAAGATGTGCTTTAACTGCAGACTTTTAGCTTTAATTTGAGGGTATTTACATCCAAATCAGGTGAACGGTGTAGGAATTACAACAGTTTTTATAAAAGGGACCAAAAGTAATGGGACAATTGGCTGCTCAGCTGTTCCATGGCCAGGTGTGTGTTATTTCCTCATTATCCCATTTACAAGGAGAAGTTAAAGGGTTCAGAGTTCATTTCAAGTATGCTATTTTCATTTGAAAACTGTTGGTGTCAACTCTCAATATGAGATCCAAAGAGCTGTCACTATCAGTGAAGCAAGCCATCATTAGGCTGAAAAAACAAAACAAACCCATCAGAGAGATAGCAAAAACTTTAGGTGTGGCCAAATCAACTGTTTGGAACATCCTTAAAAAGAAAGAACGCACCGGTGAGCTCAGAAACACCAAAAGACCCGGGAGACCACGGAAAACAACTGTGGTGGATGACTGAAGAATTCTTTCCCTGGTGAAGAAACACCCTTCACAGCGTTTGTCCAGATCAAGAACACTCTCCAGGAGGTAGGTGTATGTGTGTCAAAGTCAGCAATATTATCTGCTCATATTCAGCCAAATGCTTCAGAACTCATTGGACGGTGCTTCACAGTGCAGATGGGCAATGACCCGAAGCATACTGCGAAAGCAACCAAAGAGTTTTTTAAGGGAAAGAAGTGGAATGTTATGCAATGGCCAAGTCAGTCACCTGACCTGAATCCGATTGACCATGCATTTCACTTGCTGAAGACAAGACTGAAGGGAAAATGCCTCAAGAACAAGGAGGAACTGAAGACAGTTGCAGTAGCGTCTGATGATGTCTATGCACTCCAGACTTCAGGCTGTAATTGACTGCAACCAAGTATTAAAAAGTGAAAGTTTGATTTATGATTGTTAAGCTGTCCCATTACTTTAGGTCCCTTAAAAAGTGGGAGGCACATATACAAACTGTTGTAATTACTACACCGTTCACCTGATTTGGATGTAAATACCCTCAAATTAAAGCTAAAAGTCTACAATTAAAGCATATCTTGTTGGTTTCACTTCAAATCCATTGTGTTGGTGTATAGAGCCAAAAGGATTAGAATTGTGTCGATGTCCCAATATTTATGTACCTGACTGCATATATGCAATCCTGAAAATGTAAAATTACAACAAAAATTCTCTGACAACTTACATACTTTCTGGATTTGAATAAATTTTAAAGTCATTTCCATGAATGAAGAATTGCTATTTAACAATCCTGTCATTTCAACCACTTTTACATGTCCAGCATTTTGAGCAGACAGCAGCAACTCTTTTCTTGTCTGCCATTATCCTCTAATCTTTTAAATGGTAAATTAATTGGTGTGTTACTAAAACACTGTGTTCTGCTCCTCTATTGATTTGGATTGTTTTTGAGCTTCACTAACTGAAGGTGAGACGCCTTAAGAGATTTACTCACTTGGCAGGACGGTCTAGACGCAGGTCAATACCAAACACAACAGCGTCCTCTCCAGCCGACAGGAAAGAGCAGGGGGAATCCGGCTCCAGGGCCAACTGAGGATTTCAAACATGCAAACCACCATGTTTGTGAAAATATAGAATCTGCACGGGAATATTCTTTTTTTGTTGGAAAATATGTGAATAATATCATTTGTCTCCATTGAATCATGTGGAAGTTCTAACCTTATGCGCTGCCCCTTTGTGTTGTGCTACTCGTTTGGTGTTCTTGCAGCGCTGTGTTGCAGAAAGCTCAGCCACTCTGATCTGACCGTCTCGAGCGCACATGGCCAGTGTGGAGTCTCCGCTGTGGGGCAGGAACTTAGCCTAAGGACATGAGAAGACAATTTATAATGTCTGAAACAAACAAGCAGTACAGTTCAGTTTGGTACTCTGTGTGCTCCTCATTAACATTCAAATGTCCAAATGGTGTGAATAATAACAAAACCAATCTGTACAGTACCACTTCTTCTGACACGTTTCTGTTGGGGTAAGAACATGATGGTCTGGTAACTAAAGGGGCGATGTACAAACTTTTCATTTCATTCATCTATTCATTGGCTAAAGATAAATTATAATTTCTGTGTGTCTGTAAACAGAAAAATGCAAACTAGTTACTTGCTGAGTGGTGTCTAACACATTGAGATGTGCTTTGTCTGTGTTAAATGTATTAGCACACTACATAGTGGCCCTAATACTAGTGGTAGTTGTAGTTTTTAGCGTATTTGTTTAACTTATTTGTCTAATAGTGTTGCATACATATGGCCTACCTGAAAGACATTGCTCTTGTGTCCGCTGTCAAACTCCAGCTCAGCGCGTTTGACAGCCCAGTCCCAGATAATCACCCGCAGGTCATCGCTGCCCGAGGCCAGGCGTGTCCCCGAGGGGTTGAAGTGCAAAGTGTTGACACAGCCAGCGTGCCTCTCAAGCCGGCCCTGGAGCTCCAGACGCTGCACAAGGCCCCGGGCCCCACACACTCGTCTCACGAACTGGTGCGAGCTCCTGCCGATCTCCCTGCAGCGCAGAGAGGGCACTGCTCGCCAAACAGGCCCACGAAGGTCACGCAGCTCAGCCCCCAGCCAGGTCTCCATTGCCTCATCATCATCGTCGTCATCATCATCATCTTTCTGTTCTTCATCGTCATCATCGTCGTCGTCTTCGTCGTCTGAGCTGGAGGAGTGGTTAGCGCCACCGCCGGGTCGGTTCCTCTTTCTGGCTGCTCTTTTTCCTGCATCTTTAGCCTTGACTCTCTCCCGTCTGCCTCCTTCACTTTCTCTTTCACCGTCTTCAGTCAAAGAGTAAAGCCCGCTGCCGTCCATGCTGTCTGTATCTTCATCCTCCTCTGCCTCTCGGTCGTTACCTGCTTCTCCCTCCGCATCAGGCATAGGCTTGTCTCCAGAACCTTCTCCGGTTTCTTTTGGAGCTGCATAAACAGGAACCAATTAAACCATTAACGTTGCAAAAATATAACCAATGCTAGACAAAGATTTACATGTCCCACTATTTTGTATAGATCATTTAACAAAATTTTTCCAAGATTATCACCAATTTTCTAACTTGTATGACAAACAGAGAATATGCCAAAGGCAGATAGCTTCTCTGTAAGGTTTTGTTTTTTATTTAATAATATTTAACTGATTTAAGATTGATTTTTGGCATTTTAAATATTGTTTTTGACAGTACGTAGAGACAGACAGGAAGCACAGAGGGAGTGAGAGGAGTTTGACATGGAGCAAGCCAGGATTGGAACCCAGGGGGCTTTAAAATTTGCCCTATGTGCACAGTAGGTGAGAAACCAAGGTGCCCCCAATAATACTGCACTGATGTCACCGTGTTTTAGCTTATGTCTTTGTGTAGTACTTGGTATGGCCTTATGGTACATTCACACCGAGAGTGACACTAGTAAGTAAATGGACTGGTGATCATTCATTTATGAAGCTTGTGTGAGGGAGTGTCAAGTGATGTGAGCATGAAGTGGAAACCCTATGCAAATGAGGACCCACATTGTCAAATTGACATCCAATCACAATTTGGTAGACCCATTGGAGGAATAGATCCGAGCAGAAACTTGTGACTTTGGTGAGGGCTGGTGTGATGCGAGTGAACAATGTGAGCGACCAGAGTGGAGACAAGCAATTTGTCGCTTTTGGTGTGAATCTACACTTAGAATTGTCTACCCTTAAGGCTCGTACACAATGGGACGAATATCGGCGCGCGTTATTCGCCAGCGTTTTTCCAACGCGTTTTTTGTGTTCACACCCAAGCGATTTTCGCTGACGATGAGCCGAGTGAACATGCAAATTCATTCCCTGCCATTAGATGGCGCTTAATGTAAAACAGAAATACCCCCATTTGCTGTGCAATACTACTCCATAATAGTTCTCTTTTATTAAGATTTTTGTAATCGCTGTCGCGTTTGTCATATAGTTCTTTGTGTTCCGAGACCAACGAGAACAGCAGCTCTACATTCATCTAGCCTTGCAAGACGCTACTTGGCGTATATCTTCTTCGCCGTTACGTATGTGTGCTCGGCAAGACCGTTTTGTGTTTGAGCGCCCCAAGTTGTGTTTTACTGTAACTTCAGAGGCTCCAGACACGTGAGCAAAAGCGCCAATCTCATTGGTCGTATAGTTTTTAACGCGGCGCGTCAAACCAAAAAAACGAACCCGAGGCGTTTTTTTAAAAAATGACGCTTTTACGCATGCCGTTTTTCGCGTTGGTGTGCACACTCACATTGGCGCCCTTTGTTTAGTCACGAGGCGTTAAACGTCGGCGAATATCGCGCGCGAAATTCGTCCCGGTGTGAACGGGCCTTTAGAGCATGTAGTGCATATTAATACTTGGGAGACCCGGCTTCAATTCGCACTCGGGTCATTTGCCCACTGTCCTTTCAAATAAAAGGCAAAAAAAAAAAAAAATCTTAGAAATACGAAATTAAAATAATTGCATCTTTTTTTTTATTTTACTCAAGTACTCTTACTATGAGTACATTTTGTAGGCGCAAATATTTTTTACTTTAACTCATGTAAAATTATTACCTACATTATAGGCACTGTCGCCTTTCAACAAGAATATCCTGTGTTCAATCACAAGGTTTTTGAAAAAAAAAATGTTTATTAGTAGTGTTATTATTTGCTTGACCCAATAAATTCAACACAGTGTTCGAGTAATATACTTTGTAACTCATAACTAAGTAATAATAATTCTAATTTTATTTTAAAGTAGAAATACTTACACCATGTGCACAATTAGGCAAGTTGCGGTTTTCAGGAATTTTGTTATTGTACAACTACAGTGCTCTTGGTCAATCCAAAAAGTTAACAAACCCTCAAACCTGAACATTTAAGTAATAAAAGTGAAGTTTTGGCTTTCTTAAGAGAATATCTACATGTACACCATTATTATCCTATTAGTATGCAGAATTATTATGCAACTAAATGAAAAAAAGATTTTCTTATCTCACTTGTTTATTTTAACCTGTTAAAGTGAAAATAATAAAACAAACTCAAAATTTACAAATAAACATTTAAGAAATTTCATTAAAAAAACTTGGTGACCAATATAGCCACCCTCCTTTTTGATAACAGTCACACGCCTTCCATTTACGGAGTCAGTCAGTTTCTTGATCTGGTCAGAATCTACTTTTTGTGCAGCCGCAACCACAGCCTCCCAGACACTGTTCAGAGAGTGTACTGTTTACCTTCACTGTAAATGTCCTGCCTAAGAAGGGCCCAAAAGTTCTCAATCAGGTTTAAGTCAGGTGAAGAAGGGGGCCATGTCATTAGTTTTTCATCTTTAAAAGGCCTTCACTGGCCAGCCACGCAGTGGACAACTTTGATGCATGTGATGGAGCGTTGTCTTGCATAAAAATCAAAGTCTTCTTGAAAGATGCACACTTTTTCCTGTACCACTGCTTGAAGAAAGTGTTTTCTAAAAAATTGGCAGTAGGTCTGAGAGTTGATTTATAGTCCATTTTCAACCCGAAAAAATTATCTTTAATAATACCTGCCCATACCAGTACCCCACCTGAAAATTCTCTTGGCCCATTCTTGATGTTTCAACTTATGTGTCTTGTTCAGAGGTGGTCGGGTTTCAGCATTTCTGACCTTGTCCATGTCTCTGAGAAATGAACACATCGTACTTCTTGACACTCCAGGTAGGTTGCAGTTGTGGAATATGGCAGCACTGGATGATAATGGGTTCCTGGTAGCTTCACATTTGATTCTTTGCAAATCTTTGGCGGTTAATTTGCGTCTTTTCTTCTCGACACGTTTCTTGCGACCTTGTTGACTATTTACTACAAAAAGTTTAATGGTTCTGTGATCACGCCCCAATATCTTAGATATTTCAAGAGTGCTGCATCCCTGTGAAAGACTTTACAATTTTTGACTTTTCAGAGTCAGTTAAAACTCTTTTTTGGCCCATTTTTCCTGAGGAAAAGAAGAATTTGCCTAATAATTATGCACACCTTGATATAGGGTGTTGATCTCCTTAGGCCACACCCTCCCTCATTACACAAATACACATCACCTGATATGCATTAAAACCATTAAGGATTCAAGTTTATACAGCTCGGAGTTGGAAATTATGGATAAATGATGATATGGCCAAAATAATCACTTGCCTAATAATTGTGGAGACGGTGTATTTTGACTTGTATGACAACCTCTGTTGGGAAATCATAATCTTAAAATGTAAACAAGTGTTACCATCTTTTTTAGAAGACTGTCCATCTTTGCTTCCAGAGATATCTCCCTCTTTGTGTTGATCCTCATCAGGTTCTTTATCTTCAGAACCACCTGAAAAAGGCACCCACAGGTTGTCTAAATAATTTTGCTCCACAGTTATGGCCAGTATAAATAGTCTTGTTATTTTTTAGCACAGATCTCCCTACCGTTAACCACTGTGGATTTGCCGTCAGCTTCAGCCATCCTCTCTGCTTATACTCCGAAGGACAACCTGTAACAACCGCAAAACAAGTGTTACGGTTGCTTCTTTGCCCCACACTTAAGTTGTCTGACGATCAAATTGCGTTTGAGCTTACTAAGCACGTATCTGCACTGGCTGAACTGCAGTCAAGTGTTGAGGCCGCACTTTGTTACCTGTTAGCTCAGTGGCAGACAATTTATCCAACAACTTCCTTTTACAACCCGTCCATCTACTCTTAGATCAGCATATTGTTTAAATGCCCAGTTTACTCTTCCCATTTAGAGCTATTTGATTTTACACCGTCCCACAAACAAGAGTGCAGTGGCTCATGACGTTACGACGATATGAGCAGAAAATCTTGGCTAGCAAATTTTAAACTAGTATTAACCGAAAATAAACTGCTGTCATATGTGTTTAACCAGCTCGCTGAAAAAGCCAGTGTACAGCTAGCAGTGCGTGTCAAGGCTAACTAGCATTAGCAACTAGCGTTACCTCTGCGTGAAGGCCCGACGAGGCGTACTTCTGAGTTTAGTCCTAATCTTTATTGCAGATTTATTTTTCCGCGCACTGCTTTGCAAAACGGGCTAAGTGCCGCGAGTGGGAAGTCTCTGGAGAAAAAGACAAGACATGAGGAAGGCCGGCATTAAGCTAGAAACAGGAAAATGGAGTATAAAGCGAGCTAACTGCGTCTACATAAGGCTGGCTGTTGTGTTTATGTTTTGACGGTTCAGCTTCTTTTTTTTGTCTACAGCCATTTCCGGTGTCGTGCTCGCTTTGTTTTTATTCTCCCGGAAATGTGCTCACTAACAAAATTATCATTTATCATGACAGGTACCTTTTTTTGCATTGCTCTACTTCACTTTAATTCCCAATAGCTACAAGTATCTATACATTATGCTTCGGTTTTGGACACATTTTCTCCCGTAAATACTGGCATCAACTAAAATGAAATAAAATAATAAAAAAAAATGTACATGGACTATTTTCCCCTGGGAAATTCGTCTTCTTCTTTTTTTTTTGGTTTCACAAGGAAATCTCAGTGAATATAGTGTACTGCTGTGCTTTTCTATGTATATTTATGTATTACTTCCCCCACTTGTGAAGCAGGCTATAACCATGTAAATTCTAAACTGTTGTATATAGGGCTGGATAATACACTGCAAATTTATTGTTATTGCAATATTAGCAACCTCAATATCTGTATAGTGGAATAATATTATGGTGACAGACTTTAACTCTTTACTCTTTAAGGTGGTGGCTCCCCCACAAGGATAATAATAATAAAGTGATAATAAAAAAATATAAAACTGTGTTGACTATATGACAATATGCCTGTTTGCTTATACTTTAGATTAAATAATAAATTAAAAACACAAACATTTCTTTCAATAACAGAATCACACCTTTTCATTAAGTAAAGATTAAAACTGCATTGTAAAATAATCTACATACATGTTTCTAAATTGCCTGAATCAATTGTCTTTGCTTATGCTTTTCTTTTGGTGATAAAAAGTTTCCAGAGAAGCATGTCCCTCTTACAGAGGCCGGCATCACCGTGTTTCCTTCCTGTGTTTATCGCTGTGGCATAATGATAGTGATACAATCCTATGCACAGAGTCATTCTCTCCATTTCACTTGGATCCTTTAATTCCTTTTTTTATCCGTAACACTTATAAATACACAAATACAAAGATACCACACAACTCTCTGGTGTACAAGGACCATGGTGAAGATTAGTCATTACTCAGAACAGATTATATCATGCACATAGACAGTAAGTGGAGTGACAAAGGCAAACCTTGTGTTGTTCAGTTACTTCAGTAAAGTGTTGTTCAGTCACTAACACAATGTACTAACTAGGGCTAGGGGTCTCTCTGTGTGGAGTTTGTTTTAGTGTTAGAAAATTAGAAAAATAGATATCCCCAAAGGAAACTATTCAGTTGCTGTTGTCACTTGTTCCTGTTAGGGGTCACGGGTGACTGGAGCCTATCCCAACAACTGGGCCTTAGGCGGGTTACACCCTGGACAATGACCAGTTAGTCGCAGGGCTGACACTTAGAGGCACTTAGAGATACTGACAGACAGCCATTCACTAGGGACACTTTACCAATTGTTACCAATTGACCTATACATGCATGTCTTTGGGAGGTGGGAGGAAGCCAGTGAGAACCCACGGTAACATGGTGAGGACATGCAGACTCCTCACAGAAATGCCTGATGTTCAACTTGGCCAGCCTAGCTTTGCACACACAACCTTCTTGCTGTGATATCTAACACAATAAAAACACAGTCCAACCAAATAGGGCTTTATGTTAAATGCAAACACAGTAGTAGTTTAAGATACTTAAAGTCTGATGGTCACAATTTAAAATTAATTCACTTATTGGATAAAAAAAAAGCCCACAGAGCTAACACCAACAAGAAGTTATTCCCAGCAGCACCTACCCATTGGCAGGACTAAACCATAACCTACTGATGAGGATGGGTTTTCTACAGGAGCTCCTGTTTAAACCATCAGCTTTAAAAACATGTGCACTATAGGCTCAACCACCCTCACCCTTTTGACCATGTCATTTAATCCAGACAGAGTGATCAGAGTGGCCAGCCTTTCTGTGAGGTGTGAAAGGGCTAAAAGCATCCTGAGTGTGTCCTGACAGCTCAGATCACAGCTGGGGCTGGGACTGCTCCAAACAGTTTGTCATTTACCTAAGACAACGGATGGATTAAAGTTAACATTGAGTTTATGAATCAATGCAGGGGCAATAAAGCCTCATAAGCATTTACTTACACCCTTGAAATAAAAATATATCCAATTTATTAATTTATTATTTGACCCACTTTATTTATGCCCTATACAATTTAGTAAATGGCCCACTCCTCGCTTTTTGTGGCCTGATTTCAATTCCTTACCTTTTTTATTCATGTATTTGTTTTGAATCTCCACTACATTAACTGTGCTGTGCAGTATTTGCACTTTCTATTCGATAAGCACAAGCTCTGAAAACATTTCTATGACTATTGGATAAGAAGCTATTCACCGAAGAAGAATGAGTAATATTAGTGACTTCTTAATTAAATTAAACAAGTAAGAATATATACAGTTTGTAGACATTATTTATTGATGTAACGGTGGGACTAAACAGGAGAATAAGGAAGGGGAGGTTGTTAAAGCCGGTGGGCGCTCACACAGCAGCCGCCTCTTAAGCCTCTAAAGCTCAGTGTGTCTCAGAGCGACGCTGCAGATTGAACACAGCGGCGGGCAGCACACATGCTAACATCACCAGACATGACTAGCCTAGCGCTCAAATAACTTTTTCTACTTTTTTTTACTGTATAATTCCGTAACAATGGAGTACTGGAGGCAGTGTGCGATGTGGCTGATCAGCTGTAACGTCCTGCCGTCCAACCACCGGGTCACAGCGGAAACGGCTCAGGTGTTTGACCTGGCCCAAACTTTGCGGGACGGGGTGCTGCTGTGCCAGCTGCTCAACAACCTGAGACCGCGCACCATTAACCTGAAGGACATCAACCTCCGGCCGCAGATGTCACAGGTAGAGCCTATAGCCTATATACATCCACACAAACCCACAGCAATACTTAAAAACAGAGTTTAGGGATTACACTTAGCTTAATAGGAGAAAGTTGACAGGATAATCATTTGATTATTCATTGTATCCGTTTTTGTTTTTTCTTCTTCTTTTTTTTTGACAAAATAGCCTAGCTTAGTTCAAAATAATAAACAAAATCTATGTCATAAACAAATAATTTAATTTCTCTGTGTGTTCATTTATCAACTTGTGTCTATAGTCCTACCACATTAGGTTAATATTAAGGTTATTGACTCATTTTGTGGGAAAAATATGCTATTAAATGCATTAACTTAAACGTAAAGGCAAAGGTAGCATTTTATTAATGTGAAGTGTATCAGAGTATAGCACGTGCAGTGGCAAAAGTCAATAATAGTCATACACAATGGTAGCCTACAGTCCACTAGGCTTACTAATTCCTTACTCTACATTTTGAGAATGTGCTTATTTAACTAACCTATCATGGTTAGTTATAAGCTGAATTGTAGTTAAAGAATAAAGAATCTAAGACACTTGTCCATAGCTGATACTATTTCTTAGTACCAACAGTTAGCAATTAAATCACCTGATTTAATTTAATAATGCCATTTTATGTCAAGCCACATTTTATAATGATTCCTTCTTGACTTGTTAAACACCTCTGTAAAATCCTAAGAAATGGTAAAAGACTTGACCCCTCTTACCCATAATTCACTGCATTGCCACAGGAGAGGCCAGATAAAATCCTGGCTTTGATCCACCCATTAGTTGGAAACTTGAAGTATTTGTGCCGCAGCTTGTCGTTTACTTGTCACTGGGTTTAAAGCCTAATGACTCTTGGAGACAGAGTCCGAATAGCTTTACTATTTTATTACTACTTAATTTTATATTTTATGAGAGTAAGAAACGGGTTTAATAAAACCTACAGGAAACAATATTAAGTGATAAAGCACATTATAAGAGTTAGTCATACTCCCATAAAAGATAATCAGAAATGCCCTAAGTCACAATGCTAATTTATAGATGACTGTGAAGAAGTCTTTACATTTCAGATAAGTTGACCATTACAAATCAGGTTTCCAGCTTCTCCATAGCCATAATTTGTTCTTTTCTTAGGAGTCAGCATTCAGTAAATCACAACTCAGTTTGACCTGAATGACGTTATATTGGCACTTACTGTGTCCTATGTGCATAAATACTTAAGACTTTTGTTTATGATTGCACTTCATCATCATCCTAATAATAATGAAACTATATGTATTATATAATGGTTTAATATGGTTTCTATGTTATCACTAAAAATATGTCTATGTAAGTTCTCAGTCAACCAGGACATCAAGAAGAAAAGATTAAAGTAAAGACATCTGGACGTAGGTTTCAAGGTGAAGACGTTTCATTCGTCATCCTCAAAAAATGTTCCGTGGATGAGGAATGAAGCATCTTCATGTGAAGAGTGAATGCCTGAGAATAATACACCATGATATTATTTGTAGTATTATTTGTATTCAAGCTATTTTTTGCTATATCTATTGCTATTATTGATATTATCTTTGCTCTTCCTTTCACGTTTAGGTAAAATATCCCAAACCTATCTCCATTGGTCTCTCTTCTCTGATAGCCTGTGACACTAAACGCAGGGCATACTGTTTTAGAACAATGGCCTGTCATGTCCTGTAGCTGTAGGTCATCTGCTATAGAGAGACATGTGTGTCAGTGGGTTGCACTTTCTCTACGTCCCATTCACTGTGACTCGCTGACCCACCGTCTTACAAATGAATCCGTCAGGGTAATGGACTGAGGATGAAAGTGCACCGTGCTGTGATTAATATGCACACAAGGGCTATTTTTACATCTAACTGGGTGTTAGACCTTGGTGCATGAGCATTAAGATATTAATCATACATTAATCAGACATTAGCAGGAAAATAATTATTTTATTAGGTATCTATTTCAATCAAATAATACTTTGTCTCTTTATGTGTTTTTAAGGTATAGTCCAGTATTTTGTAAAAGCTTTAACTCTTCCCTGCAGTAGGTAATTTTCAGTACACCTCCAGTCTGGAGAAGCAGACAGGAGAAATGACACACGTTTTGTGTTATGTGGCTGCTAATGGAGCTAGAGGAGACTATTAATTAATGCAAGTGTGTATTACATAGAATGCATTAGCATGCATTTCCCTCATCACTTAGACCCCCTTCTACAAAACACTGCAACATCCCTTTTAAGAAGAAAAGAGGGCAATAAAAATGAAACTAGGCAAATGTGAATTTTAACCTAATTCAAAGCTAAATAAAACAAACAAATGTGTAAAAAGCAGTGAAATATGTTGTTGCAGAGACATCCTGTTTGTGCACTTCCTGCTGCGCACACTCAGGGCCCCAGGGGCCAGTGGACTCATTACAGGCGTCTCTATGATGAGCAACTGTGATAAAAACACACACTACATATCCTCAAGACTGTTTAGGCTCTAGTTTCTGCTGCAGATCGTCATGTTGTGTACAGTTTGTTCTTATCACATTGGTAATCTGTGGTAAGTTAGTGTTTGTGAAGAAATGCATATGTAGTCTATCACTCATTTATCAATCCCTTACACATAAAGCTGAATAAAGATGCATGTTTGTTGACCCAAGATGTCATTAGAAAGTAACAACAAAAGAGCACTTTTAAAGAAGTGTTTTTTATGCAGCACATAATAACTTTGAGTTTGCTCTGAGGTAAACTTTGTCAGTGTCCAAAATAATGTTACAAATGATGTTAACATAGTATGATGTTTAAACAGAGCAAAACTTGTAGGTTTTTAAAGTTCTAACGTGTGGTGCACCATATTACTGCCATGAGCTACATCTGTCAAATTTCTAATATAATGAACATTAATACGTGTGTGCAAGACTGATTATAACTCTTGTTACCGTGTCACCTTCGGTCGGTTGGTTTTAATGAGTACATGTACAGTGACCATTCATTGTGATTTGTTGGAAACTGTCCATATTTCAAGCTCCATGTCTGTTATCACAGACAGTTGTCTCTTTAAACACCAATATGCCCTGCTTTTAACAGTCCCCCTCTCCAGTTTTCTTTAATGCAAAGAATGATTTCTGTCTACTGATATATAATTCTTCTGATTATTGCATGAAATATTGAAATAATGCATGTCATTTGCTGTTGTGTGCAGTTCCTGTGTCTGAAGAACATCCGCACTTTCCTGACCTGCTGCTGGGAGGTGTTTGGGATGAAAAAAAGTGACCTGTTTGAAGCCTTTGATCTCTTTGATGTTCGGGACTTTGGAAAGGTAACAACTCTGTCACAAACCAATAATATTAATACAACTTGTTCAGAGAGAGAGAGAGACATAAATTAAATATGACAGTAGTGTTTGTAATTCTCTGTAAAATGCCTTGTCTTTCAATAACCACACACTGATAGAAACATTTTCCTTTGACAGATCCATGGCATCTGTTTATGCCTGTGAGCTTCAAAGTGATCCCTGTGTATTCACTCACTGCCGCTCTTCCATTTCTGCAGTGCATTTCTAAAGGATTGTTTGTCTTTTTTATTGCTGTGTTCTTGTGAGAGCTCAATGCTCTGCGCTCAGTGTTACCAGGTCAGGAGATTTGGTGTGTGTATTTCCACAATGCTCTTCTCTGTGGGCTGTGGTTTGCAGCACGGGAGCTTGTTTTAACTGAAGAGAGCCCTCAGTCCCACATGAGTTATTCCTATTTTCTTAGTTTTGTGCATTTGGTGTTAGAGCAACATGAGCTGTCTCGGGTTAGCTATAAAGTTTTCCATTGCAGAAGTAGTTTGCTTTTAGGAAATTGTACTTAAACTGGCTAGACTACTGGTTTAGATCACCTCAAAGCTTTCAGTGGTTTTTGTTCAACAGTTTGCCCTTCTAAAGGTAATTTAAAGTGGATTCTGCCTTTTTTCAGCAAATGGCACTGCTTCTTTTTTACGTGTCTCCTCCTGCATCGCAGGAGTGTTGAGACCTGAGGCTCTTGCAGTGTATCACCCTCCAAACTCTCTAAAAATCCTCAACAGGACAGGGTCTGCTTTAGTCTTGTGCACTTTCCCCTTGGTGCTTGTGTTAGTAGCTAACAGTGACACACATAATTAAGAATGTGATGCAATCAATGGCAACAGCTGATTTTCTATTAATTTGGGGCTCAGTGGTAGAGCGGTCATCCTATAACTGGAAGGTTGGCGGTTCGAATCCCGCTCTCCCCAATTTATACTTTTGTTGTGTCCTTGGGCCAGACACTTGATCTTGCCTCTAGTGACACAGCACTGGTGTATACATGTGAGAATATTTGGTGGTCATATGGCAAAATGGCTGCCATGTCTCTGTCAGTCTGCCCCAGGGCAGCAGATGTATCTTACCACCATCAGTGTGTGACTGTGGGGTGAATATTGTGAGCGCTTTGAGGGAAGGGAAAAAACATGATATAAATAAAAAGCATTATTATCAACTGTGCATTCAAACAAACCTGTGCAGACCTATTATATAATGTGTAGTTCTACTCTGTCATAAAAGTAGGTTCAGAAGCTGTACTGTAGTAATAAAGTGCATGAACTGTACAGCATATTAATTAATCCATTACCAGTTAACCATGAACATCCCTACTTTATAATTTATTTAAAAATGCAGAAAAGTACTGTATGGGCCTCGGAAATAAGCACATCTTTTTAATCATTAATTTTGAAATCTTTTTTTTTTTATCTTGTGCTGGATATATTAGATGAAGGTAGAGAGCTTTTAGTTGACAAAGCAATTTGAAAAGCCCCTAAGTGGTTGTAATGTGGTCAGTGGGGTTTTAAGAGAAATCTTTGAGTGCAGTGAGCCTTGCGTGCAACTTCCTCACACTGTTCTTTCACTTTACTGTGTTGTGCTCTAAAGAAGATTCCACTTAATCTGGCTGCTCATAATCCCACAGGGGAGCTGCTGCCTGCAAATATGTACACTACATCCGAGCTGGGCTGCTGCATAATCTTGGTTTAAGAGTTTTCTGTATCCACACAAGCTTCTGAAGGGGAATAATTGCATGGCATTGGCATCACTGTGTTGTGAAAAAAATACAGGCGTCCGCAGGTTCAGCTCAGTTGGATGGTCTCCAGAAAGGCTTGTTTAGGACAATCCTCAATCTCCTGAAAACATTCAAAAGAGAACATCACAAATCTCAGCCAGTCTAATCCACTTTGGCTGACTTGCGCCAAAGAGAGTAACCTACATTCCCCACTGAGTTACTACATAAAACACTTTGGGAAGCTTCACAAGACGCCAAAAACATTAAATATCTTAATTTGATTTTACACAGTCACATTTGTAACATGTTAGGGGCATGCTCTCTTTGCAGTGAACTAAACTAACTGAATCAACTTTGCACCAGCCTGTGGTTTCTATTTTATATATTTTTATGGGAAAAACAGGTGTGAAACCACTTTACATGTATCAACACTTATCAACATTAAATCTCTTCCTGTAACTGAGGTTATGAATCTCTCTAAAAAAGTTGTTAATTTACCTACTTTTTGCCAATATCTTTGCTTCTAAGTAGATAAGCAGTACCACAAACACAGTGGTCATGGGTGATTCATTGTATATTTTACCCCACAGGATTTGTGCACATGAAAGGTACTCACATTTGGATTAGGTAAAGCCACTATGCACTCACACAGGAAGAAGTAAGGAAGAAGTATTCATTCAGTATAACCCTGCAAATAGAGTTTTTTGACACAGTCTATTAAAAACGTGACAGAAAGAAGCAAACTATGCCAAAGGAAGGATTAGCAAACATGGGCATTAATAAAATTCAATCACTGACAGGCTACACTTTCATATACATATTCACCATGCTTACAACACATACAATTAACTAACTGTGGTGTATAGGACGTCTTAAAGACGTTTTAAAATTGTATTTAATAAGATATTAAAAAAGGTGTACGACTTTCTCGTTTGGATCAGAAAACAGGAAAGTGTGAAAGTCTGAACCGAATATGACATTTGTAAAAGGACCCAGGACAAAAGGAAGTTAAACAGACACTTAATATCAATTAAATAAGTGGAAGCTTGTAGATTTATGGAGGGCAGGATTTGCATATAAGCATATGTGAATTTGATCAATTTTGACATTCTACATATATTTCTTTTTTTAAAAGGTTGGGTATGTTTTAATTTTACCCACTGGTTGGGTCAAATGAATGACCCAGTAATATGGGTAAACGGTAAAACCCAGCACTTGGGTCAAACCAACCCAGCGCGTGTTCTGTCCAATAGTGACCCAGCAGCGTGGTTAAGGTTGGGTTATTTTTTAACCCAGCAGTTTTTAGAGTGTGGTTTCTGGTCCACTGATGCTTCACCGGTTGTGTTTTTTTCACTGTAAGGGGTAAATAGATAAACTCACTGTCACTTGAGCCAAAAAAGGTACCAACGGGCACCAATAAAATAGATTTCTTAAAATAATGTCCCATTTGGACATTATACCTGTTGTTCTCATCTCTATCAAAGATCTCAGCTCCTTGACTGGAGGTTTCTAGTACAGTGGCAGTTTGAGTTGGGGGTTCCTTTTCACTGTGAGGATAAGTCAGTCATTTACTTTCATAGCACCTTTTACTGATTCATTTAATAGTGAAAGAGATTATTAAGTAAAACAAAAAGATACAACATTTAGTCGTAATTTTTTCTAACCTGCTTGTCTCAGCTTCATTAGGCGTCTCCAAATCAGTAGAGGTCTCTGGTCCACTGAAAACCTATTCCCCTTTGGTAGTTTCTGGCTAGGTAGAAGCCCTGTCTTGGCTGGTGGTCTCTGGTTCAGAAGAGGTCTCTGGTCCACCAAAAACCTCTTGTTCTGTTGTAGTTTTTGCCTTAGTGATGGCCTCTTCTTGGCTGGTTGTCTCCAGATCAGTGGAGTTCTCTGGTCCACTGATAACCTCTTCTTCTGTGGTAGTTTCTGCTCCAGTAGTGTCAGCTGTCTTTTTGACTGTAGGGAATAAGTAAACGTTATCGTAAACATTGTCATAATGTATGTATTTTATAACACAGAGACAAATCAAAACTTTTTTTAAAAAAGTGTCCTTTATGGTCATTTTACCTTGTGGTTTCAGGTTTGTTAAAGTTCAAGGCTTCTTGATCTGAGGTTTCTGTTTCACTGATGTCACCGGTGTTTTTTTTTTGACTGTAAAGGATCAAGAAGGAACCACCGGAGGTTTCTTTTTGACTGTAAAGGATCAAGAAGTAAACTCACTGTCACTTGAGCCAAAAAAGGACCAATAAAAATACATTTCTTAAAATAATGTCCCATTTGGACATCACACCTGTTGTTCTCATCTCTATCAAAGATCTCAGCTCCTTGACTGGAGGTTTCTAGTACAGTGGCAGTTTGAGTTGGGGTTCCTTTTCACTGTGAGGGATAAGTCAGATTTACTTTTATAGCACCTTTCACTGTTTTATTTAATTAATTAAATAATCACAATGTTTTCTTATCTGCTTGTCTCAGCTGCTTTAGGCGTCTCCAGATCAGTGGAGGTCTCTGGTCCACTGAAAACCTCTTCCTCTTTGGTAGTTTCTGGCTCGGTGGCAGCCTTGTCTTGGCTGTTGGTCTCCAGATTAGTGGAGGTCTCTGCTCCACGTAAAACCTCTACCTTGGTAGTGTCTGACATGGTGGGGGTTTCTTCTTGGCCGATGGTTTCTGGGACGGTGGAAGTCTCTAGTTTATCACTGGTGTCATTGGAAAACTCAGAGACTACCTCTAAACAGTTTGTGGCTGTCTCTGGTTCAGACTTCTGGATGGTCCTGTGTTTTTAATCACCCCCATCTGAGCCAGAAGGCAAGGCAAGGCAAGGCAGTTTTATTTATATAGCACAATTCATACACTGGGTAACTCAAAGTGCTTTACAGGAATAAAAGACAATTTACAAGATTTATATTAAGAAACATAAGAAAAAATTAAAAACATTTTAAAAAGAAGAGTGCAGATAAAAGAAAAAAAACTAACACTTTAGGTTGTAGTGTAGGCGGAGCTAAAGAGGAAGGTTTTTAACCTCCCCTTGAACATTGTTAAAGTTGAGGCTATTCCAGGTTTTTGCTGCATGAAACTTAAACGCTGCTTCACCCTGTTTAGTTCTAACTCTGGGCACGAGCAGAAGGCCTGTCCCAGATGTTCTCAGAGTCCGAGGAGGTTCATAAGTAACTAGCATGTCAGAGATATATTCTGGTGCTAAACCATTTAGAGACTTGTAAACCAGAAGTGCTGTTTTAAAGTCTATTCTCTGAGCAACAGGAAGCCAGTGCAGAGATTTTAAAACTGGCTTGATGTGGTTGTACTTCCTGGTTTTGGTTAGAACCCGAGCAGCCGCGTTCTGAATAAGCTGCAGCTGTCTTAACCCTCGTTTTGAGAGACCAGTGAGCAGGCTGTTACAGTAATCTAACCTGCTGGAGACAAAAGCATGGATAAGTTTCTCTAAGTCTGGTTGAGACATCATCCCTTTGACTCTGGAAATGTTTTTAAGGTGATAAAATGCAGATGATGTAATTGACTTAATGTGACTGTGGAAATTCAAGTCTGAGTCCATGATGACCCCTAGATTTCTAACCTGATTTTTAGATTTTAGAGAAAGAGACGCGAGGTGGCTGCTGACACTTTCTCTTTGTTTCTGTGGCCCAAAGATGATTAGTTCAGTCTTGTTTCTGTTCAGTTGGAGAAAATTATTTTGCATCCACATGTCAATCTGTTCGATGCAGTGACACAGTGAATGGATTGGTCCATTTTCACCTGCAAAAGAGAAGAGGCTGACTAGATGGAGGGAGCAGCTGGAGGTTCACTTGGCCAATATCATCCACCTGAATTAAATTAAACTCCTTAAATATCAGTGTATCCCTAACAGCCCTTTTACATCTATAAGCAAGAAATACAGAATAATACATTCTAACATAATAGATGTTGAATTTGTTCAATAAATGAATACAAAGTTCATGTACCTGAGGTGGAGGGACGTCCTGCTCTTTGAGGGAGTAGTATTGGGGAACATAACCCAATATAGACAACATTTTGGCAGCTGCGTTCTTTTTAGCTGCCTTCTTTGTGGGACCTGACCCCTCTGTGGTGAGGAGCCCCACTGTCACCTTCATTAGGAACAGCCAGCCCTGGGGCAGACGGCAGGAGTCCAGAATACTGTACTCGGGGTAATTCATCCTTCTGGCCTGCACCAGCTCCAACAGGTGGCTGATGGTCCCTCTAGAAAGGTCTTCAATGTTACACCAGTGGTGGAGACTCTGGTGGTCTCGCAGGCCGGAGCCGGCTGGAGGCTGTCTGGGAGAGGCAGGCTCTTCAGACGCTCCAACACCGCTGATGCTGCCCTTGCCTTGGCTTCCTTCTTGAATGAGGCTTATCCTTCAACGGTGAACTCACCCTACTTTTATCTGATAGGTGAAGGTCCTCATGTGGCAGGGTCCTTCTACCGCCATCTCGTTAAACATAACAATTAAGTTGTGCTTTGTAGCCAGCTTGTGAACCTGGTTTGTGTCATTCTTGTAGACTGTCTTTTTCAGTTTGGTGACTGAAGACAGGGTGTTTCTTTGAGCTGTTGCCATCTTTAACTTGATAGAATATCTTGCCTTGTGCAAAAGTCGACTGGTGATGAACTGTGAAGTTAGTAGAGTAAAGTTTCTCTGAGTGTGTAGATGTTTGTTTTCCCTTGGGAAGTTAGATACAAAGTGAACAATTGTCACTGTAGAACGTGACACACAAGGTGATAAATTACATCAGAACAATCTACCATTGTCATGGCTCTGATGGAAATGAGACCAGACACACATTTCTGCAATAAATCTAATATTAACATTAGCAATAAATGAAAGAATAATAATTATTCTTTCTATTTACATTTTATATGTTGATAATTATTAATACTTGATAAAGAAACAATTGTATTTTTTGGTGCAATACAAAGTGCAGTCAAATAAAATATTAAAATAGCTAAAAAATAAAACTTAATTTTGGATGTACTTTTACACTTGAAGGTGTTTTACTCCTCATTGTAGGAGCTGCTAGGCTTTTTTTTTACCTCTGACTGGTAACGAATAATCAGATCAGAAGGTGACAGGGATGTGCCTCCACCAACATCACAGGGGCCAATTTCTTGCAATTTTTAGGCTTTTTATCGGCGAACTAAGCTGTTGCAATGCATTCAAAAATTGAGAAAAGAGAGAATAAAAAACACGTTTACTTGCATCAATAGAAATGAGTGTGCTGCAAAACTTAACTTAACTAGACCCACTCTCTAGAGTAAAACAATCTGTTCACTTTTGTTACACATATTGTAAGGTAATTCACTTTCCTTTTTTAATGTTTTGCTTCTTATTTCACCAAATTACCTTTATTTCCCCAGGTTATGGATACTCTCTCGAAGCTGTCATACACTGCAATTGCACAACAAGGGGGCTTCAAGTGAGTCACTAAATAACATGTTTATATGGATATTTAGTTGCTTGTTGTCACTGTAGTTATTTGTAATTTGCGAGTCTTTTTCAGTCAAATAAAAACTGCACTGAACAATACGTATGAATGTGAGTATTGAGACCTGTTTGGTTAAACACTCTTCTCACGCTCCTCTGCTGTTATTTCTAGGCCATTTCCAACCGAGGAGAGCCTAAAAGATGAGGACATTTACAATAATCTCGAAGACTTGATTGAGTATGTATGAGGTCCCTCCCTGTGGTCCCATTACTGCTGTTGATAGCACATGATTATTTAGCTCAGTAGTTGAAGCAGCGCCGCTCATCATCCCTGCTCTCCAGGGGTCAGCACGCCCACATGTTTTGGTTAAAGGCATGGCTCTCTTTCACTGTTACTGTCAGGAAAGTAATTCTGCAGTTTTGCTGAGTGTATAAAAAACATCCACATCAAGCTGAAACTGACAGTTTGATTGATAGCAAAGTAACAACTGAGGTTAAATATATTTTCTATAGTTTTTAATTTTTTTTATTGGAGCCATGAACTATGATACTTGCCCTAGCCACAAATAACTGCAAATATTTTATTCAGTAATGTGACCCTTTAGTTGTGCATTTTAGAGACTGAATATTTGTGTATGTGCCTTTTTGTGCATGATCTAGTGAGAACGTCCCAGATGGTGAAGATGACTTGTATGCTACAGTTTATGGCCTTGAAGATGACTACGCTGGTGGGGAGATCTATGAAGACCTTATGCGGACCAACCAACATCCTGCTTTGGTACTGCAATGACTCAAATGCAGTGCAAATACACAAATAGTAAAATAGTAGTTTCATATCATCAGTATAGAATATGATGCTGTAGTACAACAGGGAACTATCATTGGCCCTCTTTTTTCTCATTACAAATTCTTGCATTTCTTTTAACCCTTAATATGAAACAACTTCATCAAAAGTAAACGTAATCCCTTATTTATTTGACATACTGGGAGAGATTTACCAACATAATCCTGTGCTTTTGATTTGTTTTTGAAAATTATCATATGTCTTACCTTGCATAACAGAAACTTAGTTTTATTTTGGCTTTAGCTGCTCATATTTTTAGACATTAGCTATTAGGAATTATATGATGGTAAAAGTAATTGTAAACTCCCCCACTTAGAAAATGATAGCTGAGTCAAGCCATGATAAAAAGTCAGGCTTTAGGAATAACACTACTTTTTCAAGTTAACCCTCAAGTACATTACTTCAACTACTGTTCAAAAGTGCTTGTTCCAGAAGTTTTTGTGGCTATAAAAAATATTAATTATTTGGACATCATGAATTAAATTGTAAATGTATTCATGCTATATTGCAATATTTGCCATTAATCTGATGTTAACAGCTATAGTAGGAGAGTGATATAAACGGCATGCTTTTGAAGTCCTTTTAGTTGCAAGATCAAGATTGTTATCAATTGTTAATTATTAGTTGTTAGTTATTAGTTATTAGTTGCAAGATCGTCATCGATTGTTAAATACTATTTCTTTATGCATCAAACACATCCCTTGAGCCCCCAATTCTAATTGCATGTGTATCTATTATTATTTAATTTATGATTATAAAGGGGTGCACTTAAGACAGTATGTTTATCATAAAATAATTAATGAATGTTTTATTTAAAAAAAAAAAAAAAAAGAAAGAAAGGCAGTTTTTACAGTTTTAGAAATGTTTGTGTACTATTCATTCTTAACATGAAGACTTGTTTTGGTGATTTTATTATACTATGCTTTTGGCCCAAAATGGACTTTAAAAGATAAAAAAAATGACTAAATAACAAATCTCTCTCTCTCTTGACATGAAAAACAGCCCGCGGCCGGCAACTGTGTTAAAGTAGCCCGCGGACTTGGCAACACGCCGTCACTTAACTGTCATAATTAATTGGAGAAAACAAAGTTTTACTATTTAATTATCCTAAATTTATACTCGCATCATTACAACCTTTTTAAAAATATATAAAAATAATAATCATTAAAAAAAAAATTCATAAAAAAAAAAAAATCTGGAAATCATCTCACGACCCCCGCCCACCCGGGCAAGTGCAGTGCAGTAGTGTTTATTTTAATGATTTGGTTAACACTCACACAATTATTTATATAGTATTTACTTATACTTATACTACTACTAAAGAGCTTCTGTAGTTACACCAAAATAAATCAAGATAAATGAAAACATATATAACAACAAATAAAATGAATGTTATTGGTCTGAACTCACTGAAAGGGGAAAAGAATGTATTTTCTGTGTCTTGACTAGCTACACACCGACAGTTTCCATTACCTAACAATCAACAGGTTTGAAAAGTTGTTTATGTTTCTTGAAGCAGGCAGAAATCGATGTTCGTAGCTGCTGCCTTAGTGAGATCAAACAGACGGAAGAGAAATACACAGAGACTCTGGAGTCTATTGAGAAGGTATTGAACATCTCGTATTGTCTGTGTGTCTTTTAGTAGCACTCATTACCCATTTCCTAAACCAAAATCTAAACATCAAAGAATCATAGCTGCTCTTTATAATTCACAGTATTTTTAGTTAGATGCTAAAAGCTAATCTTTCTTTTCAAATCTTTACCCAGTATTTCTTGAATCCCCTGAGAAAGTTCTTTACTCCAGCTGAAATAGACAAAGTTTTTCTCAACATCCCAGTAAGTCACAGGATCTTTTCTCACAATAGACACAAATATATACTGTGTAGATTTTGTGTGTTTTATTTTGTCCTGTCATACAGGACCTGGTTAAAGTCCACAAGAACTTGATGGCTGAAGTCCAGGATTCCATACTCAACAAAAATGCCTTAAATCTCTACCAGATCTTTATCAGCTACAAAGAAAGGTTTGTTCATTCATTCATTTTCTACCGCTTAGTCCTGATAGGGGTGAGGGCCTGAGGCGGGGTACACCCTGGACAATGGCCAGTTAGTTGCAGGGCTGCAAGACAGAGACAGTGACAGACAACCATTCACTCACTAGGGACACTTTAGATTTGCCAATTTACCTATACATGTCTTTGGACGGTGGGAGGAAGCTGGAGTAGCCGAAGAAAACCCACAAGTCGGCCGAGTTTTGAACTCACAACCTTCTTGCTGTGAGGCAGGAGTGATAATCACTCTGCCACGTGCACCCCAAGGTTTGTTTTATATGATTATTATTTCAACGAGCTAATTTTCTGCAAACCGTGCATCATAACATCATGCACATTAAGGATATGCTGCTTGGTGCACACTATAACAGGTCTATTGGAGATTTTAGTCACATTGCCATGGCAGAGGGATAAAAAGGGGACGTGCATGCATTTTATTTATCTCTTCTCACTTGTTGTACCTTAGACTTTTACCATTTAGACATTTTACATCAGTCAATCAAATACTCTCATCATTGTTCCTCTTATTATTGTTCTTAGACTGCTCATTTACGGGATCTACTGCAGTCAGGTGGAGATCGCCATTGCTGTGTTAGACCTCATCTCCAAAGAGAAAGAGGATGTTCGCTTGAAGCTTGAGGTTAGATAAACACGTCAACACAACCAGATCACACAGATTAAGCAGTTTATACTACACCTCATTTAGAGGTTTTCTTTACATTTTAAAATTTTAGTTTGCCTAAAATAAATCTTCTATGTGTGTTTACTAATACAAATGCATGCACATAGAAGATTTATTTATAACAGTAAGGTTTTATAAACAGCATTACTGTAACCAAATAACATCAAAGCATCTAGAATGATATGCCATCAGCCATTGTTGGTAGTCCCCTTTCGGCTTCGGCTTGTACACAAGATACATTATTTGTATTGTTACAGTTCTTTTATAAATATATGTGTTATGTGTCATCCAGGAGTGTGCCAAAAGGGCCAACAATGGGAAGTTCACACTGCGGGACCTGCTTGTGGTGCCCATGCAGAGAGTCCTAAAGTACCACCTTCTCCTACAGGTAATAATAACATAAGCGTGGGAACAAATGAGAAGTTTTAAAAAGCAGATCATATCTAAGTTTTTTTTCTGAGAAAACACCAAACAAGTGTGTTAAGATAAGACTGAAAGGAAGGAAATGAGTGAGTTAGTCAAAAAACATGTGAAAAGGTTACAAGAGTAGCACAGGTAAACCTAACTGATTAGAAACATTTTAACCCTTTCAAGCTGCAAACACATTCATGCATGCTATGATCTTTCCTCACCTGAGCTACTGTTTAACCTCATGGTCTCAGGCATCAGCCACCACAATAAAACCAGTAAGAATAATCTACAGCAGAGCCATAAAGATTCTGGATAAAAAAAATCTATTCAAACGCACCATTGGTAGGTTTTGCAAAAACTTAATATCCTTAGTTTTGAAAATTTGATGATGTTTTGTCAGTTAAAATAAATGTATAAATGTTTTAGGAGGCAGGCCTCTTATGTTCTCAGTGAGTTAATAATTCCTCCAAGAGCTGTGGATCACACGTAGTTTTGTGACCATTGTTGTTCTCTGTTAAGTGTTTTATTGTATTTAGGTTTTTTTAATTGTATTTGTCAGTTGTTTGTTGTAAAAGCCCTTCTAGGGGCGAGCATCGCAAATTAGCCTCGGCTGTAAAAGCTGTAGTATGTGACAAGGAGAATGGAACATACTTGACCCTATCAAATTAACTTTAAATAAATAAGTTCCTAGTAACACGTAAAGAAGAGGTGCACTTTAAAATGGCCAGCAAAAAGAAATTAAGTTAAGTTATTTTGCCAATCTCTTTCACTTTTTTCACAATGCAGTTTTGAAACAGCTTTTTTAGTCATCAACACTAAAAAGAAGGTGACTACTGCTCAAACTTCTGGTCAAAGAAGTATGCTCAATTTTTACTTCATCTTATCTTGTTTAAAAGTTTAAGATCTGTTTTTATTCCTATCATTGTCAGTTTTTACATTTGGTTAATGTGTACTTTATTAACGTTTGTTCTAATATATTTTAATATACATTTATAATCACCTTTCTGATAAGATATAGATTTTTGTTCATGTAAAACAACCACTCGAGGGCGCTGTTCTCCACACATTGACATCAGCCTAGACTACAGTGAGCTCAGGCTGATCTACTTTATTATTATTTTTTTATCTTTGAAAGACAGAAATGATATCAACTTCGCTCACATTAAACTATAAGTAAAAACTATCTCCCTTAACTGCATAATCAGATTCTTTATTTGAGTCTTTTATCACATTTATCTGACACCATATTACAATTAATGTAATAGAAATAAACACAAATATTCTCTTCCTCTTAATAAAGTGCCCCCCTTGGTTTGTCGGAGTCAGAGATGACACTACAGCAGCCAGGGTTCATGGAAACATTATGATGAAAATATGCAGTTTTGTTTAACTGTATTGGATGGTGGTTATCCCATGTGTTTTTAGCTCCATCAGTATGGTAATAGAGGTGCACTAAGATGATACATTATTATAAACATGTGATACTATAGTGATGTATTATATCTGTGAAATTAAGTATACACCATGTAATGACCACTATCAATTGTTGCAGTGCTGGATCTCATATTATAATTGTTGAGGTAGTCTATTTTATTTATTATATGTGAATACTCATTCTTATGACTTGGAAACATGGGATTATATGTAATAAACAGGAACCACTTTAACCTGTTTCTAGTTACTTAGAATATGGTAAATATAAATTTGTCCATGCAAGTATTTAGTAGTTATTACATGGTTCTAACATTTCATAAATTTGGGTGATCTAATAGGGATTATGGCAGTTAGTCACAATTACATTAGTATAAGGTCTTTATTATCGTTTTATTCGACTTAGGGTGACTCATAATTCTCACCACAATATAATTTAACATTAGGTCTTACTGAGAGCAATCAGGGCTGAGAAAGGAGCAACCACTTCCTCCATATTTGCACCGTTACTTAAAGACTCAACTCATGGGATGTAGACTGAAAGGTAATGTAGGGTTTACGCTTTAAAATTATACCTTCGGTGCTGTAACACGGCCATCTGTCAAAAAGCTGAGACACCGTGAGCAAATACAAGGTGTATTATGAGCATATGATGTGTGAATGTGAGCCGCACAAGTCTGTTTGTCTGGTGCGTCCTCTGCAGCCTGACTGGTGTTAGCATGATAATTAAAAACAAGGATTCCACTGGAGACTCTGGACAGATTTCATTAACAGATTGGCGCCTGCGTGCACATTACACTTCAAACAGTAATGTCCACAAGTTGAATAATCCAATACACGTGCATATGATTTGATTTTTCATCTTTCAAAGCAAATACAAAGACATCAATGGGGGGTTTCCTATATTTCCTTTTTGCTTATTTCCAACTGAATCTTCACCAGATGTTTGCAGCTGTATCTGAATTTAATGAGTGGTATCTTTTCTGTTCTTCTCTAATAGGAGCTTGTCAAACACACTCAGGACACAGCTGACAAGAGCAACTTGAAGATTGCTCTTGATGCCATGAAAGTAAGTGTAAGCTCCTCGTGGTAATGGTCTGTAATCTTTGTGATTGTAGCTCATTAGCAACGGCGGCAGGCTGATTTAGAGAATACTTCCAAATGGGGTGCCACTCAACTTTCTGTCAAAAAAGCCATCCATCACAGAAAAAACAGTGAGCCGTCATTGAATTTCCACTGCCCTACGTAGAATGTGGATCTGCAGTTACTTGAGATTAGTGAGTGTGCTTTGATTTAAATTATAGGCAGATGGCTTGAAGGATTTTGCAAAACTATAAGGGGTACTTGAAAATAGAAACCTCCAAAACATGAATTGTATAGATAATGCAGGACTGCATAACGTTACGTGTTCGTCTTTTGAAGCCACAACCAATATTATTCTGTATGTTGTGCTAAATATCTTTGGGAAAATAAGGCTACATTAGGCATGTATTAAAAGACTGTCAACGTAAGAGGGTTTTTAACTGTTGATCAATTAAAAAAACATTAATTTATTTTTTTAATAATCTGTTCAGTTGTTTACATATATTGTATATATTACTATTTTTAGTTTGACATGAAGTCATCATTAGTAGATTAGGATATTTCTAAAAATAAATCCAATTTAAACATTAAACCAAGTCTAAAGTTACATTGGGTAACTTCAGATTTGGGCATAAGTTGTTGAAAATGAATGACTTAAATAATGTAAAACGGTGGCACAGAAGTGGTTAGCACTTCTGACTCACAGCAAGAAGGTCCTGGGTTTTCTGGTTTCCTCCTCGTACTTCCCCCAGACCAGAACAAGATGGTATAAAAAGACTTAAAATACTTGTTGTATTATATTGACATATTTATATTGATTTATACACTTGCCCTACTCCATCTTTAATTCAAGGACTGTAGGCTCTGACTGTAGTTGTTGTTATCACTGAATGGTATATTTACAATTGTTCTTGTTTTTCAAAGTTCAGTGAGCAGTGAGTTCAAGACTACAAAAATAACATTTTATTTTTTAACAACCTGTAAAATCAAACCAATGTTTTAAATGTGTGTTTTTGTCTAATTATTTGTCTTTGACCCAGGACTTGGCTCAGTACGTCAATGAGGTGAAGAGAGATAATGAGACTCTGAGGGAGATTGACCAGTACCAGAGATGCATCGAGAACCTGGTAATGTTTTTTTTTTTTATTTAATATACTTTGTGATAATGTACTGTTTTCCAAACTTCATATAATCCAATAAAGCGAGGCCTTAAGGGACTGTATGCTGTATTTTTACTTTAAAATATTCTAAAATGAGGTGTCCACTGTGGTTAGCACTCCTTCCTCGGCCAGAAGGTTGTGGGATATTCCTGGACCTGTAAGAATAGTCTTTCAGTGTGGCTTCTTCTCATCATCTGAAGGCATACATGTATAAAGTAAACTGGTGAATTTAAAAAGTAAATGACTTGAGTGTCAGCCCTCAAGGGTATACTCTAGGGATGGATTTTGAAACCCAAAATGCATAAAATATTAAGTATTAAAAGTACAGTTGTCTTCTTTAAAATATTTGACAATGCAGTAGATCTGACCACAGTCTCATGCACTCTTGTTCACTGCACACTAAAAGTCACTAAAAGTTTGTCAAATTTCTGGAGGTTCATAAACATTGCTACAAAGAAAGAAGTTGTAAAAATGTGTACAGTATGTCTCAGAGAGAAATCCAATATGAGGATGACTCATTACCAATGCAAGAAAACAAAAATCAATACATATAACTGTCCACTGTCAGCCCTCCACTCTGCCCTCATGCTGTTTGTCTCAACCTACACACCTTTCTTTAGTTGTACTTATATACTGTATAGTCTATAGCTGAACACTTTGGTCTCTATGCTTACATACTGACAAAATAAACTCAGAAAAAAGTCCATATCCATATTTAATATTTAGCATAAATCAACTAATATTTAAGTTGAATCCAACGCAATAGTTTTTCTTCATGCCTCACATTTTGCTTTCAGAACCAGCCTCTGTTTGCTTACGGTCGGCCCAAAGGTGACGGAGAGGTGCGCTTGGTCTCTAGTGTGGACAAGAGGAAACAAGACAGGTGGGTTCACATAGAGTAGTTCTTCACTGAAATATCGAAAGCAATAGCCACTGATCCGTACGGTGTGGGTCACGGTTTAGGTTGTTTCCACTGTGGTGTGGACAGGCGCCAGTTCTAGAAACAATTACATCATCCAAGTGCAACCTTTGTTTCTATATAAAAGATAAACTGAAGCTAACTTTGGTGCATCGCCACTACTACTACTACTAAATCCTCATGCACAGCAGAGCAAAACGATGAGATAAAAGGTAGTGTTGTAGTCAAGACCAAGACGAGACCAAGACCATGGCAGGTCAACACTGACTGAGTCATGACTAGAACCACTATATAATACAAGATCACAAGATAAATCCAAATAGTCCAAGTACAGTTTTTGAGTCAAAACTCACAGATGTCAGTGTTTTGTGAAGAAGAAATAGTTAGAACAAGATTTTCAATTGATTAGAAAATGACCGAGTATTGCATTTACTGTTATCCCAGGAATAGAAAAATAGACTATTTGTGGTCTGGGTTGGTTCTTGACATCCGGACCGAAACCATGACAAAACCAAGACTTTTAAGGATTGAGACCATCAAGGTCTTTCAATCTCAAGTACTACATCAGTACAACACATACTGTACAGTTTCTTGTTATTCACAGTTTTTTAAACTTTAAATTTAGAAAGCAGAGGTACGCTTCTGGTATTTTTATTTAGGATGCTTCCACTTTAGACATTACAAAACGCATCTGCTCCTGTGGAAATGGGCCTAATTTTAAACCTAACCTGGCGTTATATAAGCTATCAACAGTTTACTGATATTATGTAACTCTCATTTGCAATTTTGTACAGTGTCTCCTGCTCCCTGCAGCAATCCCAGTGTCACCACATGGGAGACATTATACATTTCAATACGTTTATAATATGATCGTATTCAGGAACGATTTCCATATGAGAGTCATAACTGGCCAAATCAAATCCCTCCACAGGACGCCTTGGTATATGTCACATTTATCATCACAACTAGCTTGAAAAAAACGACATGTGCAAGAAATCCTCCATGAGATCCAATCTTAATGTTGGAAAATGAATTACAGCTTGTGATACAAATTGTCTCAGATTTGCAATTATTTATTATGAATCATACATGGCTCTAATTTGTCCTTCTAAGGCGCTAGACCACAAAATAAGCATTTATTGGACATTAACAAATTCAATCTTTTTATGTCAGAACTAAATGTAATTACAGTTTAAATGCAAAATACAACATATAAATCATTTACAATGAATAATTAAGGTATGCGCTAATATTTATGGTAAAATTAATAACTTCATACTTTTTAATGTGTCCATGTTAAATTGATATTCTTCCTATTTTTTCCAGACACATCTTTTTATTCGACATTGCCGTAATCATTTGCAAAAGACGCGGATACAACTACGAGATGAAGGATGTCCTCGACCTTAACTACTTCAAGGTTACGAACAACTCCACCTCTGACCGAGAAGGCAAAAAGGTAATGACCACCTGTCCTAAATAGGTGTTCTCAAACCACACCAGTAAGCTAATGAAGTAGCTAATTGTTAGCACACTCCCTGTTGGCAGACAGTAGATATGCCACAGAAACTGAACTATATTTGGCTTTAAATGGGGTTATAGAGAGTGCATAGACAATATTTCTAAGTGTATGTACTGTGTGTTGCTGAGAGATTGCCCATAATTGTGGTCCAGACACAGTCATATTGAGATACTTGCACCGAGGGATGCTAGGTTCTAGGGTTGACTGAATAAAAATTTGTCATTTGATAAAATACAAACCCAAATCCAAAAAAGTTGGGACACTGTACAAATTGTGAATAAAAAAGGAATGCAATAATTTACAAATCTCATAAACTTATATTTTATTCACAATAGAATATAGATAACATATCAAATGTTAAAAGTTTTGAAATGTCAGATATTGACTCATTTTGCTACACATTCCAAAAAAGTAGGGACAGGTAGCAATAAGAGGCCGGATCACCAATTCCCCCAATGCTGCAGTGAAAAATAGTGCAGCAGCAATATCAGAAAGGAGTTTCTCAGAGAAAAATTGCAAAGAGTTTGAAGTTATCATCATCTACAGTGTATAATATCATCTAAAGATTCAGAGAATTTGGAACAATCTTTGTGCGTAAGGGTCAAGACCAGAAAACCAGACTGGATGCCTGTGATCTTCGGGCCCTTAGACAGCACTGCATCACAAACAGAAATGCTACTGTAATGGAAATCACAACAACCACAACATGGGCTCAGGAATACTTACAGAAAACATTGTCAGTGAACACAATCCACTGTGCCATTCGCTGTATCCAAAAACTCTATAGGTCAAAAAAGAATCCATATCTAAACATGATCCAGAAGCACAGGCGTTTTCTCTGGAGCCAAGTCTCATTTAAAATGGACTTTGGCAAAGTGGGAAATTGTTCTGTGGTCAGTAGAAGAAGGATCAGGTTCTGAAATGTTCAGATCTTTCACCCACAGAAAACATTTGGCGCATCATAAAGAGAAACATGCAACAAAGAAAACCTAAGACAGCTGAACTAAAAGCCTGTATTAGACAAGAATGGGACAACATTCCTATTCCTAAACTTGTCTCCTCAGTCCCCAGACATCTGCAGACTGTTATAAAAAGAAGAGGGGATGCCACACAGTGGTAAACATGGCCTTGTCCCAACTTTTTTGATGTGTTGATGCCATAAAATTTTAAAATCAACCTATTTTTCCCATAAAATGATAGATTCTCTCAGTTTAAACATTTGATATGTCATCTATGTTGTATTCTGAATAAAATCCACATCATTGCATTCTGTTTTTATTCACAATTTGTACAGTGTCCCAACTTTTTGGGAATTGGGGTTTGTAAATAAATAAATAAATAAATAAATAAATGCCTTCTAAACACCTATATTGAAAGTCATATTTTGACATTAAAGTCACAGTAGCAACCATACATAACACAAAGGCTCAGTGTGCTGACAGTTACCTACTGTATGGGAAAAGTTACTTATCCCTAAGATTCTCATCAACCCCTTTTTCCAAAAGTACTGAACAATCCTCTTCAACCAGCTGCATTGTACTCTTTACTGTATACTATATGCTGTTTGTTTTTCTGCCGGGGTGGTGCTGGATTGTAGTGGAGGGGACCTGTTGATGTCTTGTTGATGTATGCCCACAGATGGTGTCTCCTCACTCCATTGCTGATTGCTAATGTGACAGCTTGCCAGAAACGGGAAGGTTCTGTAGTTTTCTATCAAGGGGACTCCATTATTATGCTCATTTACTCAATTGTGCAAGCGTGTCATGTGTTTGTGCTCAGATTGGTGCGGTTTATTTACATGTTTTTCTGCCCTGTTGGCTGTAAAAAAGTTTCAGTATTACATGGAGTAATATGAACATATGAATACAAGGGACAAGCAGGAAGTGGCTACATGGTTAGCATTATTTTTATTCTAACATTAATTTAACAACAGCAACTATGTGTGATGTATTAATGTGTCTTAGCAGTGCATGTGAGAATGGATAAATAGATACTGTGCACCTCTAATATATCCCCCTAAAACACACACACACAGCGCAGGACAGACATGCTAATATCAGGTGATGAATGTGCGCAGTCCTCCAAGGTTGCTTATAGTCATATATCATTTTGTGCCAAATGAAACTTCAGAGTGTGAATGCGCCGCCACTGAGCACCCACACACTCATCAATGATTTAACACTTTTGCACGGCCGGGCCAATCAGAGACAAGTGAGCCCTGCGACCACTTTGCTGATATCACACACGACACAACAAGCTGGAACAGATTAAGCGGGGCAAAAGTCAAGAGATTTGAGAATTGATTGAAAATTGCTCCATTATATGTCTATGGGCAAGGTATTTACTTGAGCTTTAGAACGACTCGAGGCCAGTGTGGCGTCGTCAAGGCAGCAGCTGAGCTACAAATGTGGTGCACCCTGCTCAAAACACACATCATGCAAACAATTTAATGTGCTGTTTTTATTGTGTTATTCACTTAGCTGAGGTTATTACTCACCTGGGCATGGCTCAACACTGTAATTCACAATTCATTTGTCATTATCCCTATATGTATTGCAAATTGCTGTTTTGTCAAATAGTCTTTGTATTTGATAAAATCTCACTTTATGTCAAAGTTTTTAAAATGACAATAAAGCCTGAGTAGCTCAATTCAATAACACACGACAGGTGGACCCTTTTATCCACTTAAACGTAGAAAACAATTTGTCTATATCTTAATAACCAAGTCTGTGAGTATGTCTGGAGTTCAAACCCTATAATCAAATATGATTTTTTTTTAAAGACATGTGTGGCTCATACAGCATGCTAGTTACAATCATTACACCTATAGACCCTTTCCATAAATGCCATAAAATACATGTCCACTGTGACATCAAAGGCGACTGTATTTAAGTGTACAAGGTAAAATCACTAAGGTAAAAGTAAAAAAATATATATTTCATGTGTGTTTAATAAAGTCAGATGCATGTTTGTTACTTTACCTAATATGTGTTTGTATAATGTCTATAATGGCAATGTGTATTTTAGGATATGTTTTGCTGCTTCAGGAAACATTATGCAAATCTTGTCATGCTGATCTCAGTTTAACAGGCTTTGATGGGCAGTGGCAAAGTGGTTAGCACTCCTGCCTCACAGCAAGAAGGTCCTGGGTTCTATTTCCATCCAGGATTGGGCCTTTCTGTGGGAGTTTGCATGTTTTCACTGTGTCTGTGTAGATTTCTTCCGGGTACTCTGGTTTCCCCTAACACTAAAGACATGTACAATAGTTACCCTGTCACAGGACTCCCCTGCAAAAGAGATTTGTAATCTCAGTGGAACTATTCTGGATAAATAAAGGTTAAATAAAATAAGAAGTAACTCTTTAACTCTGATTTGTATCACTTTATTCTCCATGTGGTGTTAATTAGAATTTAGGCCACTCCCTAATGTTTTCTACCCACGCACTGACAGTACACATGTAATCAGTTAGTTGCCATCTACCTATATCACATTTCTTTACACCCTAATATCTAAATTTACTTTCCTGTCTGTGGAAATAAATACAGTTGTATCTTAACTTTGGTTTTGATGAAAATAAATCACATGCTTTGGTCTTTGATACCTCTTGGAACAAACTCTGAGAAAGTTTTTTCTTTAGTACTCTCCTACACTGGCATCATAACAGTACAATAACAAATACTAAACAAAGCAATATTAAATTAAATAGTATTTGTATGTTTCCTTAAGCCCATGGGCTCCATGGGCAATTACCTTAAGAAGACAATTTCAATGTCTGCATGCTATTATCTGTATTTGTTCCCTGTTTACAATGTAACAAATACATAAAAGTAATTTTGCTGTTAGAGACAAACACACAACACTTTCCAAAGGCATCTGAAACCTTCCTCCAGATAATCACTGTGCTATAAATGTAGCTGCGGTGGTTTCCCTTTCATGGTCATAAATATGCAAATGTTCAGCAGCATCTGTGAGTTTATTGGTGTCCTCTCGTTGACTTCCACAGTGGTGCTACGGGTTCTACGTGACGCACCAGCAGGGGCACATGGGCTTTGAGTTGTTCTTCAAGACGAAGGAGCTGAAGAAGAAGTGGCTGGATCAGTTTGAGATGGCCATGTGAGTATAAAGACCTCACACAGTGACATAAGGAAGTAGTCAAAGCAATCAGTCTTATTCTGTTGTGTTAAAAAGAGATCTATTGAGAAAATTCACTGACAAAATTCACCAGAAACACAACTTGATCATGTTCAACTAACTAATAAAACCTGGAATAAGTCGAGACTAAACCAAGACTGGCTCATAGACTGAACTGAAAGACTCAACCAGGACTTAACCAGGACATGAACCAGGTCTAAACAAAAACTTAGCCCAGTACTAAGTCCAAATTAGTCCAAAGACTAATCTCAAATCGAAACCCAGGACTAAACTAGGACCTCAGACCTAACACAGATCAGACCAATGACTAAATCAAAGACTAAAACCCAAGTTAAGCCTAAAGCAGGGCTAAAGTCAAGACTGAATGGAGACCCCACCAGGACTAAATCAAAATCAAACCCAGCACTAAACCCTCAACCAAACCAGTGAGTGATGAAACAAGGCTAAACCCAAGTCAAGTCTAAACCACAAAACCTAGGCCTGAAACCAGAACTAAACCAGGGCTAAACACAGGACTAAAGTATTTTTAATTACTGTATGTGCTATTGTGTTTTTTTTACTTGTTGTAAGGTGACCTTGAGTGTCCAGAAAGGCATGTTAAAAAATCAAATGAATTATTATTATTATTATTATTATTATTCAACTGTGATTAAACTCAAGACTGAACTCAGGACTACTAAGCACAGAACTAGACCAGGACAAGAACTAAGACTGGGACTAATCCTAAATCAGGATTTAAACAGAACCAAACCCAGTGAGTCAATAATCAAGATTTGACCCTTCACTAAACCAGGATAAAAGCCAGGACTAAACCAGGATAAAACTAAGCCTAAACCCTGGGCTAAACCTGGACTGGACCATGACAAAACTTGGACCAAACCACTGAACAAAGCTGAAAGTAAAGATAGTAATGAACCAGGCCATATCCAGGACTAAACCAGAATGAAAGACTTCATTGTTGTGCTCTATTTAGATCCAGTTTTACAATAATCAACACACCACTGACATTTTTACGTTACAGTCTCACACAAAGCACAGAGAACATGAAAGCTTCTCGAAAGTTGGTAAAGTACAAATAAATGTCTGCTTGGCGTTTCTTCACATTTCTGTTTTACGGAGCTATATCTTTTGTATTATTTTTTAACAGTAGGAGGTTTTGACTCGGAACATTCTGTGTTTATGCTTTGTAATGCTGATTTGGAAGAATACAGTGTTGACATTACATTGTGATTGACTGAAACAATGCTTTTGTGTGAGGGGTGAATATGGAAGAATACAGTCAACTATCTGCTTTATACATATTTATTCCTCAGGGTGCAGCATAATGCTTGGTATATAAAATAGAGAAAGGAAAATGCAAGGTTTTTTAATATACCAAACAATACTATATTTATTCTGAGGTGAGGCTAAAGTTTATGTGTCCTGGTTTAAGTTCAGGGACAGCTATTGTTTGTTTAAAAGCTTTTGTGTAGTTGAAAAATAAATGTATTCGTCTCAGTTTCTTTAAGAGGCTGGTCTTTTCTGCAGAGTTTGTATAACAGCAAAGGACTATCATAATGCTTTGGGTAATATGTTGAAAAGGAGAAATTGAAAAAGTGGAAATTGTACCTGTTAAAAGGATCCCAAAGCAGTCCCCACTTACAGAAGCACTCACTTTAAGTGGCTGCACCAGGTGTTCAATACAAAGTGACACTTGATTTCACAACTGCATTCAAACACAAATATCTCATACACAGTCGTATCATGTCCTCTGGCTGAGCATTTATTTCTAAATGAAATGTTGCCACAAGAACATGCACAGCTAATCTCTAGTCTCTGTGTCTTCAGATCTAATATCCGTCCAGAGAAAGCCAACCACAACTGCCATCAGTTCAAGATGCACACATTTGAAAGGATCATGTCTTGCAGCTTCTGTCATCTTTTGCTCAGGTAATATTTGCCTCAGTACACCTTCAACCTCACAAAAGAACCTTCTTCAAGCTTGCTGGCGATTCTGCTGTGTAATGGAACAAGACAGACAAGCAGCAGAAACAAGCCTTTGACCAGAGGCAGACTTTCCACTCTGCTTTTCTCAACACTCATTCCACGCTTTTCTAAGTGCTTCTGTGGGTTCAGTTTTCTTACTGGCTATTTCAGCCTAATAAGCAAACTTTTAATTGCTTATCTAAAAGTGGTGTATATTATTTTGAGTAGAATTCAAGAATTTCAAATGACAGTAAACCGTTAGTGTGGTAAAGGCAAAGCAAGGCCTTTCTTATGTTAAAGTTAAAAGTTTTTTTTTTGGGTGGGACAGACTGCACTGGATCTGTCTTTGGTCCTGTTTTTTATGCCCTATCCACTGCCCAAACTGTAGTAATAATAATAATAATAATAATAATAATAATAATAATAATAATAATAATAATAATAATAATAATAATAATGAGATAAAAAAGCATGGCATTTCAGATATTTTAAAATTTAGGTTCTAAACATTCTGAAAATATTTTACTTCCTGGGCTTTAAATACAACTTGGGTTTGTGCTAAAATGCAAGTGTAGAAGATAAATATTTTGTAAAAGATGAAAAGCAAAATGCATTCTGTTTAACATTTGGCATTTTGCTCATTTACATATACATTTACATTTACATTTAGTCATTTAGCAGACGCTTTTATCCAAAGCGACTTACATTCACCAGTGTTACATTTTTACAGATGACGCTTTCATTTAAAGCGACTTACATTAAGGTTCCATTCACCAGTGTTACAGCTGGAACACCACTGGAGGCAAGGTGGGTTAAGTGTCTTGCCCAAGGACACAATGACAGTATGAACTGTGGGGAGAGCGGGATTCGACCCGCCTACCTTCTGGTTGAAGGACGACCGCTCTACCACTGAGCCACTGCCGCCCCCCCGTACATATAAATATAAGGATTACATAAATTTCACAAATTGACTCTGGCACTTTGCATTGACTGGATTTTGTCACTACTCAGCATCATTCCTGTCACAATGACCCAACACTATAGTATTTTAGCTTAGTTTGCACTGGAGTGGTATGGCATGGGTTCATTCAGTACAGGTCAGTTTCCTTGTCAAAAGTGATGCGTCTCAAATTGGCATTCTCCACTGCCCTACTTTGTTAACCCTTTAAGTTTTGGTTTCTGCAGTGTGGTAGAGTTACTGAAAGGTGGAGATAAATACTGCAGTCTACAATCTTCTACCGTTAGGAAAAGGAGGATTTACTTTCCTCTTATTAATAGAACAGCATCAAAGTTTGGAAAGTTCTCTTTAAATACAATTTATACCTCATATAGCAGACGCTGCTCTCATGCGCATTGGAAATGTTTCTATGTTTTCTGTTCCAAACCATGCTATTTACATAAACAAATGTGTTGGCTTCTTGAAGAAATGAAGGGAACTTCATGACATTTTACTTTGCTGAAACTTTCCTTCAAGATGTTATTCAGTCTCGTATTTGTCAGCTTTGTTTTAATTAGAATAAATATGTCCTAGAGTCTGTAAGTTCTTTTTTTCTTTCTTTCACAGCTTTGTCATGCTGAAGGACATTTCTCTGTCACGTCTCTTATCTCCACAATGAGACAGAAGGCTAAAACAAATCTCTAATGTCAAGGCATTTTGTACAACTCAAATCTGTCTTGTGTTTTATTGTCTCAGGGGCATCTTTAACCAGGGTTACCTGTGTCTAAAGTGTGGTCTGGGGGCGCATAAGGAGTGTTTAGGTCTACTGGGACTTTGTGGACGAACAGGTAACATCAACATCTCTTATAAACTGATCAACTAGTGCATTGTTTCTGTGCTATTATAGTTTTTTGTGACCTTTTCCTTTAGTGCCATACAATTTCCACTTACACACACAAAATACCCAAATCTAAAAGTCCGATTAACTTGATATTTACTGAGCCTAGTTGATTTCTCTGGAGGACAGTCCTTCTAACACTTTGAGAGCAGCGTCCTTATGTTGGCGGGCCTCCCTTATAAAATGTCAAAGAGATGGTACATACTGCAGTTGTTACCTACTGTATATGAGAATACACTGAACTGAATGTATTTGTTAGTATTTAGATTTTGTATTTAAAATTAGAATTAGCACAACACTAGGAAGCATGTGGTACAACAAGGAAGATATGGTGACTTAATTAAACATTACAGTTTCTTTTTATGTTAATGTTATTCATGTCAGCAGATCCATTCATGTTTAGTTTAGCCTAATGTTTATGAACCTATTCAGGAAATACATTAATCACCGTTGATCAAATAAGGTCATATGTCATATGTTTCTTAGTTGCGCACCATTTGGTTAATTGTAGGCATTGAGAGTGTATGATGGTAAACATGGATCTGTGATGGTTTATACTGTACAAGGCTTTACAAGTAAGTTTGTTTTCATCATTTTAATACAATTATTACAATTACTTTTCCAGTATCTTGAGTGCAATGAGCTGTCACAGTGCAGAAACAATAATAATAATAATAGTACATTAAAATCAAACACTCAGGTTGTATCTAGACAAATTGAGTTGTGTTTCATTTGCTTTGGCACTGTAACATGACACTGAGCAGATATACTATCATTAACTAATAACGAGTATTGTAGCTCTGAATACAGTCTGAACTACTTGTTATACTAATTCTTTAATACTATTTTAAAAGTAACAGAAATTTAAAAACACAGCCAATATGATAAAATAAAATAAAATGTGTTTTGAGTTGTTTAAAAAAAGTTCAATTGTGTCACATTCTGTGCAAAACAACAGTTCTCATCAGCTAAAAAGAGTTCAGGGAAAACAGTTAATGACTTAGTAAACCCATAAGTGTGAGATGTTAACCATTAAGCTGCCTTTTAATAGTCAATATATGTATGTCCTGTAGCTTCCTGAAATGCCAGTGTGAGCTTTTTGTCGCTGCTCCTGCCCATGTTGCTCTCTGAACACACAGACAGCTGGCAGGTCTCAGGCCTCTGACAGGCTTCTTAGCAGACGCACTGCTCTCTCTTTATGCATGCTGAGGCGTGATAAGGGCCAGCGCAGGTTGACAGCTGAGGTTGTATGTCACAAAGCCACCACTCTCTCTGATACCGTATTCCTCTCACTGTGTCCCTGTCTGTCTCTCACCTGACTGCAGATTGTGCCAAGCCCCGGCCCAAGGTAAGACCACTTCTCCTCTGACTCCAGCAAACTCTTATCAAGGTTACTTTCATTGTTTTAGTCAATGCAATCACTAATTACCTGTTGTCAAGAAAGGTCCCGTGACTTTTTGTTGATTTAGAGTGAGTTTAAAAGATACCCCAGAAAGCTGTTGTTACAAGAGTCAGTCTAATCATTATCAAGCTATAAAATAAAGCTTTAAAAGTAAAGTCTAAAACCTGGGTCACACAGCTTCAAACATAGTTCTATTTGGCTCTGGAGGTACGTATAGAAAATAACAACCCTATGATCAGGCTCTTAGCATAATATTTTTGTTTGTGTAAGGATTATGTATTTATTATAGACTAATAGTTGAATAGATTTATTATGGCTCTGTTGATTGAACGACACCAGCCCAAAAAATGTATATGTATATTTATGTGTCCAGATGTCCCACATGTCACAGGAAACACATCTTAGTAAGTTACATTTAGCAGCGTCTGAATGAGGTCCTGAATCAGATGTAGAGACTTAGAAATTGTAACTTTAACTGCTACAATAGGATCATTAAAAGTCAGATGTCACTATAATGCTGGTAGTGCTGCTCATATTAGTTGTAGAAAAAAAAGTTTATCTTGTTAACTTCAGTCTTATTAGTAGGTACCGTACCAGAGATTTCCAACTAAATGAAAACACTGCTAAAGTTTTCCTTTTAAAATAACGATGGTGTGTTATTGGCAGTCTAAGTCTCCATGTAGAAGTAACCCAAATCTAAACCTTTTGTTGTATCTTTTTGTTTATTTTGTTAGATTTAAGGCACCTCTGCCCACACACAACAGCTTGTGAACACAGCTCCTGCTGCTGCTCCGTCTCTTTATTTAAGTAGAATTAAAAGTTCACTCACTCTTAATTATGAACCAAGTTAAAATGATGACTAAAGAATGAAAGCTGGCACAATACTTTATATGCACAATCAAATGGAAGAGATAGGCCACACTCAACACAACAACAGTGCGTTGATGGACCGGTCTTAAATGACAAACATGAATAACACAATGGCGTTCTGGTCTTCATGGAGCCTATATTCAATAAAAGTACATTAAAGCAACAGTATGTCTTTATTATGATCATTATTATGTTCTAAAATAAAGTACTTTCAAACAAGGGCAGGCACCAAACTTTCAGTCACAATGTCTTCGACCATGTAGTAACTGAGACATGAAATGGGAGTCATGAGGAGCTATTGTTTTCTTCAAACCAACCCTCACTTTGAACTTCTATGCTGTGAACTGATCTGCTGTATCTACTTTGTTTTCCTTTTTAATAGAGAATTATTGCTCAGAAACAAAACTCATGAAATACAATATAGTTTAGAGACCCGGTTAGTTCCTCAGGTCACTGTGATCCTGTCCATTCCAGGAGTCTAATGATTCATCCATTTACCAGCTGTTTCCTCTTCAGATACTTACTTCTTAAATGCATCCTTGAAATTTCACTAACTTGCCTCTTTTTTTTCTTCTGTCTGCAGGAAATTGCCAGTCCACTAGACCCAGGTCAGTACATCTTGACCAGTTGAAAAAACCTTGGAAAAACTGTTCTTTTATCGGCGCTCTTTAACTCAAGACAGTTGTCATTCAGAGGCCAGGGATGATTGTGTTCAGTGCACAGCCTTAGATGTTTATTCAACCCATGTTTTGATCAAATATTAAAGAAGGTGAAAAAAAACGTTAAGCTGTTTTCTTGGAAATACGTCTCTGCTGCTCAGCCACAATCCACAGTTCAAAGGAAACACTTTTGACCAAATATATCTGAGTAACAATAACCTGTGAATGATAAAACACAGATGTTTAACTAGAGCAGAAAGAGGCCTCTTGCCGAGCTGAAGTGTAGTGGGAGGGATCATTACGAGGAAGAAGAAAAAGCACTTGCAGCAGTCTATATTATCTTTGTGATAAATCAATTTCCATAAGGAGCTTTATGAGGCAGACAGGCGTGCTTATTGTTCTTATTAAAAACACCAATGTGAGATATTCCAATCATGCGAGAGCACTGGCAGCTAATAGTCTCCCCGGGCAGCGTCGGGGGTTGAGAGTGTCTAAAGGCGAGAGATGTGCGAGCCGGGGGAGAGTAAGTGCCCATGTCTTGAATGTTGGCAGGAGAGCTTCGTCTTAGCTTTAGCCTGATGCTCGTGGCTGTGTTTGTCCGTTGGCACACCCAAGATTGTACAGGAATCAAAGAGATGAATTTGTGGCATGAGGAAATTGCTCTGCTTTTTAGGACGGTGCCACTGTGGCAGTTTAGCTTGATCAAAAACACAGTGGGACCTCTAGCGCCAAACGTGGATGGGACAGAACTTTGTCAGGTTGACATGTTTAGAACAACATGATGAGAGTAAATAAAAGTGATAAGCAGTGAGAGGTCTCCGTAAAATCACAAGAAAGACATTGAGCAGCAGATCAGTAAATGTGTTCCTTATAAAGAAGACTTACTTAAATAACTATCACTATATAAAAGATATTTACTGAAAAAATGTAGAAATAAGAACAGCCAACACTAAAAATAACTTACAAAGTTTTGTTCCACTTTGGCTTCACAATGGTCTACTGACTGAAACACTGATAATTTGACATGATGTTCATTTAGTATAAAAAAAAAAAAAAAAAAACACTGACCCAAAACGTTGGTGTTTGTGGCATTGAATTAGATTGTAAACTTAAAAAAATGTTAGAAAATAAAATAGATAAAATGTGCTTGTACCTAATATTAATATGACAACTCCATATTTGGTTTATTAATCATTCCATCATATCTGTGAAGTGTGACTTATATGTGTGTTTGTATTCCCTGTTGTGTAGGTTTACCCAAGATGGTGGTAATCAGAAACTACAGCGGCGTCCCCTGTCCCCAGTGCGGGCCCCCACTAAGTATCTACGTGGGGATGTGATTGAAGTGATGTTTGCCGATCTGCACAGCTCCTGGTGGCAGGTGCGTGTAGTCCGCCTCGTCCCTCGTTTTATCTCAACATCTGTAACTATATGAAAAAAAATAAAAATAACACATCATAGATCAGCGCACGCTCTGTTGTGAGTTTGAATGCATGGCTTCTCCTCAGAGATGGCTGTTATAGCTGTCACACCAAGCATTCAGTAAATATACAATGGGAAAGTTAGCCCAAAAGTGTCCCAAAAGCTACACATTAGGGGTTATTTTAAATGGACAATGACCGTGTCCAAATTAGCAATGGACAGGCTCTATAGTTTATTTATGAGAAGTCTAATTAATCTTGTACTGTTTATTATTCTTCTAGTCTATTGATTTTTTAAATTAATTTTAAGGGTGCTGCTTTCTATTGATGTTCAGTGATCTTTTTTTATTATTATTTGAGAAACCCATAAGGTCTCCTGAAAGGAGCATGAACTGGGTTTTCTATAGTTCCCCAAAGTTCTCCAAAAAATGCCCTTGTTGACCACAGCTGTGTCCCAATCCACCGCCCAACAGCCTGACCATGACATGTCTTTAAAGCGTACGCAACACGTTTGAATGAAACCAGCTATAGACATACGTTTAATCTTCTGGGGCAAAGTCATCACTTTTTCCCTAAGTCCCATCATGTTTTATTACAGAAGCCCATTGACAGTAAAGTTTAGATGACTTTTCTCTCACATAGACCAGCGTCAAATGGTGTGACATCACAAGGAAACAGTTGTGTGGTTTGAATCTACTAAATAAGTCCAAATCATTTGTAACCCATTTCTTTTTTAGCGCCACTTTGTCATTGTTCATTGTCATTTGGTCAATTGTTTTCCATGTTTATATAGTCTCTTAGTTTTCTTGTTTTCTAGTGACTTTTATTTGATTTGAGCAATTTTGGTCATTTTTATAGTTGTTAGTGTCCTTTAATGTAATTTCTGACCCTTACAAATATACAAAAGGAGCTATATTTACACTGAATGCTTATTGACGTTCATGTTACAATGTTTTTGGCAACCCAAATAAAATCTCCCCTAACCCATTGTTTGGGAACCACAGCACTAGATTGTCCGCTATATAGTGCAGCCTTGTAGGGGTGAGGAAATGGTTTCGGACTCAATCCATAATGCATAGCCTATCTATTTACAGCTAAAAACAACTCCCAAACAACTTCTTATCCTTTGTAGGCACCAGGTTTTATTTTCCAGCTTTTGTATTTGTGTTGTTGCTTTTCATTTAGCCGGCTGTCCCACTGCGACAGTTGGCCACAGATGAGCCATAAACCTGCCTCAGGACAATATGATGAGGTCAGTTTCAATTAGAAACATCAGCAGAGAGCTTGATGAACCCCGCTGATGCCCAGCTACATTACAAATGGCTCATATGTCCTTTCCTTCACTCCTAGATTGAATCACAGTGCACATCAGATGATCTAACCAATTAGCGGCTACAGCTGATTAATTACGTGCCACGCTGAGACAATAAAACAGCACACACTCGAGCCTCTGGTGGATCTTTTAATGGCGGTGCACAACCTCGTGTACCGACACATTTAGCAGGCATCTCACGAGGTCGGTCAGTGGTTGAGAGCACTTGACCTTATCTATTTTTGAAAGGGTTGCGATTTATCTGGCGGCGCGTCCCTTGCTGTTCTTCGCTGTGCTTTACGGCAGCATTAGAGCCTCACTCAACTCCTGGTGAGGCTCCAATCACAACCAAGTGTCTTGCCAATGGCGCTGCTGGGAGTTAGGCAGTTAGCTGGTTTCCTGCTCAAGTGTGAGGACACAAGACTTTCAGTAAGCCACGACGACGGCTCCACAAATGTCATGCTGTAAAGCCAGGGCATGGAGCAGTTTTTGATTGCTGCCATGGAAACTGAAATACATGCTATGAGACAATAATCAAATTAAGAAGCCAGCAATTGAAACATTGATTAATTCCTAGAAATACATTAAGCTATAGAATCATTTTTAAATGACTGCACACTATTGGGCTTTAGTGGAAAAAAATGGTAATCACCTATTATTATGTTCATAGCTGTGAAAATAACGAGACCTCAAGACCTCATCTTGGCTTCATTATAGGATTTTAATAGATGAGTATGTTCAGTACATACTAAGTCTTTTGCCAATCACTCTGGAAAAAAGCCCTCTCATTGGTCCACAGCGCAGCAGTATAAGTAATGGGCCTCTGTAATTCAATTGGAATTAGAGGTTTTAGTTTTGTCACTCTGAGGTTACTGTAGTGTAGTGGAGTTAAACCAAACATATGGGCGATATTTAGAATAATTTCAGGTGACATAAAACTTGTGTACATAGAGGAAAAACGTTTGTAAATGATATGTTAGTGAGAGACTTAAATTGTTGAGAAAAAGTTCTGGAAATGTCCTGGTTTCTTAAAAAGAGTCACAGCTGTCATTTCTAAAGGAAGTCCTGGTAATGAATTAAGAATAGGTCAACACCCACTCAGTCCTTGCCTCTGCATTTTCTGGTGATGTGATATTTAGGAAACAAACAGTCTGTGCTCAGTGTTGATCTGCCACAACACTTTGTCATCTGATTCATTCACTCTTTATCACTACCTTATTTATTTGCTGCTATTTTTGTAATTACATCTCAGTCTCTCATTCAGAGACTCAAAAGCTGTCTGGTTAAATCTGTGTACTTAGATGATACACTGACACGTTTTATTTTTTTTATATAAATGAGGCACTGAAAATTCAAGATAAAACACACATTCTGTCAAGTGTTGTCAAAAAAACAAAGACAGCAGTACTCATTTTATGTTGATTGATGTAAGTCATATCTTGCATCATCTGTTGATCTGTGATTATTGTGTGTTATATTATTGTACATACACGTACGTACTATATAATAAGTGTTTTTTTCAGTTAAAAAGAGAGAATTGTGCAGCAGCAGGTTAGTAACATAATGGATGTTTAATTAGACAAATGGACCATCCTCTGCATACTTTAATCTTCCAAAAGATATGGATTTTCAGCCTTTATTAGCAAATGGCTCCAAGTCAGATTTAAAACCTGGGCTGCTCCACAAATAAGTAACTTAAAAAAAAAAAGCTTTAAAGATTATAATTTTTTTTCTCAATTCAGTTTTGTTTATTGATAAAAGTCAAAAGGTACACATTCCATTGTCAAAGTCATATGTTAGGACAGTTGTGAAATGGGACTCCCCAGGAAGTTGATCAAAGCCTATAAAAAAGGGGCCAAATTACAAACTTTACGCTGCAGCTGGATTCTCTGGAGCTACTCAGTCAAACCATGGCTTTATCGGCCTCTTGTGTCCAATGATGTGTCAGCACTGACTGGGCCGGGTGTGTTTTATTGTTCCCTGTCAAAAGCTACACTCGATGCTGCGTAGCATTACGCTATGGGGAACATTCTTTGTGTGACCGGTTGTGAAGCACGTGTGTCAAACACGCCAAGAATTGGCTTATAATACCTCTGTTGGTGACGCAGCTCATCAGTGGCAGCTGTGTGATTGCGCGCACCTGAACAGAGGGTATAATAACACGTGACGCGGGAGCGTCCTCAGGTTTCTTTGTCTTCAGATCGCATTGTGTGAAGTGTGAGCAAACCTTTCTCTGTGCCAGTACGAATATATATAAAATAATAAATACAAAAGTATCATGGCTGGGTTCAGAAAGAAATGTGTTCCTCCTTGCCAGAGGCACATTGCTGACGATGATCAGCATGAATTTTGTTTTGAGTGTTTGGGAAGAACACGCAGCCCTCGGACTTTCTGGGAGTGTGAGCACTGTGATATTTTGCCTGCCAAGATCCTCGTGCCCGGCTCGCTTTCTTTGCAGAGGAGCGAGCCGCCTCCCACTCCGGTCGTGGGGTTCGCGTGTTGATCTGGCTGAGCGCAGGGATCAGATAGTCTTATGCCCCTCGCTCTCACCAGATGAGGCAGACACCGGCTCTGTGCTCGGGCGGGCGGCGCTACGGCGCTCGTGAGCACGTCGATGAAGCCTCATCCCTGGCTTCTGGGCGCCGCAGCCTCGAGCGCTCTTCCCGCTCTGACACGGCGTTTGAGGAGCTGCTCGAGGTGGTTACAAGAGCAGTGGCGAGGCTGAATATTGAGTGGCCTCAGGAGCAGGGCCCCCCTAAATACTCTAAACTGGATGACAGGTTTCTGTCAGGTGGCCAGGGGGAGGGATCACAGCGGCGGTCTCTCCCTTCTTTGGGGACCTCCATGAGGAGCTGGCACGCTCATGGAATAAGCCCTATTAGTCCGTGTTTTTGTGCCTTCGACGTCGATTTATTCGACTATCGTGGGCGCAAAGGTGCGGGCTATGGGTCGATGCCCCAGGTGGAAGAGACGCTGCGGGCTATCTCTCCCCCGGGACATCGTCCTCCCTAAGAAAACCTACACTCCCCAACAAGCCATGCCGGTTCACGTCATCACTGGTGGGGAAGGCTTTCCAGGCGGCGGGTCAGGCTGGTGCAGCACTGCACACCATGGCGGTTTTGCAGGCATACCAGGCTGAGCTGCTCAAAGATTTGAGCACAGGGGTTCTGTGGACGAGGCGCGTTTTCTGAGCTACGCCGTGCCACAGACCTCTCTCTCCGTGCAACTAAGCAGACGGCCCGCGCTATTGGCCGCTCCATGTCTGCTTTGGTTGCGACGGAAAGACATCTGTGGCTTAACCTCACGGGCATCAAAGAGAAGGACCGCGCCTTCCTCCTGGATGCACCCATCTCGCCTTCCGGTCTTTTTGGCAGCGCGTGGACTCCGTCGCCACTAAGTTCCGCGAGGCTAAACGCTACGAGGAGGCGTTTGTGAGGTTCCTTCCTCGCCGTGCTCAGCAGCCGGGACCGCCGGCCACCCTGTCCCGGCCAGGTCCAGCCCCTTCCAGAGAAAAGCGGGCTGCCCAGAAGGAGAGTGTGGCGAATCGTGCCCCTCGTAAGGACTGGAGGGCGGATTCTCTCGCTGCTCAAAAGAGAACAGACCTGCGGAATGTTATCTCCGCCAGGAAGCAGAGGCCCTGAAATTGGCGCGCCCATGGCGCGGGGTGTTCTCCCACCGGGTGGGGCAACAAAATCCAAGAGAGTCTAAAGACTCCATGTCGACACCCTCAGGAGTCCGCTGTTTTTCTCCGCGCCACTGGCGTTTCGGGAGCAGCAGTCTCCAGCGCAATTGTAAGTGTCCGGCCGTCTCCTGCCTTGGCTCAGGGCGGCGGATGTCTTACATCCCCAAGAACCGAGGTGACAAAACTACTGCCCCTTTCAGAGAAATTGGCAGCATGGATGCTCCTGCCAAATATCTCCCGTGGGTAATAAGGACTGTGGCCAAAGGCTACAGACTCCAGTTTGCCAATCGTCCTCCGGCGTTTCAACGGCGTGGTCTCCACTTCCGTGAAACCGGAACGAGCCATGTATTGACACAGGAACTGCAGGTTCTGCTGGACAAAGGGGCCATAGAACGTGTTCCCCACCAGACAGACAATCCGGGTTTTACAGCCGATATTTTCTAGTTCGAAAAGATGGGGGCTGCGCCCGATTTTAGACCTCGGGTTAAACCGCTACCTCAAAGCATTAAAATTCAAAATGCTCACAATAAAAATGATTGTGTCCCAGATCCGATTAGGCGACTGGTTTGTCACCATCGATCTAAAGGACGCCGTATTTTCACATACAAATCCTGCCACAGCACAGAAAGTTCCTGAGGTTCGCTTTGAGCGGCGTACCAGTATCGGGTTCTTCCGTTCGGCCTGGCCTTGTCACCCCGGACATATACAAAATGCATGGATGCAGCCTTGGCTCCTTTGCGACTCCAGGGCATCCGCATTTTGAATTACATAGACGACTGGCTGATATTAGCTCAGTCTCAGGAGCTAGTGCTTCGACATCGGGGCGTCGTCCTAGCTCATCTCGACTCTCTAGGCTTGAGACTCAACGCCGAGAAGAGCGTTCTCTCGGCCGCCCAGAGGACAACATATCTAGGGGTTGTTTGGGACTCAACCGAGATGCAGGCACATCTGTCTCCTGCACGTGTCGGGTCCATTCTAACTACCCTGAAAGCTATCAGGCTAGGCCAGGAAGTGGCTGTGCACTTCATTCAAAGAATATTGGGTCTCATGGCATCTGCATCCACGGTAATTCCTTTGGGCCTTCTGCACATGAGACCGTTTCAGCTGTGGCTCAGAGCCAGGGGGTTTCATCCAAGGGCCAACCCCCTGAAGCAAATAAGGGTTACGCGCCGAGGGCTTCAGTACCCTATCTATGTGGTTCAGACCCCAGTTTCTCACTTTGGGTCCCACCCTAGGTCCATGTTGTCGTCGCATGATGCTAACGACAGATGCATCCCTCACGGGCTGGGCGCGGTCTTAGATGGCCGTCCAGCCCAAGGGATATGGAGAGGCCATCTTCTCGCATGGCACATCAATTGCCTCGAGATGAAGGCTGTATTTCTGGCCCTGAAATACTTCCTCCAGCAGCTAAGGGGCTACCATGTCCTAGTACAAGTAGACAGCACAGCGGTGGTCTCTTACATAAATCGTCAGGGCGGACTGCGTTCGTGCCGCTTGAACAAGCTAGCGCAGCAGGTGCTGCTTTGGGCTCAGGACAAGTTCCTGTCCCTCAGGGCGATTTATATCCCCGGGCGCATGAATGTGGGAGCAGATTTATTGTCCAGACAGGCTGTGACACATGGGGAGTGGAAACTCCACCCGAGGTAGTGAGCCAAATCTGGGAAAGATTTTCGAAGCAGAGGTGGACCTCTTTGCTTCACAGCAGACAGCACAATGTCCCCTCTACTTCTCTCTGACTCCTCCAGCTCCCCTGGGTCTGGACGCAATGGCCCATGTGTGGCCCAGACTGCGCCTTTATGCATTTCCCCCGGTGGCTCTGCTCCCGGGAGTCCTGGCGAAGGTCCGTCAATGCGGGTTGCGCCTCTTACTAGTAGCGCCCCGTTGGCCAACCAGAGTGTGGTTCTCAGACCTAATATCTCTCCTCGACGGCTCGCCATGGGCGATTCCGACCAGGAGGGATCTCCTTTCTCAGGCACAGGGGACAGTGTTTCATCCCCGGCCCGAGCTCTGGAACCTTTACGTCTGGCCCCTGAAGGGGACCACTTAAGAGATGTCGGGCTCCCAGCCCCTGTTGTAGAGACTATTCTGAGCGCTAGGTCTCCTCTACTAGGAGAGCCTATGCCTGCAGATGGCGTGTCTTTGATGCCTGGTGTGCTACACATCATGCGGACCCAGTCCACTGCCAGATTGTTTCAGTGCTGGAGTTTCTGCAGGACAAACTGTCCTCGGGCACTAATCCTAGCACACTCAGGGTTTCGTGGCCGCCATTTCGCTTGCCACGCCCTGATTGACGGGGTCTCGATAGGTTCAAATCTAACTGAAACCCATTAAAATTAAACTTAAACATGTTCAAATCCAAATAAAACCTCCTCACATCCAACTAAAACCTAGCCTGGCCAGCCGCGACTAACTCCTTTCCTACAAGAAGTTAGTCTGGTACCCTGTTGCTTGTGTTCAATTTTGTGGAAGCCCCGTTAGCGCCACTAGTCGCCATGGCCAGCAGTCAGAGCGGCTTCAGCGTTTTTATACTTTACTGGTTATTCAAAACCAAGGCGAGAGCAGAAATAAACAGCTTCTCTGTACTATCGGCCCTTGGATTTTTTTTTTCTAATCAAATGTGGCTCTTTGCTAAAACCTTAGACACCTCTGAACTAGGGCTTTCTTGACACTTCATTTTCGCAGATAGGGTTTTTTTTCACAGATAGGTTTCAGATATGGATGTGTGTAGAATCGTTGTATCATCATATTATTGTGGACAGTGTATTGTAAAAAACAATTATGTGTTTAGCAGTAATGCTGCAGTATTCATCATCTCCAAACCTGGTTTCAAAAATGTATGTCTAAAACTGATATGTAATTTAAAGATATGCTAATTTAAGATCTTGTTAAGGTTACATACATAAGATAAGTTTGATTCTTTGCTACATAAACTCATCCAAATATAGCATTGAGGTATGAAAGTTGTGATTTGGAAAAAAAATTGTGGCTAAAAAATTGTTGTACGTGGAGCACATTGTGGGGTTTCCAAATTCTAGAGTATATATGAAAAATCCTCACCTTGACTGTTATCTCTGAGACGTACAGTTTAAACTGAGCAGTCACACAACTTTCTGAACCATGTTCCTGTATTTCCATTACCAGTGTAGGTGAGAGTACTAAATAATTGATTAGCTGGGAAACAAACCTGACACTGTTGTTTGTGGAGCCCTCTGCACTGTTTATGCGGTGCTGCGAACAAGACACTTCACATCAGCGGCTCACTTCATGTTTAATGTAGAAACAGAGTGGTATATGTTCCCCCTTACACAAAAACACTCTTCTGCATTTTAGCATTTTAGACTGCCTTACTGCTATAGCTTACAAATTAGGAGAACTGGGATGTCTTCTTTTCAGTTTTACACCTTAAATTCCCATTAAACCAGTCAATAACAAAGACACACTGTTTCAGTGACAGATCCCAGTGTGTACGAGGACATTCAGACTTACATGGCTGGATCGAATTGCTGCAGCTAAAGTCAGTGCATCCACAGTAAAACAAACTCATGTAACTAATGATGAGACCCTACCAAAGATGTTGCATATGAATATAATTTGCCGTTTTACAAGCTGTAAAGAAAGTTTCGAGTCTGCTTTGTCCCTAACAGTGCTCTTACCCTTTAAACCCAGCCGTCCATGTATCCCTTTATTATCCCTGTGGGGAAATTTCTAGTTGGAATTCCTAGCATGTTTTTGATGTTGGTGGTGGAAACCGGAGAACCCGGAGAAAACCCACCCAAGTACGCGGAAAACATGCAAACTCCACCCATAAAGGTCCCGTCCGACATGGAAGTCAAACCTTCTTGATAGGTGAGCTTGCTATTGTCAACCAATGCGCCACCGTGACGCCATCCAACTTCCAACTTGTGGATTTATTCCTTCACAGGCTACACAGAAACCAGTATTCAATAAATTGATAAAACTACATCCATATGATTAATATTGATTACAATACCGAAGAATTAACTAAAAGGTGGAAAGAGACACTCTACTCAGCATCTCTCCATTGTCTAAGCTGTGACACATGTTCCTAAACTGCCTGATAGCTCTGTATTAGCTGCTCTTTGGAAACCATTCCTTAGAAATGCATTTCAAAAGATGCTTAGCCATACTCTTCAATTGCAGATAAAATGTCTATTCCTTTTGGTCTCAATATCTGTGTCTTATCTGAAACTTTGAGTGGCTGGCTATCGCTCTTGTGAATTACACCATGTCTATTTAACTTATCAAGTGTTGCCTGGCCTACATCAACGATTGTTGAGTGTGCAAAAGAGAATGGCCCACCGAGCCCTCTCAACTTGGCCCGACAGTTGTAGGAGATTACTGCGGCTAAGATAGTGAGTGCATGTAAAGACCATTCAGTTTGCTGCACTCATAGCATCTCTCATTAAACGCTTTGATGTACGGGGCCAGTTGGTGAACACTCAAATCCTAATTGCCTGTCGCACTGTTTAAGATTATTATCAGGATGTCCTTTTTTAAATATTGGCGCTTTACGCAGTGAGCTCCTTTCTAATCAACTCACAGGGACAGATTTTCAGGATCTAAAATATAAGGCAACAAAGGCGTGTCCAATACTTCCTTTTTCTATAAAAAGTGTCTGCCTTTTCCAAACAGGGGCCATGTGTCTCTGTGTGTTATGCACCATATAGCTCAACCCGCATCACTAATGTATTGCAAACCATGTATTCATAATGTATCAGTGAATTTGCAACATGACCATATTATTCTTATCTGTTACACTGCACTGGGAAATCTACAATGCACATCTCAAGCAAAAGTTGGACATCATTATATAGGAGGCATGCAAAATGCTGTGCAGTGCCTGCTTTGGACATGCCAGTTCAGCTCATGCACTGCTGTTTGTGTATTCTGCGACACTAGCCTGCATCATGGCTCTGCAAGGCCTCACTGCTGATTTCTCTCACATGACATAAAGTAGATTAGATATGATTACAGATACACCATTCTTTGTTAGACATGATATCCAAGATTCATGGTTTTAAAGTGCACAGTGCACATGCAACGTTTTGATGCAATATAGGTTCCTGAAATACATGTAAAACCCCAACCAGGAAAAGTAGATGTTTTCTATTTCTAATCATCTTATGACATGTTGACTTTGAGTATAAGAGCCAACACTGGAAATTTGACAGAGAGGCAGTTTTTTACATTAATATAACATTTGTCCATCTTGGAAAAATGGCACGTAAAGCTCTATAGAACCCAGTGGGGGATGCTATTTTAGCTTAAATACTTCCTGTAACTGCCCATTGAGGACAAACTGAGCCCTGCTGGACGAGAAGCAAAGCACACATGTTTTTGCATTGCTGTACATTTGTCATCATGAAATCACCATCAGATCTGTCAACTGGCGACTGTCTAAGATGTTTTCTGCCTCATGCCCATTTGAGCTCCAGGAGTGGTGTAGAAAATGAATGACTCAATAAATTGGTGTCTTTTGTGATACTGTGTAATGTGCATAATGTAACTGTCTGTATTTGTTTTCTTCTTTTATACAACGTTTTTGGACTCAGCACTATTTTAATAAGCTCTTAGAGACTGCCCTGACTTTGAAGCATGTTTAGTTGATTAGCAGACCATGACTTATTCATCCTCCACAGGTTCATCGATAAAGTCAAGCACATTAAGATCTTGACCAAAGACAGCTGTTTTTACATCGCTGAGGCCCGCCTCTTCAAAACTGTGCAGGTAATGGCTTAAATTTGTGTCCCGTCTGCATTTTTATTAACTTGTTTAACCGCATATGTACGATTCAGATAGTGTTTACTTTTATTTTGACTCACAATGTCAACAGAGCAAACATATCAACTGTATTATACAGCAGATACTGTTCTTATTTTGTGTTCACTTGAAGAAAATAACCTTTGGCCCATGTCTTTCCTTATATGTGTGTTCTTTGTACTCTGTAGGACCTTGGTACATCCATGTTTTCTTTCATTGTGCATGTTTTACACAGGAACTAGTGGAGTATTACAAGCTGCACTCTCTCAAGGAGGGTTTCAGTAATCTGGACACCATTCTCCAGGTCCCCTATAGGGAGCTGTCCAATGGATACATGCCCAAGGCCATTACCAAGGCTGCCAGCGGTGAGTGCACTTCACAAAGTTACTGCAAGTTCCTTAAGACTGCTTGTGTGGCAGGTGAAAGTGCTAACAACACAGAAAAAGTCTTGATTCCATTATCGGTAAAAGTTGTTGAAGGAATTGGCTTGTTTTGTAAAATGTACAAGCTCAGATACACTTGTTTTCTCTAGGAAGTTGAAAAATGACTAGTACAGCATTTCTGTATGACTAAAACCCACAGTGGAAAGTCGTATTTTCCAAGTTGTCACACAGAACCAATAAAGCACGCAGAGGGCAGTAGTAGTTTAATGGAATCACTGTCTGAGTCACTTTATGTTGGTGTTAAACCCCAGCTGTGTGCCTTCACCTCAGAGAACTAGACAATAGTGTTCTCATTACAAAATCATGCTGACAGAGCACTTGCTTGGCTATTAGACAGTCGTGTTAAAACCTTGTCTTAATACCCGAGGCTGCTCTATCTTTGACGTGTCAGACATGCAGGAAATATTTAGCTCCGTATGATGAGTTAGCACGAATCCCCGCGGACAGCCCAGACTCAAAGACACACTGTGAAGCAGACATTCTCCTTCAAGTTTAAATCGCTTCATCTTTCATTCACACAAAGCAAGGGAAATTATATTTTACTATGGTGCAAGAGATTACACAAAGATGAGAATAGGCTTTAGTAATTATTAAGTAGTTTTACCAACTCGACTCTAGTGAGCTAACAGCTATAAATGATTTTACTATAGGTACAGGTTTTTTTGAAGATCACAAGTAAAGCAGTACTATACCATATAAATCAAATGACATGCTTGTAATTAATTGGAAAATTATATAATGCGTTGCATAATGTTTCATAGATTCTGGTCAAAAAAGCTCTTAATGATTCTAAGTTTTACAGGCTCTGGTCAGCTATTAAAGTAATGAGCTCTAGTTTTGGTTGAGAAAATGCACGTATAACTTTTGAGTTAGCCCCAGGTTAAACAGGCTCACACTAGTGTCCCCTCAGGGACTGCACTGCTTAAGGGATTTTAGTTTGGTCGGAGGCCTACAGTTTGAAGAGGTATCACAGGATGATAATCTTAAGGGAGTGATGCACAAGTGCATACTCACCTGCTCTTGTGTCGAGGGCTGAGATTGGTGTCAATGAATCTAACGCCATAACCTCATTATAAAATTTAGGACACATGTAAATTATTGGCAAAGAGAGACAAATGTTTTGAATTCATTCCAAATTGAGATCATTTTGAAGAACAGCTGATGGGACAGAGTGGTTATGTGATGATGTGATGTATTTGACTAGTTTGTCTTCAATTTGTAGATCAGTGGAGATTTTAGTCAGCTAATATTGTCCTTATTAGATAGACTTAGAGCTGAAAACAACCAAAGGATAAGATATTTATTGAAAGTTACTTTAATGTGAGTTTGATGCAGTATTTGTCTCCTTCCGGTGTTTTGGGGGTATACTGTACATCCTGAAAAGTTACATTGTGTTGCCCTTTTTTCTTTACATGAGAAACAAAACAAGTTTCTAAGTCTAGATATTTGTCTTGTAGGTGGATTTGGTACAAAATCTTTGAACAGCTGTGAGAATATTTTTTCATATTATTATGAGAATTATAATATTTATTTTTACGACAGGCAAATATACAAATTAACTTATTTAAAAAAGTGTTCCCAAACCTTTTTCAAATAGGTTCTGGGAATATGTTATTTAATTTGAATATATTGGAATGTAAAGATTTTAAATATGTATTATCATGTTATTTGTAATCATGTAAACTGTGAACTTTTTTTTCCTAATTGGACCCCAGGTATATTAGCTGTTTCCATAGGGCACAGCAATAAATAAACAAAATAAACAAAAAATGACAAGGACCCACTGTTTTTGCAGTGGAAAATCTCATTTACAAAGTTCTACGGTTCTTGTTTGGGAGTTTCTTTTTTATATAATGCATTTTGTACAATCAATGTTTATAAAGAGCTGTATGTAGATCTATTTTATAAACTACTACTAATAACTGAACACTTGATTGCAATATTTAGCCTTACTAGTTGCTGGAGGATTGGTTTACTAACCTAAAAAATGGTTAGTTTGTGCACATTGTTGATGCTGTTGATGGAAATGACACACAGAGAAGTTAGCATAAACATCACTTGCTCATGAATTTACCCAAAAAAGCAGAGGCAAATACTACAACATAAAATAAATTACAGATATGCTAATAAAGCAATTAAATATACAAAAATAAGCATCCAATAATGAAAACTGGTCTGCCATAAAACATAAGAACAGTATTGTGTTGCTAAAGCACTTTGTCGAGAAGACCTAATTCTGTTTTTTTCAACCCGATGACATTAAGAAGAGTGAATAAACCCGGGTGCCTCCTTGTGCTAAAGTTCAACAAGCCAAGCCAATCTGTCCTGACTGGGCCTCTGGAGCTGGAAGCAGCTGCTGGTTATACTCTGAAGAAGCATTTGAATGAGAGGGTGGGCTCCTGAGAGAGACGGAGATTAGAAGAAGAGCAGATGTAGTACTTTATGACTGTAGTATGTATTGGAAAGGATGACCTTTCTACTGAGGTGAACTTTCTTCCAGCTGTAGGTCCCAAGGTCACTCTTGTATCTAAGCTGCTATTGTGAGAGCATCCCATCATATGACAATTTGTTTTTATTCACCCCCCCCCCCCATGTCCTCCCTGGGTTCTGTCTGGGCACTCTAGCTTCCTCACACTGTCCAAAGACAAGCATGTATTGGTGAGTTTGTGAATCTAAATTGCCCATAGTGAATACAATACAGTACAAATGGGTGTTTTCAGTGTCTGTCTGTGATTAACTGGTGACTGTCCAGAGTGCACTGTGCCTCATGCCAAAAACCAGCTAGCAGAGACTCATGTCCCTGCAACCAATAAAGCATAAGAGACAGAAAATGAAATAATGAATAAACAGAAAAACATAGTTTTAAGAAATGCAAGAAGTAATAATAAGCCTCAATGTTTTATGTCTGTCAAAACATTTTTTTTGTTTTTAGCACTAATTCCCCCTGGCTCTCATTTAACTCAATATTTTCTTATTAATTATACCAGTTAGGGTTTGTACAGATTTGTGCCCTATTAGTCTTTTGTAGTGTACCAGTGTGTAACACTGTAGTGTTTGATTGTGCTTCACTGTTTAAAACCATTAACATTATACGATAAGGTTAGCACTTCCAGGTTTCAGGTGCAAATTGTGCCAGTGACAAAAAAGAAACACAAAAGGTGTTTTATTCAGAAATAGCTAATTCAAGCAAATGCTAACTTTGTGCTCATGTTTGTGCTTCCTCAGCTCTGCTTTTTTGTCTCAATATAGTCACTTCTGATTCCAAAATCTTTTCTCGTGCCTTCACAAGTTGTCAGTTAAAGCAAAGTGTTATTCCACAGTCAATGTGTCTGCTGTCTTCTCCTGTCCAGGTTTTAATCTTATTTGTTTTCTTTGCAGACATTCCCATATAAATCTTCCCTTTAACTTTTAACTCCACTAATTCTCTCCACTATATCTTCCGGTTTCACACATTCACTCCAGTTCAGGAGTCTTTAGGTAAAAAAAGTCTACAAATGCATTGTATGGGGTAAGTGAGACAAACAGGCATAGATGTTGAGTGAAGGGAGGCTGATATAGCGTTGGCAGCTGACAGAGAAGTCCCAGTAAGGAGCCAGTGCGGGCGAGCACCAGGAGCCTGCTACTCCAAACGTCACGCTCTGCACGCTGCTTGGCTCTGAGATGGCTTCAAAATCTTCCTGACAGGACATGACATTTCACTTGGGCTTGCAGCAGAGAAAGGCTTGTGACAGTCGCCCGCTGACTAACACCTGAGGGATACCCCAGGTCCGACCCGGGGAGTGTTCCTGTTCCCCTCCAAACCTCCGAAAGTTTAAAAAATATGATCTGATGTAAAAGAGCAGAAAGCAGCTGGAGGAAAAGTGTGTTAACTTAAAGAACGTGGTATGTGTAAACAACCACGGCGCACAGCAGCAGCAGAGGAGCACTAGAACAAAGCCAAAGTTAGCCTTTTGTGTCTGCTCAATGTAAAATTCTGCTCCATCCTCGTTCCCGTGCCTCTTTTTTGGCAGCGTCGCTCTCCCAGCTTCCCCCCTGCATCAGGCTTCAAAGCAGTTCTGCGTGAGGTGTGTTTGTGCCTCGCTGCCATTCACCGCTCTCCTTTCAGCCTTGACAGACCTGCTGTTGCCTCAGTGCATTCTGGGATAGATTATTATTGCCTAAAGTCGTCCACCCCCGTAGACGATGTGGGCACTGCGTTCTTCTGTCTGGTAAACAGCCTCAGTGGAAAGACAGATGTCACGCCAGAACAAAACAAAAGAATACACTGGTAAAATGATTTGAATCTTAAATAGAGACCTGGAAAAACACATAACTATTACTACCAGAACTATCTACATGTTACTTGTAAACTAAACTATTGTAATATTCAGCTTTTACAGCCCATTTTTGCCTAATGTGTATTTAAAGTTGATGTACGTGACATTATAGCCTTTCATTTTTGTAGTTGTAAAATGTAGTGTAATACTCTTGAATGTTTGTCACTGATTAGATTAAATTCAAATATGTGCAGAATATTCAAATGTCCACTATTTGTGGTAGTCTATGGACAGTACTTATAGTTTGTACAGTTTGATGTATATGTTTGGCTGGTTGCGTGATAGAGCTACGTATTTATTATCTTCCATTTTTCTGTCAATCACGGGCAAGGGTCTGGGTTGTGGCAAAGTTTAGTGACATCCACTCAGTGATGTTGTCGCTGAGTGAAGTGTCGGCCTCTTCTTCTGTTTCCTGGAGGATTATTTTTGAAAGATCATTACGTTTTGTCACAGGGCCATAACATTGTAGTTTCAGACGTTTTACGGTGGTCCTGGTGTTGATGTATATAAACTATTTGAAAGTCACTAGTGTGATTAATTATGTAATAATGTTGGAAATGTACATTGGTAGTTATGGATGTTACACCAGTTCTGGGATGAGGCTTGTTGCTATAGAAACAATATGATCTTTCATTGTTCATTATTCCAACTACATTTATTCACTAGAGTCTGCTCTAATGCAGCGGTGGGATTGACAGGAAGTGTAGTATGTACAGTCTGGCTTGAAAACATAAACCACAGACCAGCCTCTCTTTCCAGAGCTGTAGTGACATTTGATTGACAGGTGAGAGGTTGAGTTGTTCCTGGACTTCATGCCCCTTGTATCCAGTTAAAGCCAGTTAAGTAGAATTTTCTAATAATTTCTTCAGATTTTCTTCATTTGCCACATGTTTTCATCCTGTACCAAAAAGTTTTAATGTTTAATAGGTTCTTTCTGTGTGTGTGTTTAGTTGTTTATTAGCTTTGGTGGTCACATTAACTCCTGACATGTGTTGGTCTACAGTTCTTTATCCCTGTGGGGGCAGCACTGTGCTCGCTGCGACTGTCTGTTGGCTCAGATGGGGTTTCATATGGAAGTCAACTTGTTGGCTCGGCACTAAGGAACAGGTTGCCGGTCTGAGTCTGTTTAACTTCACTCTGCTGGTTTTGGCAAACATGGTCTGGAGCAGGGAGGTTGTTGATTTAGAAAAGAACTTGACCTTTCATGTTTTTGTTCACACTGGTGTTAGACATGTTTTTGTAGAGTTATTTGTCATAATAGTGTCCTTGATAAGGAGCAAAATCAAATAAAAAATCAAGAATATGTGGAGAATATACTGAGGTAAAAATGGCTGCTTACTTCAGAAAAAATATACTGTACATTTTTAAGACTGCATCCACACTAATACTGTTTTGTATAAATAAACATGCCTTTTTCTGCTTTTAATATATATTTTTTTATGCTACTGTTGCATTTTTTTCTTGGAATTTTGGTGAATGGAAAGAAAATGTAGATTTGAAGTATCCTTGAAGACTAGACGATTTCAAAGTAGATGTATAAAGACTTATATTGGTAACATTTTTTACTCTACAGCACTGTGTTTACACTATATAGTGCACTGTAGCGATTACTTCATTTTGTAGTGGTGTCCAAATGTCTAGTGACTGAAATGCAGTGTACTCAGAGTTTCCCACAATGCATTATTAGAAGTAGTGAGCAGCAATGGCCACTAGACTGCCAAAATAGACCATAATGCTTTGAGAATTTTTGGAAAGCAGCGCAACGTAAACCGTCATTGTTATTAATGAAACGTTATCATGTAAAATCAAACGTTAGCTTAGCTTAAGTCAATACAGACTGACAAATGAGAGTTTCCGTATCGAGGCACAAAAGAGCTGCAATAATCCAATCAATGTTGGTCTAATACGACAAGAGTTGTTGAATACAATAGCTTATTTATATTAATACTTATTTATTACAGAGGTATATTATCAACGGAATTTAGAATTACAGAGTTTTTTTTTACATGTACACCAGTCAAGTGACTAGCGGCAACAGCAAAAAGTCTTGTAGTGTCCGAAACGGTTCACTAACTGAGTGCAGTATATAGTCCTCTATATGCTACTGCACTATATACAGTGATTGAAGGGTTAGGAACGAGGAAGTGGATTTGTTTTTACTATAGATTACGACTCAAAATCATTCAAATGCGTTGTCTGAAGGTGTTTTTTATGGTTCCCTGTCATTGAGAAGGAAGAGTAACCATCTTCACACAAGTCACAATAGCCTACTTACACATATTTGACCAGATAAAGATAATTCTCATTACACAAAATACATATTAGGATGTGACATCAGTGCAGTTGCAGTTAGAGTCCTTTATTTGAGTGCATACCCTTTTGTTGCATTAAGAATGGCTTCTGATGCAAATGTTCATCTATAGGTTCAAAAATGTTGAACCCCTTTCTTTGTACTAGTCAGAGTTTAAAAATAAAACCCAGGATCCTCCCAAAAAGCCAGGGAAATGACAAATAGTCTGCCACCGCTGTATGTGTTTTTGTGCCCTTCTCTTTCACCTGTCCTTGCTTTCTGCTTCGTCTTTGACTTTGCCAACTTTTCTCTTTCCCTCTACTCTGTCAAACTTGTGTTTACTTGGCTGGTGTGGGATGCCTTTGCCGCGGCCTGAACCACTCGACCGGCTTGGTTTTCTCCGCAGTTCCTCCTGGCATCTGCAGCTTCGTTTCACCAACGTCCTCGCCGTTCTGGTCAGGTACAGCTTCTCTGCTCACTCTGTAGTTTTGTGCTTTAAATTCACAGGCTTCAGAAAAACTAAAGTCATGTGAATAACAAGCATTAAATGAACCATTTTCTCTGAGAAATTCTCTGAGATCATTCAGCCATTTCTCAAAAAAGAAAAATACCACTGGGAGTTCTGCAAACCACACATCATTCAAACAAAGAGGCATAAAGCGTTCCCTGTAGGTGTCTTAGACATTTTAGAGACATTGACAGAACCTGATTTGACTTAGACAGATAGTGATTCATTTCATTGTGTAAAACTCAAACTAATTGTCAGTAGCGTCTATCACACAACTGCAACAACATTGCAGAGGGGACAGACTGATAGTGATTTCATTATTTTTGGTGCAAAAAACTTTAACTCAAATTAATTAAAACATACATTTAGTTTTAGTGCTGGGGGTTCTACTGACAGTTACCAATGGTTGAATTTAAGCTAAAATGCACTTTTTTTCTATTTGTCTTGTAATGAAGTGTGTGAACTTAAAAAGTAACTAAAAATGACCTTTTATTACTGCAGCTCACCTGACAATTAAATCCAAGGCTTACATGCATTTTTTCCACATCCAGTTCTATCTAAACAATTTGTGAATATTTCCAACTCAACTAGAAAGCCAGAATGTGAATATCAAGTCCTTTTTTTTGTTTTGTTTTTTAACAAACCCAACCTCCAACAATTAAAACAGTAAAGAATCAAACAAACATTGTACAGATGTACAGCTGCTGATCTTTGCCGAATTGTATAATGGCAATTTTTGATCCCTCATTTCCTTGACGTTGCATACAGAGGAGGAGTATGAATAAGTACGCCTATGAGTGTGCACAGTGCATGAGATCCCCTTCTTGCCCTGCAAACAGTAGCAGTAGTATTAGACACAAATATTACCTGATAAGAATAGATTCTGCATTAACTTTTAATAACATAGACACAAGATGATAATAAGCAACAGTTCTCATCTCCACAGTGCGGTGGTGACCAGTGACCACATGTTTGTTGTTGATTCAATGAAGTCCACCTGACACATTCCCTCTTCATCTACAGTATATCTTTATGGAGTAAGTCAAAGCTGCAAGGATACCAGGATACCACAATAAATGTTCTTGCTTTCTCAGTTTTAATTACCTCCATAAATACTATGAAGATATATACTATTAGGTACACAACAAGATTTTCAAGACCTGTAGCAAGACATTTGGGTGTTGCCCTAATGGACCAAGAAATGTAGCTAATAAACTTATGATTGAATGCTCCACAGGGCTTTGCTAGATCTTAAAGCAAAGCACTTAATGATTTTGGAGTTATGGACTGTTTAGGTTTGGCCTCTGGAGCAACTTTTCTTTTTTGAACCCTTAATTTTATGTGAAGGCATTTCTACAGTGCACCGTTAGATGGAGAAAAACACACCTAATAAAGGCTGTCCTCTCCTGAGGCCTTATTTCACTTATTGTCCCTCAAAGACATTCTTTAGTGCTTTTATTTGTACATCATTGCAACGGTGTAGTTATTACTGATTTGTTTTAGTTGTGCTGCATAGTTTTGCAAATACATTTTTTATAGTTTAAAAGCAGCAGCAAATGCAATATTTTGAAAAACTAAAACAAATTCTTCTAAAAAAATCTACCCCAACTCTACCAAGTATGTTTTTGGCTTGTTTCTGGTGAATATGAAGAATGAGTAAATGTCCTTGTCATTCTTCGCTTTCTACAGGAAAAGCTTAAGAGATTTAGAAGTAAACATAGGATTTTTGAATACAAAGAAGAACATGACCTCAGTCAAAATGTTTAAATTCAGTGACAGGATTTTATTTCAGTTTTTTTTTTTTATTTGAATGTTTTGTCACTCAATGATGGGCCTAATGTATGTGTGTCCCAGTGTTTTGTCCACGAGTGGTGGGGATCGCTGTGGCCCGCTACGACTTCAGCTCCAGAGACACTCGGGAGCTGTCCCTGCTCCAAGGAGACAGCATCAGGATCTTCACCAAGATGTCCAACGGCTGGTGGAAAGGAGAGGTCGGCGGACGGGTAGGTCCCCTCTTGCATTTAGAAACCCAGAAAACCGAACCAAAATCACAGAGTTTTCAGAAACAATTAACATTTTTTTTTCTCACGACTTCATAATATTGGAAGTGTAACAAATCTTGGTTTTCTAGTTATTCATTGTTATTTTTGGGAACACATCTTTAGGTAGGACAATGAGAAGACAAAACTATTCCTCTGTTAAATATGAGACATAAATAAAAGAAATCTGATGGAAAAAAGCAATGAAATGGGCCACTTTTTGATTGAGCATGCTGTGTGGGTCTTTGTGGTCTGACCTCCGCTGCCTGAAAGCTGCCAGGTGGCAATAAAAAAGAGCCTAAAGTAAGTTATTCTCACAAACTTTATCAAAAGTTATATCTCTTTTTGCTCAGGCTTCGACAGCTTTCAACTAAAACCTTGAATTTCTGACCAAGATTGTTGGCCTCCCATCATTTAATGGAAACAGACCTAAATTATATTCTTCTTTTAGCGATTTTTACAATTTCAAAATTTGCTTTAAATTCACTGAACATTTTATGAACATAACTAATGTAGCACAGACATTATAGATAAATACACACAGTATAATTTAAATATAATCATTTTGAGGGTCACTTATGGGCTGATATTAGTTTACTTAATGTAGGCTAACAGTAGCTACACATCACAGGAACCACAGTTCTCTAAATCTGGGCTCGATATCTAAGACTAAAACATTTATAACAATGTTTATAACTTAACTGGGCTTATTATTGTAGGAGCAATGCCTTGTAAATGATAAATTAAGTAGTTATCAATACTAAACTAATGCTTAACTAATGTTTAGTAGCGTGTAGTTGTTATAAAGTGTTACTGTTAATTTGACTTTAATACCATTATTCTTTGTGTGATGTAATTTTTACCCATCTTTTGATTCCTAAACTTGAATCCATCGATGCTTTGCACTGACTGGAGGGTTTGGTGGTGTGTGATTTGACTCCTCTCAGGTGGGCTGGTTTCCCTCGACCTATGTAGAAGAAGAGGACTGACTTGACTGAGGGACATCTATTGAGGAACTCTTCAGAGCTGACCGTGTCCTGTGAGCACAGTGCCTCTCTGCCACTCTCTGTGCACTGTCAGAGGTTTTTTTAATAAAAAAAAATAAAAAATACAGAGCCTGGGACTTGAGTCCGAACAGTGATGCCCTCAAAAACCTTGCACTGCCCTCTGTCAGACTTTCAAACAGAGAAGAAGTGGCACGGCATATCTGGTCTCCGTGGCCCGGTGTGCCCCCACAGCCTGCCCCCGCGGCCCTCTGGGAAGTGCAAGTGCTGTACCTAGATAACCCTGGCCTCCTGCGCTCACCTTGTCTGATTATTGATGTCTCCATTGGCCGATGTGAGGCCTGTTCACTGTCCTCATGTTTCCACAGCAGGAAGGTTCACTCACCCAACTGCAACAACGATCCTGCTGACAGCGCAGCGGCCGCCGGCTCCGACTGCAGTGCACACGGACACCGGGAAAACTATAGCATTCTTTTGCCACAGCTCTTCTGAGATTAAACCACTGGACTAAACCAAATAGAGATTTAAAAACTGCTGCAAGATATTTTTTATGAACTCTTTTTATTAACAATGCTGTTTAAAGAAAAAAAAAACAGGAGCTACAATGGACTCAGAAGTTGTACATTTTATACTACAATTGTCAGCCACCACAAAAAAGCCTAGGTTTAAAATTGTATTAGTTCATAAATTTACAGTCCTATAAACCTTAATGTTCATAGTTTTTAGAACTCTTGTTTGCCCCTCAAAACTGTAAGGATTTAACATTTAGCTGAGCATGAAAGCTCACTTGAGAATGCTTCTTCCGTATTAAACAGGATTCAGGACCTGAGACTAAATGTTTCTATTGTAAGAGACACCCTTTTTTAAATAATATTCTACACGTACAGGAAGAGACCGAGACAACACTCAACACTCTATGACATTTTCTGTTTTTTTTACAAAATATCTTGGTCCACACAAAATTGTACACCTTCTCACAAGTCCAGGACGTGTCTAAACAATTCACACAGCCGTACCACAAAATAGCATTTCAAGTTGTTAAATAGTCATGCCAGACAATGAGGTTTAACTGTTTTTACCCTTATCTTAAAACACAAAGAGATGCAAACTATAGGCTATAAATATCAATAAACCTATAGTTTGTTATAAAACCGTCATTATTTATATCATAACCCTGGATATGCACATGCACATTACTTTGAATATCACGACACTGTGTTGAGACATCACCATGCTTAGAAAAAACTCTGTTTTACCTGGCAGTAGCGCTGGACGATACTTGATTGTTTTCCATTTTTTCAGACAATTTATGATTTTAATAGATTTTTTTTGTTTAGCTACTAACAGAGTCAAGATACTAAATACTAAAATGTAATTCAAAATATTTTTTTTTTGCCAACACAAAACCTAACCCTCAGGATACTTTTTAGTTTTAGGCCTCTCTGTGTGCATATCATGTCTAATATCATTTCCACTGCACACAAATTAACCACAAATGCTCCAACTTTGTGGTTAATTTGCATAAATCAACAAAAGTACGCTTTGCTGCAGTGACATTACACTGTTTCTGTTGATTGTTTTCCTGCCACTTTGCTAAACCAAAGTATTTCAGAGGTAATATGACTGCTTTCTCTGGAGATTATTTGTGTTTTTAGTGTCTGCAAAGACACCACAGACATTTTGTGAGCTGCTCTGATGTAAGCGGCAGCATTAGCCACAACACAGTGAGCATCGCAAGGTTATAAAAACATTTATTCCGTTAAATTAGATTTACAATATAGCTATTTTTGGACATTGTCCAAAATTTTAAATTTTAAATTATTTCGATTTATCGTCCAGCCCTACCTGGCACCATTGTGTTTTTTTTTTTACTGGCTTGATTCTCTGTGGAAAGGTGGAACACAAATACCAAACTCCAATTTTGTAAGATGAAAACCTTAGTTCAGATGTTGCACAGTATTGGAGTATTGGATGTATTGTAAGGAATACACTGAGTTCATGTTTGTGAATGACTTCAAGGATGTTCTTTCACAAACTGGGTATTTGTGAAAGAACATCCTTGAAGTCTTGTGGTTGGTCAGGATCAGCAGGTAAAAATGTGTTAGCACAGATCTGAATGGTTGCACTAAAAACAAAGATAAAAACCCCATACTGCATAAGGACAATTGAATCATCATCAGAAATGAGTGGAGCTGTTTCTCCAATCCTGTGACCTGGCACAGAAGAGAAGGACTTAGACATAGTTAATGTTCAAAGTGGATGAACGTGTGCGAGTATCGGAGCATAATTTGCTGCGAGCCCCACCATCCTTTGATCGTTGGCTCTGAAAAAGCATGGAACCCTTTTTCATTCGACAGATTTAGTGTTTACCTTCACTCTTTTTGGTTTGAGAATGAATGACTCAAGGGTGATGTAACAGCGGTTCACTGAGGAGCAAAGGTAGCACGAGGCTGTTAAGTGATGCTGTTTCCTTTCAAACACCAACATCCCGCTAACCATGTGTGTGACTTCAATATTTAATAAACGGATACTCTTTGAATTGTACTTTTCAAAGATCATCTTATTTTTTTTTTCCCCAGACACATGTGCAGCAGAAAGAAAGTCTTTACTGCTGCATCACAAATGACCACTGTGTTTGACATAGGATTGTGCAAAGAAGCGCTGAAGATCTAATAATAACAGACAAACAAACAAAGTATGATAGACCGACGCTAAAATAAATAGAAACATTTATTTTCCCAATATTTTGAAATATAGGAGAGTGACTTTGGGAAATTTCACTGGATTTGCATCATTCATAGCAATTTCTACAGTTTTCTTTTTCACACATTTTGACACATTTCAGAACAAGAGGCAATGTCACGTGAGAGCCGTCTTTTATGACAGCCATTTTGAAATTGGATGTCATTATTTACAAGAAAGTAAAAAGGTCAGGTCTTTGATGCCATACATATCAAGCAGAATAAATCAGGACAAAAACACACAATAATTTAACACTGAGTAGGACCTAGAGCTGCAAACATTTTCTATTTATGAATATCAGTATTAAAATTCCAGTTTGTTTTTAAGCCTTACAAGTAATACAAATTCTAAACACCTCCAGGATAACCTTGTAACCTTGATTTATGTAATTCTGCCTCAGGAATCAAATCAATATATTTTCTGTGAGCTGTTTAAAATATGCACAGACGCAAAACAAATTCCATGATCAGAGTTTGATAATTTTGAGCTAAAACATGGTTATTTTTACAGAACTCAGAAAGTCTTTAGGACAGGAATTGGTAAGAGTTTATCTCATATTTAGTTTAAACATCCCCTCTGTTTTTCTAATGTTTCTGTGCTTTAGTTGCTGATTTGCTTTTTGTTCATATAAAAAACAATAAATTAAATATATGATAGAAAAAATACCTTACATTTCTCACATACATTTTAAACCCAAGTTTGAGGAAGTGACTTAATGTCCATATATTGTTAAATAGATGCATATACATTACAAATAAAAATGTTGATTGTCTTTGAAATGTAAAAAGCTTTCATCATAAAATACATCTTGAAATTTAAGCACACACTCTCCAAATGCTAACTATTTTACTCTAGTTGCTTTATGCAAGCCTTTGATAACATGTATTAATATAACAAAAAATGACTCTATTCACATACAATGTCTTTTACAATGCGTTGTCTAACATTATGCATGAACACTTTGGCAATATATACATATATACATATACATAGGCTACATGCTATGTTGTTGACCAATTACAACACAGTCAGACATTTAACCAATCAGAGCACAGTAGAAGCAGCAGATGTAAAACTTAGACGTGCTGTCAACTCAGAGCTCAGACTCTATTAACAAAAAAGATTAGGAGAGATTATATCACTTATATGTATCATTTATAGAAACTGTAATTTAACTGAGTGGCTTTTCTATATCAGTAATAATCTATACAATCATTGATAATACAATGCCTATGGTCTCAGTGCTGCATTACTCACTTGTCTTAACATTGTCATAAAGGTACAGTATAATTTTAGATTTAAACTTTATTAATCGCTTTAGGGAAATATGGTCATTGGACAATTGGACAGTTTTATCAAATGCCTTCTTTTGATCTTGTAACAAACAGTCCACTTTATTTGCATCAACAAGCAAATGTATTGCCAGGTAATACATCCATATTACCTTGCCAGGTAATAATGGATCACAAGCATTACTTTTGCCAATGACTACAATATGTACACACTTTAGTTCAATGAAAACCTTACTATACCTGCTCAGTGAGAGAGAGTGACACACAGCTCTGTGCCCGGGAACAAACTGGGAGTGTTCGACCTGCCACACGTGACATCAGTCACACTACAGCGCAGAAGCCTAAATCATTCAGAGGTGAGTGGACTCTCGGGTTCAGTTTGAGTGACACCTGATGCTGGGAAAACTACAGTCTGACTGTAACCAACTGCTGTGCATCGACTCATTCAGCAGACGTCCTCGGTCTGTCAACTGGACTTTTCCTTGGACATAAGTCACAGTCAAGTAAATATTATTTTTAATGATGTGCCATAAACAAACTACTATTGTGAAAACAATACATTTATATGTGGGCGAGCAGGTTAACCTGATACTACTGTGATTGGACCAGGCTGTTCTGGTTTGGGTTATACTCCTGGGGTCCATTAGCAGAACTGCTTCTTTCAGGTGATAATGGTCCATCTATTTCATTTTTTTAGTTTATTAACTTAATATAAAATCAATTAATGGAATTTTTTTCTATTTCCCAATTTTCATTTTCAAAACAAAAGAAAGAAAGGGGGTCATTTCTGGATTTCCAATTATCCTTTTTCTGATTGGCAAACAGTAAACAGCTCTTTTATGAAATTTTTTTTTTTAGATCAAGACAAAAATCCGTTCGCTCACAATGTGAGACATGGACATAGTGTAAAATTTAAACATTTTGATTGATGCAATTTCGGCTCTGTGTCTAAAGAGTATTTTTTTTGTAACTACTGACACTTGGAGTCCAAATGCATGTCCATTGCTCTCCAGATACACAGTACTTTATTATCTCTTCTGATTATCTTATTCTAAAGAAAATCATTTCAACGTGAGTCTTAATTCTCCATATTGAGGACTGTCTCTAATGACCACACTGAGCAGAGGGAGGTCTCTGCTGGTCTCAACAGCTCACCAGCTCTTCGTCACAAAGCCACAAAGAACGGCTCCTCTAATACTTCCTCTGTGCCTAATCTGCCTGCTCCGCTCCTGCCTGAGCCAAACAGATGAAGGCGACAGAGGTACTGGACGGTGGCCAGGCAGAGACAAACGGCTGTATGAGGTCGTACAAGGCAGATAAAACACAGAGAATAGAGCAAATGGATGAAAGACAGGGGCCAAGTCTGAAATCATTCACTAGTCACTGTGTAGACCACGATACAGGAACATTTACACTGTTTAGGGGTGTCTCTAATGTCTCTAAACTCTTGCCCTTTTATGTGTTTTTAAGTAGCAAAGGACAGACTGTGCTTTGTAAAATACAAACTAGATGTCAGAGGGAGCTGTGCAGATGAGGGCTTAGTTTGACTGAATCAACCACTGAATAAGCAACACACCACAATTTAAAGAGATATACTATTACAGTCATCAATTAGTCACTGGGCAATGGGCAGTCAATGGAAGTAAGTACTGTGAGGTAGGAGGGAGAGAGAAGGAGAGAAGTGGAAGCCATGAATCATCATCAAGAGTCTGAATGATCTCCATAAACCCCAGTCAGCCTCTCCGGATGTCTATATGTGGTTAAACTGGGATTTAACCAAAGCTGAAACTGCCCTGAGTTCTCTTCACAAGAGCTCCTCTCTCCCAAAGACTTTATCAGGCACATTGATATTCCACTGCTGACTTGTGACCAGCTCCCGAACAAAATCATAAAACTACAGTGAGAGTGGTTCAGTATTCAGATACGGTACTGAGAGAGGAATGGGACAATCTGTGGTAAAAGACTGTCTCTCACTAGAAGCACAGAAGATGACATTTACCGTTTTATGAGCGCAGTGACAGGATGAATTAACACCACGGGTTTCTGCTTTGAAGGATCCCTTTATTGATGGCCTTGGCTAATGAATATCATTTCCATTTGATAAAATCTGCAGATAAAGATATTTCAAGCAAAATACAATACCTTACTTGATGCTTGCAGAAAGAAATGAATCATTGACAGTCTTCCTGGGTTTCCCACAATCATATTAAACTGATATTAATTATGCTGGTAGTCTGACTTTCTCACTTTGCTGTAGACAGGTTGCATACAAGACCCCACAAGAACACAATCATAACAATATGACCACAGCTAAAATGTGATAAATCTTTATGTTTGACAGTTTTTCCTGCTCTCGACACATCAATTCACTTCCTGCTCCATAACCCACCTACTGCCAGGTGCCATAATGGGCAACTTTCCCATTTTGTCCCATAAATGCACTGTGACCCCAGTTCTTCTCACTCAATTCCCTTTCTGCTGATATTAAATGCAGTTTGATGTATTTGCAAGATTTACGCAAATGTATGTGAATTTTTTATGTAACGGCGGTTCATCCTGTGGTTCCTCCTGAGGTTTCTGTTTTTTTTTTTTTTTTTTGTGGTAATATTAAGGTTAAAACAAAAGCATTTGGATGTAGGTTTCAAGGCAAAGACATTGAGAGTTAAAAGGGCAGTGTGAGTCTTCTACTCTGAACAGTTATGCTAATTGTTCCCAGAAGCACAACGACTTCCCCATTAGGACTCACACTGTGCATTTAATTCTCAAACACAATGAAACCAGAACAGCCGGGTCCAATCACAGTTAGTTTCAGGTTTAACCCCTCCCTCTGAGATATCTGAGCTGAGCTCTCGTACTGGTTAAACTCTGAATTGAAAATGTTGAGGAATGAAACGTAACCTTGTAACTTGCGCCCAGATGTATTAACCTTTTCTTTACTATGTCCTGGATGACTGAGAACATCCACAGACAGTGGTAATACTAGATATGTATGTTCACTTTGGGAAACTTTAAATGTATCCAACGCATGCAATATATGTTGTTTTTAATAGTGACCACCTAATGCATTGCCTTCCCAAACGATCTCAGTGTTTGGTCAGTAGACCATCTTGTCAAGTAAAGAGCATCAGTGCCCTTCAATGCATGCAGAAACTCTCAAACAAATCATCAGACAAGCCATAACACATTCACTGGCTTTCACTTGTCTGAGGTAAAATTGTAGAGAATTGGTAATAGTTTTCAAAAAGGGAAGAATAACTGAAATAAAATAAAAGACAGCTCTTCCTCTTTGGTGTGTGTGGAAAGCATTGATGTGGTAAGTTCGTGTGAGGAGTCTATCAGTGCTACCCAGCAATTAAGATCTCCCAGATCAAAGCGGTCTAAATGAGCTAATCCTCAGAGAAGCACTGGTCTCCCTCCTCTGTCTCGCTCTGCCTCACACCCCCTCCTCACCCGGGTGCTTCCTCTTGACTCGTGGCTCTGTGGCTCACACTGCTTTGATGCTCGACAGCAGTTGGTCTACTAAATGTAAAATGGTGAATAAATGTGCATTAATGGGTAACACTTTCATATCCTTAATGCCAATTTGCCTGGTCTGGGTGCATGTTTTTCAAAGGTCTTAAAAAATAATTGGTCGTCATGAATGTGTAGCCACTCTATTTGGCGGCCACATGCAGCTAGCGCCCGAACGCAAACTTATGAAGACGGCATGAAGCAAAAGGCCTTGTGCATTTGATAATGAGGACATTAATACATGGGGGTATGTGTTAAAAGTTAGGGGGCACCCACTTGGAACCGGCGCTGGTAAAGTGACAGCTCCGAGGTCAGCGTTTGCTCAGAGGAGTGTGTCACTGCTAGCTGCTTAGCGCGCAGCCATTAGCATAGAGAAAGCCGAGCGTGTGTGTGACTTGCAGGGACAGGTTTAACGAGGCGGCGCTGCTCGTCACGGAGGCCGCCTTGGCAGGTCTGTCTCTCAGCCCCTCCTCTTTCTCCATTCGGCCAAATACCAGTGTTTACTGCTGCTGCCTTCCATCAGGAGGCCATTGTTTCACTGTGTATGCTCTTTTTCTCCCTTTGCAGCTCAGATTGTTTTTCTGTATTTGTTGTAACTGTCCTTGTCACTCTATTATGTCTTTTTTTATTCCAGTCACTTTAAACCTGGGCTTTTTTCAGACCGCAGTGCTACAAAATACTACAGCCTAAATCTGTCTGGCCTCCATTTTGGCACAACGCTCAACAGCCATTGTGATTCTAAACAAATAGTGTCAAAGTAGAGGTTGCTGAAAGGTGCCGCTGAGGCTTTTTACAAAATGAATTAACTGTCAAAACAGATAAATGTGTTTTGCGCACATTCTATTACTAAAAGCATTTTAGCATTGTACAATTAAAATGTGGGAGGACTTTCACAAAGTTATGATGTGCAACTTGTAAATGTTACAATGTGACAACATCACGTTGTCAAATGGTTGTACATTATTAGGTTTTATCAATCTACGAGGATCTCCTCTTGGACCTCCTTGTCATTCTGGATTCAATGAGAAAATTGCAAAGCGGAGAAAAGTGGTGTAGTTCTCAAGAGGGCGGTTTAAAGCAGTCTCCCCTTAGACTCAAAATTATGCTTGCTCAATCAATCTTGCTCTCGGACATAAAGGTCTTGGGATTTTAAAGTCTGGTTTGTTTTCGACAACGTTAATGAGATTTTGGTGAAAATATTAATTATATATCTTATCTCAAAAAAGAAAAAAAAAGTATGCCTCCGAGGTTTGTTCTAACACTAAATTGTTTCCTTGAATGCATCACACTGGGCTTGACTAGGCTGCAGAAACATAAACAAATTATCATTCATTTGATAATGTATTAATAATGTCAAAATCTAACTCAGCTATAAAGAACAGAAGGCAGCTATGTTTGTAGGCTTTTAGGCCAACACCTTTAACAGAAAGTGACTTTAACAACCAATCTAAAAACTGGGTCAAAACTAAGCATGCTTTTCTTGGTGTTCTCACATATTCAGAGCCTCTTTTCGAATTCTTCTATTTGCCTGTGTTCACATCACTGCTGCTCACCTATGACTGACACATACACTACTTTTTACTCAGCTGGAGTTGTTTGACATTAGAAAGAAAACAGATAAAACGATCACCCTTTCCTCACTCCTCAGGTACGATAAGTTGTTGGACTTCTCCTTGGGTTTGTTTTATGATCAAACTGCAAATCCCACACAGAGCTCCCAGCGTGTTAGAAAATCAGGATAAACATTTTCTGCCAAGCCGCGGGAAGTGTGGAACAGGCTGTGAATGGTATCTTTTATTTATGGCCGGTGTCGGAGTGATACATAAATAATTTCTTCAACCGGGTGTCGGGGCACCGGGTGCCAATCGCAGCTGAAGCTGATTTGCAATTTAGGTGTGGCACCGAAGGCCAGGAGTGCTGGATTTGGCATTGAGGAAAAAACAGACAAGAGCCGTGATCATGTGTGACACTGAATAGGATTACCATCCCAGCCGAGAGCCGATTGCTGCCCTAGATTGCATTGAAATGAGGGACATCAGATTGGTTTGTGCTCGTGACAAGAATGCAGATTTCTTTTAAAGTTTTCTTGACGCATCCAGTCACTGCACTGCAAATAACCCCGCAATTTATTATTTATTATTTCTAATAGTTGGAATAATATACTTCTTGCCCAAAAGAGTCACAACTTTTAACCAAACTAAGAGTCTCCTATTGGATATTCACTGCACCAGTTAATATTTGCCCAATCCAAAAAGTGATTTAAACCTACCTTTAATAGTGGGTAGAATCACATTTTTAACATTTTAGACTAAGGGTGCATTCACATCTGTTTGGTTCACTTTAATCGAACTCTAGTCCACCAAAAAACATAGGTCTTGGTTTGCTTCTAAGTAAACTCTGGTGCAGTTCGAATGAGGTAAAAATGCAAAGCGGACCAAACAGTGAACCAAAGGACCAGGGCACTATTTCCTGGGGGTAAACACAACCAAAACAAATGCACGTGTGGCAGAGATGGAGTACTCAAGTCCTGGACTCGGACTCAATTCGAGTCATCACGACTTGGACTAAGACTTGCTTTTTTATGGCTTAGACTCAAACTTGGACTTATTTATTCTCAGACACAAGGACTCGTGACTCGACTCAGACTTGAGCACAAAGGACTCACAAGTCACGCTCAGATACAACACCACACAACTGCTGACTCATTTAACTCCATCTCCTAAATGTGCCCCAGTTGTGAGCTTAAAAATAAAATAAATTTCAAACTATTAGGCCTATATAGGCTACAGCCTTAAGTGATATGCCACAATAAAAAAAGCTATAAATAAATAAATAAATTAGGGCTGGGCAAGTTAACGCGTTTTTATCGCGTTAACGCATTAATGAATTAACGCCGACAATTATTTTATCGCGCGTTAACGTCGGCCGATTAGTATGGTGAAAGACGAATGACTGCACGTATGAGCCGCCCTCATCCAGTGCTTTAAGTGGGCCGGTACGCACCTGTACTCAGTACCGCCACTTCTCCGTGCGCCCAGAACGTGCTTTTAGCGTACTGATACGCTCATTTCGACATCTGTTTTAATAGAGGTTTTAATCCTTTGCCTGTTTCTGCCGCTTTCCAGAGCTCTGCCGCTTCCTAATTCGTCCCACCAAGAGCAGAGACTACATTACCCATACACCCTTGAGTTTGGCAAGTGAAAGGGAGAGGGTGTGTGAAACGCGCGGGAACTGCATTCACAGGCTCTGACTGTAATGAAAACACAAGAGAGACATTTATATTGTTTATATTGTTATAATGTTACGATTGAAGCTCTGGACATAACTTGTTTTTCTATAACAAACTAAACAAAATATTAATGCCCTGTCAGTGGCAAATATTTTTGGTTTTAATATTTGATTACATTAATGTTTAAGTTCAGATTTACAAGAAATGTTTTAACTGCTGTAAAAAGCACATTATTTGTTTAAAGTGTTGTTTAAAGTGCAAACCAAATGTTATTGCACTTTTGTTCATATAGCAGTTCTTTTAAAATGTATGCAGTACACTAGTTTTGAATTCATTATTAAATTTTGTGTATAATGCGATTAATCGCGATTAATCACAGAACATTGTGCGATTAATCGCGATTAAACATTTTAATCGTTGCCCAGCCCTAATTTAAATATTGATGATAACAAGCTTGGGGGGAAACACAATTAATTGCAATTAATTACAGAAAATGTGCAATTAATTAGTTAATTTTTTTTAATCGATTCCCAGCCCTAAAATAAATACAAAACTAAAATCCCGGTCAATGTGTGAGTCTGGCTCCCACAGTTTTCAGAAGTCAGGACTCGACTTGGAACTTTCTTTGGTGACTCAGACTTGCAGTTTAACTAAAGATGACTTGGCTCGGACTCGACTTGAAATTTTTGTAGCAAGTTTGCAGGCTGTGGGTCTTTATTCATAAAAATAAGATGAAGTCAAATTTCCAACCCTGGAAACAAAATTTATCAACATATTTTAGCTTATTTTCTCCTGGTCACTGCTTGTACATTTGTTTTTTTCACTGTTGGTGGTTAGTTTAGTGAATGTTTTACAGATAGTCCTGCCTTATACTTGGTCTGGTAAGTATGAGTTTATATTTTACCAGTATTCTGTGGTAAAGAACTGGTTCAGTTCTACTTTTGATAATAATAAAAAAAGTGTAGCTCCTGTGATTAGCATTAGTTGAGAGACAGTGAGAAAGCTAAATTAAATGAAAATAAATGGATCTCTGTTCAGAAGCATGTTACAAGGGAGTTATATAGAATATTAGTATAGAAGTACACACTTTATTGTTTATTGGTAGAATAATAGTATCATTATAATATATCTGTGCCAGCAAGTATGTTGTCACTTTAAGCTGGTCAAAGAATAGGATTGTATCTTTTCTTTAGAAGTGGAAAGATACAGTATCAAAAAGCAGAGCTATAGTTTCATAAATATAGGAAAGTACACTAAGTTCACTGATGCTGCTGCTAAGTGCTGAACAAGATATCCTGTCAGAGTGCAAATACACTGACAATCCACAATGACCACAACCTTCACTTTGAGAAGACGTATTATTAAGGCCAGTTGCAAGTTTTGTCTCATTTACACATTGTGTCTCATGATTACGGCACAAGGCTCTTTTGAAATGAATAAAAGGCCCCAAAAACATATAACATTGCAAAAGCTCAATAAATATGGTGGAATAAAAAGCAGTCAATTGATATATTTTACTCTTTTAACCAGCTGTGTTTAGTAAAATACTCAATTTAAAAACAAAGAACCTTTCACATGTTCAGTCAAGTAATGGATTGGAGCAGAGTGGAAATATTGCTCAAGGTTGGGTCTATTTCCAGAGGTCTCAAAGAGCAGGGGGCTATAGAAAGGTATTTCCATTATGTTGGTGCAGAGGCAGCTGAAACTCCTCTTTGTTGTGTCTATTGATTCTTGTGTTCTGTGGCTTTGAGAGCCAAGCCAACATGCTACCCACCAACTGTCCTTTCCGTAAGAAAAGATGTTAATAAAGCACAGATGGAATGCTGCTCTTACCCCTCTGTAAGTGTCATTTCTTATGTGTAGTAGCACAAATGGAGACGATACAAAGTCTGCTGCTGGAGCTGAAAGATTGATCAGGACGGATGGAGCTCTAGGTCCGGCATAGGGGAAGTCACACTAAAGGTACTAAAGCCTTCAAGACAGGCCACTACAGGTTGGTTCATCATCCCAGAGCTTGTTATGAGAGCATGGACTACACTGCCATTGTTTTTAACTCAATTAAAAGCCCTGTCCGTTTAAAAAACAAATAAACAAGTTTCTAGGAACCTAGTATTTGTTGGAAAGCGTAGTAATGTATTATGTGATTGCATTTCATGTTTTGTTTCTTGAAAGCACTGAATGTAAATATTTTGTATATTGGAATGCTGAATGTAATATTTAAATGTTTGTTGCATTTGTGTTGAATGCAGATGTATGTTCAAATGTTCAAGTGAAAATATTACATACAGTCCCTTTAACAACACGATTAGCCATTTGGTGACTATAGACATGGTTGTCCTTGATAATAATAACCTGATTGTGTACAGTGTATTATTTTCAGTTCACTGCTTTCTCCATTGAAGTTGGTTTTAAATCACTTTTTTTTTTACTTTTAGCTAAAACAATGGCTGACAGACATATTACTCACTATCGCTAAATGTGCCAACTGTTTGAAATGTGTTCAGTAATTAGTTTTAATTTGGCACTCAGCCTCATTTTGTAGGACAAGGTGAAACTTTTCCCTCAAACTGCGGATCTTTCTTACATTGAAACTTTCTGAACAAACAAACAACTTGACAAGCAAATGGAAAAAAAAAAGAGAGAAAAGTTTCATTTCATTGTTTGGCAGCTGGCAGCGTGCGCTCTGTAAGAACAGTGCATGTGTTCAAAGGAAGAGAAAGTATTTGTGGAAAGTGCACATCTTTATATGGAGCCGCACGAGGAGCTGGGTTTCTTTTGTTTCTCTGACAGTTGAGCCAGCAGCTGAAGCTCACAGAAACAGGTCAAGGACAACATATTGTTACAAATGCTAAGTGAATCATACTCAGAGAAAAAAAACAGTACTCTCTGGGTTAAGAAGTGTACATTTCATTTGGCTCTTTTTTCTTCTATTTATTTTTGTTGTAAGGCCATAAGATTTAGTGAAATTATAATTGTAAAGATATTGATTCCTAATTTTGTTATGTTTTTTGAAATGGTGACTTTGAAGTACAAATTTAGGATAGTCCAACACAATACGGAAACATCCGTGTTAATAACCTAGAAGCTGTGTTGCTGAGCCTCTTCTTCTCTTGAACACCTCTTGTCTTGTGTCACTTGGTGTCAGTGCCACGAGTGCTGACAGAGGCAGAATACAAGGACTATCCATGTCTAAAAATGTCCTCCGAATACCCCCTTCTGAGTCTCAGAAGTGAGAGGAGAGGACAAGGCTGTGACCCAGAGCAGCGGGGAACATAACTAACAAACGAAATCTTCAAGCCTTTATCTTGACCTCTGTGAAAAAGAAATCTTCTGCAGCATTTGGAAATGGACATAAAAAGTCATACCTATGACTTTATATACAGTATAAGCAATGTCCGTTAAAATGTCCACATTTTGGCTTTGTTTCCCATTACACTTTTCTTGTCACAGTCTGCAGAGTACAAGGCCATGCAGCAGAATTAAAGCGTTCATTCCCAGTTCGCTGGCTGAGAATGTCGATGTTGGCGGTGTCACACCTGTTCTTTTGGCAGAACTAGTCTCAATACAGTTGTACATCAACCTTTTGTGCCCATGATACACATTTAACTGCACAGGATTCAGATTCAACATTAAAACTTTTTGTACTAATAGCTAAATACAGCCCAAAGCCAGGAGCAAGTGTCATAAAACACTGATTTTATTGCACTAACATGTCATAAAGGTAATTGTCTTGCACACACAGGCTCTCACACAAACTCAGACCCTTAAAAACTGCTCAAAATCTTCCCTCAAACAGTTTCCAGAACTTTGAACATTACCAGTAAATCATCATAATAATAGTGAATAAATATGATGTTGTTCCAGAGGGGTAAAAACAGGGTTATTGATCAGTCATATCCACATTTTACACAAAACCTTTGCATGGACAATTTCCCATGGACTTACTGGAGGTGCTGAGTCACTCTCTAATTGAAATTTATTAACCGTCACTTTGTGCTTCCCTTTTCCCCAGCAGCTTTACTGACCATGAGGTTTGGGTTTTCATCTTTGACAGTAGATAGGAGTGGACCTCGTTAGTGGTGGCTAGAGTGGCAATTTATTCACAGTTTTTATTCTGGTGTAAGAGTATTCATTTGAAAACTCCATTTCAGACAGCTTTGAGACAAAAAAAACTGGCCAATTATGTTTTATACAGCCTGTTAGCATCAAGGAAATATTTGTCTTGCCTCTGTCACATAAAGCATGTTTTGCAGTTGATGATGAACAACCAATTAGTTGTTGGTGAAAATTCAAGGTTGTGGCTTTGGGTGGTCATACATCACACAGAGACAAGATCAAAGAAGATCAATCTCACGGGTGTAGACAATAGTAAAAAATTGTGCTAAAACCTATATTAAATAACCACAGTAAAATATTCTTTCATAGCAGGTGGCTGGATAGCTATATAAAATAAAAACTATGTTCACATCTTACCTTGTGCTTTCTTTGCACCACAAACTTGTCCAAATTTGATCCTTTAGATTTTTTTTTCTAATTTTCTATTTTTTTTCTAATCACATGAATGATACTCATGTTGACTCTGGTCATTGGTGCAAATACTTGAATTGTCTATAGTCCTCTCTGCTGCCCCTGGACGATTGAAGGTGCACAGTGCAATATTTAGTACTATAATATGATCACTGTTTGACAGGAGTAAAGGAAAAACTATACCCATTCTACTTTTTTAATTTACTCTTTGTTATCCTTGTGGGGAAAGTCATTCTCTGCTTTAACTCATCCAGTGGAGCAGTGGGCAGCTGTTCATGCAGCGTCTGGGGACCCTCTCCAGACAGTGCATGTTTTTCATTGTTGGTGGGAGAAACCAGAGTACCTGGAGAAACGCACCCAAGCACAGGAGATCATGCAAACTCCACATGGAAAGGCCTATTAGCTCCCGCTGTTAGCATAAGTTGCAAAACACATCTAACTCATACTGACGTATTATAAGACCTGGGTGTTGGAAATCAATCGTGGCTGCTAATGATTTTAAAAGAATTTGCCCATTTGTGCATCAGTAATGGCCATCTAGTAACCGGTTCTTCTGGCTATATCGCTTCATAAATGTTATGTCCAATGGACTCACAGAATGAATTGTGTAGTTACATAATAATATTTACCTTTTTTACAGTTTAAAGACTTTTATCATGAGAAAGGATTTTAAAGTATAAGGCAATTGAAGTAGCATGTCCCCTGACAGCAGTTTACCAGACACTTTTACATTGTGATCTATTAGGCTGCATGGGATTTTTTGCTGCAATAACATGAGTGGCTTTTGGTGGAACTGAAAACAGAGGAGACTTATTCAAATCGAACACATTCATTGACTTCTCACTACCTGAACTCTTGACTGTTCTCCAAATATGATTCGGAGACAAGAAGCTTCAAATCCTCTCTGTTTAATGTGACATGCCAATTTATTATACCACTACTGTCCAGGTTTTTCCACACAGATATGTTTTTACGCTGACCAAACAACATCCATAATCAAGTTTAATATAGCAAATTAACCCCTTTCACTTCAAAATCTCCACCAAAAAAAGGCATCGGCTTCTCTTTTTCATCGACAATGTCATTTAATGAGAGGCACTTACAGTAGGCTCAAACACAATTAGGTGTTTCATGACAACCTCTGGAGGGAAATTAATCTCTCAAATGAAATTGCTCTCTGTGCTCAATATGTCAACCCAGTTGGATGCAACTTCATTCCTATTCATCGAGCGGCCGTGAATTAAAGCTCATTTCCTGAACGCGTGGCTCAGTGGAGGCTCCCCACAGCAGGACACAAGCCTTTAAGCCGGAGAAGCCCACCAAAACCTTCCCCTCTCCCCATTCCATTCAGGGATTACATCTGATTATAAGACGGACTTGGGTGCAATCTTACTTTTCCTCCCGAGTGAAATTTACATAGAACTGATAGGATTTGGCTTGAATAGACTTTAGCAGAAGAAAAAGAATTAGGAAGTATTTTGTTGACTCATATATTGTTTGCGTCAGCGGTCAACAAACTGTTCCAAAACTTTAAAATGACATTCAGCCATTGTCATTATCTATCTACAAACAATACACTGGTTCATTTTACATATCTTGCCTTAAATTTCATGTGACTACTTATTTAAGAAAATTACTACAAGACAAAGACAGATTCTCTTTTTCCCTTTGGTGGAAGTGTATTGTGTGAGTGTGTATGTAAACATAGTCGGACAGCGGCTCTGCACACAAACAGAGCCAAGTGCCACACTAACAAAGGGACACTACGATGAATGTCCGCTCGTTTAGGACAAAGGGTCGGCAGCGTAAGAAAACAAGTCGTACATCATTTTCATTTTGAGTTGTCATGAAAATATCTGTTTATACAAAAATTAAATACACTTACAGTATGTTACAACTTGTTTTCTCCCATTCAGTTGAGCTTAAGCATGACAACAAAGCTTCTGGAAAAGAAAAGTCCTTTGCTGTGTCTCAGATCACATACTTCTGCGCAGAACAAATGACAAAAATGTGACCAGTTGTTAAAACAAAGTTGCCTGAACAACATCGCTTTTGTTTTCCCAATGTAACAGTTTTACTGGTTTGTGAGAGTCATTTGTACATAAAAGATATTTTGACACCGTCATGAATTTATTTTCTCTTCAAGTAAACTGAAAGTGCTACTCATTATTCTGCACCATTATGTAAATGGTATGCATTTTTATAGCACTGTTTTGTACCCTTCTTAGGCACTCAAAGCTCGTTACATGATGTTTTCATTCATCCTATTCACACACAGTCACACCTGGGGCAAACAGAGAGGGGGGCTGCCATATACACAGCGCTTACAGTCCTCTCCAACAACCACCGAACTTACCTCTACACTCACACACATTCATACACCAGTACTGTGTCACTGGAGGCAGATTTGAGCACTTCACATTTGCTGAAGTAACTTTTACATTAGACCTTTAGAAAGCAGAAGCATTTAATTACAACCAATATCCACAAACTTTGAAGAAATGTAGGCCTCTTTAGCTAAACTGTACATTTTGTGTTACATATTGAAAATCTTACATTTTTAAAAACAGGAGTAGAAAGTACATCCATTTTCCAAATCTGTCTATTCTACTACTTCCTCTGCAGTCTGACGATTGAGTGTGGAAACCCATAGTTAAACACAAAACACGTCAGCGTGAATACACCTGCACACTTTAAGAAGTGTCTGGCACAGAAGTATGAGAATTGAGACACACTTTTTTCGGGGCTTGGTAATAATACATGTGCAGCATTTGCTAAAACAACAGACACCCTTCAGCAAACGGAAAAATCACCAGAGTCACCAAAGCACAGGAAGTGAGGAAACAGGGAAGTGACTGAGGAAAGGGATCCAGGGAACAGGAGAGGAGGCAGTGAGGCGAGATGTTTGAACATGTTCCGTCCGTGAGATTATTTTTTAACAACTCCCCAGAATACTTAGAAATCTTGTGTCTGCTTTTATACAGTTCAGCCAACGATCAGCCGTGACTTCATCACTCCTTATATGGACAGTCCTTATATGGACAATCATTGGCCAGTTGCGGCGCTGATAAACAGTACAAAAGAGTTGCTTGTATAGTCTGCTGGGCACATGTCCTTTATGTCCTTAAGGTTCGGGGGGGTTCAGTCTCAACATGTGTGGGTTTTGGTTGCGAACACAAGACAGTTCTGGTTTCTCAGCAAAGGAACACAATCGTTAGCAGGAGCGCTAGAAGAGAAAGAGCTAGTTGTGGAGCATTATGGAAATAGGCCCGTCCAGACAATTGGTCATCACACTCCCCAGGGCCCTGGCAGCGGGCCCTCTCACACAGCACACCAGTAAAGCCTGGGGAACAGAGGCAACGCTGATGGTGATGGCACGTGCCGCCGTTCTGACAGCGCAGCATCGCGTTGTCACAAACCCGAGCTGCGGAGAAAGAGAAGACAAAGCGGAAAGGGCAGGGGAGACAGGAGGACTCTGATTAATAGATCGGTCGCTGATAGAACATTAACAAGCAGGTTCACAGGGCACAAGCTGCCTCTTCTTGTCCTGTCTACATGGCTGTTTCCTGAGAGCACAGCTGACATATTCGAGAGGGGACAGCCAAGGACCCTACGCTCTATGAATACTCCTTCCACCAATGGCCGTTAGGACAAAACAACACAAACGTCTGATGGATTCATGCATATTTTTAGGAGCAACAAGGGAACTGGAGAGCAAATAATCCTGGCAAAACAAAAGAGCAAGCATGTCATGGAAGAGATGAGCTGAAATGAATAAATTGTGAAGCAAATAATGCCAGAGGATTGAGTGTTGGACAGAAGACATGGGGTGGACAGCAGGCTCCTACACTGCTGCAACCTTTGATATACCATTCATATTCCAAAATGTGATAAACCAACACTAAGTCAATGGACCATCTCTTCCTCTTTAACCCTGTTTTCCCTCAGGTGGTACAGTACAGGTCATGTCAGCACAGGTCAGAAAAAAAGGGTAAAAAAAGGTGCTAAAAATAAGTGTACTGTACTAAGTTGGTTACGTTGTTTTGTGGGTCTAACAGGAAGGAATTTATAGATCGAGGATAGAGTCCTTAAAGGCAAAATAACAAGTGAATAGAAAACAAAAAAAGGCTATGTTTTCTAAAATTTTGCATGCTGTTAAACGAGCCACTGTGGCTCAGGTGGTAGACGTCACCACCTTTATTACTGAACACGCGCTAGGATTTACTCTTTTCTTTATATCAACATATCAATTTAATGTGTTAGCTTCGGTTTGGTAGCAATGCCACGCCGCAATTACACCTCAGACCTTAGCTATACCTTAACCACACCTCTAATTTTCCCAAAAGCCTTATGCCGGTTGTCCCTAATTGTTCAGAATGTATTGTGCTTGGTATGTCCAACCTGCCCAGTTTTTCAGCTCCTGGTCTTGTTGCTTTGGCCCCCTACTTTAACTTCATTGCCAAAAAATTTGGGGTGAAACTAGACAGTAATTACTATTACTATTACTTAATAACTTAGATTTGACAAGCAAGTAGATTCTGTGGTTAGAGCAAGCTTTTTTCATCGTCGCCTCCTATCAAAAGTTTAATCCTTTTTGAGCCATGGTGATTTGGAAAAAGATACCCATGCTTTTGTTAGCTCTCGCATAGATTACTGCAATGTGCTCTATGTGACCTGGTGTTCACTGTTTGCATTTTGTGCAAAACGCTGCTGTCCGCCTGCTAACTAACAGTCATAAACACAAGCACATCACCTGTCCTGTACTCCCTGCACTGGCTCCCTGTTCACTTCAGGATCTACTTTAAAACCTTAATGTTTGTCTTTGCACCTTTTCTATTTGTGTGAGATTTTGACCCCCCACCAACCCAGCAGAGCTCTACGTTCTGCTAAGCAACATGAAGGTCGGAAGGTCCCCTGGACCCGGTTCAAACAGTGGGCGTCTGTTCTTTTGCAGTAGTCCGTCCTAAACTCTGGAACTCTTTGCCCGGTGAGTTACGTTCCGTCAGTGACCTGCCTCTGTTTAAAGCCAAACTTAAGACCCACTTATTCAGAATGACATTTGGCACTTAGTGGCTCTGTGACACTACTCTGTTTTGATTGTGTTAATGTGTTTTTTTAATTTATTTGTAATTATATCTATTCAATTTTGATGTTGTACAGCACTTTCGTCAATCTGTGGTTGTTGTAAGGTGCTATATAAATAAATAATTGATTGATTTATAGATCACTGCTTGTTTCTGTTCTCGAACCACATTGTCACAGTCCCTTTGTCTTCCTATCTATTTTCTTTCAGCATCCTCTCCTCCGAAACTAGACCCCAGGAGGAGGGTCCTTACTCAGCTGGGTGAGCTACTGTGAGTATCATCTCTAGAATCATTAACACTCTTCATCCTCCATCATCTCATCACTTTCATATTTCAATTCAATAAACATGTCAACTGAATATAAAGTTATGGTGTGGTCCTTGGTAATGAAATCAAACTTATATCTTTGAAACATGAGAGCTTGAAATAGGCCATTAAACATATGATGATTATATAAAGACAAAAGTAAAAGTATAAGTTATAATTGGTAAAACATGGAAGCTACATCTAAACATAACTAAACGTACATTAGTGTTTAAACAATTTTGCCAGTCAAATAGGGCTGAAACGATTCCTCGAGTAACTTGATTACAAAAAATGATTGAGGCAAATTTTAATTAATTTTAAAGCTCACGTCAGTTTGTTTCGCAATGATTTTTTTGTGACACAACGCATTTACATCACCCACAAAGCGGAAGGAGACGCAAGGAGTCAGCGGTGTTTTGATTTGAGGGTGTGTGCGCGAGCTGCAAAATGGAAGGGAGCGATAACAATGGCGATGAGCAAAGAGAAGAAACAAACAGGAGAAAACGACTCAAACTGTCCAAGGTTTGGGTTTCATATTAAAACGTAAAGAGAACATTGTGGCGTGTGTCCATTGTAAGATCGAGCTAGCATACCACAACAGCACGAGGGCCATGCTGCAGCAGCAACAGAAAACATCCGCTCTACTCAGAGACCGGAGCACCGTCACCCGGGACAAGGTAAATTCAATGCAGTATTAATTATATCGAACATTGCATCTTGTTAGTCGCATATCACATTTTTCTTCAATATCGAGCAGCCATAATACAAATTATTCTAGTATTCATAAGTATTTCGTTTGATTGCCATGAATAGGATTTATAAATGCACAGCCATGAACTTGCTGTATAATAATGATATTATAGCTTACTTAGTAATAAATATCAATAATTATTTTTTCACCTCTTTTTCAGTAAATCATCACAGCTTCGTATGAACAGATGTGTGCGGACAGCTACTTCATGTTCCACTGAGCAGCTGAGTTTTCAGAGAGCATTCCAAGAAGAAGACTTATGTCCAGAACGTTCAGTTAACTTTTAGTTCTTAAAGTTAAGTTGCATGACTTAAAGACAGTGTTTTTGTATTATTATTATTATTATTATTATTATTATTATTATTATTATTAATTAAATGTATGCCTTAGTTTTGATACTTTAAAAAGTAATTTAAAAGTGATTAATATTTGTTTTTGCATCTCAGAAAATGCTTTATTTAAAACCCCAAATGAATGGCACTTAAATGCACTTTATTTTTATTGTTCACAGTACAAGTACCGTCAGAGAAACAATGGGTAATAACTAAATGTTTATTTTTTTATATATGCATTGCATTCTATGCATTTAAAAAAAAATAAAAATTACATTTTTCAAAAAAAAAAGAAAACTTAGTTGTTCTTTTTAAGAGACCTAAGAGTCTTATTTTCTCTTGCATATTTAATATTGCACTTTAATTAAGTAAAAATACATTTTATCCGATTAATCAATTAAATTTTTGGTAGAATACTCGATTACTAAAATATTCGATAGCTACAGCCCTACAGTCAAATCAAACTTTGTAGTCAGAAAAGCAAAGCAGAATGCTGGTTTTAATGTCCCATCCAACACCCCAGCGTAGAAATCCAAAACTAATACATTTGACACTATAGTGTACAATAGGAACTAAAGAGAATTAACAGAGGGGCTAACATCAAAACCAGAAGCCTCACTATGGTTCAAGATGGTGCATATACCATACATTGCTGTATTATATTCTTGGAGTAGAACATGTTTCTTTTACAGGCTTTTATAGTAGTCCTCCAATACAACAATAAAAGACACAACTCCAGGGACAACGCTCTTCTACTGGCCATTGATCAACCCTTTGTGTCTGTATAGACTCATTACAATTACATAAGCTGGCATTCACGTTTTCAGACCAAAAAATCACAACTCAATTATCCCAGGAAGCCGCTCTGTGGGCTGAGGTGAAATCCTAGGAAGTGGTAATATTTGCTAAGAGATTTCAGTGTAATTGGATATCTCTGCCTGCATAAGAAGTAATCACTTTTTTTTTTTTTGCTTTTCAGTAACGAACGTTCATGCATCAGAACAAACTGAACAAACACAGATTGCTGCTGCCAAAACTGATTAAAAAGGCATTTGGATTGTTTTAAGTCAGGTAAGTCTCATATTATTCACAACTGCTTCTCAATGTGGAGTCTGAAAAGTTTGGATTCACTTTCATATTTGCTTCACCAAGTACAGACACCTTAACAATTAATGGTGTGCATTTAAATAGCATTTTTATGTACCCTTCTCGGGCAATAAAAAGTGAATTGAGACACAATTATGCAACAAGTACATGCTGTCAATTATAAAATATTGTATTCATTGCTCTCCATTTAATTCATGCTTTTTTAAAAACTTGCTGTTTGAGTTATGATGATATTATAATCCTAATTCAATCACAAATAAGATGCGTGTTTATTCTCTTTTAAAGGACAAATCCATAACAGGAAACACAATTAGGCATAAAACATTTTTATATAGTGTGCTGTATCAAGAAAAAATACTTTATTATGACTATTTTAAAGCTTTAAAGTCATGAAAAACTTGCCATAGAAAACGGCTAGAAATACTATGGCATTAGGACCTTAAGACTTCTTTTAGCTGTTGCATTTTCGAAAGTCTGGGGAAGTATCACCTAAAATCACACAGCTTTAAAAGGCATCCCAATTCAAAAATGTGTTTTTCCGTTCCCTTATATTCTAAATGAACAAAGTATCCTTCACTTCAGTGTCTCTATTAAGCCCAACCTGCAATAACACTAGTGTCTTTCAATTATTCCTTTAACCTCAGGCCAGCTCTGCCTTGACCCACAAACCTTTAAGTCTCCACTCAGGTGAAAATTACAGCCTCACAACGACTAAAGTGTCTGCACTCCAATTTTACTGTCTCTTGAATCACTGAGGGGCTGAGACCTGCCATTGCACTATCCTCCGTGGGCTCCAACCTTAAGCACATTAGCCTTCAAATCAGTGATGTTTAAACAGAATGTCCCATTTTACTGCTAATGGACAAAAACACCTGTGCTCTGTTTTAATAGAAGATTTCAATGGGACCCACTGACTTTCCTGTGTCTGGGCTTCACATTAGCACTGTTTCCTTTTGGTCTGAGGATAATCTATGTCCTTCAGTGGACCCACAGGACCATCATCTTACTAAAAGCACTCCATTAGCTGTTTATGCAAAAACTTCGGGAGATGTCCATGTGGACCCACCAGGCCGTCTGTCTCCACCCATCAAAAATCCTTTAGACAGGCAGAATGATCAAGGGACTTAGGTAAAGTATTTTTTTAAACCTAAGATTGGCCTGCTTTCATGAAATGGAAAAATGTACATCCCTCGTTTAACCTCAAATGTTGTAGTCTATGACTTGGTTTAGATTTCATCTTCCGGCTTTCTGCCCAAGTGATTATTAGTCCAAACACAAAAAAAGCATAACATTTATTCAGGATAACTGTAATGACAACCTCGAACATGATCATGTGACATTTTTATATTCTACTAAGCACTTGAAAGTCTGCACCAAGGTCCGCACTGAGAACTCACAAAATGTTACACTGCATTCATTTGATTTACTAACTTTCGGTTTCACAATACACTTTTTAAATTGAGACCAAAGGACTTTCCTGTCATCATCAGTTACGTGAGTCATTTCCCTCCGTCCAACAGATTTATTCTAAATAAAATGATATACATGTACACATAGCACTTTTGTTTGTTAGGCTATTGTACTTTTTCTCTGTCTTTTATTTAGGATGGTTTGCCTTCTCTGACTTTTAGTCTTTAGTTCAATAGTCTAATCTATTCAGACCATGGTCTTTTTTGGTCCAGGCCTGAGACCATCTCTTTTTTCTGGCCCAATAAGCAACAGTTTGGTTCAAACAATGGTCCGCTGGAGCTTTCACACGACTTTAAAGTCCGGTCCAAACAGTGTTAAAGCCCCGTATGCTGTCATAGACTGAAAATTATGTCATAAAACTGGAAATTGTCTGTTGGCAAAAAATGATAAGTACATTTAAGGAGGTGTGGGATGTTATTCTCTCTATACACAGTCTATGGGGGTGACAAATATGATCTTCCCAGATACTTCCTTCAGGACTCGGAGGTCTTCTATTTTCTTCATATCCTTCTACTAAATCAAAAGCATGAGCATTTTTACATCCAACTGCCAATCTTTTATGTATATTTTATATATTGAATTGTTTTGGCTAGTCTTGTCATACATTAAGTGATGTCAACATTTTATATACACTGTTTAAAAAGATCTGAGTGCTGAAACCGGTGGCTGGTTTCAGGCACAAACAGCCCCTTATAATCTGATAATATACAATTGTCACACTTGCTTAATCATATTCTAAATGAAACACTTTCTTTTGGACTGAGTTATGATCCCAGCAAAAGCCAATTGCTGCGTGTGACATGTCTCATCCTGGACTTGTTCTGGCAGCAGGGGAGAACACAGTTGGTCTATTGGTGGCGAAGCAGCAATGCTCTCACAGAGACATGTACTCCTCACACCTCGACAGATGTGTGACGTTTTAGCACAAGAACTGTTATGACAGGTCCGTCCCTGAGCCGGGCTATTGCATCCAACAGCATATGAGAAGCAACAACACAATAACAGCACTGGGTGACAGACAGGATGGACAAAATACAAGACACGTTGGAATTTTACTGCTTTAACCTCAAAGCTTTGAATAACATAGAAACTTGTCTAAAGCAAGTCTTTGTGTTTTATTTCATTCTCACTAAAGCATTTGCAATAAAAGGGAAATCAACAACATTATTTAGAGCCAGTGACTTTTATTAAAATAACTTATTCACTGACTGTGCTATATAAAACAGCCAGAACTAAAGTTATTTAATGTAGGTTGTTGAAAATGTCACAATTTATTTTCTTTTTCTACTAAGGTATTATAGGAAGCTAGAAAACAACTAACAATTTGTTCTGAGCTGGTAATTAAAATCATCCTAACAATTATAAATTTAAAGGACCGGGATTGTTTTAGGATTTTTAGTTCCCCACACTTTTAAAGAGAAAACACTAGTGTGGATTTGGGACCGTGTGTAATAGATGGTCCATGTTGTTTGGCTGTTGTCAAATGATCATGTTCCTCGCAGCTATTTGCTACAGAGCCTGGAACTCAATAGAAATGAATTAGAAGTATTTGTTCAGATTTTTTTCCACATTTGTCCAACTGATGTCAAAGTATCCCTCACCCAGCGAGAATGTCATGTCAGATGTAATAAAACGTTGGTTATTTCATTCAAAGAGCAGTGCAGCCATCTCAGTCTTATTTAAACGTGCTGTTATTGTTCCCATGTGAGCTGCAAAAGTTTTATCAGAGCCATTAATGAAATAAACAATAACTCTGGCTGGAGCTGGTCTTTTAAGAGAGAAAGAACTTTAGATAAGTACCCCCTCTCACTCCAGGATGGACATTAAGGTGACTGTTAACGTGTTTTGACGATCCTTTTTTCCTGTGTAAAACCTGAAACGTGCAAATAAACTTTTACCATGATGTGTGTAAAAAGTAGTGGATTATAATAATTTACTTTAATAGCACTTGGAACTATCTCTCACTGATGAGGTTTTATTAAAAATATATATAGAGAAGACCAGGAGAAACACCTAACTCTACTACAGAAAGACTCACTAAAACAAGATCAAGTATATGTGGAAAAAACTAAAAACAGGTTTAATGTCCGAGTGAGACATACGGCACTTTCTGCTCACATTAACAGCTATGTACATATTACATTTCTTTTATCATCTGTTTGCCACAGCCTCTTTTGTTTTCTAAAATTTTCAACCGTTTTAACAGTTACTGATCTTATTGTAAGTATATTAATAACTGAAAGAAAAAGGCCATAAGTGAGTCACTGCACACACTATACTTCTTGCCTCAAGTCACAGTCACAGTAAATTCTTAAACACTGGTGCATTTATGTTAATTTCCTTTTCGAACTGTAGAATACTCAAAGACTGGCCTTAGCTTTCTTCTTTTATATCTTTGAAGAGGCTGTGTGAGACTGTTTGTGTTCCTAAACTAACCGTTCCTCTCATTTCAGTGAGATAAAACGCCAGAGAGATACAGCAAACCACAGCATGAAATCAGGTTCACTGTAATGCACTATAGCATCTGCCAGTCTTTTTTTTAAGATTAGATTTTTTAGATTAGATTCAACTTTATTGTCATCACACATGTACAAGTACAATGCAACAAAATGCAGTTTAGTCTAACCAGAAGTGCAATAGCAGCAAGTGCAGCATATCTTTTGAATCAGTTACTAAAATTCACCTATTCATTTAAATTAAAGCGATATTACACAAATTGGTGACTTTTTGTAAATTCTTTAAAAAGATTTAATTGAATTAGAGATTATTTTTTGTCAGAGATGAAGCAAAGATAGCCCGCATTCATACTCATAGACATTTATTTAATACTTGCAAAAGCTTTTATTACCCTGCCATAGATTGTGTAGCGCAATTAACTATAACTGCAGACAGTTTTCAGATACAGGATTTGCTAATTATATGCTATGGGGCAGTGTTGCTTCAATTACACTTAATCAATATATTTTGCCATGATGTCAGGGAAAGCTGAGCCCCGCGTTCAGACATACCTCCTGTTATCATATTAGCACAATGCCTTCATTATCTGTCATGACTCCAGGCTCTGAACTTCAATATCACTCACAGACGCTCTTAAAGGCACAGTAAGCAATTGTATAGTCAGTTGCCGTTGGTTATTTTTTTTGTTTGCAAACTACCTAGCAACAAGAGATAGGTCATGGTTGTGGACAAAGACATTTATAGGTAGATGCTGCATTGAATGTTTTGCCCACTTACTACAAGATGAAAGTGCAACCATAATGTTCTGAGTGGTAGATTTTTCCTGTAAACTAATACAAATACATTTGTAAGCTGTGGGTCTACAAATGCAATTTGTTGATTGAACACATGATTTAAACATTTAAAGATACACATAAACCCAATACTTTTAATGTATGAAAAGCACTGAATATGTAGGTTTACTTTGTGACTACAGGCTTACCAACGAGTTTGAGGTTTGCAGTGTGAGCAGTTTTATGTTTAGCATTTATGCAAGCTGAGTCCATTTTAATAGTAAAGGTTTAATTGAAGGTTATGAGGAAAATAAAATAAAAATGTAGCCTTGTTCCTATGTCTGCATTTAAAAGACACCTCTAGCTTCTTTCAAAATGGGTTACATGGTCTGTTTACTACTTGTATCATATTGTTGTTGTGTATGGAAATATGGTGCATTCAGGTGGTCCTCAGGAAATCGGAGTATCCGAGTTAGGAAGTCGTTTTTCCGACTTTGGTGTGTTCAAGAGTTTTCAGCTCGGGAGAGTTGGAACATTCTAAACCATTACAACAAGGAAGATGGACGCTATCACAAAAACATGCTGTGAATACATCCAAAGTAGCTAACAACTATTAGCCGTCAACATGACTCACCCAAGTTTCCGAGCTGTTGTTTTGAGTTTAGCAGGTGTTCATGTGCATTTTTCAACTAGCAAAAACGTTTCCCTGAGTACCACATGAATGCACCATTATAGCCTAGAGTTGGGCAGAGCTTATTTCCGGGCATTCAATTTGAATACCTTTACAGAAAAAATATTTTTAGGAAGTTTTGCTGTAAAAGTGGCAGTAATACAAAACATGAATGAAGATCAGTTTTGTAAGCATAAAGACTCACTGGCTAACGCTGAATCTCTGAAAACTAAGCCACACACAAAGAAGGACTTCATGGAGCTTCTAAAGTGGTTGCCTGGCAACCTCACGTGTTGTTTGTTAAAGGTGCAGCTTGTAGGATTTAGCAGGATTTATTTGCACAAATCAAATATGTTCACATTCAGATTCAGAAAACGAAAAGGAATTTATTAAAGGTTTCCTTCATGATAATGTTGTGCTGTAGGTTAAGTTGTTGTACAGCCTAAAATGATCATTTCCTCTTTCACATACTCGTTTGTTATGTATTTGTGCCGTCCTTGACCGCAGCAGAATGATATGCGCAGGACCATCTGTGCGTACTGTTTTCAAACTGATACAATTGTCTTATACTCTGTTTTCTGGGAAAACCAGTAAAATGCTGATTCATGTTAGATGGCTCCCTCTCTGTGAGCCAGTGTTTCATTTCTCTTATCTGCTGTGATTTCAGTATAAATTCTAAGCCTGTCTACTTATCATTGGTATTGTTCATTTAACTCTGGACACACAGACTTGTATGTCCACTCCTCCTTTTGTACAAAAGATGACTCTGAACTCCTTTTTCCCTTTTCCTTAAATAAATCACCAAAAGACATCTGTTGTTTTCTCTCAACCTTATTCCACAATAATATTTATTTTTTCAACGACAAAGTGCACCCAGGAAGATTTGGCAAACTGCATCAAGTCTGGCTCCAGCAGTTTTTACTCAAACTTTGAATTCTGGTCTTATGGTTTTTAGGGGAAAACTAGATATACTCAATATTTTTCAGGAGATCCATCTATAAATCGTTGCTCAGTTGGTGCAAGACAGTCACATTACTCAATGTGTCTAATCCATGTTTCAAATGAGAGATCACATATCTCTCATTTAAACATGGATTAGACACAAGTCAATAGGGATCAGTGAACCATTCTTTGATGACCTTTGTGGGGCGCAGTGGCTCAGTGGTAGAGATGTTGTCTCTTAACCGGAAGGTTGGTGGTTCAATTTCCGCTCTCCCCACAGTTCATACTGTTGTTGTGTCCTTGGGCAAGACACTTAACCCACATTGCCCCCAGTGGTGTTTCAGGTGTAACACTGGTGAATGGAACCTTAATGTAAGTTGTTTTGGATAATAGTGTCAGCTAAATGAATAAATGTAATGTAAATGTGCTGTGTTAGTGCCGCACATAAAACTGCTATGAATCTATATCTTGATGTGGATGAGTCACGTTTATGTGAGATGTAATGTGCCCTGCGACTCAGTATTACATGTGTCTAGGCAGGTTACTTTCTTTTTACAAAAGAAGGTGATTCTTCAGAATGGTTTTAGGTGATATATTTTCAGGTTCTTAACAAACTGCATGTACACATCAATCCTTTCAGATGTTTAGACTAATCAATAATATTTCCCTATATGTCAACTTTTCACTCAAATGCTCCCTTTTTGGATAATTGCATCAGACACAGGTGGAAATCTTGGAGGGACACCTAAATTTCTAATTCTAAATCAAACTTATTTTATAAAAGTGATTGTTCAGACCTATTCACTTTTGATTGTTAGTAGATATTCACAAGTTGGTTTTGAAACTAGAAAGTTCTTCTTTACCTATTTAGAGCAGACACTGTTAGCCCACATACAGTATGTACACAAATAGCATCGTAATTGAAATGTTATATGGCCTTGCCGTTTAGCACACTTTCTGTTCTATAAAGGTAACATCTCAGTTTTCCATATATTCTTTACACCTGGCTAAACATAACATCATTTTTGCCCTGGTGCATCTTGTTCTTGACTTTATTTGGTCACAAAAGGCACAGAAACACCTTTATGTGTCGAAATCTGTAAAGTCCTCTTTTAATTTTTGTGTGCTGTCAGTGGGAGTAGTGGTGCAGTCTTAACACGGACTACACAGGATATCTGCGCCTGAGGATTAGTTTAGATCAATCTACATAAACCCCCCTGGAGCCGCTTCTCTCCTTCTCTCTCCTTCTCCTCTTAGCTTTTTCCGACTCGTGAACATGACAGAAAGGATGCATCCCCAGAGAGCATTCTGGGTAATTAAAAAGAGGGCACGATCAAAGAGGTTAGAGGGCTGTGGACTGGGTGATCATGAGGCATGTGGTCCGCTCCCCAAAGTGTTCCCACAACAAAAGGTCTGCCCTGTTATGTGCATGCACGATGAAAGCAACCGACTGCACTGCTCCATTTGCATATTCTACATTACACTCCTTTTCCAAACTGCCAATCAATAAGCAATCCATTTTTTCCAAGTATAGTTAATGTCATGCTGAAGTTACAAAGCCTATAAGCCTACCTTGGTTTCGATTTGCAACACCAAGAGACGACGCATTTGCTCGATCTGTATAAAAATGGGAAAGGTTATATATTACAGCGAGTTGTTTTAAAAAAAAACAGGGACATCATGCATAGATTCATTTTATTTTCCATTCCTCTGAGGTAATTTGCTGCAAAACTAAAGCAAAATGTAATCCTTTCCACCACGCTTTTCAAAATAGTGCACAGCCTAATGTAGAATAGTGTTCATGCAGCAGACAGAAGCAAAAACATGTACACATGGTTGCTGTTGTTGTCCACTAAGAGACGTCCCCTTCAGGCATCCGCACGTGGGGATGCATGGTGGGAGCCACGTCCTTGGAAAAAATGCTTAGCTTTGGTCTGGCTTTGGGCAAATGTCTGTCTGTTGAGCTTAAAGCTAAAACTGTAGTGTGGAAAAAGAAAGAAATGGTTCTCAGAAGTAGCTTTTGACCCAAACATGCAACTTTTAGTGCATTTTGGGTTTTCACAATGATATCTGGTCTCAGAGGGGCCAGAACATGCTATTCAGATACAACTACGGCACTAGAGCTGCACAACAGAGCAACAATGTAGCTGCAAAATCAATAATGCATATCCCTGAAATGCAGTATTGTTATATTTCATTTGCATTTGGCCAATAAGAATAAAGTAAAGACAAAAAGACATTAAAATCAATAAATATTTGTATTTTTCATCATTTTTCCATTCCATGTTAAAAATGAATTAGATAAAAAGGATTTAGTCACAATATCCACCTTTCATCTCCTTCAGTGAGAAAACCTGTTTGCAAAATGGCACAGTTTTTCTTCTGTGGTTGTGAAGTGGAATATCAAAAGAATAAATCAATTTATTAAGAATACTTTTCAATTCAATTCAATTTAATGGTTAAAAAGGAAATGTCAGTTTTTCAATCTCAGTATTAATCAGCTATGTCCCTAGTCTTGTGCAGCTCTAGTGCCCACCTTTAGAAAACTGTATTTTCTACCATTTACCTTACTGGTAGCACTTTATATTCCACCTGGGTAATAGCATGGCAATAGTGGTGCAGGTAATACTAGAGTAATTGTAGTTAAAGCTATTTTGGGACCCTCTAATGGACACTGAATATTGCTGCAAATCCTCAAGGGACTGTTACCTCTTAAAACACGTCTTATATATAATCCTTAAATGTTGTCAAATGTGTGCAAAGTTGTGTTGGTCTTTTCAGAAAGTAGCATGTGCAACAGCTTACTATATAGTTACTTAAGGGAGTAACGTAATGAATCAGAAGTGACTAAAAATGAGTTATTATGCCCATGTCAAAGAATCAACAAAATTAGTATAAGGCGCGTATATTTTCATGAAGTGAAATTTCCCTGCATTCATGTTTAGAGCATGTAATAAGAAAAGCATAGACTGTTGCAGGGCTGAATAAGGCCATTTTCTGTCAAGGCAACTTCAAAGTAATTATTTATTAATCTCCCAACCCATTACCTGGAAACATTGTGATTGTTTCTGGGTAATAACAAGGAATCCAAGATATTAATTGCACTGTTTATTGTTTCTAGTGGTTATTACATGGTTACAGTATACCCCTCACCCAATGTTGGTTTTGTCATGAAAATTACATAATAATTAACCACAATTACTAAAGTATTAAATTCTTTTAATAACTATATTTGTATTACTCCACTATTTCAATGCTGAGCAAAGTGCTACCCCATTACTTATCTTTGGCTAATTTATAATTACACTGGACATTACACTGGGTCTTAGTGTAGTATAATTGATATGACAAATCAATCAATCAAACACAAAATAGCTAACATAAAAGCAGGCAAAACAGCATGAAATGACTGTTACACAACAAATAAGTTAATATTATTTGTCATAATTTTGCAAAGGGTTGAGACATTTTTCTCTAATTTCCTTGTAATCAAAGTGTGAATACAATATTGTATACATATTCCTTAATGAGGTCATTGACTTTGACTCAGTGAAACTACAGTATCGTACTGGGAGCTGCAGTGAACTTCCTTTCAGGTGATATTCATGTTGTTAAAAATAAACTGACATTTATCCAAGAGAAGAAAAATGTCTCGCGCCGTGCATTGGCTAAGTTCCTAAAGCTCAGGTATTAAGACTTTATCTAACTCTAATAGGAGCCTGTGTTGGTCAGCATGCCACTTTAGAAAAACTTGATCAACTTACGCACTGGTCCATGATTACTGGGGATACCTGCGGAGAGAGGAAACAAACAATGTGTCATTAAACTTTTCAATCATGACAGACCCTCTTTGTCCAGCTTTATTCACAGTCTATCAACACTTATCCAATTGCTCTCTGCTGTGTTGGCTGATTACCAGCTTCAGAAAACACTGCAATGTCCAACGTTCGTCTGCGTCTGATGATAATAATAGGGCTACATGTGGCAAAATGTCAACGGAATCAAGCTACAGCAAATGTTTTCATCAGCATTTTCACTTAGGCTCAAAACCAACACTGAGAAAGTTTGCCTTTTTCATCAGCTTTTAACTTTTTTTTAAAGGGGCTATGTGCGATTTTTGACTTAACACCAAATACCACCAGCAGAAGGAGTATACGTCAAACAGACGTAAACGTAAACAGTGGCTCTACAATATGCTAACACAGGGTTTTTCAAACTTTTTGAGTGTGTGGACCACTATTTGTAATCAAAAAACTTTGTGAACCTCATAACACACATAATAAAATGTCTACACACAGTCTTACCTGAATTAATCCGCGCCTCTAAATAGGCTTACTAGCACTACTATAACTAGTCATCACATCAGTGTGCAACAGGCTTGTTAAAAGAAAGTTTACTGCACACAACGGCTGCCTCTTTTCTCTTCAGAGAACCTGTTGCTATCCACCGATCCATAACGACACTGAACTTGAACGTCACGGCCGAACACCACTGGCCTATTTTAATAATCGCACAATAACTTGACAATTTAATGCAAATGTTATATCAATATAGGCCTACATATTCTTTTAATTTTTTTTTATGGGAATTTCCTGGTAAAATGAAGGTAAAATATGATTTTATTTTGCCTTTCCACGGACCACCTGCAGTACCCTCACGGACCACTAGTGGTCCGCGGACCACAGTTTGGGAATGACTGTGCTAACACATGCTTACTGTAATAACAAAAAAACACATTTCTTCAAAACGTTGAAGATTAAATTGTGAGGCTCTCAAATATCTGAAACCTGTGCATCTCTCTGGATTTAAAGTTTAGAACTAAGAATATACTGTAGAAAAACTGTTATTTTGAAATGCTATGATGCAATCCCCTTAAAAAAACATTAGATCATTGCCACAATATCATAATTTCTCTATTTTAGGCTGGTTAGTTGAAAAGAGGCTGAAGAAAAATAAGGTTAAAGGACTGATTACTGTGCCTTGATTGCACGCCTGAAGTATCCTTGAGTGGCTCCCAGCACAACACTGATACAGTACCTTTACACAGAGATGATATCTCATAAGACACACTGTAATCTGTGTAGGTTTCCCTTATGTGTGAAAGAGAAACGCTCTAATTAGATCAGTGCCCTTTAAAAGTCAGCTATATTGGCTCATGTTCTTGCTTTACAAGAGTTTTATCAGCAGTTGTATTGCTCTGGACCTGTTCAGACCTGACATTACAGTAAAATGGCATTAAGTCACAGGATCACAAGTGGTCAGTGTTAATGTTTGATGTGAACTCAACCAGTACAACTAAGTACTCAGGATAATATTGCCCAGTACCATTTGTAATTTTCTCCTACTCTACTGATGATATTTTTCTAAGGTAAATAATATCAGCTGATGTAATGTTACCACATAACAGCAGCATTTTACATACAATATTGAAAACGTCAGAAATGGCAAAAGTGGTTTGTCAACTTTTTAAATGTAGTTACACATTGAAAAACACACTCCAGAGTAAATGATAGTATATGTAAGTTAGTTACAACCCTTTCCCTCATTTAACTATTAATTTTCTTAATCAAATGCACACATATTAGAAAGAGAAAAATAATCCCAGACAGGCATGATAAAGGTTAAATCAGAACAAAATAACTAGAGCTGGCATTGTGAAAAAAATGCCAGCCTACAGTTTGAACAGATCTGTAACTGTCAATTGTAACTGGGGAGAATTAAAAGAGGCATAGACATTTTGGGGGGTGGGGCTTAGAAAAGTAAGTGACAGAAAGGCCATATAAATCTGGTTGTCCCATTCACAGTTTTCTACAAATCAGATGTGACTGTGACCATATTTGGAAGTGACCTGAATCTACATTTGTGAGATTCTGTAATGACTTGTTTACACTGAAATAAACAAACCACCATATAGACAATACGAATATGTCTTTATATGATACACATGGCACGTAACACCTGTTGATGGTTTCAGTGACACACTTTAAATTGTGCCTTTGTTCTTTTTGAAGAGCAGGCTGCTGCATTCCTGTCTGTCTAAAATAAACATTATCAGCATCTTTATGTGCTGTTACTGTAAACAGCCGGCAAACTCCAACTCGCAATTAGTGCACAATTAGTCCTTTTCAATTCCTAAATCACTTTGATTGTTCTTCATCTATTTTTTTCATATTGTCCTCAGCCATTTGGTCCTTCACAACAGCACTTGGCAGGTGCACAAGACTGCGAGCAGAGGCAGAGAGAGGCTTTCAGCTCTTTGTAATGCACATTTGTAAGCACCAACCAATTGTTGTGCTGTCGGAGAAATGGAGGGCAAACAATATTGGCCTTTGAATTCTCGTACTACAGTCTGATCAAACTTTCTGTCTGAACCCTCCTTAACCTCTGAACTTGCTTTAAAACGCACAATGAGGGGATGCTCCCTGCAAAGTAGACTGTCAACATAATTCAACAAGTCATTCCTCTTCTGCTGATGGGAAACATACAAAGCTTTCTCATTCTATTTTTATTTTTAGGGAAAATCCATGCTTTGAATAATTTTTTTGGTGACTGCTATGGCCCCTAGCAACTGGGAGTCCCATTTTGGGAAGGTAATTAATTAAATGACGGGCCACAGATGTCCATATATCTGCATGTGCCCACTTTTGAATATGTAATAGACACTATTCTTACCTGTTAGATAAATGACTGCCATGATTAAAGAGAAAGTCTTGATGACAGATGGGAGCTATTAAAGCGTAATTACATTTAGCAGATACGGCATATTTATCTTAATACAAAGACAGTATGTAGCTTCATGTAATAGAAAAAGGCATGTGACTGGTTTGTGAGAGAAAAAGAATAATTTAGGACAAAAGTGCGCTCATTCAACACCTGAGGAACTAATACTGTTACGTCATTTTTATGGGCTACATTATTGCTTTTTATGCCACTGCCAAACAAGTGCTAATATTGCTTTTGATATGGCTAGAGCCGGGTTTCATCAGTTCAGTGCAGATGCGCCCAAGTGTTGGATTTTTTTAATAACAGCTTGTCAATCTAGCAGTGAACCCCACACTGCAGGGAGACTCATAAAACAGAAGAGGTGCAGGGGTAAATCCAGCAATATCTCCTTAGAGTTCACAAACGTTCCCACAAACAAACTCCCACACGCAATCAAATGTGCTGCTAGCCACGCACGTACTGTCCGTCCAGCAGAGAGCCACACATTAGCCCTCACATTTTCTCATTGGACTCTTTTAAGCTATTAAAAGTAAGCACATACACTGTATATTTCGAGCAGTGAAGTTGCTGTAAAAAAGCACTTTGTATTTTTTGGATAGTATTTTGTCAATAAAAATTAATTATTAGTAAAATTAGGGATTATATCATGTATTCTGTCAGAGCACCAACAATAATTTAGCCTATAAGCGCTCAAAACTGAAACATTTGTGATAATCTAACGTGGCAAAATCCACAGCTCTGTCTTGTCTCATTCAATGTGTAAGGGTTTCTGCTCTAAGGTCTCTTTCCTGCTCCCTTATGGTTAGCATAGCTTATCATTTATTAACTACCACTAAAAACAACAGATCTCTTCAAACCTGGTGGCATGGCTTGAATTAGGACATTGCCAATGATCTGCACCCCTTTGAGTTTCTGGCTGAAGAAGTATTTTCCAATAATTCTAAAAGACTGTAAGAAACAATCCTGTATTTTAATGTTACAATGGAAAACTTGATGTTAACAGGTTATTATTAGCAGGACGACATCTCAGTAAAAATCCATTCAGAGCCATGTTTCAGAATCGAGTTACAAACCGAACTGAGCATCTCAGCACCCTGCTGTGTAGCCTCAGACTGCCTTCATGACAGTGTCTGAGTGAAAGGCAGAATCTGTGTGAACAGGACCAGAGGGCTAGATCTGCCACCATCTGGCCGCGTTTGGCCGTCCGCGGCTACATCCCCCAGCTCCTCTATTAGATTTATTGAGGCAATGTACCACCAACCCCCCTTCCCCCTGCCACAGGCATGGGATTTGATAAATGTGACTCAACTGCCGTCCAAGATTATAATGAGTATAATGCAAAAAAGCACCTTCTGGCTCAGAAATACCATGTGAATAGCTTTACTTCTCACTCAACGCAGAGCTAGAGAAATGCTGAATGCACCAATGAGCTGATGAGCTAATGGAAGCAGTGCACTTGGACTTTATTTAATACTGAATAAAAAGAGTAGTTAAACAAATACACAGTAAAGTTCTGCAAGAAATGCTTACAGGCAATAAGCTATTGCCTATCTAACCAATAAGCTGCTTTTCTAGGGCAGCCGGACAAAAATGATTATCTATAGGACTCGTAAAGATGGACAAATATTACTGTTGCCACAGCAGACACAAATACCAGCACCAGGCATGCAAAATAAAAAAGGTCAGAGCTGTAATTCTCAAATTTAAAGGGGCACAAGTGATGAGATTGCAGCATCCATGGTACCATGGTGTGGTACAGATTAAGTGTTTCCACTGCACTGTAAGCATGAAAACAAGTTGTTTATGGAAAAAATAAATTCAACACAAAGGCATATTGTGAATCACTGTTGGAACAACGAGAGAGAATAAACTGTGCTTCATGTAACAGTAAAAGGAAAATTGTTTCTGGTTATTCTGAACAAAACATGCTTCATTTGAGAAAACACTGCTGGTTTGTGTCTGTGAAGGTTCTCATCCAGGACATCTTGAAAAAAAGGTTGATGTAAAAGCATCTGGACTCAGTTTTCAAGGTGAAGACGTTTTGTCTCTAATTGCAAGAGACTTTATCAATTCTGAGATCAACTGGTAAGAGAGCTGAGCTTATATCTCTAGAGGGAGGAGTTTCCCCTGAAACTAGTAGGGCGGCAGTAGCTCAGTGGTAGAGCGGCCGTCCTTCAACCGGAAGGTAGTAGGATCGATTCCCGCTCGCCCCACAGTTCATACTGTCGTCCTGTGTCAAGACACTTAACCCACCTTGCCTCCAGTGACTGTAACACTGGTAATGTAAGTCGCTTTGGATAAAAGCGTCTGCTAAATGAATAAATGTAAATGTAAATGTAACTAAACCTGATGGACCAGGCTGCTCTGGTCACATGGTCGTTGGCTCTGACAGGGAAGTGTGACTCCTGAGGTGAGAGTCGTTAGTGACACTGCTCCATTCAGGTGCAAAGTAGTTAGTGCCACTAACCACTTTGCAAACTTTTTTTCACTGCTGGTTTGTGTTCTATTCTCCAATCAACAGACTGAAGTGTTTAGCTTTAGCCTTTTAGTACACTTGGAATCAAAAGCTACAGGGTCTTCAAAGTAGTACATCTCTGGTGTGTTTATTTGGGCTTTTTGGACAGAGAAACAGACCCATAATGATCCAAGTAGAATTGGGTTTTTGGTAACAGACATCCTGTAACTCATAAGTTTACATTTCCTTGCAGAATTTGTGATTTTCTTGGTCAAAGAATATGAATAATAACACAAAACTTTTTTTTTTACTCATAGTTAGTGGTTGGATGAAGCGATTTATTGTCAAACAACCGTGTTTACTCTTTTTAAATCATAATGACAGGAGAAACTACACAAATGAACGTGATCAAAAGTAAGCCATGTATTGCCACCTTTAACATCAATGACAGCTTTAAGTCTTTTGTGGTAGTTGTGGATGAGGCTATTTATTTTCTCAGATGGTAAAGCTGCCCATTCTTCTGTAAATTCTTGAGCTGTCTTGCATGAACTGCACTCAGAGTCACCAGAGTGGCTCCATGACATTGAGGTCAGGAGACTGAGACCTTCACTTTATGCTGCTGTAGCCAATGACAGGTCAACTTAGCCTTGTGCTTTGGATCGTTGTCATGTTGTCACGTCCAAGTACGTCCCAAGCATTTATCTTGCCATTTATTTTGACAAAGTTTCCTGTGCCTTTGTAGCTCACACATCCCCAAAACATCAGTGATCCACCTCCATGTTTCACAGTAGGAATGGTGTACCTATCATCATAGGCCTTGTTGACTCCTCTCCAAATGTAACATTTATGGTTGTGGCCAAAAAGTTCAAGCTTGGTCTCATCACTCCAAATGATTTTGTTCTAGAAGTTTTGAGGCTTGTCTCTGTGCTGTTTGATGTATTGTAAGCGGGATGCTTTGTGGCATTGACGTAGTAATGGCTTTCTTCTGGAGACTCGACCATGCAGCCCATTTTTCCTCAAGTAGCAATGGGCATTTTCTACAAATTAAATATACAAATATTATATTATATTTTTCCCGCAGATCCTTTGACAGTTCATGACCTTTTATAAACACACACTTATTACAAGGAAACAGATCACAGGTGAGAATGGTTACCTTTAGTAGCCATTCTCACCTGTTTGTGTCATCAGGCCAAAATCACCAAACACTTGGGTTGTTTTTGTTATCATTGTGAAATAAAAAGAGTAAACACAATTGTTTGACAATAAATGGCTTCACCCAACAATATTATTTATATTCTCTGAAAAATGGCTAAAGAAAATTCTGCCATGTATTCTGCTATGTAAACTTATGAGCAACACTGTATATAGGATGAACGTGAATTGTTCAGATGGACTCCAACACATATTATGTTAACTAACACTAGACAGATCGGATCAGCGCTGTTTTAATTAGATGAGATAATTTTACTGCAACAAAAAGGCAATAAGATGTAGCTAGGCATTTAAGCATTAAACAGACAAATTATAGATTTTGAATAAAGCAGTTTATATATCCATATATTGTATGTGTAAAGCACTTAAAATTCAGGTCTTCTTGATGTATCATGCAGCAACAAGTTACATCAAATCCCCTCAAGGCAATCTCCTCTTCAGGTGGAAAACCCAACACTATTGATGCACATGTAGGATAAACAATAGTTATGATTTATGTTCAAAAGCCTATTCATTGTAGATTATTCTGTATCTCAATCCTATATGATGTGCTCATGTGGCTCTTTCTGCTATAAACTATATCTTATATGGTGAATAAAGCCTAATCACTATATTAGATAAAAATTTGAAATCTCATGTAATCTACTATTTTACATGATGTAGTCACATATAAGGAAAGTATTGATTGATGAACTATTTACATGGTTAGGTCTCGGTCAATGGCTTAATATGGTACACACTGCAGCACATTGACAATTCTTTCTTGATCTGTAGACCAGTCATTTCTATTCCTGCTGAGTGTGTTTCTGACACTATAGTGGAGTATTACAAGTGTTCAACAAGTGTTAATTAATTCTAGCTGAAATTCTAGCTGCAGGCAGAGGGCTTTTTGCATGGCTCTGGCTCTGGGCCTTCCATTCATACTCAGGGGTCAACTTTAAATGTTTAAATAAAGCATCTGGGAACACCTCCAAGAAATCTGATGTATAGTATGTTTCACTGATTTTTTGGTTTGTTGCATAAATCAACAAGCACCATATCATTCTCTATATGACAACCTAGCAGCTGTAATTATATTATTTAACCTAAAACGGGTTTCAGAAGACACCAGAGTAGTAGAGAAAATCTAAAGGGCCATAGTTAAACTGATAAAACACTGATAGTCAGAAAATTGGCTTAGAGCAAACAGATCCTAAAAAAACCTAGAAACTTTAAGTATCTTTTTACACCAAACATGAGTGTCTGTGTTTTCAGGCATCATCACAACAGAGTCTGCAGTTACGAGCCAAAAATGGAAGTGTTGATAGCTGTCTGGCGGCCTCACTCATAGCCGAGCCCTGTTGGCAGTGTGCTCTGTACTCACATATATTTGCGGTTCCTTTGGGGATGGGCAGGTAGGAGCCCACACTCCAGGCTCTTCCGTGGTAGTGCCTCTTACAGCGGCTGCAGTCTGGGCCCGTCGTGTTGTGTTCGCACTCGCAGCCCAGCTTTCCCTTGTCAAATACGCAGCTGTTGGCATGCAGGTTGCACTTGCACCTGAGACAGAAAGATAACAAGCAAACACAGACATGAATAGGCATCATTTTTGAACTCATCAAATCAATAGCTTCTGTGGGAATGCACAATACCTGCTCTTGTTACGTGTTTATTTGCACCTTTCACATTTTGAGGGGTAGATTAGAATACTCAACTCAAATCATGCCTTTGCAAACGTTCATTAAAATAAATAAATCAATAAAATGCCACTGTCTCTGCAGAAAACAGCAATGCGAAAAAGGTCGCTTTTGCCACTCTGAGTGCTAAACGTAAGACGTTGTGTTAGACTCACTAATTAGGCTCCAGACAGAGATGTGATAGAGAAATAATGACAGGAGAAAACACTGCATAGCATGAGATCTTTTTCCTTTTTCTTCAAAGTTTGGGTGCTATTTGGACAGAGAGGCTTCAGGCTGGAAAGCCATTCGGCCGGTGGAGCTGCGTTATTAGACAGAGCAGCAGCAAACCTGACAGACGCTCCTGACAGGAGACAAGAAAAGGCCTGACGCCTTTCAACAATCAGCCAAACGCACCCCACTCCTGACCATATGGGAACAAGCCAGCTTTTCTTTCTAGTTTTGTAGAAAAAGAAACTGGTTACAGCTGGAGTCTGGTCTGAGTCTAACAACATCAGTGAACAGTGTGTAGGACTGCTTTAAGTAACTGTACGTAGGTATTTACCATTGAATACATAGCTGTGAAATCATTACAATATTTAGCCACATTATTATGAATCACTCACATTAAACTGTAAACGTTGGTAGAGCTGCACAACACATTGAGCATATGCAATATTGTTAAAAAAGTGCAATAACTCTGTAATGATATAAGAATTAACTTTCTTGTCTTTGTGTTTTCGGTTTGCGCCATATGATTGGCGAGAAATGCAAAATTGTGAATACCTGGCACATTATAACATATTTACTGCTTTAGACAATCTATTTAAATGTTTAATGCACATTTTAATGTTATAATTAGAGTCTTTCAAAATGTGTTTAGTAGATTTGAGAAGTTCACGCCAAATGCTGTCTTGCAAATTTAATGTGAACAAGCTGCTCCACGATGAAATACAAATTTAATATAAGTATCACTTTGACAGATTATTATTGCTAAAACTGTCTCTAAGCATAGACAGCATAGACTCACAGGTTCACGACAGCAATGTTAGCTTTGTCTCTAGATGTCCTCAGCGCTGCCAACTCAACCAGCTCATCAGACGAGAGATTCCACATTTGTATTGATAACAGCATCCAAGTATCATCCTCTTTATAGCTCTGGAAACATGGGAGCACTGCTAAGTAATAACAGCTGATTTCTGGTGTCCACAGTTAGCCCATGGTCCAGTCTGGTGGCGGTTTATTTTTAAATTGTGGTAAATTAGACCAAAAAAACAAAAGTGTCCCAAAAAGCATTCACAAGACAATATAAATAAAATAAAGTAATTAAAAATCAAATGTCATTTAAATAAATCCCACAGTACAGTTATAAATATATATTTCTTTATATAGAATTGAATTTCAATCAAATTTAACGATCAGTGGCACAGGGTATAGAGCACACTGGCTTTTTCATTTTCCCGGATGGTGTTTACTCACAGTGAGAGGCTGTATGAGAGGCAGAACAGGCTGTGTTTGTTGTCACTGTAATGAAATATTACAGTTTCATATTCCATATGTTTTCCAAAAATAATTCTCTGTATTTGATTTTACTCCTCAGAGGGTAAAAGGTTACAAGTGGTGACCCGAGCTTCTTCTGCTCATAGAGACACACTGGGGGCAGGTGCGTTGAGTGGGTCTGACACATGACCCCTCCCCAAGGGTTTGGATGGCTCATAGTTTCATATCTGGCCTATGTTTGTTTTTACAAAGTGCTTCCGAGAGAAGTATTCTCCCATGTGAGAGCGAGGAGATGGGCTTGGACAACAATTACCAGTAAACATGAGCCTGAGAAATGACAGGCCCAGTCAGAAATCCATCCATTCTAATTGACTTCCTGGCCTCACAGTGACATCTCACATTAATGATAGATAACTGCGGGAAACAAGATAAATTATATGCTCTGTTCAAGCGACACGGCCATTGGTAAAGACGCCACCATTATTATACAAATGAATCAATAATGATAGAACAAGCTTCTTTCCTCTCTTCTTTTACTCCTGTGGCAGTAAAATAAAGCAAATGACAACATATGTTCACCAACACATTCTGCTGGATCTTATTTCCAGATACTTTTTTTTCTTTTTATTTAATGTCTGTGAAGGTTCTCAGTCATCCAGGTCATCTAGAAAGATTAAAGCAAAGGCATCTGGACTTAGTTTTCAAGGTAAAGACGTTTTGTTTCTTCTCCAAGATTTCTGAGTTCAACTGGTAAGAGAGCTGAGCTTATATCTTTAGAGGTTTAAGATAAAACTAACTCTGATTGGACCAGGCTGTTCTGGTCTCATAATTGTTAGCTATGAAACAACTCTCCCATCAGGAGTCACTCCGCCCTTTCATAGCTAACAACTAAGTTATTCTACAGTAAGATTTTATTTAATAATATAAATAATGCCAATAAATTTTCTACCACTGTGAGATGTAGTTTTGACGTGGCTATTAAAAAAGTTTCTCTCTTTTTTCCCTCATTATTTTAGCTTTGTCTAAGATCTCAAAAATAACTAAGTTTTAATTTAAGAGTTTTAATAGATGTTTACTAATCCCGATGGAGAAACAATTTACTGAAGACAACAAAAATAATATGATGTCTCACACTTACAAACTCCAATTCTGAAGTTTCTCTCAAAAATAATGTCATTATCGCTACCATTATCTTATAAAGCACAGCAAATAAATGCAGGCGCCTCTTATGCATGCATTCCCCACTGTCCTTAACTTTTTAATCAATTAAAGCCCCCGCTCCATAAAATTAATGACTGGGTGTAACGCCAGTGCCACGCAGACAGCAGCAGCTCCCTGAAGTCAGGAGCGATGAGATTTGACCTTCCACTTAATTAAAAACCAGCAAAATCTGGATCAGCGGGCCCGACCGGTGGAGGTAGCACGCTGACAGAGGAGGATGTGGGGCTCTCGGGGGGGGCTCTGGGAAGTGATGCTTTTGCCGGCGGCATTGTCATATTGAAATCAGAAAGTTTTTCACTGCTCAGTTTTAGTCACAGGAGACGAGCGAGCCCCCAAATGTCCAGACTTTTGAACCGGCTCCATGACAAAGGGACGTGTTATAAAGTTTTAATGACCTTTTATCCTGTGTTAAGCCAATTGCTATTATCCATTATCCAAACAAGTGACCCACCGCAGGAGACACTGTGGAGCATCAAGACACAGTGTCCTTCCTCACATGGGGAAATAATAAAGTATTAGAGAGGAATATGTGCTATTTTGGGTTAATACACAAGGTTAAAAAGGAATAGTGCATTTAAGATTGTTTTGGTTTTGATTTTAGAGCTGTCAGCAGATTTTGACCATTTACAAATTTGTTTTCGAAAATACTATTGAGCATACATATTGTTGTTGAAGGGAAATTTAGGGTACATTTAAAATGATTTGCATTTAGCACAAATGTAGATCTTTTGTAGTAAACTATTTAGTATTGTTTAATATGTATTATGTAACATCCTTTTATACTTAAATACCTGATGTTTTACAAAAATGTTAATTATTAAGTCATTTTTATAGTATATTACCTGAAAGATTATCATCCAGGTACTAATGCTAATGAGACCTCAGAAAAGCTTAAGTGTAGTACTGGATTTGGGCTTTTGTGTAAATAAAAGAAATGATCAAATTTGAGAGGCATTGTTGCAGTAGGGATTCAAGAAAAGAAATGACCATAAAATGACCACTGGATTGGATAAAATTCTCTTGTGGATCATTCAATCACTGACTCTTATAAAAGTACCTGCCCTTTGCAAACGCTTTCTGTGGAAGCCTTCCCACAGATGGATTTGAGCAGGCAGGTAAACTTGTTTTCAGGTCATGGTACATCCAAAGATATGGACAGAAAACTCAGAAAGTGCCATCCTGCCGCTGTAGCCTCGGTGGGGGCAGGGGTGGACTAATTGTGGAAAACCTGTGCTGACTTTTGTTCACGTGTTTGTATACTGTATGTTTTCATTTTGTAAAGAAAGAAATATATAAAGGGTGCACGATGCAGAGTGGTTAGCACTCCTGTCTCGCAGCAAGAAGGTTGTGAGTGTCCCATGTCCTCCACGTGTTACTGTGGGTTCTCTCCAGGTACTCCGGCTTCCTCCCACCGTCCAAAGACATAGATGTTTAGGTAATTGGCAATCTAAAGTGTCCCTAGTGAATGAATGTGAGAGTGAATGGTTGTCTGTCACTGTCTATGTCTAAATGTCAGCCCTTCGACTAACTGGCCACTGTCCAGGGTGTACCCCGCCTCAGGTCCAAAGCTGCTGGGATAGGCTCCAGTCACCCGTGACCCCTAACAGGACTAAGTGATAAAATTAATAAATGCATGAAAGGGGAAGTATGTTCATAAACAACTGTTTTGTGTGTGTTTAGTGTGTGTTAAAGTGCATAAAACAAGTTTACTTACCTAAATCACATTTTACAAACAGGCTTACTGAGGCTTTCGGTCTACTTTTGGACTCCCCCATAGAAATTGCATTATTAAAATATCAAAACTTTAAATACACTCTTGTACTTACTCATACTCATATTTTTTTTTGTTTTATTTTCCTTCTTTGTGCAAAAAGAGATTTCCGTAAATGGTCTGCATTGAGTAAAAACATATTTCTTTAGTTTACTTTTCACAATGTACAACTAATTACAATGTAATCAGAACATTGCAAAAAGTGCATGCATCAGTAGTGCACATACAAAAGAATACACATAGACATAGAAAATCTTCATTGTGGTAGTCTTTACATGGGCGAGTGTAGACTAAGGTAAGGTTAACTTGTGTTGATATCACTTCGTAGACTGTCTCCTCCTAACCTTCTCCTGCTGCTCGGAGCTGTGTTGACAGGCTCGCACAGTCTAACATAGCTTTTCTTCCTTGTGACAGGATCTCTGACTCCAGACAAGAGTGGTGCACAGTACTCATTAAATAACAAGCTCAAAGTAAGAGAACCAGAGGAGAAACTTTCATCTCAACTTTTGAACAGTAACAGGCAAAAACACGCGCTGATTGAATGATGAGTAGGAAAGTTAATTACAAGTCTCTGGGCTAAATACCTTATTGATTGATGTTTTCAAGTCAAAGTGATAAACCATTCAAATGTAGACACTCCATATTTTAGATAGAAATATTCGTCATTGTAAACCTGAAGTATTGCATCTCTTCTTAAAACCCCATAAAAAATAAGGCTGACTTACTCAATAATTACATACTAATGTATTATCACCTCAAATACATGAACAGATGGTCTTTTATTTTTAACATACCTGGATCAACATTGCACTACATTGCACTGTATTTGGGTTATGTGTTTTTAATTCTTGTGTGTGAAGTAAGCCTACTGTCTACTGAATGAAGTATACACTACACTGGCTCAGCAGCAGTATTCAACACATGCAAGTGAAGTAAATGAAGTGCACTGTGGATCACATGACCTCAAAACAATGAACACAAGTATAACATTTATGCACTTTATTTTAGCTTTGTAAGCTTTTAGAAATGTTCTCACCATATTGAGTTTATGGAGCCAGAAGTTACCATATTGATGATGGCAATCATAAGGTCCACAGAGCTAATTGTTGCAAGCTACTAACATCCATAAAAAGTAGCACAGTCTATGAAAAACACTGACACTGACATGTTGAAAGATAACGCATGGCTCTGTAAAAGGTTATGTAACATTTTAGTATGGTTATTCATTTTTAAATATTGTGAGAAAAAGCATTAATGAACAGATTATAAGGGAAACAAACTATTTTGTTGACATGTTTCAATGGGTGTCCGTATTAATGCAATCATCTTAAACCAAGCTAGGGCTAACTTACAACCAAACTACTGAACACAGCATTATAGAAATAGATGGTGTCAACAATGGGAAATGTACTATATATGTCACCTGGTATTTAGCTTCCTGCATGATTTCAAAATTGTCACTTATAATGTAACCTTTTCCCTCTTAGGTTTAGGTACAGTAGATTTGTTTTTGGTTCAAATGGATTACACCATTTTGGGGAAAAATGCTTTGTGTGAGCCAGGATTGATTTAGACCAGCAACATTTCCCTATTATTTCATTGCTCCTTTAAAGATAAATAGTCACTGTATAATGTGTTGTGCATGGCCGCTGTTAAATAAGAAACAAAATAAATATAAAGAATTGTATTATCTTCAGCACATTAGGGAAATAGTGGCAGCAACCCAGACAAAATGACTTTATACCACATTATCAGGAGGCTTTGATGCAGAAAATGAAATGCATAAACCCACATTTTAGAAGTCTCTTTATTTTTTTTTTTTTACAATTTTTCCTCTAAAATGTTTAACCTGTTACAAACAGTGGGAGTGATAGGTCTGCAGCCTCGCTCAGCCCTGTATCTCACATACACCGGTTGCTCATGGTCAGAAGCTGTAATGTGCCTCTGTGCTGTATAAATACATACTGAGCTTCCAGAAAACTTTCTTCAACACCATAGTTGGAGAGGTTCACATATCCCGAACAGTGATGGCTGACAGATGTGGAGAGATCAAGGCTGCGGAGGGAAACTTTGGCCTTGCTGAAAGTTTTAGGTGAATGTCAGCGTGTTACCTGGACAAACCAAAATAAGCTGCCAACACCTTATAGTGAGTCTATTTGATGTCTTTTAGATGAGAGCAAAGACCACTGGGACATACAGCGAGAGCCAGGCCCCAAAGTGGAAGGTTTTCAGGAAAAACACTGCTGTCGGCTTTATGTTGTGTTTACTGGTCCACACCAGTGAGTTCATGTTTATGGATTTGTTTGTATGTTGTGGCTAACAATAAAATATTTATATCACAATATACTGTATATTCAAATTTTAAATAATATGGGTAGCAGGGTTATACCTACACATATTCTAAGAAAAATAAAACTAAATTATTTCATAACCTTGCCCATTGAAATGAAAAGGGACATTTTTAACCCAATGGGTCAGGTATTGTAAGCTGAAGAACCCAGTGGAAAGAACCCTTTAGAAAGTGTAGCAAAAGTCAAAGGTACCACTGTGGACTATAGTAATTATGCATCCTTTGTTTCTTAGAAATCAGACTTTTACAATGGGATATGATGCATACACACAGCAAAGAATGTTTCACAATAACACACCAGACAACGTTCCACAATGAGATAAGATGAATGAAATGTACACAGGAGATGCAAATGCAGTGTAAATACAAAAATGTGCATCTGATGTAAATATTATTATTACTGTGATGAGTTTGAACATGACGGAAGTTCACTGTTTAATGGCAATTGCTCTCATTTGAAGTCAAGCTCATGTAACATAGTAAGTAATGGTTTGTTGCATCAGAAAGGACACAAGCAGCACACAGCTCCAATACTTTCTATTAAGTAAATTACAATTTACTGTAATGGGCATTTTGAAAATTAGACTAAGGGTAATGGTTTCAGAAGTGCATCAATAAAACACTGTTGCACTAAGTATAATCAAATAAAGGCTGATTAAAAGATGAGTGTAATCATTTGTTTAATTATGTTTAATTAATCCACATTAATCCCATGTGTATACGTTTGCCCTGAGAGACTATCAAATAGATTTAGTAGTGTGTATAAGTCACACACTGTATGTTGGATAAAAGACTGAAGACTGTACTGTATAGCTTTATGGATCCATGAAATATTTCTAAACTTGGGACTGTATCATATATTCAACCATAAATTAAAATGATTAACATACATCTTAGTGGACCATAGACATAGTCACAGTAGATAATCTTTAAAAGAAATTAATTCCCAAAACGATACGAACGAGAACGGCAGTCAAGCAAGCTGTCAATCACAGCAGTAACATTGCTGTTGATTAGTATATTAGTGCAGTTTTGTCAACTCAAAATCTTGTGCAAATACTTAATCATCTTCAGATGGATCTCCACAAAAGATCATAACTAAGGGTAAAAATACTGCGAGTAATTTTCTTCAATTGGAGATAATTGGAGAAAGGCCTCTTGGAGCCGCCCTTCCTGCAGTCCTTTATGTTTGCAAACTAGAGACTCATAAATTAGCATCAAGTGAGGATTGACTTGAGACAAAAAGTACTTTAAGTGCTCTTTTCAACATCCATTTGGAAGTGAATTAGTAAAACAACTAATGAATTCAAATGGCCTTAAGGAAAATGCACAGGAGGATTTTCAGGAACAAGGCAAATCCAGCAAACATAATTATCTTGACTGTGTTCCTTTGAGTGCCTTTACATTTCATGTGACAGAACTTTTTGAGACGAAGTGGAGAGAGTCACAGAGTCACCTCATTACAACGGGCTGTGTCACCGTGAAATTGAAGAGTCCGATTAGGCTTGTTTTCGTTGCTCTGTGCTGTGGCCAATTTTGTCATTCTTCGGGCTGTAATGTAATACATCTCAAGCAAATTGTTTGCGTCCCCATCGAAATATAAAGTAGCCCCGCCAGGCTTCCCCAAATTGTTAAAGAAATATTGGAATTGGATCGCAAGTTAATTCTCCCTGCTCCAATTTTCCACTGAGACGAAATGAAATTTGAATTTGTGGGGCTTGGGCTACTGCCACTGAAAAGGCTATGATTTGTTTCAATGACAAGGGCCATTATTGAGGCAGTGCATTGATGTAGGCATACAGTATGGTAATGAGCAGCCCTCTCGTCCCTCCTCAGGTCCTGCAGTGGAGGGCCTCCTCATTCAACTGATGTAAGCTGCTGAGACAAGGAAGAAGCTGAGGAGAAATTGGCAATGGAGGACATATTAATATGGAAATCAGAGGTCCTAGCTTGCTGCATGTGCTGGAGTAGTATGAAAGGTGAAAAGTACACAGATAAAAAGTGTGTATCCATTTTAAATAGAAAAAAGCCTTACTATTTACAACTAAGGGCTAAAGCTGGGTCCACGTTTTTATATCACATCCTATTTTTCTTCTTAATGTTTGTTTTCAAAACTACTTTTGGACCAATGAGAGCAAAACTGCACAATCCTGCTTTTTAGCTTTTGTAGATCAAATTACCACCATATTCAAATATAAACCTGACACAGTTCTGGGCCATGGCTCACTGTGGACAACAGAGATCAGCTTATAACAAACAAGAAAGCTAAGGCAAACTGGGAAGTAGCTGATGAGCATCAAGAGACGTAGCTAGAATCACAAACCACACTCTGTGTTGTCTTGCTATTAAAGTAATGATCATGACCACAGTCTACCAAGACAAGACTAAAGGACAGGGTCAGGCCAAAACCAGGCATTATACATTTAGATACCAGTCTAACAGGTCTGAAATTCAAACACAAGTTTAATCTCACACCAACTGTTGGGCTTGTGTTTTATGTAATAATCATTTTACAAATAGAAATAAGACTTGTTCTTGGTAGCATGTGATGACAGAATCAACAATAAAGATGTTGATATTAAACTTGGCAAAAGCTGATAAAATAAAAAAAAACATTATGTCGTCTTTGCTTTGAGTCCAACAATCTGCTGCAATTCTATCTTTATGAAACACTGAGAGATGCTGAGGTGTATTGATGTGGCAGATTGTGTTGAGGTGTGTAGTAGTGTGTCCTGTGTCTTTGAGTTACATAATTGATTATCTGGAAGCTCTGTGAAATGAAAGGTTTATGTCTATTAACCATCAAAATTACTTTTAATGAATTTGTTTTAATGACTTTAAAGCTTTACTGTAGTCTGTAAGTGATAATGTTGTAAATTGAAAATGTTGCTTTAAAAAAATAAGAGCATCCTGCATATCTGAGTGAAAATGTTTGATTTTGAGACAAGACAAAAAGAAGACTATGACAGTTCTCGAGACTAAGACCAGTCAGAGGTCCTACAAAACTAGTGGAAATCAGTCTACTCAACAACCTTGTCCGTTCTGTCGCGACTAAACCTTGATCCTACAAACTCTGCAGCAAAAAAGGACATGTTGACGCTAGGGCTGCCCCCGACTAAAGATATTCCTAGTCGACTAACACTCCTGCATTTTAGCGATTAGTCGAATAATCGCTCATTTATGATATTAATATAAAAACTTGCGTATATACAAGGAAAGGTATAGTCCAAGTTGAAGTTTAACACTTCCATATGACAGAAAATGCTAAAGCATTATATTAGCGCGTTCACAATGTAAATTTAGCGCTTAAAACAAAATAGTAAAGCATTAAGTTAACAGCGCAAATGTGTTTATATCCTGTGCTGTCCTCGCCCCAAGCTACTGTCTTTGCAAGGCTAGACTGCGAGATAACGGCGCTCCAATAAACAGACTTTGTTACTTTTTGCTGATTTATTAGAGAATGGCATTCAACCATTGTCCTCTTCGACCAACCGTAAAACTGAAATAATACAAAATGTCATATTAGCTGGACATTAATACATAGCTCACGTAACATATGCTAATGATTGCTAATTTTGTGCTAACATATCATTTAAGCATTTCAACTAACGTAAATCTCATAAAAAACAAACCTTTGTTACATCACAATACTCACGGACAAATATAGTCCAAGGCAACAACATATTTTAAGGGAACTTTAACTTTCAACATGAGCAAGTCGTAACCGTCAAGATGTTACGTTCGGCCATCTTGGGTTTTTACATGGTTCACCAATTTACAACAATAGCACTGCGCAACCACACGAGGGCGCTGCAAGCCAAAGTACAAACCCGCACCACCCAATTACCACAATTGCATCATTTTTTCACGTGATTTATTTTATTTTTTTTTTTTTTTGCGACTAACCAACTAATGAAAATGTATTCGACCAAGCCCTCTTCATATCGACTAACGTTTAGTCGACTATTTGGGGGCAGCCCTAGTTGACGCCTTAACTATTCATGACGGCTGGCCCTCTGGAGACAGCTTATGCTGATGTACTTTCTTTGGCACCCATATATAATTTACAAAAAAGCCCAGGCATTAATGAGCTCTAATTAAACAGCAGCGACTGGGAGATGACTGGCAGAAAACATGGCAGCATATGACAGACATCTGGTGGAAGAGAAGTGAGGAGGCATTGGCAGAGGCACACACGGTGCTATGGCCTGGAGCTGAGGGTCGTGTGAACCTGTACTTGTATCTGACTTTCAAACTCTGTCAATCACGCTAGCTACAGCTGTCACGGTTCACAGGGCAGGCTTGTTCCATTCAGAAACTGTGTACAAAACTGTGTGTGTGTGTGTGTGTGTGTGTGTGTGTGTGTGTGTGTGTGTGTGTGTGTGTGTGTGTGTGTGTGTAGAATTAGTCAGGTGTAAATTATCAATGGAGCTTCAGCGATTAAATATTTAGAATAGTATTGGCTCTAATAATTCAAATGCCATACTTGGATAGTACTATACATTTAAAAATAAAACTTGTTGGTGACTTCCATTGACAATTAAACAAATACACAGACAGAGCACCATGTCCAGAATGAAAAGACTTCATCTTAATTGCTGCAGTGCCCGACACATGATAAGCACTGTCACCAGTTGAGCTTTTTTGTGGTTTTGTTGCCCTTGATTGTCTCATTGTGCAATGAGAGTCAGAAGGTGGGCTGGCAGGTGTCAAAAGACATTTTCATAGGAGCCACAGTCTGAAATTACAAATTGGTAACTTGGCCTCAATCTGACTCAATTATAGAATATGGTTACAAAAAAGCTGTCTAAGGTTATTGTATGAACTAGCACAGTTAACAAATGTGACCAGCATGCCTACCCTCTGGCATTGTCAAAATGAAAGGTATTGAAACATGTGTTGGTGTTGATATCTTTTTTCTTGTGTCTTGTCCTGGTAAAATAAACATTTAATAAAACAAATTTAATATACAAGATATAAACAGAATGAGGTTGCCATCTAGCTGCTAAAAAGATTTATTTAAAGAAAAAGATATCTAAAAGTCAGGACTTGTAATGAGAGAAGACAGTACATGTTATAGTATACCACCATTACATCGTATTACTCCTGAGTGACTCCTAAAACAGGTTAGGCCCATAGATCTCGCCAGGGTTCAGTCCCTCTGTACAGTCTGTGTAATGTCATGTCAATTAACTCTGAAGAAGCCTCCTTTTAGTGTGAAATACAGTAGCATTGTCATTTTATGAGCCTTCCAGATTCCCATTATGAAAGTGGAGTACAGAGTGTTTATGGCTCCAGGGGGACACTGCTGATGGTAAACTAATAGTCAGATGCTTTATATTTCAAACTGCAGAGCTTTTGAATGAAATGTCTTAGAAATACCTTGTTAAAAACATCTCTGGCAACATACTATTTTGGCTTTTTTATTTTATTTTGTGATCAAATTTTTATTCACTTTTTCTTTATAACAAAAGGAAAAGAAACAGGGGATACACATAATAATTTACCTTCCACGTAAACAACAATTATAAATGGTAAAAAAAAAAACTGACATCCACCCATTTCAACTCAACTACTGTACCTTCCAGATCTCAGTTTTGTTCTCATTTAGGGCTGCACAATATATTGCAGATATATTACCGCCACACTTCTCCACATTTTAAAACCCGCAATTAGATTATTTTCCAAAATCGTTCAGCCCTAATTCAGATACAGTTCTTCCAGATACAGGAACCTAATTACTTTGTGCTCTTTCTCTCCAGCTTATTTTAGATAAATAGTATGTCACGGTATTTGTGTTTTTAATATATCATGACACTTTGGTACTGAAACTGTTTATCATTGCCTACTGTGTTTACTATATTGAATTACCTTAAATAAAAAAAAATTTAGAACTTTAATTTTGCATCTGAATGATGCTAAAAATACAAAATGAAAAATAGTGGCAAATATCATATGCCAGTAATTGCTGTAATTATTCTATTATTATTGTAAATGTATTTGCATTTATACAGTAAGAAATGACACTGTCAAGAACCGAGCTAGTGTCCTTTTACTGTGGCAGCAACTCCACTTCTTATGTCGATGTTTTTTGTCGTTTGTTTTAACATAAATTAAAATTACCACCATATTTCTGAAACAGCTGTGAGATTGTAAATAAATAGACAATAAAATAATGTATAGTAGTAAAGTATATAATATTATGCTAATTGTTGTTATTGCAGCTCAATGGACAGCGATACAAGGAGATTGATGCATTATATACAAGGCATATAGTGAGCTGAAGTCTGCAGTCTGTCTGAGCATGTCCTTGAGCAAGTCCCTGGTTTGAGGATTCTTCGAGCGCACACAGATCAAACTGAATTCCTCTTGCATGAAAAACAAATATCCCTTGACACAAATGCAGACAGAGCAATTAGAGAGTTAAATTCTTCACCGGTTCACATCAGGTGTACAAAGTCAATTTAGCTGAAATTATTGTCTAATGGGTCGAGTATAAACAGCCCATTTACGATTTAGCTCCACGTAAAAAAAACAGTGTTTTTAACCATGAGCCTCCTTTATCACCGAAGATCACGTTCTGGAGCTGCCAGCTCAAGGACACTACAACATGTGAGAAGGAAGAGCTGGCAAATGTAAACAACTCTGTGCTTAAAGTTAGCATCAGAGTACTGCTTTGATTTGTGTATGAGATAAAATATGCTTCTTGCCTCATTATATTGGTTACTCTGAATTGCCCTGCCCTGCCCTTCCTTTCCATACTATAGTGTACAAGAGCTGAGCAGTCAGCTGTAGTGACTAAAAAACCTTGAGTTTTTCCATGTGGATCAGACTATGACTACCTGGCATATGGAATACAATAACATTTATTCCAGGTTTGAGCAGTCTGTGTAAATTGTGCATTGTGTTGATATGATGAGAAGGCTTTTTTTATTTTATGCTAGCCATCTAATATGCTCTATGTACAGTCTTTAGCAGTGTTAAGGTAAGGTATGTAGTGTTATGGTGTTACAGTGTTATAGAAGAACTTTTCCCCTTAACATAACAGCTATAAAGTCTTTGTGATGGCTTAATGACTTCTTTTAGTGGTGGATGGGGTCTGTCATAGCAGAAAAAACAGCTTTCCAAGAATCACCCGGAGACCAGCCGGTGACCCCCCATTCCTTTGGAGTCAAAACGTCTTGTGAAAGTCTAAGGTCTCGCGAGAAACAAATTGCTTAACAACACTACAGACATAAACACTCACCCCAGTCAGTCTCAGACATTCATTGTGGCAGAGCCGGCGAAAAAGTAGAAAAAGAAGAAAAAGCAGAGAAAACCTTTTCTCATGGTCAAACTGGGGGAAGAGAGGAGGGCAGGGAAGCAGCAAGAAGTGTTTTTAAACATTACACCTAATCTGTAGGGGGAGCTCTGTAGGAAAAAATCTGAACGAAAACAGTGAAGAAACTGCCAGACCTGCAAAGTGCCACTTTAAGGTAAGGTATGCATTATTATCTCTTCACTGATCCACAATACAATAACAATTATAAAAAAAAACATTAATCAGGCAATATACTGTACATAAGTAAGTAACTTCCCCTTTCAATAAAGACAAATATGTAATCAGACTTTGGTTAACACTTCATAACAGGGTATACGCAGCAGGAATACATAAAACAGGTTATAGGACTACTATATCTGCCTAATCTTCTCATAATACCCTTATTTAGTCAAAGCCAATTTACTGACAAATCTATGATTTTAAGAAACATTACATTTACTGAATTATTGTCCAGTGAATCAAAAAAAAGGTGTTGGAGCCTGTGATATACAGACACTCCCACTCTATGCATTGTCTTGGTAAAAGCATGAAGTCTTGCATTGAACAAAATGAAAAATATCTGAATCTGAATATGTTGGAAATATCTGATATAACAAGTGTGGGATTTATATAAATATACTGGTTATAGAGTGCAATGTGCAGCACCAGATACAGTAACACCCACACACTGTTATGTTTTGTTCATTTTGACCATTTGGAGATATGTGCTTTAATGTCACACTTGCGAAATGTTTGCACAGCAAGAGTTTAAGAGTGTGTTGAACTGTTGGTAATTATGTTCCATGGTGTGTTTACCCTCCGTGTTTCTGTGATCCAAAATGTTAGTGAACTTGCTCTGTTCAGAGATCTTGTGCTAGACTTGGACATACTGTAAACGAACAAATGACAACAGTATATGTTGATCCAAGAGCTGCCTCAACTCATAAATTAAAGCCGTATGACTGCTCCCTAAGGACATCAGCGCTCTATTGAAAAACTTCCTCTGAAAACTCAACACCACATGTGGGTGTAGGCTAAAGGTGCAATGTTGGTCCAGTAAATTTACACTTCAGTCAGAATTTTCATTTTTTTCTTTACTGAACTGGACTACCTGGATGATGTTGTACTCTTTCCCGCCACCACCACAGCAGGGAATCAGTATTCACATTGAGTAGCTAAGAGTAGGAAAAACCTATCTTTTCTTGTTTTTACCTAGTCCAGTGCCAACAAGGAAAGTGTGAAGGTTTCCCGTCTTTATCACAGCGGGAGACATCACTGAGGTGAGACAGGTCAAAATTGGCTCAAGTAAAGGCACAGACTAGCATCATGGGATACTGATGATGTATAAGGTGTGGACTCGCAGAATATGCATTAAAACAAGAAAAGCCTGTGTACTCTGCATTTGGTTTAATTTATGCAGATAGGCCATGTGATTTTTGGTTTTGATTTCAGGTTATGGTTTTTTTTGTGTTGTTTTATAACTGAGAACTTTTTTTGCAGTGTTGTGTATGAGGCATAAATGGCACACAAGTCTGGCTCAGATAGGTGAGAAAATTGTTTAGTAATATCACAGAAAAGAGCATTAATGAGTTTTTTTTTTTCTCACCCACCTTCTTTGGAAACATTAAATGTGTTGCTGAAGGTTAACAGCTAATCCTTAGTGTCTTCATTATGTGACAGTACATGGTCCAGACTGGTATTGTTTATTTTCAATTGAGTGATAAACTGAACCAACAAAAGCACAAAAATAAAAGATGTACATATCAAAAAGAACGACAAAAGCTTGCTGCTTGTTCCACTACCGCCAGGTGCCATGGCAACACAAACCAGTTGATGTATGATGGCTGGGATTGCATTTCTGTCAAACCTGGTAACAATATGTTTCAGTAAATGCACACAAATCATTCTAATCAATTCATGTTCAATTAATTTAATGAGGCCTGATGCTCTTTTTAGGTATTAGAATGTAAAAGTAAATTATTCACATATTTTTTTGTTGGATTTGTGTGAATTCCATGAGGTAACGTCGGTCAAGTGCATACTATACTTGCAAAAAGAAATCCCCTGACATTGTGAGAAACATAAAGAAAAAATAAGGTGGGCTGAGTGAAGAATGGAGAATGACACGAGGGCTAAAAGAAACAGCACATTAGCACGTATGGATTAGCTGCCTCTCATTCCCAGGCCCTGCTACAGCCCTGCAAATGTGGAGCTCTGACCGCTCCGCCGGCCGCCAGCGGTCATGTCTTAATTAACAAGCAGACATCTGATCAATACGTAAGGAACGATGGAGAGCGGCACGTAAAAAGTGGTTCAAGGTTTTTGTTTTTCGTTGATGTGGAATAACATTAGAAATCAATACAGTCACACAGGCAAAGTGCGGAAAAGTAATCTCCCATTCTCCTGTCTCCTTCCCCATCGCTTTCTTTCATACAAAGTCACTGAAAGACTTGTCCTACTGTGATTGGGAGCCTTGTAACGCCATTTCTATAAACTTTTGTTCTCTGATTATTAAAGAGGGAATGTACTCTGCTTCTGTTCAACGTCTTGTGAGGCATCTGAAGCTGTCCCAGATTTATGTCAGAGCAAAATCTTTTTTATTTTTTTATGTGTCTTCTTCTAAACTGCTCCAGGCAATTAAATTTGGGCTTTCTTAACACTTTCCATGGTGTTTATTAATAAAGAGCTTTTTGGAGGACAGCACAGTAAACTGACTTCAACTGCGCTCTCACTAACGTGACTGCAGTGCAACCAAGCCTCTCTCATGGAATCCCTTAAAAGGTCCTTGAGTAAGGGAGCCACCATACAGCGATATACAGCGATATACCTCCGTCCACCAGAGGGCAGGCTCCAAAAGCGGAAATATAAGGAGAAACCCAATGGCGACTTTACAAGTATAAAAATCATGTTTACAGCCTGGTACAAAAGATGGCTCCGGTCTCTAGAGCTAAGTTTATACTACATGACAACTTTGGGGGAGTTAATTTTTGATTAATATGTCCGTTTATGCCATCTGAAAACTATTGTTTTACTATGCGGTAAAGGCTGAAAAACCTGGATGTAACCGCCATTTTATTGCTCTGTGATAACGACAATATTGGTAATACTGAGTTTCATTTTCTTTTCAATGATTTCAGGGATGTTTGTTTGGGTTATGTGTCTTGCCTAACGCTCTACCACTGAGCCACTGAGCCCATGAATTTGTGTTTAGTCATGTTAACCAAGGATAAGTATTAGAACATTTTTGTAGTGTACAATTTATTTAGGTTCAAAGATTAATTAGATCCGATCTAAAAATATTAAAAATAAAAGCTGAGAAGACCCAACTTGCAACAAAAGCAAAACCCTCACAGTAAAAGTATGATTAAAACTCAAATGATGCTAAGAGACTTAACGGAGCAGAAGTTTTTTTTAATGTGAAAAAGCCCTATTGTCTTATTCTCGAATTGTTATTTATACGTTTTAATAAAAAAAAAAAAACACAGCCTTAGTGTTTTTCTTTAAGATATCAAAATCTTATCAAAATATCAATATTTTTTAAGGTATTGTATTATAGTTTTAAATTCACTACTCTCTTTTTTATACCTTGACTGCCACAGTTGCACAGTTATAGTACATACCAGAACATTGACATACATTTTTTGCTATAGTTTACTCGTCTGCGATCACATGATCTTATTGTAAGCTCATATAATCAAACAGCAAGGGTCATAACACAACAGCAGGTCCCTTATTCCACTTTGTATCTAGTTCTCTAGTTCTCAGTTTTGGTGTATTTTACAAGTTTTATAGTTTTTAAACTTAAACCAGCTAAAATGTGCTAGTACCTTTCTTACTTGTCTGCATTAGGGGTGTGACGATAACCGCATCACCGCATCACCGCAATAATGAGATGCCTACCGCGGTGTGAGGTCATCACCGCACATGATTTTTGGGGGGGGTCGGTTAACCGCCAAATCGCGATTCTTGTTGCTTCATCACCGCGGTAAGAAAAAATCCCATACCGTCACAGCCCTAGTCTGCATTTTCCAAAGATTTCTTCAGTCCCATGCAGTCTCAGTCCCAACCCTCACCCCCCAACAGCATAGTGACCTTTCCTGCTTTTATTTTGTTTAGGCCAATGTACCAACTCAAAATGGAGGTGACTTTAATCAGCTAACTCTGAGTTCAGCGTCAGACCAATGGTCGCTGTTATCTCTGCCTAGTTAAACTTCTGCTCTGACTTTCTTTAGTTGTGTGTAACTTTTTGTGCTCCTTAAGCAGACATGGAGCAGCTGGAATAGACACTTTCTCTGGATTATCAGTGATTGACCAAAGCTTATAAAACAATATGCTTTTAATGATTAAACTAACTTACGTGAAAAGAATTGTGAAGATTCTCCTTGACATATCACTGCTAAAAATAAAAAACAAAAGCTGGACTGAACTGATGACACAAGGTTGTTTTGTTTAGCTTAATATGCTCAAATCAACTTCTTTAAAACTTGCATTGTTTAAAGCCAGATCAGAGCACATCCTGAACATTATATTAAAACACAAGCCACTAATAATAGAATTAAATAATTCATCATTTTGTATAAGTACACGTTTTAATTTGTTGTAAAGTCCCTTTTCACAAATCCATTATGGAGAAATATTGTGTCATTTCCTTTGTATATCAGGTGTCATTCAGGGCCAGAAGCTGACAATGACCATCTGTGGGTTTCCTTACACACCACATATTTAACAGTGTGAGGGTTTATCACCGTTTGTTGAGCATTGTGGGAATTCTCAGACAGGACGGCTATTGTGTGATAAGACTTTCACATTTGCTTGTAGCCAGAAGGCTGCTGAGGAAGGCAGGCAACTCTAATCAGTCTCTTCCACTCGCCATCACCTTCTTTCAAGTGAGTTACTGATCCACCTCTGGACAGAAATTGTATGTTTATTTTCTTTTCTTTCTCTCAAAACTTTTGGTGGAAAATTGAATTTGATGCCCAGGGGCAGGGTAGAAAATTGGGCAAAATAGCTTATTTTCCCCCCATCCAACCTTTTGCAACTCTTTCTAATGAATGGCAAAATAAGATATCTGTAGGAGATTGTATTCTGTGCTGGATACTAGCGCTTGCAATTTAGAACTCATCAATTCATGTTTACAGTACGAGCATGGATTCTGTCTGAGTGCGTCTGACTGCACCACGTGTCTCTAACTGATGTCTGACTGGGCAGGGAATATTGTGTTGTGAAAATATACACTGAGGATCAAGTCTATCAGACAGTCTATCATGAAAAGGTGCAACATTATCAGCTGGTTATAACAAGCAGTGTTTGGGACACTCTTCAGTTGTTTCTGTAACTTTT